>OX451738.1:1380198922-1380798922 GCA_948472305.1 Vicia faba | reverse complement strand
ACAGTTCTGTCTTATTACGAATGTTTCATACAAAATTCATACCAATACCCATTTTCACCAATTAAATGTATTATAACCTATATGTATTATATAGCATCAAATACAAACATAAAAATATGATTTCTAACATCAATTTCATGATTTCATACTCAAACTCTAACATGTCAAAATTTAGAAATTGAAGAACAAATCTCTAACCTTATGTTACTACCCATTACATACTCATATATAATCCCATAATAACAAGAAATACCAACCTTACCTTGAATGTAGACTCTTTCTAAGATTTTCCACTTCTCTTCTCCTTTTCTCCCTTCTTCCCTTCTTTTCTCCTTTTTTCTCTTCTCTTGTTTTACAATTCCATCTCTTTTATTTCACAACACCTTACTAACCCTTATTTCACTAATGGGCTTATCTCATCCACTCATTCTAATGTGACACTTAAGGCCTAATACTCAATATTTATATTCTAACACTCATTAACCTAAAACACAATTAAATAATTAATTCAAATATTCACAAAATTACACAATTTAATTAATTACTATATCAAATAATAATTAATAAAATAATTATTAAAATAATTACTAAATAAAAACGGAGTATTACAATTCTCCCCTACTTAAAAGATTTTTGTCCTCGACTACTACCTCAAACAAACAACTCAGGATAAGACTATCTCATCTGATTCTCTAATTCCCGAGTCATGTTTCCACCAGCCGCTCCTCCCAAAGCTACCTTCACCAAGGAAATCTCTTTACCTCGAAGTTGTTTCAACTCTCGATCCTCTATCTGTATAAGTGATGTCTCCATGGTCAAGTTATCTCTCACTTGCACATCATCTAATTGGACAACATGAGACAGATACACAATGTATCTCCTCAACTGAGACACATGGGACTCATCATGGAGATTAGCCAGTGATGGTGGCAAAGCAATATGATAAGCCACTTCACCTACCTTCTCTAGAATCTGATAATGACCAACAAAACATGGCATCAACTTACCTGACTTCAAAGCTCGACCATCACCCGTTACCAGAGTAACTCTGAGAAATACATTATCTCCCTTCTCAAACTCAAGTGCTTTCCTCCTTTTATCATGATAACTCTTCTGACAACTCTGAGAAGCCTTCATCTTCTTCTGAATCATCTTAATCATATATATAGTCTATTGAATTATCTCAGGTCCAACCACATCACTCTCTCTAGATTCATACCAACATAAAGGCGTCATACACCTTATACCATATAAGGCCTTAAACGGTGCCATTCAAATACTCAAATGGAAATTGTTGTTATAAGTAAACTCAACCAAAGGCAAATAATTATCTCAAGCACCTCCTTGTTCCAAAACACAAGCTCTCAAAATATCCTTAAGTGAATGAATCGTCCTCTCAGTCTGACCATCTGTTTGCGGATGATAAGTAGAACTCGAACGCAGCTTCATACCCAAAACATTCTGTAAACCTTCCAAAAATCTCGAATTAAACCTTTTGTCCCTATCTAACACAATACTCGACAGAATACCATGTAAAATTATAATCCTCTCAATTTACAGCTTTGCAAGTCTCTCCATCAGATAATCCATTCTCATCAGAATAAAGTGTGCAGATTTCGTCAACTTGTCCACAATAACCCAAACAGCTTCACAATTACTCGGAGTTCTAGGTAAACTAGAAACAAAATCCATAGAAATACTATCCCATTTCCATTCAAGAATAAATAATGGTTGCAACAAACCAGACGACTTCTGGTGCTCGATCTTCGACTTCTGACAAGTCAAACAAGAATACACAAATTTCATAATCTCTTTCTTCATACCTACCTACCAAAACAATTTCCTCAAATCTTGGTACATATTAGTAGCTATAGGATGAATACTCAATCAATTACGATGTCCTTCTTCAAGAATAGGCTTCTTCAAATCAACTATATCTGAAACACAAACTCTATCACGACATCCATAATACCATTCACATCAATCTGGAAATCACCACCTCGACCTTAGTTGATCAACGTCAATCGATCCACCAAACTCAAATCATATTTCTGACCTTCTCGAATGTCATCAAGAATGCCACAAGTAAGATTAAACATACCAAGCTTAACACAAGAAGAAGTCTCTTCACAAACCAAACTCATATCTTGAAATTGCTCAAGTAACTCTGACTCTCGCACCATCAACAACGACATATGCAAAGACTTCCTACTTAATGCATCAGCCATAACATTCGCTTTACCAGAATGGTAATTCAAACCAAAATCATAATCCTTCAAGAACTCTAACCATCTTCTTTGCCTCATATTCAACTCTTTCCGATCAAACAAATATTTCGAACTCTTATGATCACTAAACACATAAAATCTTGATTCAAACAAATAATGTCTTTAGAGTTTCAATGCGAACAAAATAAAATCTAACTTCAAATCATGAGTCGGATAATTCCTTTCATGCACTTTAAGTTGCCATGAAGCATCATATATAATCTGTCGATTCTGCATCAACACACCTCCTAAACACATCAATGAAGCATCACAATACACAACAAATGGTTTTGTTGGATTAGGAAAAATCAAAATAGGAGTGGTTATCAACCTTATTTCAAGCTCTTGAAAACCATCTTTATATTAAGCAGTCAAAATAAAAGCTTGACCTTTCCTAGTCAATTGCGTCAACGACAAAGCTAACTTGGAAAAGCCTTCAATAAACTTTCGATAATAACCTACTAAACCAAGAAAAATTCTAATCTCATAAATAGATTTCAGAACTTCCCATTGAGATACAACTTAAATCTTCAACAGATCAACAATAAAACCACCACTTGATATCACGTGACCAAGTAAACTCACTTCTTTAAGCCAAAATTCACATTTAGAAAACTTAACATACAACTGCTTCTCTTTCAACACAGATAACACAATCCTCATATGTTCAACATGATCTTCTTCACTATTCAAATATATCAAAATATCATCAATGAAAACAACTACAAACTTATCTAAATACTGATGAAAATTCTTGTTCATATATTCCATAAATACCTGTTGCACCCCAAAATTTACCATGTTGATTTAGGCTTATGTTTCATCATGAATATCATATTGCATTGCATTCATACATTGTGATGGGACCAAAATACTTTGGTTATCAAGTCTTCCTCAAGCTTTGAAGGTTGATTGCATTGACAAGTTACTCAGGTAGAATCTTATCATCTAAACCTCTGGATCTTTCAAGCTCAAAAGTTATTGCATATCTCAAGATATTTTATCCATCTCTTTGGATCATCATAGGATTGAAGTTTGTGTTTGGATATAAGAAGAATCACTCTTTTGATTCACCAATCAAATCAGGATTTTGTTTGATCAAAGCTATTGATGCATGTACAAGTCTTGATTTGGAATCTAAAACATCTCTTTGGTATTTATAAAGTCTTTTTACAAGAAATTGGCCAAGATATCCAGAGGATTTGAAGTTTTGAAGATGATTCACCACTCTCCTTTGAGGAATTAGTCAAAATTAGGGTTTGGTCCAAGTTGAAGTAATTGGGGTCTAGATGAGCCAATTCATGAAGCATCATTATCTTATCATCATTAGAATCAAGTTTGATCAAAAAGTCTCTCATGATGCCCAGTGGAATTAGGGTTTTGAAGCTTGATCAACTATCTCCTAGTACATGGTATAAGACTAGGGTTTTGGATTTAATCAGGATTTCTCTGACTTTTTCACCCAAACTTGTTTCCATGATTCACCACATGTTATCAAGCATTGATGATTGAAAAATTGAGGTTCAATTTGGATTGGAAATGGTTCAATTGATCAAAAGGGGAAAATTGGTCATTTTGACCAAAGTCAGTAAAATCAGGAGTTGGCCAAGTGGACTTTTGGTCAACCATCAATTTAAGCATCCTCTTTTCATATTCCATACCCAAATTCATCTTTGAATCATGAGAAATGGTGAATTTGAGTGTAACTTGTTCAAGAAGTAACTTAAAAAATTAAAAATATTCTAAGTGTCAAGATGACTTCTCTTTGGCAAGTCACGCGCGTAATTTCATCAAACACTTGGCATGCCATTTTGTGGAATCAATTTCTTGTGACACAAGCCTCAACTTGAAAAATTAAAAAGAGGATTTTGTTGCCTTCCATGAGAGCTTCCCATTAATCCTTGAATCATTCAATTTGGCCAAATTTTGAGTGAGCTGCAACACCTCAAAGTTGGTATCTGAAAGCTAGCTTCATGCACACCATGCATACCCATGCACGCGCGCGGACCAGGCAGGCCAAATCACATTTTTGCCTTAAGTTTTCAACATCATTTCTCCATCAAGTCAGCATCAATTTGAAAAATTCAAGGCCCTGTGATGTTCTATATTACGAGAGCTCTTGAAAGGCCCCTCAAGCATCCAAAACGCACGAAGGAATTTCAAGCGGCCTAAGCATAAAGTCAGCTAGCCACATTATTGGAAAAACCATGTCCATGTTGCAGATTTTTGCACAAATCTAGTTTTGATTGATGTCAACATAGCCAGCTCACCAAATGCACATTATTTGCTCAAAATTCCACTCAACATGACATCACCAAAACGACTTCTAGGCTGGGCATAACAGAAGCAAAACGCATTACCATGATCACTCTCTTCATTTTTCTGTTTTTTTGCAATTCTGCTTCTAACGGTCTTGAGTTCTTCAAAGACTTTTTAACCCTCAGCAGTCACTCTATATAAGCCACATTTCACTCTCTTTCAAAGGGTTGATTCGTTCTCTCAAAAAATCAGAAGCTGCTATCTCTCTCTCTCAAAAAAAATTCTGCTTCGAAGCTCCATTATTCTCCATTCTATAGCTCGATTCATGACCATTTTCACTTCATTGGAACATTAGAAGCAAGGTACAAGGGTTTTCACTTTATTTCATAGCCCATAGTTGAGTTTATTTCTCAACTCGAAAGGTATTTTCAAATCTTGATTCTTCATAATTTTGCTTGTTTCATGTGATTTAAAGGTTGTGATCATGTTCATAGCAGGCCAGATCTTACATCTGATGTATAAAATTGTTTGATTTTGAAGCATATGCAATTTGGTGAACTTCTGGTTTTTCATGATTTAATGATTTTCTCAATTTTCTTGCTCTGATTTCTACTTCTATGATCGATCATTTTGAACTTTGTAAAAAGCATGATGTAGTTGATAGTTTGAACTTTGATTTGTGATTTGTATCATTGATTTTGGTGGAGAAAAAAGGCAGAAATCTTGAGTAGAACATAGGAGCTTGAAACTGGAAAAAACACGCGTTAGGGCATTGTCTTGAGGAAGAAGATGATGGCGTGGCTGGATCTGATTGGTCCATGTGACTTTTAATGCATTCTTCATATTTTTTATTTCAATTGATTTTTATGATTTTATTTTTATGATCAAAACATCTTCAAAAATCATGAAAAAATTACCATAGGCCAATAATAATTTCTAGTATTTGTCATATTTTGTTTGGAATTTTTTAAAATGTTTTGATTGGTTTAAAAATTCATAGGTTTAATTAATTGTTTGTTCAAAGATTATTTTTATTTTAATAGTTCCTTTGATCTAAAAATTCCACAAAAAATATTTTGGACTCATAAAATGATTTAGAAATTGATTCTAATTTTTGTTTAGAATTTTTTCTATTTTTGATTAGAAATTTAATTTCAAAAGTTTATTTGAAATATTTGTTTCATAATTTTGGTTTTAATACTTCTTTTAATTCAAAAATCCTCAAAAAAAAGCTTGTTTTTAATCATAGAAGCTGAATATAATTTTATTTTGACATTTTTGTGACTTTTGGCTAGGGTTTGCATTTTTGCCTTTAAATAATAGTTTAATTGTTAATTGTTTGTTTTATTTTTATTTTAATATTTCCTTTAATTCAAAAATTCCACAAAAAATCAGGGATGTGTGTTTTTAATTCTAATATTTGAATTTAATTTTGGTTGGATATTTTTCTGATTTTTGATTAAAGTTTTATTTTGAGATGTGAATATTTGTTTAATTGAATAATTGTTTGAATTTGATTTTTATTTTTGACTTTTCCTTAATTCAAAAAATGTGAAAAAATATGTATTCTGACATTTAGGGTTTCCTTGTGATTTTCATGATCTTGGTTTGAATTGTTTGAATTTTTATTTTACCTAATTAATATTTAAGATTAAAAGTCAAAAATTAGGGTTTTGTTGCTTATTGTGCAAGTTTCATTTTCAAAACCATTATGCCCTGGGTCTTCAATGGAACTTAGGTCTTGATTATGGTTCATGAATGTATTGAGGAACTGAAAACCATTTTTATTGAATTATTTGATTTGGTTTGATATTTTTCCACAAATTATTTTGAAAGCTTGTCTAGTTTGGTAGTTTGGCCAACTAGTTTTGAACTTTGGGCCTCATTTGATCCCCTCCTCAACCATCCATGAACTTAAGACTTACTTTATGACTTCTACACACTTCAAAGATGCTAAGAATTTTTTGGTTTGAATTATTGATCCTTGTTTCTATTTTTGATGTATTTTTGAAGTGAAGGTACCCAATTAATGTTGCATATCTTATTGCAATTTGTTTGATGGCCAATGAACTTGAGCGAGACCTATAATTGGGCACCTAATGATCATGTTGGTTCTGTTTATCCACATAAACTCAAGTCATTTCACTTAATGCCCCATGTTTGAATGATTGAACCTTTTGATGCATTGTGTGGGATTCCTCATCTAGTATGTTTGTGAGCTGTGGTGAAGTAATTGAGTATGATTGAATTGTGTTTGCTACTGACCTTCATGGTCTTTGATTGTATTCTTCTCAAGCTCCCATGATCCTTGATTGATATTCAATTGTCAACTCAACATGGTGATTGAAAGGAGCAACATTCCTCTAACTTTTGACCAAATTGTGCATATGCCTGTTTCTTTTGTTTATCATGTCTAATGTTTGATAATTGTTACCGTGTTCTCTCATTTCATTATGGGGTCATCATCCATCCCTTATGTGAATCATCATTCAATTTATGGGAATACTAACTTGGTTGTTGAATGTGCGAGGTACTTTGAGAAAGGTTTTCCATTTTTGACTTGAGGCTATTGTGTTTCACTTTATTTGTGGAACACAATTTATTATATTGGCACTACTCTTGTGCTTGGCATGTTTGATAGTTTATGCAGGACATATGTATATGTGATTATAAATGCCATACATTACCCATGGGATCTGTTCATATATGAAAATCTCAATACTTACATCCTGATGGCGTAATTTCTGACTTGATTTGTCTGTTGATGCCAGCTTGCTTGAAGTTCTCTGGGTTTCTTTTATTCTTGCTCAGTTACTATAGATAGTTATCCGTTTGGTATTGTAATATTTCCTTTCTTTTACTTTCATAGTTCTATGTTGCATGATGGGACCTCTATTGCTGATATATGTCAGGAGGCCCTCGATTTTTTTTGTTTGATACATGTGTTGTGTTTACTTTTGATTGATGAGTCACTTAATTTAGAAATTGAGATCACGACTTCGCTCTCAGTGCATGTTCCCTATAGGATGTTTATTGTTTTCTTCTTTAATTGTTGATCGATGAGTCACTCAATTTAGAAATTGAGATCACGACTTCGCTCTCATTGCATGTTCCCTATAGGATGTTTATTGTTTGTTTCCTTAATTGTTGATCGATGAGTCACTCAATTTAGAAATTGAGATCATGACTTCGCTCTCATTGCCTGTTCCCGATAGGATAGTTTTGTTAAGCTTCATTTGACATGTTGATTAAGGTAGGAATCCATGTATGCTAACATATGGTAGGATTTTCCTTTATCTTCAACCTTAGGGTCAACCATTGTATGATAACACTAGGGATAGTGCTAGGCTAGTTTCCCTTAGTTGTTTTTTCTTCCCTTTGCATTTTTCATCTTAAAACAAAAAATATTTTCTTGGCAAATCATAAAACACCTCTAATAAACTCAAACCCTTCTTCAAGGTAAAAGATACAAATCAATCTTATTTGTTTGTGCGCCTCTTGGCTTTGTTTTAAACCAAGTTTATTGATGTTTCGCCATCCATGCCATGATATCTTACTACCTTTTAGTCGATGTTTCTCCATCGCACATTTGTTTGAAGCCGATGTTTCGCCATCGCACATGTTTGTTATCCTACTTTGATTCTCAATATCATTATTAGGTGTGATATTTTGTCATTCGTTTTATTGATGTTTTGCCATCTTTACCATGATATCTTACTACCTTTTAGTCGATGTTTCGCCATCGCACATTCGTCTGAAGTCGATGTTTCGCCATCACACATGTTTGTTATCCTACTTTGATTCTCAATATCATTGTTAGGTGTGATGTTTTGTCATCCATTTTATCGATGTTTCATCATCTTTGACATGTTACTTTGTTATCATTTAGCCGATGTTTTACCATCTCTTTTGTTTGTTGTTTTATTTTGATGTTTTGCCATCTTGACTGTTTTGTTGTCTTAACTAAAAAAACACAAACCAACCAAAATATATAAGCCAAACTACGGATGCTCTGATTCCTTAAAAGGGATACGTAGGCAAAGGGGTAGGGCCCAACCGAGCACATCTTTTATTTTCCCTACATTGTTTTCTTTTTCTTTCGCATGCATTCCCTTTTTATCTTTAAGCCATAAACATAGGATTTGACCACACCCGTTATATTAGATAACAAGAGTGGATACCGTAGAGTACTACAGGAGTGTGGGGTGCTAATACCTTCCCCTCGCGTAACAGACCCCCTTACCCAATCTCTCAGTCGAAAGACCGTGATTTCCCCTTCTTTAGGTTTTCTCGATGTTTACCTTTCCCTTTCGGCTGGATAAAAGACGTCCGGTGGCGACTTCATTGATGTTTCATTACATCCAGATGACAGGTTCCGGCCGGGAGGTTTCATCTGGCGACTTCACTAGGGACAGATTAACCTCTTGTTGGTCCATCCCAGAGTCGATACTAGCTCTTGTTTATTTTCTTTTTGGTTTTTTATTTTACCGCTTTACATATTTATCTGTTTGCATTGCATCCTATGTGCGCTTTACTTTCTACATACTGGATTTGGCTGGATTGTTTGGATTCTAGATTTCTTGGTGGGTGGGTTGTTCCATGAGGTAAAAGGCCTCGTACCCAGGCTATGAGTGAATTCCATAGGAACTAGGAATAGAGTGGCCATGGCAGCTATGAGGCAGATGCTTTGTAGACCTGACCATGAGACCCGTGACTTCAGAGGTAGTTCAGATAGGTGTTATCGTATGATGATACCGACAGTCGAGCTCTTGTACTCTGATTTAGCTTTTAACCTTACCTTGACCTAGACTACACCCGTGAGAGGGGCGGGAAAACTTTTCTTATAGGTACATGCATTGTTGGTGACTTTGTGTTGTGAAGGTGACTCAGGTTCCCATGATAGTTTTGAAGCTTTGGGATTTTCTTTTGGTCTTGAGTGGTGTTGTTCTGTAATGGTCCAGCCATTATCTAGTGTGAAACTTTGATCCTGTCATATTGCATCATAGCATATTTATTTCTAAAAAAATGATGTATAAAAATAACTAGCATGCGTATGTCATCTTCCAGGGACATTCAAGAGTCTTCTTTCCATCAGAAATGGCTGGCCTCCCGTTAGATGAGTTTGATTCAGTTCGTGTTAAAGAGCCCACCAGACATACTTTCGCTTATCAGATTCCTTTGGTTGATGTGTCAGAATTGAAGAGGTTGAGTTCTTATTTGAAGGGTGATGTTCTGAATAATTTCAACAAAAATTATGGCAATTTGTTACTAATCCTTAATACTCCAGTTGACTCAATGGCCTTGATCACCCTCTTCCAGTTCTATGACAAGGAGTTACGGTGTTTTGCTTTTCAAGATTATTAACTGGTTCCCACACTAGAAGAGTACGCATACCTACTTAATATCAAGTTGTCCAATGAAGTTCCTTTTGTCCAAGTGCGGGAGAAGCCGAAGTTCGAAGTCATTGCTGAAATTCTTCATTTGAGTTGGAGAGAGGTGAAAGATAATTGGAAATCAAGTGAGGATACTACAGGGTTTTATTTGGATTTCTTAGTGAAGAAGGCTGAAGACTGGGCAAAGAAAGGTAATTGTAATGACTTTAACTCTCTGTTTGCTCTCATGATATACAGGATCATCCTCTTCCCTCGCAAGAGAAATTTCATGGATTTGATGGCTATTTGTGTTTTTAGAAATAAGAACCCGGTACCGACACTCTTGGCAGATACTCTTTACACCATTCATTTCAGGCATGGAAAAGGAGGTAATGTAAGTTTATGTCACTCGATGTTGTATCAATGGTTTAAATTGCACCTACCGGTAAGTGGCCCTTTCGTGGATACCAGACATTCTCTCCGATGGTCATCAAGACTTATCAACCTTACTTCATTTGATATCCGATGGAATTATTACATGGGGGAAGTACGAAGTATTATCACCAGCTGTGGAGATTTCCCTAATGTTCCCCTCATAGGAACTAAAGGGTGTATCAACTATAATCATGTGCTTGCTTATCATCAATTGGGATATGCAATGGATGGACCATCAAAGGTTGAGGAGGTGTCTGAATCAATGTATTTTGTTAGAGGAAGTGATCCTGTGATGTTGAAAAGAGTGGCGAGTACTTTGAAGGGAATTCACAAGAAGGATAGAACTACTTTGGGCAAGAAGGTTCCTATTGCTAGAGTTCCTTACTTGGAATGGATTAAAAACAAGGTTGATATTTTACAGTTACCATTTGCAAGGCCGGCTCCTATACATGAGCAACCTCCTACTGTTCTGAGTAACACTGTGCCTACCGAGGTGTTCACCCAAGTTCATGTTGAGAACATTCAAATTCATGAAAAATACCGCGAGGCGGGGATGAAACTTTATTGGGTAGATCAAGAAAGGGCCGACTTAGCTCGCAAACTCAAAGACGCTCAAGGGGAAACTTCTGATGCAACCAGTTTCGGGAAGAGGTCTAATACTGAAATGGAAGAAGAGTCGAGTAAAACCCAGCAAGAGTGTCAGAAGCTTCAGGCATCTGAGAATAGCTACAGGAAGAAGATTCAAACCTTGGAGAAATAGCTCAAAGACAAAGATGCTCAACTTAAGAAGGAAGTAGCCCAGAGGCGTGTCGCAGAGGATCGGTTTCAAGAAAGTAAAGTAGTCGCATTACAACTTTTGAAGGAGAAAGCCAGGCTCGATGATTATTGTCAACACCTTGAAGCGTGTCTTGTTCCAGAGATTTAGTTTTTGTTACTTACCTTTGGTGTATTTGGTCACCCCCAGGATTGTTGGAAGGGACCATTGTTCATTTTTATTATTCAGTTTTTTGTTAAGTTTACTTTGAAACACGTATTTTGTTATTTATCGTTACACTCTTAAATGTACGAAGTCACTTGAACATCGTTTCTTTTGTTTGTAAATAAGTGAAGTATTTGTCTTATTGTCCTTTTTCCCTTTTATTGTATGCTTGATTATTATTGGTTGCACGTCGTGGATGGTGAATAAAAGGACTCTTTAATACCTGGAAATGACAAACATATCATGCATATCATGCATTTCATAACATTACAGGTTATCTCAAGACGGTATTCTTATTCTTCTACTTTTCTTATTCAGAATTCAAGACGACTACTCATCGGCATTCTACCAGAAACAATTTTCCAAGACAGATGGAACAAGTTCAAGCTGAGCTCGCTGAAATGAGGGCCCAGATGGCTACTCAGATGACCCAGTTCATGGAGGTCATCACCAATGTGAATCACCGGCAGGAGGAACTAGCTGCCATTGTCAACAACCACCGCCACTATCCAGGGGATGGCGGAAATCAAGGGCTCTATCAGGACATTTTTGTAGGATTGGGGGATGTGCAAGATCAGCCTGTTGGAAATTTTCACGGGATGCCCGGAAACCCTTTTGTGCGTAACGTAGGGCAGTTTCCCCCGTCTCCTGGACCTCGTCTTGTAGGGAACAGAAGAGATAATCAGGGCGGTGTAAGGAACTATCAGGAGCAGGATTATGACTTTGACCAGGATGAAGATCAGTTTTCTGTTCGGCGTTCAGAGCCGAAAGTTCAGGTTGAGGATAGGAAGTATCAGTTGTTGGAAGAACGTTTGAAGGTTGTGGAAGGGAAAAGAGCCCTTGGTATGGATGCTAATGATCTCGGGCTGGTGTCTGGGGTGAAAGTTCCTCCAAAGTTCAAGCCTCCTATATTTGAAAAGTACAACAGAACGTCATGTCCTGTTACTCATGCAACTGCTTATTTCCGAAAGATGTCGGTGCATACTGAGGATCAGGGACTTTTGATTCACTTTTTCCAGGATAGCCTATCTGGGGCATCCCTAGAGTGGTACATGAAGTTGGAGAAAACTCATATTCGTTGCTGAAATGATCTTGCTTGGGCTTTTGTCAAACATTATCAGTACAATATGGATATGGCGCCTAATCGCACTCATTTACAGAATTTGTCACAGGGACCAAGAGAATCTTTTAAGGAATACGCTCAGAAGTGGCGTGAGTTGGCTGCGAGGGTTCAACCTCCACTCATGGAGAGAGAACTCATTGATATGTTTATGAGTACCCTGCAAGGGCCATTCTATGAGCACATGATAGGAAGTACTTCAGCAGGATTTGCAAACTTGGTTATGGCTGGAGAAAGGATTGAAGTAGGTTTGAAATTGGGGAAAATTTAGATTGGAGGTTCTAGTGGCTCATCAGGAGGCAGTAAGAAACCATTCAACACTTACCCTAAGAAAAGGGAAGGCGACGCAAGTAGAGTTTACTCTCATAGAGGAATAAGAGAGGATCGTCAGCATCAACAAATCAATGCTATTTCTATTCCTGTTAATGCCCCTCTGCAGCAGAGACCAAATACAATGCCTCAACAACAAAGACAATAAGATGCTCCCTGTCAGTATAATAATCAACAGTAGAGACAGCCCAAAAAATTCGATCCCTTGCTAGTATCTCTTACTGAAGCACTCCACCATTTGCTTGATTTGAAGTTGATCGGTTTGAGAAATATGCCACCACCACCCGTAAGACTTCCTCCTAACTATGATGCTAACATAAGATGTGAATTCCATTCAGGCGGAGTTGGTCATTCTACTGACAATTGCTTCGCGTTGAAGTGCAAAATACAAGACTTATTGGATGTTAGGGCAATTGAGTTTACTCCAGTAACTGGTCCGAATGTTACTCAGAACCCAATGCATAGGCATGAAGAGGGTGTTGTTAATATGATTAATGATAATGGTGAAGTGTTGAATTTAATCATGAATGTGGAACAAGTAACTACTCCGTTGTGGTATGTTAAGAGGTATTTGCTTGACAATTCTATTTTTCCAGGTTGTACTTCAGAGTGTGTCAAGTGTAGAGAGCAACCGAAGGGCTGTGATGATTTAAAAGCCGGTATCCAATTGTTGATAAAGGAGGGTTCCCTGCAGTTCGATAGAAAAACGAGCTACCGTAAGGTTACTGAAGAAGATGTTGTTGTGGTATCTATTCCTTACACCCCTATGCACATTCCTACCCCATCTAGGGCACCTCCTTTGATGATTACGGTACCTGGTCCCATGCCGTATACCAGTGAGAAGGCCATCCCATGGCATTATGGTTGTTGTACCCCAAAATTTGCCCTCCCATATTCTTTAAAATTTGCCAAGTCAAAGCTTCAAAATCTCCCCAAGGGTTGCACAGTTCAAGGGCCTCCTAACAGTCAAAATTAGGGTTTTGGTTCTGACAAAGAAAATGAAGTTTCCAAGGGTCCAATCAAGTCCCACATGCCTACAAACATGGTTAAGCATCTTCATACCAAGTTTCAAGACTTACAGCACAAAATTGCACAGTCAAAAACCCTAATTGCACTACAGTCAACTGTAGGGGCAAAATGGTCATTTGACAGTCAAAAGTTCAAATTTTTGGTCAACATCTTATTTTGAAGTCACAAACATCATTTGATCAATGCTTGATCATGATTCTCAAAGCATGGCTCAAAAAGTCTCAAGATGCAAAAGTTTCCATATTTGGACAGTTGAAAAAGTCAACTGTAACTTGACCAAGGCATAACTTCCACATGGATTATCAGAAAAATTCCATCCAAAGCTCATTTTTAAGAGAAAGACATTTCCTACAACTCCTCTTCACACTTCAAGTCCAAGAAATGCTCTCACAAAAAGTTATCAATTTCAACATTATAGGTCATTTTCAAAAGTCAACAAAAAGGGACTTTAAGTCAAAGGCCATAACTTGAGATTGGTAAATCAAAATGACATGGGACCAAAGACATTGGTTAGAGGACTCAAAGACCTTTCCAAAATGTCCAAAAACATGAGCAAAGCTTAAAAATTGAGCAAGTTATGCCTTGTGGAAGTTGGGAAATTTTTGGATATTTTGAAAAATCAACTTTGCTTCAAATGCCTTAAAATTGCTAATGGGCCTCATTTTCTTCCAAAATCCATCATCCAAGACATGTGCACGACCATTTGGCCCAAAGGGAAGTTTTGCATCATTTTTATTTATTTATTTGAATTTTTAATTGCTAATAATTCATTTAATTAATTAAAATATATGAAAAATACCAAACCTAAGTTTTTAAATCTTTTTGTGCATGAAATAGTCTCAAGATTTCGTGCATGATCTGATTTAGAAAGAATCCATGTGATTGGACATGATTGGAACCAAAATAGTGTGAAAAAGATTGAAAACTTATGGCATGAAAATCAAATATTTTCTCATCAATTCATTGATTCTTTGGACCAAATTTTGAACCCTAATCGTTCACACATATATACCAATACAAACCCTAGTATTCTGAACCTCTAAGCTGCGCAAGAACACCATAACAAAGTTTGCATTTTTTCAAGAAAACTCAACTACTGAAAACCATCTTCCAGTGCGATTAAAGGCCAAATAACCATTCCATTACCTTCCTGAGACTTCAAGGAAGGTTTTCAGATCAAAACCATCCATCCTAACTCAGAGAAACGGTAGAACGATCGTGCCCTGTACAAGATTTTTTTCATATGCTTGCATCATGATTCATGCGTTTTTAGTAATTTTTAATGTTTGATTTATGTTCCTTGATTGATTCTAAAGCTAACTGTATTGTTTAATTAAGTTTTCATCACTCATACACGAAACTACCATGGACGATTATTAGGGTTCTTCAAACTTGAAATTGGGCGTTTCTGAATACTGTAAAATTAGAGCACCTTAATACCATGGTTGAAATCAGGGAGCTTGGACGATTTGAAAACACCCCTCGCGCCTAATTTATGTGACCACATGGGCTATTCGCTATTATTGAAAAGATGGCATTTTGGGGGGGTTTAAAACCCCCGCTAACCTTTTTTATATTTCAGGCAAAAGCGCAGCAATGGAGAAGATGATGAAGTGTCAAGGCCTGATTGAGTAATTTGAATTTTCGCGCTAATCTGTCCACTAATTCTTGTTTTATTTCATATTATTTATTAGTTACATTATAAACAAAGCGCTTCGTTGGTTCAAGTGGTCAGGCTTGGCATTGGTAATCTCTAGGACCTGGGTTCGAACCCCAGGTCCCCTTCCCTTTCAATAATATTTTTCACAACATCTTCCCATGTAGCTCATGCCCTGAAGATCACCATACACTCCTCACTCAAACGTGCCACACGTCCCACAACCTCCATCCAATGGTCAGGATCTGAAGCCTATGATGTGCTGCAGTCAACGCGTGCACACGCTTCCTAAAAAGTCAAAAGAGGCCAAAGATCAGTGGGCCTGAATTACTGAACAAAACCTCCAATATTGGGGACAGAACCCCCCAAGGTATTGTATTTCTTTTCTTTTCTTTATTTTATTGGTTTCAATTATTTATTTTTTTAATTAATTCCTTTAATTTAGTTTATTTTCATAAAATATAAAAAAAATAATATAAAAATCAGAAAAGACAAAAATTAAATATATTTTATTTAACTAATATTTTTGTAAATAAAGTCTTGTATCAATTAATTAGTTTTTGTTCTAGGGTTAATTTTAAAATCTTTTCTTAATAAATTAAAAAACTTGTAGAATTAGGTTTAATTATTTTAATTACTTTTTTTCTTTTATTTTATCATCTCTAATAATTAATTATTTAATATTATTTTTATAAATCAAAATCGTATTAATTTATTAGGTTTAATTTCAGGTTAAATTTCAATGCTTTCTCTTAATAAATTAAAAAAAACAACTAGAATTAGGGTTAATGTTTTAATTTCATTTAATTTTTCTCATAAAAATCATAAATACCAAAAAACCTCCAAAAATAATTTCTTTTTTTCATCTTAATTTCATTAATTTAATAATATAATTTAATTTCATTAAAAAGGGTCCAACGCCCTCGCTTTCAATTTTAATTCAATTCGCGCATTTTATTTATTTCATTTCTTATAATATTAATGTAATTCTCCCAAAGCCGTGTAAATTTATATCTCTTGCACTTTATTTCTTTATCTTTATGTCAAATCGGGTCCTGGATTAAATTTGGCGATGTGGACCCGCGCCTTTGTAATAGTTTAGAACTTTTAATTTCCGCATCTTTTTTTTAACTGTTAATAAATGCATGCAAGAATGAATGACTAAAATAAAAACAAACGCGTAGATCACCTATGACATGACAAGACAAAATAAATGAAAACGACACACAAATCACACACCACCCCTAAGGTACGCCTCACTGTTGCCTTGCCTCGAAAGGTGATCGTCGAGTAGAGGATGTCTTAGTAAGTCCTCATGATCCGGGAACCTGGCATGAGGGTAGCTTCTAAGGTGTCTTCCCATTGCTTCGGTGATCACCATGTCCTGAACCTCGAATTGACCCGAACACCTCCAACGGTGGTGCTACCTACCTCTCAATGGTGGGATGACACTACTTTAAAGGACATTTACACAGACGAATTCCTTAGGGTAGGTAGACGACTCTAGATACTTGCTCTAAATCTCAAAACAATTCAAAAATACTTTTCACACCGACACCTTTTCAAAAAGCTTTCGAAAGCAATTTTTCAAACACTCTTGAGGACCGATACAAGAGTCGAACTGGAATTTTCAAAGAAACTTTTTTAAACCCACAGTTGAAAAGCAAACAAACCATTTTTGAAAACACAATGAGCAAGTATCTAAGAGCCCATGGATAACCATGGATAGAAAGGATGCTAACACCTTCCCTTTCTATAATCTACCTCCCGAACCGAGAGCAATCTCTATAAGGAATTTTTCTGTGCTTTTGTCCTTTCCATTTGGAGAAAATAAAAGACGGTGGCGACTCTTGCTTCCGCGACATTTCGCGAACCAGCGTTAAACAGTCAGTTCCAGATCCACCGATCACAGAACTGGTGACTCTGCTGGGGACTCTTTATAAAGTGAGGTGTACCTTAGGGTTAGTTCATAACTGTGTTTTCAATTGTATTGCTTTGCTTGCTTTATTATTGTGGGTACTGTCTTGGGAGTTCTATAGATCCTAACCCGGATCTGGGGGATACCTTCTTAGAAAGTAGCAACAAGACTGTGAGGGAACTGTGCGGGGTATACCGACATGGTTGAAACAGTCTGCTACGTTGATGTGGCACTTTGGTGTGTACCGGTAACCCTTGAGTTCAGTCAAGGAGAGTACGGGGCCTCCGCGTGGTGTCGTGAAGCATCAACAGACCTTAGGAACCTTAATTGAACTATCTTGGCCTCTTTAGGGTAGTGAGATAACTGACTTTGGTGCAGTCCGAGGTTGGTTGATACTCGATACTACACTCAATTGAGGGTTGCTTTCCTGGAATATTCCGGTCGCCAGTTCAGTGGCTAAATCGAAACGATGAACAATGAAAGCAATCCCGTGATATTGGGACCCTTAGAACCCGGTTACTTCTAATAGGACAGGTTGAACCCACCAACTTCAAGAGGGTACTACCCAGACCCCATGCTGACCTTAAACTCTAAGGGCTTGTCTTGTGTGCCTTGTGTGCCTTACATGTTTGTCTTTGTAAATATCTGTGGTGTGTTTAATCATAACATCATGACATCATCCAGCATCATATGCATTGACTAACCATTTCAGGGGTTCGAATCTTCATCTTTGTTCTTTGTTTTGTAGGACATGGAAACTGTTCGCAGAAAGACAATTCAAATTAGCCTTGTAAGGATCCCTCCTCAGCTTAAAGAGCTTATATCCAGGATTCCCGAGAGCTCCTCATTCAGTGAAAGACATGGAAGACTCATCAGCTTGGTCAATACCAACATTGAGGAAGACATGATAAAGGTCCTGTTCCAGTTCTTTGACCCTCTGCATCACTGTTTCACCTTCTTGGATTATCAGCTGGTACCTACATTGGAGGAGTTCTCCCAGCTCCTGAAGATCCCTATCCTTGATCAACTACCCTACAACGGTATGGAAAAGGAACCCAAGCTTGAAGAGATTGCTAAAGCCTTACACCTACAACCATCTGACCTCAAGGGACATTGGGAAGTTAGAAGTGGCGTCAAAGGGTTCTTAGCTAGGTTTCTGTTTGAAAAGGCCCATGAATGTTGGAACTCCCTTGACTTACAAGCTTTTGAAGAAGTTATGGCCCTCCTTGTCTATGGTTTGGTGTTGTTCCCTAACCCAGATCAGCTTATAGATATCAGTGCTGTTCAGATCTTCATGTCCAGGAATCCTATACCTACGTTGCTGGGGGACATCCTTCACTCATGTTACACTCGAACCATGAGAAAAAGAGGTGTCCTTATGTGTTGCACTCCTCTCCTGGGAAGGTGGTTTATTTCGCACCTTCCACAATCAGTTCTGAAGAATGAGCGGGGTTTGAGATGGTCACAACGGTTGATGACTCTTACACATGCAGATATACATTGGTGCCCTCGGTCCAGAGAGGATGTCACTATCATTGACCGTTGCGGGGAGTACCCTAATGTTCCTTTACTTGGAATCAGAGGAGGTATTACTTACAACCCATGTCTGGCTTGGAGACAGTTTGGTTATGCTCGGAGGGATGGTCCTCATGACATGTTAATTCCTGACATAGTTTTTGACTTCGACAACGATGCACAAGGACTTCGCCAGAGATTTATCAGAGCTTGGAGGATGCCCAGTAGGATAGACAGCAAGACACTGGGGCATAGGAATTCCATCCCATTGGAACCTTATCTCAAATGGGTACGTGCCCGCTCCCAGAAGTTAGTGATGCCATATCCTTATATGCTCCTTGTGATCAAAGAGCCAGTCTTGGAAGGAGAAGTGTCCTACACCATTCAGCATCCTGAGATGCCCACATCCTGGGAAGAGATGCAGAAAAGCTGGATCCAGCTTAAGGAAGAACGGAATTCTCTTGAGACCAGTCTACATGCTAGTGAAAAGAAGGTCTTGGAGCTCACCCGCCTATTGCATGAGGAGAGGAATCTCAACACCTACATAGCTCCAAAGAGGATGCGTAGTGTCTTTTGGGATTGATTTGCTTTGTAATTTATGCCCATGAGGCTTTGATGTACTGAACAATTATTTCCTTAATGATAACGTGTGTTCTTTTTTGTCTACAACAAATTTGAACTTTCGAACCCTTGAATGCATTGCATAAACGCATATCATTCATCATGTGCATAGCAGGTTTTCTTCTTTTCAGGTTGCTTACCGTTCTTCGCTGTTTATTTCAGCATCATGAATCCTGACTCATCATCAACCGAGATGTCCATCAAGGCTCTTCAGGCGCAGAATGCGCAATTTTAGGAACTAATCATGGGTTTGGCTCAGGGCCAAGAAGAGCTGAAGGCTCTACTCCTGAAGAAAGAGAAGAAGAAGAAGAGAAGAACTGTTCTTTTCAACTCGGGCCGAAGGTTTGGCAACACTCTGCAGAATGAAGAGGCTGGTTCTTCTATAGGCAAGAGTGGTCCCCAAGGGGGAAAAGGTCCTAGTCCGGTAGTCTCCGACAACGAGACTGATTTTGATGAGGAACAGTATCCTCCTGTAGAAGACAGATACAAGCAGTTGGAGGACAGACTGAATGCTATGGAGATCCAACAAGCGCCTGGGCTGGATTTTGGAGACTTGGGTTTGTCTACTGGTGTGATTATTCCTCATAAGTTCAAAGCACCATCCTTTACCAAGTATGACGGGGCGTCTTGTCCCAAGCTACACCTCAGGTCTTATGTGCGGAAGATCCAACCGTACTCAGTGGACAAGAATTTGTGGATCCACTTCTTCCAGGAGAGTCTTTCAGGGACTCATCTCGAATGGTTCTATCAGCTGGATGGGACCAAGGTTCGTTACTGGGAGGAGTTGGCTACTGCTTTCTATGAGCAGTATCAATATAATGCCGACCTTGCCCCTACACGTACCCAACTCCAGGGTATGTCGCTAGGGTCAAGTGAAGGTTTTAAAGAGTATGCACAGAAGTGGAGGGATCTGGCTGGCAGGGTGCAGCCTCCGTTGACTGACCGGGAGTTGGTAGACATGTTCCTGGGGACCCTATCTGGGCAGTTTTTCAACCATCTTATCGGTAACTCATCTGCAGGGTTTACTAATCTTATTCTGACTGGAGAGAGAATAGAGGCTGGGATGAAGTCTGGCAAAATTCAGAAGGGTGCATCGTCAAATTCTGAGAAGAAACCCTTCAAAAAGGAGGCCAGTGCTGTATACGGGTCCAGAAGACAAGAGAAACCTGAGCGCCGCCAATCTGTCAACGTGGTGATGATTGCTAAGCCTGCTGCCTCTCCTCGGCAAACCAATCCTCAAAGGGCTGAAAGACCCCGGAGAGAGTTCACCCGTCTGAGTATGACTCTATCGCAGATCTTGCCGCAGTTGCTGTCCACCAACCTAGTGACTGTCAGAGAAGCCCCGAAAGTTGTGAACACTGCCTCTCCAAAATACAATCCAAATGCCCGCTGTGCTTATCATTCCGATAGCCCGGGGCATTCCACTGATGACTGTTGGGCATTAAGGAATAAGGTGCAAGACCTTATTGACGCAAAAGAGATACAGTTTGAAGCGCCTGAGAGGCCGAATGTGGTAACTGCTCCTATGCCCCAGCATGGAGTAAATGCTGTTGATGAAGATGTCTACACCGTCTCTGTGGATGATGTAGCTACTTCTTTGAAGACCGTCAAGAGGAACCTACTGTTGGCCGGTTTATTTCCGGGTTGCAGTGAGGGTTGCCTGTTCTGTGTTGTTTCTCTCTCTGGTTGTCCTTTGTTGAAGTTGGGCATCCAAAGCCTAATGGACAGCAAAGAGATTCTGTTTAAGAAGTCCGCTGTTCAGTTGGTTCCGGTAGAAGAAGTTGCTGTTGTTACAATCTTCAATAATCCAATCAAGGCTCTCTCAAGGAAGCATGTTCAAATCATGACTGTCGCACCTATTGTTATCACTGTTCCGGGGCCTCTCCCCTACGAATCTGATAAGGCTGTCCCCTGGCACTATGGGGCAGATGTGTATGTGAATGGAATCAAACAAGAGTTCAACACTGGCACCAGCATCAACAATATTACTGGTCCAACCAAGGTTACCCGCAGTGGCAGGCTCTTCTCGCCTGACATTGCACCGCCCGCTATTCGAAGACCCCTTACTATAACACCTATAAGTGTACCTGTTCCTGTTTCCGATCAAGTTGTTTCCCCTGCTGCCGAGTCGTCTAATGCTCGGGGCAAAGGGATTGAAGATGAGCCTGCCCGGATGGAGGCACCAAGACCGGTAAATGCTGAGGCCTCCCAACAAGAAATGGAGGAAATTCTAAAAATAATCAAGAAGAGTGACTTTAATGTTGTGGAACAGCTGGGGCATACACCCTCCAAAATCTCCATGCTCTCCTTGCTCCTGTGCTCAGAGGCCCATGCTAAGGCCTTAATTTCATTTCTCAAGACGGCCCATGTGCCACAGGAGACATCTGCAGTTCAGTTTACTGATTGCGTAGCAAATCTGACAGCGAACAATGGTTTAGGTTTCTCAGATGCTGACCTTACTGCTAAGGGAAGGGACCACAATGATGCCCTGCATGTCTCTATTGAATGCAGGGGCACTACTCTGGCGCACGTATTGGTGGACACTGGTTCTTCCCTAAATGTGCTACCCAAGAAAGCTTTAGACCGCTTGGATTATGAAGGCCTGGAGCTGAAACCTAGCAATATCATCATCAGAGCCTTTGACGGTTCCAAGAGGATGGTTCATGGAGAGGTTGACATTCCTATTCGCGTGGGCTCTCAAGTATTTGACTCTACTTTCTATGTGATGGATATCCGTCCATCATATTCTTACCTATTGGGTCGACCTTGGATCCACAAAGCTGGGGCAGTGACCTCTACCTTGCACCAGAAGCTCAAGTACCCCGTCAGAGGGAAGATTGTCACTGTGCCGGGAGAGGAGGAGTATATGGTGATCCATTTGAATTCCTTCAGGTATATTGAGATGGACGGGGAGTTTATTGAAACCCCCTTTCAGCA
This sequence comes from Vicia faba, assembly GCA_948472305.1. Lineage (NCBI taxonomy): Eukaryota > Viridiplantae > Streptophyta > Magnoliopsida > Fabales > Fabaceae > Vicia > Vicia faba. Next base: position 1,380,776,483 of record OX451738.1, on the reverse strand, counting down.
TTTCGAAGAGGTACTTCCAATTTCAGCAGCAGCAGAAACAGTGGTCGAAGAGGATGTTCCTTTGAAGATGGCTTCCCTAAAGGATGCCCGGGCTGTAATTCAGAAAGGTGAATGTGCTAACTGAGGCAGGCTTCCTGATTTTACACAGAAAACTGACAAGTTCGGACTGGGTTTTACTGCAGAAGGACAGAAAGCTATGCGGAAGGCAAAGACCAGAAGACCTCCTGTGCTCATTACCAATCCAGGAGTGAATGCTGTTGGGGAGGATAATGAAGTGGATGAAGCAGAGTTCAATAGCTGGATCTACCCGACAACTGAGGGAGGATTGACCAATTGGATTGCCGAAGACCATACTCCTGTTACTTTTGTTACGCAGTAATAAACTTCTTTGTTTTGTTATTTGTAACAAACAATTAAAACTCTATGGTCCGGTGTCTTACCCGGGGCACCGTGGCTTCATTTGTGAGGGCATATAAATTGTCATTTCATATATCATGAATAAAGATCTTGGAAGTTTTCTCGCATTTCAAATCTTATGCTCCTTGTCTTTCTTTCCTTCCTTTATATATTTCAAAACAGCTGTATTTACACACACTCACTCATACAGGTTTCAATCCACTCTGGATCTCACTGGTAACGATTCTGCTACTGCCAGTTATGACTTCGAAAATCCGATCAACTTAGCCGAAGACGAAGGTGAAGATGATTGCGAAGTGCCTGACGAGCTTGCAAGACTGTTACTCCAGGAAGAGAGGGCAATTCAACCACATGAAGAGCCAGTGGAAACAATAAATCTGGGTACCGAGACGGACAGGAAGGAGGTAAAGATTGGTGCCAACCTAGAGCTCAGCGTGAAGCAACGGTTGACTCAGATGCTACATGATTATGTGGAGATATTTGCCTGGTCCTACGAAGATATGCCCAGATTGGATACTGACATTGTGGTCCATCACTTGCCTACTAAGGAAGACCGCCCTCCGGTTAAGCAAAAGGTCTGCCGTATGCGTCCAGAGATGTCTGAGAAGATCAAAGCCGAGGTTATGAAACAGTTTGATGCTGGGTTCCTTGCAGTGACTTCTTACCCTCAGTGGGTTGCTAATGTGGTGCCGGTACCAAAGAAGGATGGTAAGGTCAGAATGTGTGTCGACTACAGGGATCTGAACAGGGCCAGTCCCAAAGATGACTTCCCTCTACCTCACATTGATGTCCTTGTTGACAATACATCTCAGCATAAGGTGTTCTCGTTCATGGATGGTTTTTCAGGGTATAATCAGATCAAGATGGCTCCTGAAGACATGGAAAAAACTACCTTTGTTACTCAGTGGGGCACCTTCTGCTACAAGGTCATGCCTTTTGGACTGAAGAATGATGGGGCAACCTACCAACGTGCCATGGTTGCTTTATTTCATGACATGATCCATCATGAGATAGAAGTGTATGTTGACGACATGATTGCAAGGTCCCAGACTGAGAAAGAGCACCTAGATCATCTGCAGAAGTTGTTTGACCGGTTGAAGTTGTACAAGCTGAGGTTGAACCCGAACAAGTGCACCTTCGGGGTAAGATCCGGGAAGTTGCTAGGCTTCGTTGTAAGTGATAAGGGTATTCAAGTGGACCCTGCCAAGGTCAAGGCTATTCAAGAGATGCCAGTTCCTAAGACGGAGAAAGAGGTCAGAGGCTTTTTAGGACGCCTGAATTACATTGCTCGATTCATCTCACACTTAACTGCTACCTGTGAGCCAATCTTCAAGCTGCTGAAGAAAGATCAGGTAGTACGTTGGAATGATGAATGTCAGGCTGCTTTTGACAGAATCAAGGAGTATCTCCAAGAACCACCCATCCTTATGCCACCGGTTGAAGGGAGACCTCTAATACTGTACCTGACAGTGCTTGACAACTCAATGGGGTGTGTGTTGGGGCAGCATGACGAGTCTGGCCGAAAAGAGCATGCCATTTATTACCTTAGCAAAAAGTTTACCGACTGTGAGACCCGATACTCACTGCTTGAGAAAACTTGCTGCGCTTTGGTATGGGCTACTCGTCGGCTGAGACAGTATATGCTGACTCACACTACCTTGTTGATCTCGAAGATGGATCCGATAAAGTACATATTTGAAAAGCCTGCTCTATCTGGGAGAATAGCAAGATGGCAAATGATCTTGACAGAATACGACATTCAGTATACGACCCAGAAAGCCATCAAGGGAAGTATATTGGCTGACCACTTGGCACATCAGGCCGTAGACGACTATCAGTCAATGAACTTCGAGTTTCCAGACGAGAGCATCATGATAGTGACTGATTGTGAAGTACCCGGACCGGATGAAGGACCTGAGGAAGGATCCTGATGGTCTATGCACTTTGATGGAGCCCCCAATGCTTTGGGTAACGGTATCGGCGCCATAATCATATCCCCTCAAGGTACTCATACTCCGCTCACTTCCCGGCTATGTTTCAACTGCACCAACAACATGGCGGAGTACGAGGCGTGCATCATGGGTCTTCAAGCTGTGATCGACTTAAGGATCAAGTTTCTGAGTGTCTTCGGAGATTCTGCTCTGGTGATCAACCAGATCAAAGGAGAGTGGGATACGAAACATCCGAATCTTATTCTTTACAGAGAATGTGTGTTGACTTTGATCCCCCACTTCACAAAGATAACCTTTGAACACTTTCCGAGAGAGGAGAATCAGCTGGCGGACGCGTTAGCTACAATGTCTTCTATGTTCAAGGTCAAATGGGATAATGAGGCTCCCCGCATCATCATCTGGAAACTGGACGAGCCGGCATACTGTTGTGATCTCGAAACTGAATTGGTGACTGAGAAGCCTTGGTACCATGAGGTGAATAGATATTTGGAAGCCCAGGAATACCCTGAAGGGGCATCTGTCAACGATAAGAAGTTTCTGAGAAGGTTCGCAGCGAAGTTCTTCCTTAGCAACGGCATCTTATACAAGCGAAACCATGATTCGACCTTACTGCGTTGTGTGGATAAGACTGAAGCAGAAAAGATCATGGAAGAGCTACATGAAGGGACCTTTGGTACACACTCCAGTGGACACAGTATGGAAAAGAAGATCCTTCGGGCAGGGTATTTCTGGTCCACAATGGAAGCTGACTGCTACCAACATTCCCGGACATGCCATAAGTGCCAGATATACGCAGACAAGGTGCATGTTCCTCCAGTTCCTCTGAATGTTCTGACTGCGCCTTGGCCGTTCGCAATGTGGGGCATAGACATGATCGGTGAGATTAAACCTACGGCATCCAATGGGCATCGCTTCATCCTAGTGGCGATTGATTACTTTACAAAGTGGGTTGAAGCAGCATCTTACGCTATGGTAACCAAGACGGTTGTGGCACGGTTCATTCGGCATAACCTGATCTGTCGATACGGCGTCCCAGAAAGAATTATTACAGACAACGGTACCAATCTGAATAACAAGATGATCACTGAGCTCTACGAGCAGTTTAAGATACAGCACCACAACTCTTCTCCTTACAGACCGAAGATGAATGGGGCTGTAGAAGCAGCTAACAAGAACATTAAGAAAATCGTGCAGAAGATGACAGTGACTTATAAAGATTGGCACGAGATGTTACCGTTCGCTCTACATGGGTACCGTACCTCAGCCAAGACGTCAACCGGGGCAACTCCCTTCTCCTTGGTCTACGACATGGAGGCAGTCTTACCGATCGAAGTGCAGATACCCTCTCTCCGGATAATGAAGGATGCAGATCTAAACGAAGATGATTGGATCCAGACACGACTTGATCAACTAAACCTTATTGATGAAAAGAGACTTGCTGCTATCTATCATGGTCAGACGTATCAGAAACGGATGATCAGGGCATTTAACAAAAAGGTCAGACCGCAAGAATATCAAGTTGGGGATCTGGTAATCAAGCGAATCATCCTTCCTCAGAGTGATCCAAGGGGCAAATGGACCCCCACGTACGAAGGGCCATTTGTGGTTAAACATGTGTTCTCAGGAGGAGCCATGATTCTAACCAACATGGATGGTGACGACCTTCCTCACCCCGCCAATGCAGACATAGTAAAAAGATACTACGCATAAAAAAGACCCGCTAGGATGACATGCCTAGGCAAAAATAAGGGCTTCCCAGCGAACCAAAAGGGTTCGGGCAAAAGTAAGGGATGAAATGAAAAGAATCTGTACACCCGGCAAGTCGAAAACCTGAAAAGGCGGGTTGGGCAAAAATGGGTATCCCGGTGGACTGAAAACCCGAAAGGGCGGTCCAGACAAAAGTTAGGGATAAAGCATAATACTATGTCTCATTGGATCACTCTGCATCCAGAATCCGGTATCTACATCAAGTTCAGACGACATCGATCAGTCAGCTTCATCTTCAACTAAGGTCGTCAAGTGATGAGACGCTCGGAGATATAAAGGCAATAGCAGAGTCGAAACCCAGTGGGATCATTCATTTCACACAGCTGTTTTATTTTCTCTTGTACAAAATTTGTATAAACTCTTTTGTTCGGCGGCGTTCTCTTACTAGGACGTCAGCCTCTTGTACACAAACGCCTATTTACAGGCAAATTCAAAAATCAATACAAAATCACTTTTCAGTTAAAATTGCCAATTGTTTTTCCTTTTCTGTTTTGTTTTGCGAAGAACGTCCAAGGTTCAATTTGTGATATATGCATTGACAATAATGTGCTAACTCATGAATATTTGCATACGAAACAAAGGATTAATTACAGGTAACATTAGAAACAGGGGCAATAAAGAGTTGTCTAAGCAATCTAATTGTTCTGTCCTCCGAGGTACCAAGGTAGGTTCAGCTAAAGAACACAACCAGTATATCTTGATTCCCCAGAGAGTGAGCCAGCAAGTTAGTACACGCTCCCCAAGCAAAGTTACAATCAAACCTTAAGGAAGTTGGGTATCCTCCCGCAGATCTCAACATTCCTCAACAGTATGTATGTATTCTTAACGAGCATCCCCGACAATCTTGGTCTAAAGATTGTTCCCCGGCGGTATACCAGACATTCATTGGAGTCACTTCCCCGATACAGTTCAAAACTTCCCCAGGAGAGTCCAATCTAGTCCCCCAGGAAAGTTGGAATCCATCTCCCCGGGCAGTAAGCTTATCCCCAGTAGATTCTGGAAGCTTATCCCTCGCAGCACGAACGCGTCTCCCGGATTGATTCAAAGAGTTATTTCCCTACCAGGATATAACTGGGTTATCCTCAGCCAAAAGCCACGGAAAGAGCATCCTCGACGAAGTCTTCTTATCCCCAGCGAAGTCTATCAACACTTCCAACACAACAATGGTATCCCCAGCAAGTTATTATCAACAACTCAGCAAAGCATCTCTCTCCCCACAGAGTATTGCTCCCCAGCAAGATCGCTAGAGTACTTTTCTCCCCGCAGAGTAGTCCATTTGCCAAGTTCATTCCCCAACAGAGCCATCTTCTCCTACCGGTATGCTTGCAACTATCATCCCCAGCGGAAGCAAAATCTATTCTTCAACATTAGCCCAGGATTGACTTCCCGGCACCCGTCAAGGATTTATTTTCCTAAGACGAAAAGATACATTTATAAACATCGCACTTCCATACATTATAGCATGCATATACGCATCATATCTTACAAATCTCATTTATATTGAGAACATCATTGCTTGATTCATATCATGCATTGCATATGACTGACCTTTACCTTTCAGGAAAGATCCAGTTGAGTTCTCAGCTATATTCAAGACCTTGACCGGTTCAGTTAAATCGACCCTAAGATTTTTCTGTTTCTTATCCCTTCAAAGGCCTTCTCTGGTTCAGTGAGATCGACCCTAAGATCTCCCTGTTTCTTATCCAGTTGAAGACATCAAGACCTAGACCGGTTCAGTTAAGTCGACCCTAAGACTTTTCTGTTTCTTATCCAGTCAAAGGCCTTCTCTGGTTCAGTCAGATCGACCCTAAGATCTCCCTGTTTCTTATCCAGTTGAAGATTTCAAGACCTAGACCGGTTCAGTTAAATCGACCCTAAGATTTTTCTGTTTCTTATCCAGTCCAAGGCCTTCTCTAGTCCAGCTAAATCAACCCCTAACAAATTTTCCTGATAAAGACTCAGTAGAAGATATCCAAGATTCTCTCAATGATTACTGTTGAGGTTGAAGTCGCCCAAGATTCTCTCAATGATTACTGTTGAGGTTGAAGTCGCCCAAGATTCTCTCAATGATTACTGTTGAGGTTGAAGTCGCCTATGGTTCTCTCCCCGTTACTGTGGAGGTAGTAATCGTCCCCAGATTCTCTCACCGTTACTGTTGAGGTTGAAGTCGCCCAAGGTTCTCTCAACGTTACTGTTGAGGTAGTAATCATCCAAGGTTCTCTCAGCGTTACTGTTGAGGTAGTAACCATCCCTGGTTCATCCATCACCTTTGGAAGATCCAGATCCAGCTCCTGTAACCAGTCAGGACACGTCTATACAAAGAATCTGAAGATCAACTCCTGTAACAGGTCAGATGATCATTTTCTTTTGCAGGTACGCAAGTTCTCGCTAAGGAATCTCTTACGCGATCAACATCCAGATGGCATCTATAAGCCCATCCACCTTCCATCATCTCTTAGCATGGCATCTATAAGCCCATCATCCTATCCATCAATCTCCAAATGGCATCTATAAGCCCATTCCACCATCACACTGCTACTATGTGAGCGCAAATTTCTGGGCACTTTAGTGTTCAATCATCTTCCACCTTCGGATTACGAAAGGCACGTCAGCCAATCTGCATCCTTCAGGTCTAAGAAGATTGAACAGGGGCAACTGTTGTACCTCAAAATTTGCCCTCCCATATTCTTCAAAATTTGCCAAGTCAAAGCTTCAAAATCTCCCCAAGGGTTGCACAGTTCAAGGGCCTCCTAACAGTCAAAATTAGGGTTTTGGTTCTGACAAAGAAAATGAAGTTTCCAAGGGTCCAATCAAGTCCCACATGCCTACAAACATGGTTAAGCATCTTCATACCAAGTTTCAAGACTTACAGCACAAAATTGCACAGTCAAAAACCCTAATTGCACTACAGTCAACTGTAGGGGCAAAATGGTCATTTGACAGTCAAAAGTTCAAATTTTTGGTCAACATCTTATTTTGAAGTCACAAACATCATTTGATCAATGCTTGATCATGATTCTCAAAGCATGGCTCAAAAAGTCTCAAGATGCAAAAGTTTCCATATTTGGACAGTTGAAAAAGTCAACTGTAACTTGACCAAGGCATAACTTCCACATGGATTATCAGAAAAATTCCATCCAAAGCTCATTTTGAAGAGAAAGACATTTCCTACAACTCCTCTTCACACTTCAAGTCCAAGAAATGCTCTCACAAAAAGTTATCAATTTCAACATTATAGGTCATTTTCAAAAGTCAACAAAAAGGGACTTTAAGTCAAAGGCCATAACTTGAGATTGGTAAATCAAAATGACATGGGACCAAATACATTGGTTAGAGGACCCAAAGACCTTTCCAAAATGTCCAAGAACATGAGCAAAGCTTAAAAATTGAGCAAGTTATGCCTTGTGGAAGTTGGGAAATTTTTGGATATTTTGAAAAATCAACTTTGCTTCAAATGCCTTAAAATTGCTAATGGGCCTCATTTTCTTCCAAAATCCATCATCCAAGACATGTGCACGACCATTTGGCCCAAAGGGAAGTTTTGCATCATTTTTATTTATTTATTTGAATTTTTAATTGCTAATAATTCATTTAATTAATTAAAATATATGAAAAATACCAAACCTAAGTTTTTAAATCTTTTTGTGCATGAAATAGTCTCAAGATTTCGTGCATGATCTGATTTAGAAAGAATCCATGTGATTGGACATGATTGGAACCAAAATAGTGTGAAAAAGATTGAAAACTTATGGCATGAAAATCAAATATTTTCTCATCAATTCATTGATTCTTTGGACCAAATTTTGAACCCTAATCGTTCACACATATATACCAATACAAACCCTAGTATTCTGAACCTCTAAGCTGCGCAAGAACACCATAACAAAGTTTGCATTTTTTCAAGAAAACTCAACTACTGAAAACCATCTTCCAGTGTGATTAAAGGCCAAATAACCATTCCATTACCTTCCTGAGACTTCAAGGAAGGTTTTCAGATCAAAACCATCCATCCTAACTCAGAGAAACGGTAGAACGATCGTGCCCTGTACAAGATTTTTTTCATATGCTTGCATCATGATTCATGCGTTTTTAGTAATTTTTAATGTTTGATTTATGTTCCTTGATTGATTCTAAAGCTAACTGTATTGTTTAATTAAGTTTTCATCACTCATACGCGAAACTACCATGGACGATTATTAGGGTTCTTCAAACTTGAAATTGGGCGTTTCTGAATACTGTAAAATTAGAGCACCTTAATACCATGGTTGAAATCAGGGAGCTTGGACGATTTGAAAACACCCCTCGCGCCTAATTTATGTGACCACATGGGCTATTCGCTATTATTGAAAAGATGGCATTTTGGGGGGTTTAAAACCCCCGCTAACCTTTTTTATATTTCAGGCAAAAGCGCAGCAATGGAGAAGATGATGAAGTGTCAAGGCCTGATTGAGTAATTTGAATTTTCGCGCTAATCTGTCCACTAATTCTTGTTTTATTTCATATTATTTATTAGTTACATTATAAACAAAGCGCTTCGTTGGTTCAAGTGGTCAGGCTTGGCATTGGTAATCTCTAGGACCTGGGTTCGAACCCCAGGTCCCCTTCCCTTTCAATAATATTTTTCATAACATCTTCCCATGTAGCTCATGCCCTGAAGATCACCATACGCTCCTCACTCAAACGCGCCACACGTCCCACAACCTCCATCCAATGGTCAGGATCTGAAGCCTATGATGTGCTGCAGTCAACGCGTGCACACGCTTCTTAAAAAGTCAAAAGAGGCCAAAGATCAGTGGGCCTGAATTACTGAACAAAACCTCCAATATTGGGGACAGAACCCCCCAAGGTATTGTATTTCTTTTCTTTTCTTTATTTTATTGGTTTCAATTATTTCTTTTTTTAATTAATTCCTTTAATTTAGTTTATTTTCATAAAATATAAAAAAATAATATAAAAATCAGAAAAGACAAAAATTAAATATATTTTATTTAACTAATATTTTTGTAAATAAAGTCTTGTATCAATTAATTAGTTTTTGTTCTAGGGTTAATTTTAAAATCTTTTCTTAATAAATTAAAAAACTTGTAGAATTAGGTTTAATTATTTTAATTACTTTTTTTCTTTTATTTTATCATCTCTAATAATTAATTATTTAATATTATTTTTATAAATCAAAATCGTATTAATTTATTAGGTTTAATTTCAGGTTAAATTTTAATGCTTTCTCTTAATAAATTAAAAAAAAACAACTAGAATTAGGGTTAATGTTTTAATTTCATTTAATTTTTCTCATAAAAATCATAAATACCAAAAAACCTCCAAAAATAATTTCTTTTTTTCATCTTAATTTCATTAATTTAATAATATAATTTAATTTCATTAAAAAGGGTCCAACGCCCTCGCTTTCAATTTTAATTCAATTCGCGCATTTTATTTATTTCATTTCTTATAATATTAATGTAATTCTCCCAAAGCCGTGTAAATTTATATCTCTCGCACTTTATTTCTTTATCTTTATGTCAAATCGGGTCCTGGATTAAATTTGGCGATGTGGACCCGCGCCTTTGTAATAGTTTAGAACTTTTAATTTCCGCATCTTTTTTTTAACTGTTAATAAATGCATGCAAGAATGAATGACTAAAATAAAAACAAACGCGTAGATCACCTATGACATGACAAGACAAAATAAATGAAAACGACACACAAATCACACACCACCCCTAAGGTACGCCTCACTGTTGCCTTGCCTCGAAAGGTGATCGTCGAGTAGAGGATGTCTTAGTAAGTCCTCATGATCCGGGAACCTGGCATGAGGGTAGCTTCTAAGGTGTCTTCCCATTGCTTCGGTGATCACCATGTCCTGAACCTCGAATTGACCCGAACACCTCCAACGGTGGTGCTACCTACCTCTCAATGGTGGGATGACACTACTTTAAAGGACATTTACACAGACGAATTCCTTAGGGTAGGTAGACGACTCTAGATACTTGCTCTAAATCTCAAAACAATTCAAAAATACTTTTCACACCGACACCTTTTCAAAAAGCTTTCGAAAGCAATTTTTCAAACACTCTTGAGGACCGATACAAGAGTCGAACTGGAATTTTCAAAGAAACTTTTTTAAACCCACAGTTGAAAAGCAAACAAACCATTTTTGAAAACACAATGAGCAAGTATCTAAGAGCCCATGGATAACCATGGATAGAAAGGATGCTAACACCTTCCCTTTCTATAATCTACCTCCCGAACCGAGAGCAATCTCTATAAGGAATTTTTCTGTGCTTTTGTCCTTTCCATTTGGAGAAAATAAAAGACGGTGGCGACTCTTGCTTCCGCGACATTTCGCGAACCAGCGTTAAACAGTCAGTTCCAGATCCACCGATCACAGAACTGGTGACTCTGCTGGGGACTCTTTATAAAGTGAGGTGTACCTTAGGGTTAGTTCATAATTGTGTTTTCAATTGTATTGCTTTGCTTGCTTTATTATTGTGGGTACTGTCTTGGGAGTTCTATAGATCCTAACCCGGATCTGGGGGATACCTTCTTAGAAAGTAGCAACAAGACTGTGAGGGAACTGTGCGGGGTATACCGACATGGTTGAAACAGTCTGCTACGTTGATGTGGCACTTTGGTGTGTACCGGTAACCCTTGAGTTCAGTCAAGGAGAGTACGGGGCCTCCGCGTGGTGTCGTGAAGCATCAACAGACCTTAGGAACCTTAATTGAACTATCTTGGCCTCTTTAGGGTAGTGAGATAACTGACTTTGGTGCAGTCCGAGGTTGGTTGATACTCGATACTACACTCAATTGAGGGTTGCTTTCCTGGAATATTCCGGTCGCCAGTTCAGTGGCTAAATCGAAACGATGAACAATGAAAGCAATCCCGTGATATTGGGACCCTTAGAACCCGGTTACTTCTAATAGGACAGGTTGAACCCACCAACTTCAAGAGGGTACTACCCAGACCCCATGCTGACCTTAAACTCTAAGGGCTTGTCTTGTGTGCCTTGTGTGCCTTACATGTTTGTCTTTGTAAATATCTGTGGTGTGTTTAATCATAACATCATGACATCATCCAGCATCATATGCATTGACTAACCATTTCAGGGGTTCGAATCTTCATCTTTGTTCTTTGTTTTGTAGGACATGGAAACTGTTCGCAGAAAGACAATTCAAATTAGCCTTGTAAGGATCCCTCCTCAGCTTAAAGAGCTTATATCCAGGATTCCCGAGAGCTCCTCATTCAGTGAAAGACATGGAAGACTCATCAGCTTGGTCAATACCAACATTGAGGAAGACATGATAAAGGTCCTGTTCCAGTTCTTTGACCCTCTGCATCACTGTTTCACCTTCTTGGATTATCAGCTGGTACCTACATTGGAGGAGTTCTCCCAGCTCCTGAAGATCCCTATCCTTGATCAACTACCCTACAACGGTATGGAAAAGGAACCCAAGCTTGAAGAGATTGCTAAAGCCTTACACCTACAACCATCTGACCTCAAGGGACATTGGGAAGTTAGAAGTGGCGTCAAAGGGTTCTTAGCTAGGTTTCTGTTTGAAAAGGCCCATGAATGTTGGAACTCCCTTGACTTACAAGCTTTTGAAGAAGTTGTGGCCCTCCTTGTCTATGGTTTGGTGTTGTTCCCTAACCCAGATCAGCTTATAGATATCAGTGCTGTCCAGATCTTCATGTCCAGGAATCCTATACCTACGTTGCTGGGGGACATCCTTCACTCATGTTACACTCGAACCATGAGAAAAAGAGGTGTCCTTATGTGTTGCACTCCTCTCCTGGGAAGGTGGTTTATTTCGCACCTTCCACAATCAGTTCTGAAGAATGAGCGGGGTTTGAGATGGTCACAACGGTTGATGACTCTTACACATGCAGATATACATTGGTGCCCTCGGTCCAGAGAGGATGTCACTATCATTGACCGTTGCGGGGAGTACCCTAATGTTCCTTTACTTGGAATCAGAGGAGGTATTACTTACAACCCATGTCTGGCTTGGAGACAGTTTGGTTATGCTCGGAGGGATGGTCCTCATGACATGTTAATTCCTGACATAGTTTTTGACTTCGACAACGATGCACAAGGACTTCGCCAGAGATTTATCAGAGCTTGGAGGATGCCCAGTAGGATAGACAGCAAGACACTGGGGCATAGGAATTCCATCCCATTGGAACCTTATCTCAAATGGGTACGTGCCCGCTCCCAGAAGTTAGTGATGCCATATCCTTATATGCTCCTTGTGATCAAAGAGCCAATCTTGGAAGGAGAAGTGTCCTACACCATTCAGCATCCTGAGATGCCCACATCCTGGGAAGAGATGCAGAAAAGCTGGATCCAGCTTAAGGAAGAACGGAATTCTCTTGAGACCAGTCTACATGCTAGTGAAAAGAAGGTCTTGGAGCTCACCCGCCTATTGCATGAGGAGAGGAATCTCAACACCTACATAGCTCCAAAGAGGATGCGTAGTGTCTTTTGGGATTGATTTGCTTTGTAATTTATGCCCATGAGGCTTTGATGTACTGAACAATTATTTCCTTAATGATAACGTGTGTTCTTTTTTGTCTACAACAAATTTGAACTTTCGAACCCTTGAATGCATTGCATAAACGCATATCATTCATCATGTGCATAGCAGGTTTTCTTCTTTTCAGGTTGCTTACCGTTCTTCGCTGTTTATTTCAGCATCATGAATCCTGACTCATCATCAACCGAGATGTCCATCAAGGCTCTTCAGGCGCAGAATGCGCAATTTCAGGAACTAATCATGGGTTTGGCTCAGGGCCAAGAAGAGCTGAAGGCTCTACTCCTGAAGAAAGAGAAGAAGAAGAAGAGAAGAACTGTTCTTTTCAACTCGGGCCGAAGGTTTGGCAACACTCTGCAGAATGAAGAGGCTGGTTCTTCTATAGGCAAGAGTGGTCCCCAAGGGGGAAAAGGTCCTAGTCCGGTAGTCTCTGACAACGAGACTGATTTTGATGAGGAACAGTATCCTCCTGTAGAAGACAGATACAAGCAGTTGGAGGACAGACTGAATGCTATGGAGATCCAACAAGCGCCTGGGCTGGATTTTGGAGACTTGGGTTTGTCTACTGGTGTGATTATTCCTCATAAGTTCAAAGCACCATCCTTTACCAAGTATGACGGGGCGTCTTGTCCCAAGCTACACCTCAGGTCTTATGTGCGGAAGATCCAACCGTACTCAGTGGACAAGAATTTGTGGATCCACTTCTTCCAGGAGAGTCTTTCAGGGACTCATCTCGAATGGTTCTATCAGCTGGATGGGACCAAGGTTCGTTACTGGGAGGAGTTGGCTACTGCTTTCTATGAGCAGTATCAATATAATGCCGACCTTGCCCCTACACGTACCCAACTCCAGGGTATGTCGCTAGGGTCAAGTGAAGGTTTTAAAGAGTATGCACAGAAGTGGAGGGATCTGGCTGGCAGGGTGCAGCCTCCGTTGACTGACCGGGAGTTGGTAGACATGTTCCTGGGGACCCTATCTGGGCAGTTTTTTAACCATCTTATCGGTAACTCATCTGCAGGGTTTACTAATCTTATTCTGACTGGAGAGAGAATAGAGGCTGGGATGAAGTCTGGCAAAATTCAGAAGGGTGCATCGTCAAATTCTGAGAAGAAACCCTTCAAAAAGGAGGCCAGTGCTGTATACGGGTCCAGAAGACAAGAGAAACCTGAGCGCCGCCAATCTGTCAACGTGGTGATGATTGCTAAGCCTGCTGCCTCTCCTCGGCAAACCAATCCTCAAAGGGCTGAAAGACCCCGGAGAGAGTTCACCCGTCTGAGTATGACTCTATCGCAGATCTTGCCGCAGTTGCTGTCCACCAACCTAGTGACTGTCAGAGAAGCCCCGAAAGTTGTGAACACTGCCTCTCCAAAATACAATCCAAATGCCCGCTGTGCTTATCATTCCGATAGCCCGGGGCATTCCACTGATGACTGTTGGGCATTAAGGAATAAGGTGCAAGACCTTATTGACGCAAAAGAGATACAGTTTGAAGCGCCTGAGAGGCCGAATGTGGTAACTGCTCCTATGCCCCAGCATGGAGTAAATGCTGTTGATGAAGATGTCTACACCGTCTCTGTGGATGATGTAGCTACTCCTTTGAAGACCGTCAAGAGGAACCTACTGTTGGCCGGTTTATTTCCGGGTTGCAGTGAGGGTTGCCTGTTCTGTGTTGTTTCTCTCTCTGGTTGTCCTTTGCTGAAGTTGGGCATCCAAAGCCTAATGGACAGCAAAGAGATTCTGTTTAAGAAGTCCGCTGTTCAGTTGGTTCCGGTAGAAGAAGTTGCTGTTGTTACAATCTTCAATAATCCAATCAAGGCTCTCTCAAGGAAGCATGTTCAAATCATGACTGTCGCACCTATTGTTATCACTGTTCCGGGGCCTCTCCCCTACGAATCTGATAAGGCTGTCCCCTGGCACTATGGGGCAGATGTGTATGTGAATGGAATCAAACAAGAGTTCAACACTGGCACCAGCATCAGCAATATTACTGGTCCAGCCAAGGTTACCCGCAGTGGCAGGCTCTTCTCGCCTGACATTGCACCGCCCGCTATTCGAAGACCCCTTACTATAACACCTATAAGTGTACCTGTTCCTGTTTCCGATCAAGTTGTTTCCCCTGCTGCCGAGTCGTCTAATGCTCGGGGCAAAGGGATTGAAGATGAGCCTGCCCGGATGGAGGCACCAAGACCGGTAAATGCTGAGGCCTCCCAACAAGAAATGGAGGAAATTCTAAAAATAATCAAGAAGAGTGACTTTAATGTTGTGGAACAGCTGGGGCATACACCCTCCAAAATCTCCATGCTCTCCTTGCTCCTGTGCTCAGAGGCCCATGCTAAGGCCTTAATTTCATTTCTCAAGATGGCCCATGTGCCACAGGAGACATCTGCAGTTCAGTTTACTGATTGCGTAGCAAATCTGACAGCGGACAATGGTTTAGGTTTCTCAGATGCTGACCTTACTGCTAAGGGAAGGGACCACAATGATGCCCTGCATGTCTCTATTGAATGCATGGGCACTACTCTGGCGCACGTATTGGTGGACACTGGTTCTTCCCTAAATGTGCTACCCAAGAAAGCTTTAGACCGCTTGGATTGTGAAGGCCTGGAGCTGAAACCTAGCAATATCATCATCAGAGCCTTTGACGGTTCCAAGAGGATGGTTCATGGAGAGGTTGACATTCCTATTCGCGTGGGCTCTCAAGTATTTGACTCTACTTTCTATGTGATGGATATCCGTCCATCATATTCTTACCTATTGGGTCGACCTTGGATCCACAAAGCTGGGGCAGTGACCTCTACCTTGCACCAGAAGCTCAAGTACCCCGTCAGAGGGAAGATTGTCACTGTGCCGGGAGAGGAGGAGTATATGGTGATCCATTTGAATTCCTTCAGGTATATTGAGATGGACGGGGAGTTTATTGAAACCCCCTTTCAGCATTTCGAAGAGGTACTTCCAATTTCAGCAGCAGCAGAAACAGTGGTCGAAGAGGATGTTCCTTTGAAGATGGCTTCCCTAAAGGATGCCCGGGCTGTAATTCAGAAAGGTGAATGTGCTAACTGAGGCAGGCTTCCTGATTTTACACAGAAAACTGACAAGTTCGGACTGGGTTTTACTGCAGAAGGACAGAAAGCTATGCGGAAGGCAAAGACCAGAAGACCTCCTGTGCTCATTACCAATCCAGGAGTGAATGCTGTTGGGGAGGATAATGAAGTGGATGAAGCAGAGTTCAATAGCTGGATCTACCCGACAACTGAGGGAGGATTGACCAATTGGATTGCCGAAGACCATACTCCTGTTACTTTTGTTACGCAGTAATAAACTTCTTTGTTTTGTTATTTGTAACAAACAATTAAAACTCTATGGCCCGGTGTCTTACCCGGGGCACCGTGGCTTCATTTGTGAGGGCATATAAATTGTCATTTCATATATCATGAATAAAGATCTTGGAAGTTTTCTCGCATTTCAAATCTTATGCTCCTTGTCTTTCTTTCCTTCCTTTATATATTTCAAAACAGCTGTATTTACACACACTCACTCATACAGGTTTCAATCCACTCTGGATCTCACTGGTAACGATTCTGCTACTGCCAGTTATGACTTCGAAAATCCGATCAACTTAGCCGAAGACGAAGGTGAAGATGATTGCGAAGTGCCTGACGAGCTTGCAAGACTGTTACTCCAGGAAGAGAGGGCAATTCAACCACATGAAGAGCCAGTGGAAACAATAAATCTGGGTACCGAGACGGACAGGAAGGAGGTAAAGATTGGTGCCAACCTAGAGCTCAGCGTGAAGCAACGGTTGACTCAGATGCTACATGATTATGTGGAGATATTTGCCTGGTCCTACGAAGATATGCCCAGATTGGATACTGACATTGTGGTCCATCACTTGCCTACTAAGGAAGACCGCCCTCCGGTTAAGCAAAAGGTCTGCCGTATGCGTCCAGAGATGTCTGAGAAGATCAAAGCCGAGGTTATGAAACAGTTTGATGCTGGGTTCCTTGTAGTGACTTCTTACCCTCAGTGGGTTGCTAATGTGGTGCCGGTACCAAAGAAGGATGGTAAGGTCAGAATGTGTGTCGACTACAGGGATCTGAACAGGGCCAGTCCCAAAGATGACTTCCCTCTACCTCACATTGATGTCCTTGTTGACAATACATCTCAGCATAAGGTGTTCTCGTTCATGGATGGTTTTTCAGGGTATAATCAGATCAAGATGGCTCCTGAAGACATGGAAAAAACTACCTTTGTTACTCAGTGGGGCACCTTCTGCTACAAGGTCATGCCTTTTGGACTGAAGAATGCTGGGGCAACCTACCAACGTGCCATGGTTGCTTTATTTCATGACATGATCCATCATGAGATAGAAGTGTATGTTGACGACATGATTGCAAGGTCCCAGACTGAGAAAGAGCACCTAGATCATCTGCAGAAGTTGTTTGACCGGTTGAAGTTGTACAAGCTGAGGTTGAACCCGAACAAGTGCACCTTCGGGGTAAGATCCGGGAAGTTGCTAGGCTTCGTTGTAAGTGATAAGGGTATTCAAGTGGACCCTGCCAAGGTCAAGGCTATTCAAGAGATGCCAGTTCCTAAGACGGAGAAAGAGGTCAGAGGCTTTTTAGGACGCCTGAATTACATTGCTCGATTCATCTCACACTTAACTGCTACCTGTGAGCCAATCTTCAAGCTGCTGAAGAAAGATCAGGTAGTACGTTGGAATGATGAATGTCAGGCTGCTTTTGACAGAATCAAGGAGTATCTCCAAGAACCACCCATCCTTATGCCACCGGTTGAAGGGAGACCTCTGATACTGTACCTGACAGTGCTTGACAACTCAATGGGGTGTGTGCTGGGGCAGCATGACGAGTCTGGCCGAAAAGAGCATGCCATTTATTACCTTAGCAAAAAGTTTACCGACTGTGAGACCCGATACTCACTGCTTGAGAAAACTTGCTGCGCTTTGGTATGGGCTACTCGTCGGCTGAGACAGTATATGCTGACTCACACTACCTTGTTGATCTCGAAGATGGATCCGATAAAGTACATATTTGAAAAGCCTGCTCTATCTGGGAGAATAGCAAGATGGCAAATGATCTTGACAGAATACGACATTCAGTATACGACCCAGAAAGCCATCAAGGGAAGTATATTGGCTGACCACTTGGCACATCAGGCCGTAGACGACTATCAGTCAATGAACTTCGAGTTTCCAGACGAGAGCATCATGATAGTGACTGATTGTGAAGTACCCGGACCGGATGAAGGACCTGAGGAAGGATCCCGATGGTCTATGCACTTTGATGGAGCCCCCAATGCTTTGGGTAACGGTATCGGCGCCATAATCATATCCCCTCAAGGTACTCATACTCCGCTCACTTCCCGGCTATGTTTCAACTGCACCAACAACATGGCGGAGTACGAGGCGTGCATCATGGGTCTTCAAGCTGTGATCGACTTAAGGATCAAGTTTCTGAGTGTCTTCGGAGATTCCGCTCTGGTGATCAACCAGATCAAAGGAGAGTGGGATACGAAACATCCGAATCTTATTCCTTACAGAGAATGTGTGTTGACTTTGATCCCCCACTTCACAAAGATAACCTTTGAACACTTTCCGAGAGAGGAGAATCAGCTGGCGGACGCGTTAGCTACAATGTCTTCTATGTTCAAGGTCAAATGGGATAATGAGGCTCCCCGCATCATCATCTGGAAACTGGACGAGCCGGCATACTGTTGTGATCTCGAAACTGAATTGGTGACTGAGAAGCCTTGGTACCATGAGGTGAATAGATATTTGGAAGCCCAGGAATACCCTGAAGGGGCATCTGTCAACGATAAGAAGTTTCTGAGAAGGTTCGCAGCGAAGTTCTTCCTTAGCAACGGCATCTTATACAAGCGAAACCATGATTCGACCTTACTGCGTTGTGTGGATAAGACTGAAGCAGAAAAGATCATGGAAGAGCTACATGAAGGGACCTTTGGTACACACTCTAGTGGACACAGTATGGCAAAGAAGATCCTTCGGGCAGGGTATTTCTGGTCCACAATGGAAGCTGACTGCTACCAACATTCCCGGACATGCCATAAGTGCCAGATATACGCAGACAAGGTGCATGTTCCTCCAGTTCCTCTGAATGTTCTGACTGCGCCTTGGCCGTTCGCAATGTGGGGCATAGACATGATCGGTGAGATTAAACCTACGGCATCCAATGGGCATCGCTTCATCCTAGTGGCGATTGATTACTTTACAAAGTGGGTTGAAGCAGCATCTTACGCTATGGTAACCAAGACGGTTGTGGCACGGTTCATTCGGCATAACCTGATCTGTCGATACGGCGTCCCAGAAAGAATTATTACAGACAACGGTACCAATCTGAATAACAAGATGATCACTGAGCTCTACGAGCAGTTTAAGATACAACACCACAACTCTTCTCCTTACAGACCGAAGATGAATGGGGCTGTAGAAGCAGCTAACAAGAACATTAAGAAAATCGTGCAGAAGATGACAGTGACTTATAAAGATTGGCACGAGATGTTACCGTTCGCTCTACATGGGTACCGTACCTTAGCCAAGACGTCAACCGGGGCAACTCCCTTCTCCTTGGTCTACGGCATGGAGGCAGTCTTACCGATCGAAGTGCAGATACCCTCTCTCCGGATAATGAAGGATGCAGATCTAAACGAAGATGATTGGATCCAGACACGACTTGATCAACTAAACCTTATTGATGAAAAGAGACTTGCTGCTATCTATCATGGTCAGACGTATCAGAAACGGATGATCAGGGCATTTAACAAAAAGGTCAGACCGCAAGAATATCAAGTTGGGGATCTGGTAATCAAGCGAATCATCCTTCCTCAGAGTGATCCAAGGGGCAAATGGACCCCCACGTACGAAGGGCCATTTGTGGTTAAACATGTGTTCTCAGGAGGAGCCATGATTCTAACCAACATGGATGGTGACGACCTTCCTCACCCCGCAAATGCAGACATAGTAAAAAGATACTACGCATAAAAAAGACCCGCTAGGATGACATGCCTAGGCAAAAATAAGGGCTTCCCAGCGAACCAAAAGGGTTCGGGCAAAAGTAAGGGATGAAATGAAAAGAATCTGTACACCCGGCAAGTCGAAAACCTGAAAAGGCGGCTTGGGCAAAAATGGGTATCCCGGTGGACTGAAAACCCGAAAGGGCGGTCCAGACAAAAGTTAGGGATAAAGCATAATACTATGTCTCATTGGATCACTCTGCATCCAGAATCCGGTATCTACATCAAGTTCAGACGACATCGATCAGTCAGCTTCATCTTCAACTAAGGTCGTCAAGTGATGAGATGCTCGGAGATATAAAGGCAATAGCAGAGTCGAAACCCAGTGGGATCATTCATTTCACACAGCTGTTTTATTTTCTCTTGTACAAAATTTGTATAAACTCTTTTGTTCGGCGGCGTTCTCTTACTAGGACGTCAGCCTCTTGTACACAAACGCCTATTTACAGGCAAATTCAAAAATCAATACAAAATCACTTTTCAGTTAAAATTGCCAATTGTTTTTCCTTTTCTGTTTTGTTTTGTGAAGAACGTCCAAGGTTCAATTTGTGATATATGCATTGACAATAATGTGCTAACTCATGAATATTTGCATACGAAACAAAGGATTAATTACAGGTAACATTAGAAACAGGGGCAATAAAGAGTTGTCTAAGCAATCTAATTGTTCTGTCCTCCGAGGTACCAAGGTAGGTTCAGCTAAAGAACACAACCAATATATCTTGATTCCCCAGAGAGTGAGCCAGCAAGTTAGTACACGCTCCCCAAGCAAAGTTACAATCAAACCTTAAGGAAGTTGGGTATCCTCCCGCAGATCTCAACATTCCTCAACAGTATGTATGTATTCTTAACGAGCATCCCCGACAATCTTGGTCTAAAGATTGTTCCCCGGCGGTATACCAGACATTCATTGGAGTCACTTCCCCGATACAGTTCAAAACTTCCCCAGGAGAGTCCAATCTAGTCCCCCAGGAAAGTTGGAATCCATCTCCCCGGGCAGTAAGCTTATCCCCAGTAGATTCTGGAAGCTTATCCCTCGCAGCACGAACGCGTCTCCCGGATTGATTCAAAGAGTTATTTCCCTACCAGGATATAACTGGGTTATCCTCAGCCAAAAGCCACGGAAAGAGCATCCTCGACGAAGTATTCTTATCCCCAGCGAAGTCTATCAACACTTCCAACACAACAATGGTATCCCCAGCAAGTTATTATCAACAACTCAGCAAAGCATCTCTCTCCCCACAGAGTATTGCTCCCCAGCAAGATCGCTAGAGTACTTTTCTCCCTGCAGAGTAGTCCATTTGCCAAGTTCATTCCCCAACAGAGCCATCTTCTCCTACCGGTATGCTTGCAACTATCATCCCCAGCGGAAGCAAAATCTATTCTTCAACATTAGCCCAGGATTGACTTCCCGGCACCCGTCAAGGATTTATTTTCCTAAGACGAAAAGATACATTTATAAACATCGCACTTCCATACATTATAGCATGCATATACGCATCATATCTTACAAATCTCATTTATATTGAGAACATCATTGCTTGATTCATATCATGCATTGCATATGACTGACCTTTACCTTTCAGGAAAGATCCAGTTGAGTTCTCAGCTATATTCAAGACCTTGACCGGTTCAGTTAAATCGACCCTAAGATTTTTCTGTTTCTTATCCCTTCAAAGGCCTTCTCTGGTTCAGTGAGATCGACCCTAAGATCTCCCTGTTTCTTATCCAGTTGAAGACATCAAGACCTAGACCGGTTCAGTTAAGTCGACCCTAAGACTTTTCTGTTTCTTATCCAGTCAAAGGCCTTCTCTGGTTCAGTCAGATCGACCCTAAGATCTCCCTGTTTCTTATCCAGTTGAAGATTTCAAGACCTAGACCGGTTCAGTTAAATCGACCCTAAGATTTTTCTGTTTCTTATCCAGTCCAAGGCCTTCTCTAGTCCAGCTAAATCAACCCCTAACAAATTTTCCTGATAAAGACTCAGTAGAAGATATCCAAGATTCTCTCAATGATTACTGTTGAGGTTGAAGTCGCCCAAGATTCTCTCAATGATTACTGTTGAGGTTGAAGTCGCCCAAGATTCTCTCAATGATTACTGTTGAGGTTGAAGTCGCCTATGGTTCTCTCCCCGTTACTGTGGAGGTAGTAATCGTCCCCAGATTCTCTCACCGTTACTGTTGAGGTTGAAGTCGCCCAAGGTTCTCTCAACGTTACTGTTGAGGTAGTAATCATCCAAGGTTCTCTCAGCGTTACTGTTGAGGTAGTAACCATCCCTGGTTCATCCATCACCTTTGGAAGATCCAGATCCAGCTCCTGTAACC
Organism: Vicia faba; assembly: GCA_948472305.1. Classification (NCBI taxonomy): domain Eukaryota; kingdom Viridiplantae; phylum Streptophyta; class Magnoliopsida; order Fabales; family Fabaceae; genus Vicia; species Vicia faba. Next base: position 1,380,754,445 of record OX451738.1, on the reverse strand, counting down.
AGTCAGGACACGTCTATACAAAGAATCTGAAGATCAACTCCTGTAACAGGTCAGATGATCATTTTCTTTTGCAGGTACGCAAGTTCTCGCTAAGGAATCTCTTACGCGATCAACATCCAGATGGCATCTATAAGCCCATCCACCTTCCATCATCTCTTAGCATGGCATCTATAAGCCCATCATCCTATCCATCAATCTCCAAATGGCATCTATAAGCCCATTCCACCATCACACTGCTACTATGTGAGCGCAAATTTCTGGGCACTTTAGTGTTCAATCATCTTCCACCTTCGGATTACGAAAGGCACGTCAGCCAATCTGCATCCTCAGGTCTAAGAAGATTGAACAGGGGCAACTGTTGTACCTCAAAATTTGCCCTCCCATATTCTTCAAAATTTGCCAAGTCAAAGCTTCAAAATCTCCCCAAGGGTTGCACAGTTCAAGGGCCTCCTAACAGTCAAAATTAGGGTTTTGGTTCTGACAAAGAAAATGAAGTTTCCAAGGGTCCAATCAAGTCCCACATGCCTACAAACATGGTTAAGCATCTTCATACCAAGTTTCAAGACTTACAGCACAAAATTGCACAGTCAAAAACCCTAATTGCACTACAGTCAACTGTAGGGGCAAAATGGTCATTTGACAGTCAAAAGTTCAAATTTTTGGTCAACATCTTATTTTGAAGTCACAAACATCATTTGATCAATGCTTGATCATGATTCTCAAAGCATGGCTCAAAAAGTCTCAAGATGCAAAAGTTTCCATATTTGGACAGTTGAAAAAGTCAACTGTAACTTGACCAAGGCATAACTTTCACATGGATTATCAGAAAAATTCCATCCAAAGCTCATTTTTAAGAGAAAGACATTTCCTACAACTCCTCTTCACACTTCAAGTCCAAGAAATGCTCTCACAAAAAGTTATCAATTTCAACATTATAGGTCATTTTCAAAAGTCAACAAAAAGGGACTTTAAGTCAAAGGCCATAACTTGAGATTGGTAAATCAAAATGACATGGGACCAAAGACATTGGTTATAGGACTCAAAGACCTTTCCAAAATGTCCAAGAACATGAGCAAAGCTTAAAAATTGAGCAAGTTATGCCTTGTGGAAGTTGGGAAATTTTTGGATATTTTGAAAAATCAACTTTGCTTCAAATGCCTTAAAATTGCTAATGGGCCTCATTTTCTTCCAAAATCCATCATCCAAGACATGTGCACGACCATTTGGCCCAAAGGGAAGTTTTGCATCATTTTTATTTATTTATTTGAATTTTTAATTGCTAATAATTCATTTAATTAATTAAAATATATGAAAAATACCAAACCTAAGTTTTTAAATCTTTTTGTGCATGAAATAGTCTCAAGATTTCGTGCATGATCTGATTTAGAAAGAATCCATGTGATTGGACATGATTGGAACCAAAATAGTGTGAAAAAGATTGAAAACTTATGGCATGAAAATCAAATATTTTCTCATCAATTCATTGATTCTTTGGACCAAATTTTGAACCCTAATCGTTCACACATATATACCAATACAAACCCTAGTATTCTGAACCTCTAAGCTGCGCAAGAACACCATAACAAAGTTTGCATTTTTTCAAGAAAACTCAACTACTGAAAACCATCTTCCAGTGCGATTAAAGGCCAAATAACCATTCCATTACCTTCCTGAGACTTCAAGGAAGGTTTTCAGATCAAAACCATCCATCCTAACTCAGAGAAACGGTAGAACGATCGTGCCCTGTACAAGATTTTTTTCATATGCTTGCATCATGATTCATGCGTTTTTAGTAATTTTTAATGTTTGATTTATGTTCCTTGATTGATTCTAAAGCTAACTGTATTGTTTAATTAAGTTTTCATCACTCATACGCGAAACTACCATGGACGATTATTAGGGTTCTTCAAACTTGAAATTGGGCGTTTCTGAATACTGTAAAATTAGAGCACCTTAATACCATGGTTGAAATCAGGGAGCTTGGACGATTTGAAAACACCCCTCGCGCCTAATTTATGTGACCACATGGGCTATTCGCTATTATTGAAAAGATGGCATTTTGGGGGGGTTTAAAACCCCCGCTAACCTTTTTTATATTTCAGGCAAAAGCGCAGCAATGGAGAAGATGATGAAGTGTCAAGGCCTGATTGAGTAATTTGAATTTTCGCGCTAATCTGTCCACTAATTCTTGTTTTATTTCATATTATTTATTAGTTACATTATAAACAAAGCGCTTCGTTGGTTCAAGTGGTCAGGCTTGGCATTGGTAATCTCTAGGACCTGGGTTCGAACCCCAGGTCCCCTTCCCTTTCAATAATATTTTTCATAACATCTTCCCATGTAGCTCATGCCCTGAAGATCACCATACGCTCCTCACTCAAACGCGCCACACGTCCCACAACCTTCATCCAATGGTCAGGATCTGAAGCCTATGATGTGCTGCAGTCAACGCGTGCACACGCTTCTTAAAAAGTCAAAAGAGGCCAAAGATCAGTGGGCCTGAATTACTGAACAAAACCTCCAATATTGGGGACAGAACCCCCCAAGGTATTGTATTTCTTTTCTTTTCTTTATTTTATTGGTTTCAATTATTTCTTTTTTTAATTAATTCCTTTAATTTAGTTTATTTTCATAAAATATAAAAAAATAATATAAAAATCAGAAAAGACAAAAATTAAATATATTTTATTTAACTAATATTTTTGTAAATAAAGTCTTGTATCAATTAATTAGTTTTTGTTCTAGGGTTAATTTTAAAATCTTTTCTTAATAAATTAAAAAACTTGTAGAATTAGGTTTAATTATTTTAATTACTTTTTTTCTTTTATTTTATCATCTCTAATAATTAATTATTTAATATTATTTTTATAAATCAAAATCGTATTAATTTATTAGGTTTAATTTCAGGTTAAATTTTAATGCTTTCTCTTAATAAATTAAAAAAAACAACTAGAATTAGGGTTAATGTTTTAATTTCATTTAATTTTTCTCATAAAAATCATAAATACCAAAAAACCTCCAAAAATAATTTCTTTTTTTCATCTTAATTTCATTAATTTAATAATATAATTTAATTTCATTAAAAAGGGTCCAACGCCCTCGCTTTCAATTTTAATTCAATTCGCGCATTTTATTTATTTCATTTCTTATAATATTAATGTAATTCTCCCAAAGCCGTGTAAATTTATATCTCTCGCACTTTATTTCTTTATCTTTATGTCAAATCGGGTCCTGGATTAAATTTGGCGATGTGGACCCGCGCCTTTGTAATAGTTTAGAACTTTTAATTTCCGCATCTTTTTTTTAACTGTTAATAAATGCATGCAAGAATGAATGACTAAAATAAAAACAAACGCGTAGATCACCTATGACATGACAAGACAAAATAAATGAAAACGACACACAAATCACACACCACCCCTAAGGTACGCCTCACTGTTGCCTTGCCTCGAAAGGTGATCGTTGAGTAGAGGATGTCTTAGTAAGTCCTCATGATCCGGGAACCTGGCATGAGGGTAGCTTCTAAGGTGTCTTCCCATTGCTCCGGTGATCACCATGTCCCGAACCTCGAATTGACCCGAACACCTCCAACGGTGGTGCTACCTACCTCTCAATGGTGGGATGGCACTACTTTAAAGGACATTTACACAGACGAATTCCTTAGGGTAGGTAGACGACTCTAGATACTTGCTCTAAATCTCAAAACAATTCAAAAATACTTTTCACATCGACACCTTTTCAAAAAGCTTTCGAAAGCAATTTTTCAAACACTCTTGAGGACCGATACAAGAGTCGAACTGGAATTTTCAAAGAAACTTTTTTAAACCCACAGTTGAAAAGCAAACAAACCATTTTTGAAAACACAATGAGCAAGTATCTAAGAGCCCATGGATAACCATGGATAGAAAGGGTGCTAACACCTTCCCTTTCTATAATCTACCTCCCGAACCGAGAGCAATCTCTATAAGGAATTTTTCTGTGCTTTTGTCCTTTCCATTTGGAGAAAATAAAAGACGGTGGCGACTCTTGCTTCCGCGACATTTCGCGAACCAGCGTTAAACAGTCAGTTCTAGATCCACCGATCACAATGGTGCTGATGTTTATTACCATGGGGTGAAGTAGAAGGTAGGTACTCACTCGTCTGAGGAAGAACGTGCTGAAGATAATAAAGAGGAAGTTCATAATTTTTCTGGTGTGGGTCGAATGACTAGAAGCAGGAGAGTATTTGGTCCTTCCAATGTGTAAGATGCAACAGATGCTTCTGCAAGAGAAAAAGGAAAACAACATGCGATGATTGGTAATCCAAGGGTTACGCCAGCCAATGTGACTCAACCAACTCCGATACCAGAAGCTTCTTCAGTTCCCGATGAGGTTGAAGAGTTAATGCGAATTATCTGAAAGAGTGATTATAGCATAATTGATCATCTGAGCCATACTCCTTCTAAGATGTCCATCTTGTCTCTGTTGATTTATTCAGAACCTCACAGAAATGCTTTGATGAAGTTGTTAAAGAATGCATTCGTGCCACATGAGATAACAATCAATCAGTTTGAGAATGCTTGTGCTAACATATCTGCCGGTAATGGTCTGGGCTTCACAGATTTTGATCTTCCTCCGGAGGGGCCAGACCATAACAAAGAATTGCATATTTCAATGGAGTGAAGGGACACTAATTTATCCCAAGTTTTGGTGGACACAGGGTCGTCTTTAAATGTATTGCCCAAGTCAGCATTGATGAAAATTGATTATTCTGGACTGGAGCTACGCCCTAGTGATTTGATGGTGAAGGCGTTTGATGGGTCTCAAAGGTCAGTGTTTGGGGAGGTGGAGTTACCAATCAAGGTTGGTCCTCGCACCTTCACGACTACATATTTTATGATAGATATACAACCAGCGTATTGTTGTTTGTTAGGGCGGCCGTGGATTCATAGAGCAGGGGCAATCACTTCTACTCTTCATCAGAAACTCAAGTATCCTGCAGAGGGAAAGGTGATAACTGCGTGCAGCGAGGAAGAGTACATTGTGAGTCATTTGACATCATTCCGCTATGTTGAGGTTGGAGGCGAGATACATGAAACTCTGTTTCAGGCGTTTGAGACAGTTCATGTCGTCAATTTTCCTCTTCCAGAGCAGAAAAGGAAACCTGAAACTGTTATGTCTTCTCTCTAGGATGCGAGAGCTGTGGTGGAAAATGGTAACCCTAAAGGTTGGGGTCAGGTGCTGGACGTTACTCCAAAATTTGATAAATTTGGTCTTGGTTTTAGCCCAGGTCAGCAGAGTGCAACCCCCGGAGCATCTAGTTTATCTACTCATGTGAAGTTTTCCCGCCCTTGTGCTACTCAAGAAGGACACGTCAATGCAGTTGGCGACGATAAGGCTGATGGCTACAATGTTAAAGATTGGATTCGTCCGAGTATTCCAGGCCAGACACTCAACAATTGGACTTCCGTGGATGTTATCCAAGTTTCAAGCGTTGAGGAGTAATTTTCTTGTTTTCTTTTATTATCATATCATAATTCTTACGCTCTACCCAAGGCGTAGTGGATCATTTGTGTAGGGCCACCGTGTTTATTTTCAAAAGTTTATCATGAAATAAAGGATGTTTTTTTGCATTCAAAATTTTGTTTCATTTCTTTTTATTTGAATGGAAATGTTGCTCTTTTCACACACTGTCACTAAAAAACGCCAAAATGTCATTCATGCAGATGCACTTCCACCATCGATCATATTGATAACGACTCTGCTATGGCTCATTATGACTTTGATACTCCTATTTATCAAGCTGAAGAAGAAGCATATGAGGATTGTGATCTTCCTGAGGAATTAGACAGATTGTTAAAACAAGAGGAGAAGGTTATCCAGCCGAACCAGGATTCGATTGAGGTGGTGAATATTGGCACAAAAGAGGTAAGAAGAGAAGTCAAAATAGGGGCAGATCTCGAAGAAAGTGTAAAGGTCAGATTGATTGAGCTACTCCGTGAGTATTCTGATATCTTCGCCTGGTCTTATGAGGATATGCATGGGTTGGATACAAACATAGTGGTGCATCGACTACTGCTCAAAGAAGGTTGTTCCCCTGTCAAGCAAAAGCTCTGAAGAACTCATCCTGAGATGTCCAAGAAGATCAAGGAGGAGGTCCAGAAGCAGTTGGACGCGAATTTCTTAAAGGTCATCAATTATCCACCATGGATTGCAAATATTGTGCCCGTGCCCAAGAAGGATGGTAAAGTCAGGATGTGCATGGATTACAGGGATTTGAACAGGGCCAACCCTAAAGATGATTTCCCTCTTCCGCATATTGATGTGTTGGTCGATAATACTTCTCATTCCAAAGTATTTTCGTTCATGGATGGTTTTTCGGGTTACAATCAAATTAAGATGGCTCCGGAGGATATGGAGAAGACAACATTTATCACGCCTTGGGGAACTTTCTGTTATAAAGTGATGCCGTTTGGTTTGAAAAATGCCGGGGCAACATATCAGCGCGCCATGGTCACTCTCTTTCATGATTTGATTCACAAAGAGATTGAGTTATATGTGGATGATATGATTGCTAAGCCTGAGAAGGAAGAAGAACATCTTGTTCATCTAGAAAAATAGTTCGAGAGACTGAGGCAGTTCTTGCTGAGGTTGAATCCGAATAAGTGCACTTTCGGGGTGAGATCCGACAAGCTGTTGGGTTTTATTGTAAGTGAAAAAGGTATCGAGGTGGACCCGACCAAGGTAAAAGAGATACAAGAAATGCCTGAGCCAAGGACAGAAAAGGAAGTACGTGGTTTCTTGGGAAGGTTAAACTACATTTCTAGATTTATTTCTCATCTCACAGCCACCTGTGAACCTTTGTTCAAGTTGTTGAAGAAAAGTTAGACAGTGAAATGGAATGAGGATTGTCAGAAGGCCTTTGACAAAATAAAGGAGTATTTGCAGGAACCTCCGATACTCATGCCGCCAGTGGAAGGAAGGCCACTAATCATGTATCTAATTGTGTTGGAGAGCTCAAAGGTTTGTGTCCTCGGTCAGCACGACGAGATAGGGAAGAAAGAGCAGGCTATTTACTACTTGAGTAAGAAGTTTACAAAATGCGAGTCGAGGTACTCATTGCTGGAAAAGACTTGTTGTGCGCTTGCCTGGGTCGCCAAACGTTTGAGGCAGTACATGTTAACTCACACCACCTACTTGATATCCAAAATGGATCCAATCAAATACATTTTTGAGAAGCCAACTCTTACAGGCAGGGTAGCCCGTTGGCAGATGATACTCACCGAATATGATATACAATACACTACTCAAAAAGCAATTAAGGGTAGTGTACTGGCCGGCCATCTTGCTCATCAGCCCTTGAATGATTATGAACCGATGAAGTTTTATTTTCCAGATGAGGAAATTGTGTATATTCGGGATTATAATATTCCAGGCCCAGACGAAGGACCCAAGCCGGGATCACGTTGGACGCTTGTTTTTGATGGTGCCTCCAATGCCATGGGAAACAGTGTCGGAGCTATTATCACTTCCCATGAGGGATACCATATTCCCTTCACGGCTCGTATTTGTTTCGATTGCACTAACAATATGGCCGAATATGAGGCTTGCATTTATGGCATTGAAGCGGTGATCGACCTGCGCATCAAATTTTTGAAAGTTTACGGGGATTCTAATCTTGTTATCAGCCAGATTAATGGAGATTGGGGGACTCGCCATCAGAACCTAATTCCCTATCATGAGCATGTTATGAAGCTGATTTCGTACTTCGAAGAGATCACGTTTGAGCACATTCCTAGAGAAGAGAACAATCTAGCTGATGCACTGACAACTTTGTCCTCCATGTTCAAGGTTAAGTGGGCTAATGAGGCACCTTCTATTACTATCAGAAGTTTGAGCGAGCCAGCTTTCTATTTTGAGGCCAGTTTAGAATCAGATGGTAATCCTTGGTTTTATGATGTTAAACGATATCTTAAAACACAAGAGTACCCTGAAGAGGCATCCATCACAGATAAGAAGTTCTTGAGAAGATTTTCAGCCAAGTTCTTTCTCAGTGGTGGTGTGTTGTATAGAAGGCATCATGACGGTTTACTGCTCAGATGTGTTGACAAGAAATAAGCAGCTAGAATCATTGAAGAGATACACGAAGGTGATTTCGGGACCCATGCCAGTGGGCACACCATGGCTAAAAAGATTTTACGATCAGGTTATTATTGGTCCACCATGGAGACTGACTGTTACAATCATGCGCAGGTTTGCCACAAATGTCAAGTCTATGCTGATAAAGTGCATGTGCCGCCAGTACCTTTGAATGTCTTGACTTCCCCTTGGCTGTTTGCAATGTGGGGAATTGATATGATCGACAAAATTGAACCAACTGCGTCCAACGGGCACCATTTTATTCTGGTTGCCATCGATTATTTTACAAAATGGGTCGAAGCTGCATCCTATGCCAATGTCACCAAGCAGGTGGTAACTCGGTTCATTAAGCACAATATTATCTATCTCTACGGAGTGCCTGAGAAGATCATTACCGATAATGGGTCTAATTTGAACAACAAAATGATGAAGGAGCTTTGTGAGTCCTTCAAAATCAAGCATCATAACTCTTCCCCATATTGACCAAGGATGAACGGTGTTGTCGAAGCAGCCAATAAGAATATCAAAAAGATTGTACAGAAAATGGTGGTAACCTATAAAGATTGGCATGAGATGCTGCCTTTCGCTTTGCATGGTTTTAGCACCACTTTGCGTACTTCGACTAGGGCAACCCCATTTTCATTGGTTTACGGCATGGAAGCAGTATTGCTGGTAGAAGTCGAGATTCCTTCTCTTAGGATCATGAGGGATGTTGAGTTGGATGAAAATGAATGGGTACAGAGTCGGTTGGATCAGTTGGAACTTATTAATGAGAAGAGGTTGACGGCTGTATGTCATGGTCAGGTGTATCAGCAAAGGATGAGGAAAGCTTTTGATAAGAGGGTACGACCTCAGTGTTACAAGCCAGGTGACCTTGTGCTAAAAAGGATAATTCTTCCCCAGGGAGATCCCAGGGGCAAGTGGGCTCCGACTTATGAAGGTCCTTTCGTGGTCAGAAAAGTTTTCTCTAGAGGAGAAATGATGCTCATGACTATGGATGGAGAGCACTTCCCTCTCCCTGTGAATGCTTACGTAGTTAAAAAATACTTTGCATAAAAAAAAACCCGCTAAATTGAAAACCCGAAAGGGCGTTTTAGGCAAAAAAGAGGGTGTCCTGGTGAATCGAAAACCCGAAAGGGCGATTCAGGCAAAAGTTAGGGATTTAAAGCAAACGACTACGCTCAGCATGAGATCCTTTGTTTCTTTCCTTCGTTCTGTCACCTGGCATAAGCTCGAAGCTAATCCAAGCATGATCTGTCTGAAAGCAGGAAGATGAAAGCGTGAGAGTCATAAGAGTCATAGCAAAGTCGGGACTTGATAGATATTCACATTCACATTGTCATTTGTAAACACTTGTTTGTTTTGATTTTTGTAATTACTTGCTTCCAAATGTAAATGCCTTTTTCACAGGCTGATTTCTCAAAATCAATAGAATATCTTCTTTCAAGTATACGTATACTTTTCTTTTCTCTCTTTTTACTATTTTGTTTGCAAAAAACGTCCAATATTTTCATAAGCATGTGCATATAAACTTCGTGGGCCTTACACGGAAATGATAATCTAAGTCATGGTTAGTTGATCGCTTGAAATATGGATAACAAACACAACTACTGCTGTGCAAGGGGCATGTTTGTTTCTCTGATGGATAAGATTCTCATTCACTTTTCTCGGGGATGCCTTGCCATTTGTTTCACAGCTCCGTACTGTTGGTAAAGGTCATGGGTCAGGGTAATATCAAGATTACGGCAGGTCGACGAGATCGGCGAACCTAATTGGAAACATTTCTTCCCCATAATGGCTTTTATTGCGTTTCTTTGCCGCACTTTCATGTGTTTTATTGATTGATTGTTTAAGCATTGTCTGCATTTAGGATTTTGTTTATAGCCGAATGTCAGTCTTGATGCGTTGAATATTTTTTCCTTGAAAAAAATTGTTTCATTTTACTTAATCCATCCTGTATCACTCTTTAATCGATTTTTCGGGCATTTTGATACCAACTGTGCCAATTCTTTTGCTTAGCCAAGAGTTTGGAGGAAGGAGTTTAGCCAAAAAACAATGACTATAGTGGTATGCTTTTGAGTAGAACCCCGTTGACGATGTACATACATTGTTTCAATCCCCAAACACTGGAGATATAAGGGAGTTAGACCCTCGTTAACCCCTCTGAGCCTTTGGAGCAGGAGTTTCTTTTCTGTTCAAACAAAAAAAAACCTTTTTTAACCCGGGGCAGGATATATGTTTAGTTAATTGGACCAAGCATTCAAATTTCAGAAGGAATGTCCCATCTGAGGATCACCACATTTTATCTTTCACATCATGAGATCAGGAAAAATGCCTAAACCACGGTGTTCATTTCCTCACCAAGTCCTAAGGTCGAGATCGAATCGATATAATAATGGCTATCCCTCGCCGACCAAGGAATGAGGCATTCGTTTTCTTCAAAAAAAATGAAGAAAAAAAAAGGAAAGAGTTCAAAGACCCAAAGTCACATTGACTTGTTCAAAGTGGAAAGTATGAATAAGAAAGAAACAAAAAACCCCACAAAGTCGAAACTTGAAAACAAGTCGCTTAGGCAAAAGTCAGGGCATCCCGCTGGACTTCCAAAAATTGAAATTCAAAAGATTTTGTCCAGGAAAAAGTTAGGGAAAGGAAGAGCCTAAAAGGCCGGAAAAAAAAGATTATCAAAAGAAGAGGAGCAATAATATCAAAAACAAAAGCAGCAGAAGTTAAATGATAATCATGTTGGGGAATTTGTCATGATCACTCTACCATTATAAATCCTTTTGAAAGATGAATGCTTGTGATAAGTCAACTGAACTTAGGACAGGAGAATATCACGAAGGGGGTGGGCACCAAATAACTTGAGCCTTGAAAAACTTTTTTTCTTTCTAATAAACCCTCGAACCAGGCCACATTACAACCTTTAAAAGTCCTAACTGAAACAAGGGTTTAACTCGAAAGCATACTACAACAGGATGGCGTTTCCTAAACTCCCAAATATGTGTTGCATATCCATGTTGGTATCTTATCACCCGCATCTTGACTCGTTTTTCAGAAAAAAGGGAAGAAAAGTTTTGAAATTTTTGCACTTTAGCCAGTGATTCATTCACAACAGAGATGCGACACTTTTTTTAACTTTAAGGCTTAAATAATCATCGCATCAGGTATGTCATTCCCAAAATAAACATATTTCTGCATGCAAAACATTTGTTTGACATCAAAAAAGAATTTACACATTAAACACATGTAAAGAGCTTAATGATTGTCAGGAAGGGAATATTTGGTTTTTCTTCTGCTAGACAGATCCCATGTTTGAATAGGACTTTACCTATCCCCAATGAAATTTCGTTTCCGCAGCGAGGTTTTGTTGCCCCAGGAATCTTCTTTTAAAGGCTTCATTCTGAGACTTCAAGTTTGGATATGTCGCACATCCTCAGTGGAGTTGTTTAAATGGGAACTCACATTCTGAAGAAGTTTCAACTCTCTAACAGAGTTGTCAACAGAGATCCCTTGCCATGACCTCTCATTTCCCAGCCGATCTGCTGACTAGGGCATCCTTATGTTAAGATCTTCCCTTATCCCTAATGAAGTAGATACTGTGTGACTATCTGCATGATCCATCCAATGGTTGTATTCTAGAAATCTCTCTCCAACAAAATCTTCAACATAGTTCTGTCTCCCCGATGAAGTCTCATTTCCTCAGCAGAGCTTTGTTCCCCCAGCAAAGGTTTTTCACCCCTCACGTCGGGTTTGTTGTCTTGGTGTCATCCTTAACACAGCCGCGCGCTGTCTTTTCCAAAGATTACAGTCTTGCCCTGATTTTCTCCCTCAATGTCTAATCTTCTCCAGAAGCTACAGTATCGATCTGATCTTCCCTAGGAGTTTGTAATTTATTTTTGCAGCTCCTCTCAATATTTATGGCCCGCTTCTACTGGTTACTCGGTTGTTATTCCCCGCTAAGCTTAATCTCTTCAAGGTTCCCTCTCTAGCGGTTCCCCATATTTTCTCCTCTCCTTTGGATTTTGCAATTTATTTTTGTAAGTCGTGTCAGATTCTGACTTCTTGGTTATTGGCTTCTCAGTTGGCCATTCCCCAGTGGAACTTTTAAACATGCATCATTACATTGCATCTACCAAAACGCGTAGCATTTCCATTATATGGAACATTGCGCTATATAAAAAGAATTCAAACATGCATCGGAACATAAGCCATTATTGTTTCTGTTGTCCCTAGTGAATTTGCTAATACTTCGGATTAAATCCCCAGCGTGGTCTTCGTCCTCATTATCTCAGTTTCCTCCTCATACCAATATCCTTTTGATGTCAATCATTTGTTTGTTTGAGTGTCTACTCTTGACTGTAGTTCAGTTTCGCCCTGGCGCAGTCTTCTCGGGTTTAGTCTTCACTACCCTCTCCGGTTCATTCCAATGTTTATTGATGCACCTTTCGAATACCAGTTTCGTCCTGATATTCGCTTTCAGCAGGTTTTTAGGTGTACGCCCTAATCTCCCTGCTTTGGGTTGAGCTCAGAGTTTCGTCTCCTCACCTTGCGCATGAAATCCAGTTTTGTCCTGTTACTCATTTAGTTTAGTTTCGCCTAACTAGTTATTGAGTCGAGTTTTGTCTCGTTTTTGCTTTCATACCTTGGACCCTTTGACGGTGTTCGTTTACCGATGCAGTGTTCGTACTGCGTCCCTGGTTTGAAATCAGTCTCTTTTGTTCCTTGGATTCTTCTATCAGTTTTCGTCACTGTTTATCCATTGATCTGAGACCAGCAGGTGCTCTGAGAAACATGTGCTCTCATCACTCTCGCTTTGGGTCGAGTTTTGCCTCGTCACCTGTGTATGAAATCTAGTTTCGTCCTGGTACTCATCTAGTTTAGTTTCGTCTAACTAGTTATTGAGTCGATTTTCGTCTCGTTTTTTGCTTTCATACCTTGGACCCTTTGACGGTGTTCGTTTACCGAGTGCAGTATTCGTACTGCATCCCTGGTTTGAAATATGTCTCTTTTGTTCCTTGGATTCTTCTATCAGTTTTTGTCACTATTTATCCATTGATCTGAGACCAGCAGGTGCTCTGAGAAACATGCACTCTCATCACTTTGCTATGGGGTCGAGTTTCGCCTTGTTACCCGTGCGTGAAATCCAGTTTCGTCCTGGTACTCATCTAGTTTAGTTTTGTATAACTGGTTATTGAGTCGAGTTTTGTCTCGCTTTTGTTCCTCATTTCTGGAATTCTTTCAGTTCCTTCATACTGTCTATCTTAGTTGAGATTAACAAGTGTTCCTAGAATCACACACTCTAGCCACTTTCGCTTTGGGTCGAGCTCAGAGTTTTGTCTCCTCACCCGCGTACGTTTTCTTTTCCAGAGCTTAGTTTTGCCTATACTCTGGTTTGAGTTTTATCTCACCCTTTTTGAAGCCCAGTTTTGCCCTGGCACATTTGTCCGGAAGTTTAGTTGCGTCTACTCTTCTATTGTCTTCGTTCTGTTTCAACCTGTGTTACAACTTCATTCTGACGCATGTCTTGCGGATTTTTCTGCTTTTTTTTCTTTCTCCTTCAAGAGTGTAAATTTTCGGGTTCTTTTGTATTCAATCATCTTCAACTCTGAACGCTCGAAAGTTGTCACTTTTCTCACTTATCATGATTGAAGATATTTGAATAGGGGCAGCTGTTGCACCCCAAAATTTACCCTCTTGATTTAGGCTTATGTTTCATCATGAATATCATATTGCATTGCATTCATACATTGTGATGGGATCAAAATACTTTGGTTATCAAGTCTTCCTTAAGCTTTGAAGGTTGATTACATTGACAAGTTTCTCAGGTAGAATCTTATCATCTAAACCTCTGGATCTTTCAAGCTCAAAAGTTATTGCATATCTCAAGATATTTTATCTATCTCTTTGGATCATCAAAGGATTGAAGTTTGTGTTTGGATGTAAGAAGAATCACTCTTTTGATTCACCAATCAAATTAGGGTTTTATTTGATCAAGGCTATTGATGCATGTACAAGTCTTGATTTAAAAGCTACAACATCTCTTTGGTATTTGAAAAGTCTTTGTACAAGAAATTTGCCAAGATATCCAGAGGATTTGAAGTTTTGAAGATGATTCATCACTCTCCTTTGAGGAATCAGTCAAAATTAGGGTTTGGTCCAAGTTGAAGTAATTGGGGTCTAGATGAGCCAATTCAGAAGCATCATTATCTTATCATCATTAGAATCAAGTTTGATCAAAAAGTCTCTCATGATGCCCAGTGGAATTAGGGTTTTGAAGCTTGATCAACTATCTCCTAGTACATGGTACAAGACTAGGGTTTTGGATTTAATCAGGATTTCTCTGACTTTTTCACCCAAACTTGTTTCCATGATTCACCACATGTTATCAAGCATTGATGATTGAAAAATTGAGGTTCAATTTGGATTGGAAATGATTCAATTGATCAAAAGGGGAAAATTGGTCATTTTGACCAAAGTCAGTAAAATCATGAGTTGACCAAGTGGACTTTTGGTCAACCATCAATTTAAGCATCCTCTTTTCATATTCCATACCCAGATTCATCTTTGAATCATGAGAAATGGTGAATTTGAGTGTAACTTGTTCAAGAAGTAACTTAAAAAATTAAAAATATTCTAAGTGTCAAGATGACTTCTCTTGGGCAAGTCACGTGCATAATTTCATCAAACACTTGGCATGCCATTTTGTGGAATCAATATCTTGTGACACAAGCCTCAACTTGAAAAATTAAAAAGAGGATTTTTTTTGCCTTCCATGAGAGCTTCCCATTGAGCCTTAAATAATTCAATTTGGCCAAAGTTTGAGTGAGTTGTAACACCTCAAAGTTGGTATCTCAAAGTTGGCTTCATGGACACCATGCATGCCCATGCACGCGCGCGGACCAGGCAGGCCAAATCAAATTTTTGCCTCAAGTTTTCAACATCATTTCTCCATCAAGTCAGCATCAATTTGAAAAATTCAAGGCCCTATGATGTTTTATATTATGAGAGCTCTTGAAAGGCCCCTCAAGCATCCAAAACGCGCGAAGGAATTTCAAGTGGCCTAAGCATAAAGTCAGCTAGCCAGATTATTGGAAAAACCATGTCCATGTTGCAGATTTTTGCACAAATCCAGTTTTGATTGATGTCAACATAGCCAGCTCACCAAATGCACATTCTTTGCTCAAAATTCCACTCAACATGACATCACCAAAACGACTTCTAGGCTGGGCATAACAGAAGAAAAACGCATCACCATGATCACTCTCTTCATTTTTCTGTTTTTTTGAAATTCTGCTTCTAACGGTCTTGAGTTCTTCAAAGACTTTTTTACCCTCAGAAGTCACTCTTTGTAAGCCACATTTCACTATCTTTCAAAGGGTGGATTCATTCTCTCAAAAAATCAGAAGCTGCTATCTCTCTCTCTAAAAAAAATTTCTGCTTCGAAGCTCCATTATTCTCCATTCCAGAGCTCGATTCATGACCATTTTCACTTCATTGGAACATTAAAAGCAAGGGACAAGGGTTTTCACTTTGTTTCAGAGGCCATAGTTGAGTTTATTTCTCAACTCGAAAGGTATTTCCAGATCTTGATTCTTCATAATTTTGCTTGTTTCATGTGATATAAAGCTTGTGATCATGTTCATAGCTGGCCAGATCTTACATCTGATGTATAAACTTGTTTGATTTTGAAGCATATGCGATTTGGTGAACTTCTGGTTTTTCATGATTTAATGATTTTCTCAATTTTCTTGCTCTGATTTCTACTTCTATGATCGACCATTTTGAACTTTGTAAAAAGCATGATGTAGTTGATAGTTTGAACTTTGATTTGTGATTTGAATCATTGATTTTGGTGGAGAAATAAGGCAGAAATCTTGAGTAGAACATATGAGCTTGAAACTGAAAAAAACGCGCGTTAGGGCATTGTCTTGAGGAAGAAGATGATGGCGTGGCTGGATCTGATTGGTCCATGTGATTTTTAATGCATGCTTCATATTTTTGATTTCAATTGATTTTTCTGATTTTATTTTTGTGATCAAAACATCTTCAAAAATCATGAAAAAATTACCATAGGCCAATAATAATTTCTAGTATTTGTCATATTTTTTTTGGAATTGTTTAAAATGTTTTTATTAGTTTAAAAATTCATAGGTTTAATTAATTGTTTGTTCAAAGATTATTTTTATTTTAATAGTTCCTTTGATCTAAAAATTCCAAAAAAATATATTTTGGACTCATAAAATGATTTAGAAATTGATTCTGATTTTTGTTTAGCATTTTTTCTATTTTTTATTAGAAATTTAATTTCAAAAGTTTATTTGAAATATTTGTTTCATAATTTTGGTTTTAATACTTCCTTTAATTCAAAAATCCTCAAAAAATCACATAAGCTTGTTTTTAATCATAGAAGCTGAATATAATTTTATTTTGACCTTTTTGTAACTTTTGGATAGGGTTTGCATTTTTGCTTTTAAATAATAGTTTAACTGTTAATTGTTTGTTTTATTTTTATTTTAATATTTCCTTTAATTCAAAAATTCCACAAAAAATCAGGATGTTTGTTTTTAATTCTAATATTTGAATTTAATTTTGGTTGGATATTTTTCTGATTTTTTATTAGATTTTTATTTTGAGATGTGAATATTTGTTTAATTGATTAATTGTTTGAATTTGATTTTCATTTTTGACTTTTCCTTAATTCAAAAAATGTGAAAAAAAATATGTATTTTGACATTTAGGGTTTCCTTGTGATTTGCATGATCTTGGTTTGAATTGTTTGAATTTTGATCTTACCTAATTAATATTTAAGATTAAAAGTCAAAAATTAGGGTTTTGTTGCTTATTGTGTAAGTTTCATTTTCAAAACCATTATGCCCTGGGTTTTCAATGGAACTTAGGTCTTGATTATGGTTCATGAATGTATTGAAGAACTGAAAACCATTTTTCTTGAATTATTTGACTTGGTTTGATATTTTTCCACAAATTATTTTGAAAGCTTGTCTAGTTTGGTAGTTTGGCCAACTAGTTTTGAACTTTGGGCCTCATTTGATCCCCTCCTCAACCATCCATGAACTTAAGACTTACTTTCTGACTTCTACACACTTCAAAGATGCTAAGAATTTTTTGGGTTGAATTATTGATCCTTGTTTCTATTTTTGATGTATTTTTGAAGTGAAGGTACCCAATTAATGTTGCATATCTTGTTACAATTTGTTTGATGGCCAATGAAATTGAGCGAGGCCTATAATTAGGCACCTAATGATCATGTTGGTTCTGTTTATCCACATAAACTCAAGTCATTTCACTTAATGCCCCATGTTTGAATGATTGAACCTTTTGATGCATTGTGTGGGATTCCTCATCTAGTATGCTTGTGAGATGTGGTGAAGTAATTGAGTATGATTGAATTGTGTTTGCTACTGACCTTCATGGTCTTTGATTGTATTCTTCTCAAGCTCCCATTATCCTTGATTGATATTCAATTGTCAACTCAACATGGTGATAGAAAGGAGCAACATTCCTCTAACTTTTGACTAAATTGTACATATGCCTGTTTCTTTGGTTTATCATGTCTAATGTTTGATAATTGTTATTGTGTTCTCTCATTTCATTATGGGGTCATCATCCATCCATTATGTGAATCATCATTCAATTTATGGGAATACTAACTTGGCTATTGAATGTGCGAGGTACTTTGAGAAATGTTTTCCATTTTTGACTTGAGGCTACTGTGTTTCACTTTATTTATGGAACACAATTTATTATATTGGCACTACTCTTGTGCTTGGCATGTTTGATAGTTTATGCATGACATATGTATATGTGATTATGAATTCCATACATTACCCATGGGATCTGTTCATATATGAAAATCCCAATACTTACATCCTGATGGCGTAATTTCTGACTTAATTTGTCCGCTGATGCCAGCTTGCTTGAAGTTCTCTGGGTTTCTTTTATTCTTGCTCAGTTGCTACAGATAGTTATCCGTTTGGTATTACACTATTTACTTTCTTCTACTTTCATAGTTCTATATTGCATGATGGGACCTCTGTTGCTGATATATGTCAGGAGGCCCTCTGTTTTTTTGTCTGATACATGTGTTGTGTTTGCTTTTGATCGATGAGTCACTCAATTTAGAAATTGAGATCATGACTTCGCTCTCAGTGCATGTTCCCTATAGGATGTTTATTGTTTTTCTTCTTTAATTGTTGATCTATGAGTCACTCAATTTAGAAATTGAGATCACGACTTCGCTCTCATTGCATGTTCCCTATAGGATGTTTATTGTTTGTTTCCTTAATTGTTGATTGATGAGTCACTCAATTTAGAAATTGAGATCACGACTTCGCTCTTATTGCCTGTTCCCTATAGGATAGTTTTGTTAAGCTTCCTTTGACATGTTGATTAAGATAGGAATCCATGTATACTAACATAGGGTAGGATTTTCCTTTATCTTCAACCTTAGGGTCAACCATTGTATGATAACACTGGGGATAGTGCTAGGCTAGTTTCCCTTAGTTGTTTTTTCTTTCCTTTGCATTTTTCATCTTAAAACAAAAATTGTTTTCTTGGCAAATCATAAAACACCTCTAATAAACTCAAACCCTTCTTCAAGGTAAAAGATATAAATCAATCTTATGTGTTTGTGCGCCTCTTGGCTTTTGTGATACGGTGGGAGAACTGACTTGAAGGTTTTGCGTTTTATCGCAAATGTTGCGGTTAGCAAGAGTCGCCACCGACTTTTCTTTTATCTAAAAGGAAAGGTAAAAAAGCACAGGAAAGACCTTTGAGATGTTTTCTTGAGTTTGGAGGGTAGATTATGAAAAGGGAAGGTGCTAGCACCCTTTTCATCCATGGTTTTCCATGGACTCTTAGTTACTTATTTAGATCACTTGCTTTGTTTTGTTTGAAATGGTGTTTGGTGTGATCTTGAAAGTATTTTGTAAAAGAGGCCATTTGTCTAGGCAATCTTTGTAATGATTCTCGTTCGTAAGAATGTATACAAAGATGTTTGTCTTTTGAAAAATGTTTTCAATGGTTTGTAAGTTATTTTGAAATGTGTGGGTGTTGGTTTTTGAAAATAGCAAGGATTTGTTTTGAAATGTAACAAGTAACTAGAAGCTAATCTACCTACTCAAATGTCTTTCTTTTGCATTTTTATTGCTTTGATATTGTTGACTTACCATTGATTTGGTAAGCAACCCTATCTTTGGATGTAAACAGGACGGGCGTGGGTCATCGTATGACCATGGTAGCAATGTTGCCAAGTATCTTAGCATTTTTGAGGGACCAAGATCATTTTGTTTTAGGCAACCTTGAATAGCGTCATCGAGGGACTATGATCTTATAATTATTTTGTTTTGCCAAGGTACTTCGCGTGCGTAACATGGCCATTTTTATTTTAGGCAACCAAGTGGGAGAAACCCTAGGGGTGCTTGTGTGCAAAGTGTATCATGTTCATGCTTTTGTCTTGCATTTAGGGTTTTCTATTTGTTTTATTTTTATTCTTATCATGCAAACCCTAGTTACTAAGCATAGTATATAAAACAATAAATTGTGTAAAATAAACTAAGCTATTACAACAATTATTATGGGAGGGGGGATACAAGTTTTGAATGGGGATTTTGCACAAATATAAACCTAAACATATTATTACAATCCAATCGAATATTGCGCGAACCAAATAAATATACAAATATTTAAAATGCAATGCAATATATTTATGTAAAAAATGTTTTGGTATTTGTTTTTTGTATGAGAAAATGATTTAATTTAAACCCTAAAAAATAAGGAAAAAATAATATTATTTTTGGAGGAGTGAAATCCTAATTTTTTAATTAAAAGAAAATAATGTTTCCTATTACTATTTTGTCCATTTTTTGTACAAGAAAATAATAAATAAATATTATGTTTAAATATTAAAAATCAAATATGTATAGAAAATAAATATTTTATGTGCATAAATAATATAATAAAAATATGTAGTATTTTTTATTATTTACAAACTATTTAAGAAAATAAGTTCTATTTTAATCAAATAAATTAATTTCTATGTAAAAAAAATAATAAAAAAATAAAATAAAATTGTAAAAAATAAAGAAATTATTTTTAGGATTTTCAATATTCAGAAAAAATAAATAAAAGCTATAAATATGAAAATATGGAAAAAAATATGAAAAATATAACAAATAAGCCAGAGGGGTGAAAATATCAAGTCAGGAGGTGCAAATAGTGAAAACAAAAAGGCCCAAGGCGCCAAAAAGCCCAAGGCTTCATCCCTGTCCTCCAGCCAGTCTTCCTTGCGCGCGTTTTTTGGTCAAACCTATAACTTTCATATGCTTGCACAAAAACAAAAACTCATAACATGAAACATGTGGCATTTGAGCTCACTATTCTAACCATATAAATTATGTAACCTAACTCTAAAAGATCAGAGAGAATTTTGGCAGCCCTAATTCGTGACCTAACTTTTTCAGCATTTTCAATCTTCAAATTCTCTCATCATAGTTAATATAAATGAAAAGTATGCATATGTACAGCTTCGTTATGATAAAGACTACATTTTTTCTTCACAAATCGTGGCTTGAAGTTGCCTAAATACAAAGATAGAGTTTCAGAAATATACCTCCTTCAGCTGGATTCAAGTAGAGCAATGCAGGGACTTTAATGGAGGCCTGAGGATTGTTTGAGCTTCCTTGAACTTCCCTGAAGCTAATCCAATGCTTATCTTTCCTTGAGAATGGCTGGAACTCTCTAGACAAGTCAAGCTGCAAACTTCAAGGTTGAAAATGGCAAAGGCTGAAACAGGGGTTACATAACCAGGGTGATGGCTTGGATAGCTTTGGTATGATGTGTATGAGATACTTGAAGTGTTTAATCACAAAACGCACGAGCCAAATAAGTGTTGGCTATGGTTTTGCAGAATCTGTGAGTTTTGGCAAAATTTTGGAGTTTTTCAGTTTGAGAGAGTTTTAGGTGCAAGCCAATCGTGCTAAGCCTTGCAATAAGTTTGTAAATATGTAGAGAAGGGATACAAAGTCATCCCTTACTAGCTGTACAAGTTTTGACCTTTTTACCAACTTTCTTGCTTTTGAAGTAAAGTGAAGTGACTTATGCTACATGCTTGTCCTTGCTTGCTTGAGGCCTGAAATGAACTTGTACCAACTGCTTGAGAGCTGTGTAAGTTGCTTGCATCAAAGAGACAAGTCCAAGGCTCAATATTGATAAAGTTACAAAAGCTCATCTTTATGAAAATGGCAATGTGAACTTTATGCCTAAAATGGAATTATCTCTTGTACAAAGCTTCAAAAGAAAAGATAATGCCTTTGTCAATTGAGTTTGCATTTAATTATGGAGTGTAAAGTGATATTAGGACCTGTAAAGCAAGGTACAACCAGCATGGATTGGATTTGCAACTTGATGCTTTGTAAAAATGGCTTGATCAAAAGTGATAAAATGCCAACTTCCCTTCTTCGATTCTCCCTACTCAAAAATGATCTTGGAGAGTTCTTGGACACTTTGGAAAGCTTGCAATGTTCTCTATAATCCATATTTGAAATGAATTTTGAGATACCTCTTGGAACTAGGTGAAAAATGTCCATGAAGTTGGGTCCAAAACCTGCCTAAATTAGGGCAAAATTTCACTAAGTTATTTAGTTCATGGACCTATATTCACAAATTCATAACTTGATATCCAAGCATCTTTTGGGAAAAGTTTCTGAATAAAAGTTGTAGATTTCATGGAGGAATACAACTTTCATGTTGGAAGTTTTCTTTGAATCAAATTGCATCATGGTGAAAAAGTGGTGAAATGTTGGGAAAAATAAGAAAAAATTTATACTTAGAAAAATTCTAAGTTATGAAAATTTTCAAATTAAAACCCTAATTTGCAAATTTGAGTTTCTTGGTGAACAAGTTTCATGTTTTGACATATCTTGATGAATTATGACCCTTGGCACTTGATTTTGACCAAAAAGTCAAAGTTTGACTTTTTAGTGCACAGTTGACTTTTGATCAGTTGACTGCAAAATTCATCTGTCAATCCAATGAACTTGAGATCTTTTAAACCCTATAATTAGGTAAAGATGATTCCATTGAACCCTTGAAATCATGCTTGAACTCAATTGGTCATTGGCTAGGTTAAAAATCAGAAATTGCCCTTTCTCAGTTAAAACCCTAATTTTGACCATTTTGTCCTTTTGATGATTTGATCAAATTTCTTGAGGAGTTGTGACCCAAAATTGATCAAATGGTACATATGAGTCTAAAATGTTGTTGTGGATCAAAAATTATGAAGTTTGACTTTAAATTGGCCATAGTTGACTTTTCCCCCAATACAACTGATTTTCAGGTCAACTGTCTAATTGACTGATCAAAAATGTGGTTCAAGGCTTGAAACTGAACATGAGCAATCTTAGGGGTCCAAGATGATGTATGAAATCCACATGAAGCATTGGTGGTCAAAATCCTTGTGAAAACTCAAACCCTAATTTTGGGTTATCAGTGCAAGATGAGATGTCCTGACCTAACCAAACCCTAATCTTGTCTTGAGTCCAAGAAGTCTTGTGAGAAAAGTCTTGATAAATGAGAGGGAAAATTTTGGGGTACAATAACTTTGTTTTAAACCAAGTTTATTGATGTTTCGCCATCCATGCCATTATATCTTACTACCTTTTAGTCGATGTTTCACCATCGCACATGTTCGTTATTCTACTTTGATTCTCAATATCATTGTTAGGTGTGATATTTTGTCATCCGTTTTATTGATGTTTTGCCATCTTTACCATGATATCTTACTACCTTTTAGTCGATGTTTCGCCATCGCACATTCGTCTGAAGCCGATGTTTCGCCATCGCACATGTTTGTTATCCTACTTTGATTCTCAATATCATTGTTAGGTGTGATGTTTTGTCATCCGTTTTATCGATGTTTCGCCATCTTTGACATGTTACTTTGTTATCATTTAGCCGATGTTTTACCATCTCTTTTGTTTGTTGTTTTATTTTGATGTTTTTCCATCTTGACTGTTTTGTTGTCTTAACTAAAAAAACACAAACCAACCAAAATATATAAGCCGAACTATGGCTGTTCTGATTCCTTAAAAGGGATACGTAGGCAAAGGGGTAGGGCCCAAACGAGCATATCTTTTATTTTCCCTACATTGTTTTCTTTTTCTTTCGCATGCATTCCCTTTTTATCTTTAAGACATAGACATAGGATTTGACCACACCCGTTAGATTAGACAACAAGAGTGGATACCGTAGAGTACTACGGGCGTGTGGGGTGCTAATACCTTCCCCTCGCGTAACATACTCCCTTACCCGATCTCTCGGTCGAAAGACCGTGATTTCTCCCTCTTCAGGTTTTCTCGATGTTTACCTTTCCCTTTCGGCGGGATAAAAGACGTTCGATGGCAACTTCATTGATGTTTCATTACATCCAGATGACAGGTTCCGGCCGGGAGGTTTCAATACCCCACGTGCATTGATCACACCGAAAGGCATCATGGAATACTCATAATGACCATACCTTGTTCTAAAAGTAGTCTTTTGAATATCTTTAGCCTTCACATGAATCTGATGATACCCAGACCTCAAATCTATCTTGCTAAAAACACAAGCACTAATCAACTGATCCATCAAATCATCAATCCTTGGAAGTGGATACTTATTCTTGATAGACACCTTGTCCAGTTGTCTATAATCCACACAAGATCTCATAGTACCTTATTTCTTCTTAACCAATAAGACTGGTGCACCCCATGGTGACACACACGGACGAATAAATATCTTCTCAAGCAGATATTCCAGTTGACTCTTCAACTCTTTCAATTCTGATACAGACATTTGATATGGAGCCATTGATGCCATACTAGTTCCAGTAACTAAGTCGATTGTAAACTCCACTTCACATTTTAGTGGTAAATCACTTACATCTTCAGGAAATACTTCTGGAAAATCACGAACTATTTCTAATTCACAAATTGTTCTTTTCCCACCAATATACAACTTTATTCAACACAATTCATGTAATTAACATACTTCAACACAATTCACATGATTACATATACAATTTTGTTCAATGATATAAGACTCAAAGATAATCAATCACAAATACTACATATATAACATTCACCCAATATCAAATAATGCACAACAATTCAACATTTCACATAGACACATGTGAATCCAATGCAACTCAATGCAATATGAATGTGGTACCAAATGTTATCTTTACCGGTCCAGCTGGGTCCATCCCTCAGACAGATAACCACCAATAAAAACTTGATTCAACCATAAGCTTTCAAACCCCATTTTCCATTAGGTTTGGGACAAGTCAATGATTCCCACAGAATTACCAAACATTGCCTCTTAATATAAATGATGCATTTACATGTGCAATCTCAATAATCATATGAAATTAAGACCATCCCTTAATCTTAATCATACAAGCATATTTCACATAATTCAACATATTTGAATTATCTTCACCAAATTACACAACATACATCAATCATATTATTAATCACATACAATGCATCCTTATAGAAGTAATCATCTCAAGACATCATTATAACATGTAAAAAACAATTACAAACCATGTTACCTTCAATCAATATCAATTCCCAACAATTACATACACAAAATCAAGTGTCATATTTCTCATTGAAATCCATCCAAAACCAATCTAAAACACATCGAATAAATTATTAAAATCCATGTAAGTATAAAAGTTTTCATCCTAGACCGTGTTAAGCTCCCCCCACCGTGCTAAGCTTCCCTCAGCGTGCTAAGCGCCCCCCCACTGCGCTAAGCGCCCTTGCGATTTTGTAGAACAATCTGCTTGCGGACAGTTCTGTCTTGTTACAATTTTTCACACAAAATCTATCCCAACACCCATTTTCACCAATTAAATGTATTATAATCTATATCTATCATATATAATCTGTAATACGGTAGGAGAACTGACTTGTTTAACGTTTTATCGCAAATGTTGTGGTTAGTAAGAGTCGCCACCGACTTTTCTTTTATCTAATGAGGAAAGGTGAAAAGAACAGGAAATACCTTTGATAGATTTTGAGTTCGGGGGTAAGTTATGAAAAGGGAAGGGGTTTAACACCCTTTTCATTTATAGTTATCTACGGGCTCTTAATTGCTCAGCTCACTTTAAACTTGCTTTGTGTGTGTGTGATTTGAAAATATTTTGAATGCCAATTGTGAGGAAGACTTTGTAATAATTCTTGTATCAGTCCTCAAGAATGTATACAAAGTGTTTTTTTGAAAATATTTGTTTTGAAAAGGTGATGTGTAAAGTGTTTATTTTTTAGAAAAAAGAGTTGTGAGCAAGCGATTTAAAGTTTTTTACCCACTAAAGGTCATTCTTATTCTTTTCCTTCTCCTAGAGATAGTGATATCCGTACCATTAATTTGTAGGTAGCCATATCTATTGGATGTGAAGGGACATACAAAGGGTCATCGAATGGTCATAGAAAGCAACATGTAAGGATACTTTAGCAATTCGAAGGGACTACCATCATGTTATTCATAGGCAACAAAGAACTAGATCATCTTTTTGTAGGCAACTTGAGGGACGTCGCGAGATTGTGATCTTTATTCGAAGGGACCATGATGATTTAATTGAGGGTTTTTGCTAAAGTATCCTTATCTTCGAGGGACATGACCATTATTTCCGAAGACAACGAAGGGAGGTTACCCTAGAGGTGAAGTGTGCATAGTGTATTCATTTAAGTTATATTTATCTTGAGAATTAAGGTTGTCTATCGATTGATTTTATTCTTTCCATACAAACCCTATTAGCATACATATAACACTTATATATACAAAAGGCATAAAGTATAAGTATGGAAAAAAAATAAAGTGCAGAAGATAAAACCTAACACTATTACATGGACTCAGGAAAGTTACATAATAATTAAAATTTTGCGAGAAATTAAAACTAAGCTATTACAAAAAGAAAACTTGTGCGACCTATACAATTTAAATGCAAAAGATAAATAAAAAAGTTAGAAATATTTTTTAAAGTACTAAAAATTCTAGGTGTTAAAAGATATTTTTTTGTATTTTTTTTGTTTGATTTTATATGTTAATAATATAAAAAAACCTAATGTCTAATTTTAATTACAAATTAATTAATTTAATTTCAAAAACCTAATTCTAAATTAATTAAATTAATTGATATAAAAAAGACTAAAACCTAATTTTTTTTGTTTTTATAAGTTTTTTTCTAATTTTTTTTATTGTCTTTTGATTTTAATTGCAAAAAAAAATAAATAAATTAATGGAAATATAAGAAAGGAAAAAGGTTAGAAACAAGTGTTAAAAGAAATTGCACGGGGTGGGAATCAAATGGCACCCTCTATTTAGTTTGAAAGTGCCCGTGAGTAGTGATTTGAAGCTTCATCGTAACTATGCCCTAGCAATGGCAAGTCACGATTCATGCGCTCAACCTTGTATATTTTGCCTCAAACCTGTTCTAATCATCCTGTAGAATATGTTTGGACACACAAAAATATTAAGCATGCATACATTAATAGATTTTAATTTTAAAAACCCTACGTGTTGTACCCCAAAATTTTCCCTCTCATTTTATTCAAGACATCCTCCTAGGGTTCCCAAATGCTCAAGGTTGCTCAAGAATTGATCAAACAAATTCTCCTCTTAAGCAAAGGATCCACAACTAGGGTTTCACTATTCCCAAGGAAGTTTGGGTTTCAAAGGTCTTAAGTGAAATTCATGTTCTCTTACATGTCTTAAGAATTCTCATACCAAGTTTCAAGCCTTGCATCATAAGTTTGCTCAGTCAATGATTCAGATGACTGAAAATCAACTATATTGGGTAAAAAGTCAATTATGGTCAACATACAAACAAACTTCAAGATTTTTGGTCAAAATCAACATTTTGAAGTCATATACATCATTTTATCAAGGGTTGATCATGGTTCCTCAAGAAAATCCCTCAAATCATCAAAAGTCAAAAGTTGCCAAATTAGGGTTTCCTTAGGAGAAGTCAACTGAACTTTGACCAAGCATAACTTTCACATGATTCATCAGTTTTTGCCCTAACCAAGGCTCATTTTGAAGGAAATCCAGTTCTCTACAACTTTTTATCTCTAAGCCCAAGTCCAAAAAATGCTTCATTTGAGAGATATGAGCCAATACATTACAGGTCATTTCAAAAATCAACAAAAAGACACTTTTTGTCAAGGCAACTTACCACAAGATAAATCTTCAAAATGAAAAATTATTAACATAGATATTGTAGAAGACACCTTGGGCTTTCCAAAAAGTACAAGATAACTTTCAAAGGATGAAAATTGAGAGAGTTATGACCAGTGCAAGTTGGGAAATTTTGTGCAAATGCATGAAGTTCAAATTGAGCAAGCTTGATATTTTGGACCATTGGGACATTGTTTTAAGGTCCAAACATGCTCTATACTCCTTATACACCTCAAAACTCGTTCATGCATCCATTGACCTATTTTATTTTAATTATTTTTATTTATTCATTAATATTTCAAAAATAAATAAGATAAAATATAGGCCTTTCTTACACAAAGACAAAGCCCATATCTTTGACCTAATTTGTCATATATATTCTCATTCATTCTCATACAAAGACATGAAAAAAGATTTCCTCAAAACTTGTCAAAAATCTTCAAACTTTTCAAGAACCCTAAAAACTTGAAACCCTTATCACAAGTCCTTTCATTACAAACAACCACTCCATCCATTCCCAGCAATCATATAGGGTAAGATTGGATCAAGTTTGATGGTCCAAAACACATAACAATACCATTGCATGGCATCTCCGATTCCATACTCTCACAAAATTCATATCTTGATTTTTTGTTTGCTTTAACATGTACTAATGTCACTAATGTGTTCACGAGGTTTGGTAGTGCAGGATAGAACAATCGTGGATGTCTTATGCAATCACAATTATGAATCAACATCTTTGTACCGATCCATGCATTTTTCACCATAACTCAAAATCCCTTGTGATTTAGGCCAAGATAACTATTTCATTGGATTCTTAGCCCTCGATTTATGGGGTAGGGTCCCTTTAGATTACTAATTTTAGGTTATTTTGCAGGTTTGGCAAAAGAAGGCAACCAGAGAAGACGACTGGAGCTAGGGCTCCGGCGCCTCTCCGGTTCAGACAAAAATCTTATATTATATATTTATTGTTTGATATAAGTTAGTGGATGTATCACCGCTCCAGTGGTTGAAGTATGCACATTAGGGCATTGGTATCAAAGGGCATGGGTCCGATCCAGCCTTTTGCTATTATTTTCTTCATATTTTAAGATTTTTGTAGGATTAAGTACAAAACGCGCTGGAGCTATTTATTATCACCAAGGCACGCACTTGGCCCAATGGTGAAGGTGTTGGCTAAGGGTGCCAAGGGCGTAGGTTCAACACCCACCCCTACTATTTGGTTTATTTCTTTTATAAATCCTCTTTTTCTTACTCTTTATTTTCTCTCCTTTTTTTTTACGAAAAAAATTATTTTCAAAACCCTAACATTTTCACAAACCCTAATTAATTTTTATGTTTTATTTAATTAACCCGAACTAATTTTTAGGTTTTCATTTAATTAATTAACTTAGTTTTTTAGGTTTTTCACTAAAGTTTCTTTTAATCAAAATCAATTTAGGGTTTGTTTGAATGAATTAATTATTTTTCTTAATTAAAACTAATTAGGTTCTTTAGATTAATCATCAAACTTTTTCTATCAAACAATCACAAGACGATTTCCTTTTCCTTTTTTCCTTTTGCTTCACGTATTTTTATTATCTTCGCATTTTTCCAATTATGTATCTGTTTATGGTTTGTAATAGTTTAATTAGGGTTTTACCTTTTCCCCCCATTTTACTATTTGTACACCCATTCCCGAAGATTTGTAATAGCGCAGGATTTTACTTTTTGCATTTATCGCTTTCCTTATTACTGTTTAGATAATAGGGTTTCTATGACAAGATTAAAAAAAATCATAGAAAACCCTAATTTCAAGATAAATCAACTGAAATCAAAACATTTTTCACACGCGAACCTCTAGGGTAACCTCACTTGTTGCCTCAGAACAAACACAATCATGTCCCTTGAATGTGGGGACACTTTAGCACTGCCCCTCGAATAAAAAGATCGTAGTCCCTCGACAACCCTTCGAATGTTACCTTCGGTAAACGATCTAGTCCTTTACGATAAAATTGCTAAAGCGCCCATACGAGTTGCCTTTATGACTGTACAATGGTCCACGCTTGTCCCTTCACATCCAACGATATGGCTTCCTACTAACTAATGGTAGGATAACACTATCTAAAGGAGGAGGAAAAGAACGATAAAGACTTTGAGTAGGTAGATAGCTTGTAATCGCTTGCTCATAAGCAAAACAAAAACATTTCTCACAATCACACTCTCAAAATATTTTCAAACAAACACTGTGTACGCATTCTTAACCAATACAAAAATCATTACAAAGTTGCCTTACTATTGGCATTTTTTCGAAATATTTTCTTAAAACACACACAAAGCATTTTCAAAAGTGAGCTAGCGATTAAGAGCCTGTAGATAACTACGGATGAAAAGGGTGCTAACACCTTCCCTTTTCATAACCTACCCCCAAACTCAATAAATCTCAAAGGTCTTTCTTGTTCTTTTCACCCTTTCCTTATTGGATAAAAGAAAAGTCAGTGGCGACTCTTGCTATCCACAAAATTTGTAATAAAACGCAAAACCAAGTCATTTCTCCCACCATATTACAGAACTAGAGACTCTGTTGGGGAGAACTAAAAGTGGGGTTACCTTCAGAGTTATATCATTTTTAAATGCTTGCGTTGTTTGTCTTATATGTTTTACATTTGAGGGTTACTCAGGTTTATTTTCTTTGCAAATATCATACACCCGGATCTGGGGACATTTTAGGTAAATAACAATAGTTCATGGAGACTATACGACTCATATCGATATGGTTGAAGTGATGGCTACGTTAGTGCAACACATTGGTTGGTAATGATGTCCCTCGAGTTAGTCGGGGAGAATACTAGGCTGTCGTGTGGTGTCATAAGCACTAACTGACTTTTAGAATCTTAATTGACCCAACTTAGCCATTAGAAGGTAGTAAGATAACAGGCTTTGGTGCAGTCTGAAGTTGGTTGATACTCGATGCTACGCTCATTGAGATTCGACCCTCAAGTTTTGTTTGGTGACAAAGTCAGTTGCCATGATAGACAAAATTTGTGGAGAAAATCAGTGTTATTGAGATCCCTAGAACCCGATTACTTCTTTACAACAGGTTGAGCCAACTAAACTTCAAGAGGGTACTTACCTACAAACCCCATGCAAGCCTTAAACCTAAGGCCTTTGTGTGCTTTGCTTATGTTTTATTATCTATTTAAACATGACATCATAACATCATAACATCATATCATGACTAACCATTTCAAGGATCTAAGGGATTTATCTTTGTTCTATGTTATAGGGTTTTTGTACCCCAAAATTCGCCCTCTCATTTTATCAAGATTCTCCTCACAAGACTCTTTGGACTCAAGTCCAGATTATGGTTTGCTCAGCTCAAGACATCTCCTTGCACTATTGACCTGAAATTAGGGTTTGAGTTTGCACAGGGATTTTTGGACTTCCAATACCTCATGTGACTTTCATACTTCATTTTGGACCTCTAAGATTGCTCATACCAAGTTTCAAGCCTTGAATCAAATTTTTGCCCAGTCAATTGGACAGTTGACCTAAAAATCAGATGTATTGGGGAAAAAGTCAACTGTGGCCAATTTACAGTAAAACCTCATAATTTTTGATCCACATCAACATTATAGACTCATATGAACCATTTTATCAAGTTTGGACCACAACTCCTCAAGAAATTTGATCAGATCATCAAAAGGGCAAAATGGTCAAAATTAGGGTTTTGATTGTAGAAGGGCAATTTCTGATTTTTCACCTAGCCAATGGCAAATTGGGTTCAAGTATGGTTTCAAGGACTCAATGGAACCATCTTTACCTAATCACAAGGTTCAAAATATCTCAAATGCATTGGATTGACAGATGAATTTTCCAGTCAACTGATCAAAAATCAACTATACACGGAAAAGTCAAACTTTGACTTTTTGGTCAAAATCAAGTGCCAAGGGTCATTTTTCATAAAGATGTGTCAAAACATGAAACTTGTTCACCAAGAAACCTAATTTTGGAAATTAGGGTTTAAGTTTGAAAAATTTCATAACTTAGAATTTTTCTAAGTTATGAAAATTTCTTATTTTTTCCCAACTTTTTCAGCATGATGCAATTGGATTCAAATAAAACTTCCAACATGAAAGTTGTAGTCCTCAACAAAATATAAAACTTTGATTCACAAAGTTTTCCCAAAAGATGCTTGGATCTCAAGTTATGATTTTGTGAATAAGGGTCCATGAAACTTTTAACTTAGTGAAATTTTGCCCTAGTTTAGGCAGATTTTTGACCTAACTTCATGGAAACTTTTCACCTAGTTCCAAGTGGAATCTCAAAATTCATTTAAAAGATGGATTGTAGAGCATGTTACAATATTTCCAAAATGTCCAAGAACTCTCCAAGATCATTTGTGGTTATGGAGAATCGAAAGTTTGAAAATGGCAAATTCTCACTTTTGTCCAAGGCATTTTGCACCATGTCACAACTTGCAAATCAGTTTGGATCATGCTTGTACTTGGTTTACAGGTTCTAATCCTATATACACTCATAAATTAAATGCAAATATATTGGTTAGTGGCATTGTTTTGATCTTTGAAGCTTTGTACAAAGGTTTAATCCAAAAATGGCAAAAAGGTTACAATACTACTTTGATAAAGTTCACTTTTGGCAATTTTGTTTATCTTGAGCCATGGACCTGATCTCTTTGTGCAAACAACATCCACAAACTTCAGGAAAAGTGTACCAACTCTTCTCAGGCCTTGAGCTAGCTTGTACAGGTTTTGGATTTGTCAACTCAACTTTTGCTTCAAAAGCAAGTAACTTACAAAAGTCCCCATAACTTGAAAATCTGATAAGAGCAAGTCTTGGTATCATTTCAAATGATCTCAACATATTGTACCAAGCCAGAAACACGATTGCCAAGCCTCTCAAACACCCAAATACACCAAAAACTCCATTTCTGCCTGTTGTACCCCAAAATTTGCCCTCCCATATTTCTCAAAACATGTCAAGAATAATCTCAAGTTGCTCAAGATGGCTCAAGAATTGGACAGTCAAATCATCTCCTAAGGCAGTCAATTCAAAATTAGGGTTTTGAGTTGCATCAAGGTCATTACATCCAAATGACCTCAAGTGCTTCCCAATGTACTAATATGTTCTTAAGTTCATCCATGTCAAATTTCAAGCCTTGTAGACGAGGTTTGGTCAGTCAATTGCTCAAGAGGTCCAAAAATCGACTGTGCTAGGGCAAAAGTCAACTGTGACCTACAAATAGTCAAACCTCAAGATTTTTTGTCAACATTCTCATTTTGAAGTATAATTCATCATTTGATCAAGGGTTGATCATGATTCATCAAGGATTGCTCAAGATTCATCAAGATTCAAAAGTTGCTAAATTAGGGTTTTGCAGGAAAAGTCAACTCAATTTTGACCAAGCATAACTTTCTCATACTTTATGAGAAATGACCCATCCAAAGCTAATTTTGAATAGTATGAAATTTACTACAATCCATCTTCACACCCCAAGATCAAGAAATGCTCTCACAAAAAGTTACAAATTTGGACATTATAGGTCATTTTTGAAAGTCAACAAAAACACCTTTTTTGCCAAAGCTTATAACTTGAGCATGGAATATCAAAATGAGATTAGACCAAAAGGGTTGGTTATAGGACATCTCAAGGTTTCTAAAAAGTCCAAGAACACTTCCAAAAGTTCAAAATTGAGGAAGTTATGCATTGTTGAAGTTGGGCATTTTTCCAAAATTGCCAAAAGTCAACTATCCTCAAAAATCCAATTTTTGTCAAAAGGCCCCACTTTTTTCCACTTGATTTGATCTTGTCACACCACACACGTGTCCTATCTTCAGTTTCATGTCCATTCGTTTATTTTTCTATTTTATTTAATTTTTATTGATTTAATTCATTTTAAATCAATATTAATTCAAATAAAATCCAAAAATTGATGGAATAGAATCTTTTTGTTTGGTATAGGCTTCAATTATCATCATGGACCAAATCAAATCCGAATCATGCCATGTTATGTACAAAATATTTGATTTGAGACAAATATGGAAGCTTTGTTAATGGTGGCCAAATCAAATCTCAAATCTTCAATACACATGGATTCAAGCCCAAGTTTTTGACCTAATGCAATCCCATATACATGTACAAGCCAGGCATACAAAGAACACGACCTGAAGCTGCCCAAAATCAAGAAACAAAAACTGAAAATAGTGTGAGATCAAAATCTTGGTTAGAGCTCGATTCAGTCCAAAATCTCAACGTAGCTTCCTTGCCTGACATCCAGTGGAGCTAAAGCAATCAAAACCAAGCCTTGAGACCTCTTAAATCACGCTGTAAGTGCTCAAGAACATGGCCCTGTACATGGAATCATGAATCTATTTTCTTGCATCCTTTTGCCAATTTTTTTGTATAATCATGCTTGCCATTCAATTTCTAAGCATTCTGTATTGTTTGATTTCATTTTTGTGACCTATAACCATGTACCCGAAGCTAGGGTTTGTATTCTTGTTTTTTAGGCATTTTTGATACAGGAAAAATCAAGACCAATAATGGCCATGGTTGTATTCAGTGGAAAGAGACGAGTATGATGGTGCTCTTAAAACTCGTTTCCGAAGCTTACAAGTGATTTTAGAAGGTAGCCATGGATTCTGCTGCGAATGAAATCCGCAGGTAAAAACCCCGGTTTTTCAACGAAGAAGACGACAACGTGTCTTCTTCCTATTGGTCCGTTCAAATTGCGCGCCACATTTTTTTATTTTTCAGGATTAATGCTTTCTTTTACATATAATAATTGTTACTTATATTAATAACAAACAAGCACAATGGATGAGTTGGTAAGCGCACTATGTGAAAGTCTCATGGGACCTGGGTTCGAATCCCAGGTCCCCCCAAACGCTTATTATTATTTTGTTCCAGGAAATCCAGTGCAAAGCTTAAGGCATAGCATACCATGTGCCTCCAAATCCCAAGCGCCAGATGACCTGCAAACCAAATCCAATGGCCAAGATTGGATGACCACCATGCGCTCCAGTCAACTTGGCGTAGGGAATTGCAAAAAGTCAGCCCAGGCCAACGCCTGTTGGGCCTTGGATATGCTGATTCCACCTCCTTTCTGGGCCCAACACCCCCTTGGTTTTATTTCTTTTACTTTCTATTATATTTATTTATTTGTCTTATTATTTTAATTAATTATCTTATTATTACTAATTAATAATTTTCCTCATAAAATCAGAAAACACAAAAAAATATTGTTTTTATTAAATTCATTATTTTTGTAAATAAATAATTTAATTGACTTAGTTTTTTTAATTAGGTATAACTTTAACATTTTTGCAATAAATTAAAATTAATGTAGAATTAGGTTTTTAATAATTTTAATCATTTTATTTTATTTCCTTAAATATAAAAAACCCAAAAATATATATTTTTTATTTATTTAATTAATTAAGTAACTTAGGTTTAATTTAATTTAATTCAAAAATAACAAAAAAACATGCTTTCTTTCAAAAAGGGTCAAAACCCTAAAAAATGCGCCGATTTAATTTTCTCGCACGCGTTTCATTTTTTATCCAATATTGTAATTGCTTCCAGTATGTAATAGCTTTTAATTAGGGCTTTATTTATTTATCGCTTTATTTTTACTTTCCGCAATTTAAATTAAAGAGTTTGCTTTTGGCGATGTAAATACCCGATGCCTTGTAATAGTTTAGATTTAATTTCCCGCAATTTAATTTCCGCACAATATTAACTGTTAGATGTTTGATAATAGGGAATGCATGACAAGATCCAATGTATGAACTTAAAATCAACAATAGCTCACCCATGACATGTACAAATAAAATTAACTGAACTAACACACTCGCACATGCCACTCTTAGGGTACACCTCACTTGGTTGCCTCGAACGTGGCCACTGAGTATAGGAAGTTTTAGAGGTCGCCCTCTTGTCCAAAGATCATAGTTGCCTCGAAACGGTTGCCTCGGAAAAATGATCTAGGATATTAGGGTTACCGCTAAGGCGTTCTAACGTTGCTTTAGTGACCACACGTCCCTTAATCGAATTGACCCGAAAACTCCAACGACGATGCTGCCTACTCCTCAATAGTGGGATAGCATTGTCTAAAGGACACTTGTACAGTTTAATTCCTTTTTCGAGTAGGTAGATGGTTCTTAAGTACTTGCTCCTTTTAAAACAAAACAAAAACTTTTCGCACTTACACCCCTTTCAAACAAAAACTCTTTTCAAACCCACAAACACAAAAGAAAAGCAAATTTTGAAAACACAATGAGCAAGTACCTAAGAGCCCGTGGATAACCACGGATAGAAAGGGTGCTAACACCTTCCCTTTCTATAATCTACCTCCCGAACCCGAGAAATATCTCAAAAAGGAATTTTTCTATGCTTTTGTCCTTTCCTTGTTGGATAAAATAAAAGACGGTGGCGAATCTTGCTTACCGCGACATTTTGCGAAAACAAACGCAAAACGTGAACCAGCATTCCAAAACAGTCAGTTCTCTTTTCCACCGAGCACACTGCCCAAAATAGGGCAAGCTCTGCAGAACTCAAGCCAAAACCAAATTGCCTCGTGTGTTTTGTCTTGAACCACTTCAGACACATTCTATACATCCCATCTGAACTATCCAAGCCCTTCTCAAGCAACTGTAACCCCTGTTTCGTGCTTCACCATTTTCAATTTCTGAGTTTGCAGGTTGACTTCTACAAGGAGTTTCAGACCATTTCAAAGCAAGCTAAGCATTGGGAAAGGTTGAGGGAACTTAAAGCAAGCTCACAAGTCCTTCAGGCCTCATTCAAAGTTGCTACATTGCCATATTCGAACTTGACTGAACAAGGTAATTTCCAACTTTCTATCTCCTTATTTAGACATCCTTAGGCTTAGGTTTGTGAAGCAAAAATGTAGTCTTCAATGTGCTTGAGCTGTACATATGCGTAGATTTCATTTATATTAACTGAGCTAGAAGTATTTGATAGTTGAAGTTGCTGAAAAAACTAGGTCAAGATTTAGGGCCACTGAAATTCTCCCTGGTTTCTTGGAGTTAGATCAAGTTTTTTATATCATTGAAATCGTGAGTTAACATGCTACAGGTTTCATGTTGCAAGATTTCATTTTTAAGCACGTATGTAAGAGTTACAGTTTGTACATGGCGCACACGTTTTTCTGGTTTGAAGGACAGGGATGAAGTGAACGTGGGCCTGGGCCTGGCTTGTCTGGCTATTTGCACCCTCCATTGTGTTATTTGCACCCCTATGGCCCATTTCTTTTATTTTTCATATTTTCTTGCATATTTCACATTTCTGACTTTTATTTATTTTTTTATAAACTTTAAAAATCATAAAAATATTTTCTTTATTTTTTTTGCATTTTTTCATATTTTTTATTTTATTTTTTGCATAATATTTAGTTTATTAGGTTTAATACTTTTATTTTCTTAAATAAATACTTGTAAATAATACAAAAATATTATATATTTTTATTTTTATTATTTATACACTTAAATTAATATTTTCATATAATATTTAATTTTTTAACTTTTTTGTACATATTATTATTATTTTTCTTAAACAAAAAAAGAATAAATAAATAATATAAAGCATATTTTCCTTTAAACCAAAATTAGGGTTTTCACCCCTTTCAAAAAATAATAATTTTATTTTCTTATTTTTTAATACTTAAATAAATTTATTTTACATACATAAAAATAAATACAAAAACATTTGTGCATGTTTATATTTTATTGTACCTTTAAAATAATTGTTCATTTATTTATTATTTGTACAAATAAATTCAATTTGGTTGTAATAGTATTAGGGCTTTATTTTGTGCAAATACCCCCTATTCAAACTTGTATCCCCCTCCCTATAATAATGTTGTAATAGTCTAGATTTACTTTACGCATTTTATTGCTTTATATGCCATGATAGCAAATTAGGGTTTTGTATGCAAAGACCAAAAACCAAACAAATAGCATGACTTAACACAAGACAAAAATACATGAAAAATAACAACACAATGCACACAAGCACCCCTAGGGTTTCATCCACTTATTGCCTTAAAAATGGCCATGGTATGCATGTTAGGAATCTTGGCAAAATAAAACAAAACAAAAAGATCATAGTCCCTCGATGACGCTTTCAAAATGTTGCCTAAAAACAAATGATCTTAGTCCCTAAAACTTGCTAAGATACTTGGCACTATTGCTATCATGGTCATACGATGACCCATGCCCGTCCCGTTTAACATCCAAAGATAGGGTTGTTTAACAAATACAATGGTAAAACAACAACATCAAAGGAATAAAAATGTGTAGGAAAGACTTTTGATTAGGGTAGACAACTCCTAGTTACTTGATCAAATTTGCAAACCATCCTTGCTATTTTCAAACAAACACACACAATTTCAAAACATTTTCCAAACAAACTTTCAAACATTGAAACATTTTTCAAAAGACAAACACCTTTGTATATATTCAAACAAGAATCATTACAAAGGTTGCCTAGACAAAGGCCTCTTTTCAAAATACTTTCAAAAACCACACAAAAGCACCATTTCAAACAATTGAAAAGCAAAAGGAAGTGATTTAAAAGAAGTAACTAAGAGCCCATGGAAAACCATGGATGAAAAGGGTGCTAGCACCTTCCCTTTTCATAATCTACCCCCCGAACCCAAAAACAATCTCAAAGGTCTTTCCTGTGCTTTTTTACCTTTCCTTTTGGATAAAATAAAAGTCGGTGGCGACTCTTGCTAAACCGCAACACTTGTGAACAAAACGCAAAACCTCAAGTCAGTTCTCCCACTGCATTAGGGTTTTAGATCACCTTTACATGCTTATCTTGTTTGACTTGATTGATTTACACTTTGGTTCTATTGTTTGGGTTTGAATCCTCTACCCGGATTTGAGAAACATTCATAGGTAAATAGCAATACATTGTGGAAACTGTGCGGGGTATACCGACATGGTTGAAGCAATAGCTATATTAGTGCGACATATTTGTGGGTACCGGTAGCCTTTGAGTCAATCAAAGAGAATACGGGGCCGCTGAGTCATGTCATGAAGCACTAATGGACTTTTAGAACCTTTACTTGACCAACTTTGCATTTTAGGATGTAGTGAGATGACCGGCTTTGGTGCAGTCCAAAGTTGGTAGATACTCGATACTACACTCATTGAGGGTTGTTTTCTTAGAATATTTTGATCGCCAGTAAAGTGGCTAAACTGAAACAATGAACACAGAAAACAATCCAGTGATATTGAGCTCCTTAGAACCTGATTACTATTTCTAGGACAGGTTGAGCCAACTAAACTTCAAGAGGGTACTTACCTATGCAACCCCATGCAAGCCTGAAACTAGGAACTTGTGTGATTTTTTTGTACATATATATTTGTGCATAACATCATGGTCATCATGAAGCATCGTATGCATCCACTAACCATTTCAAGGATTTGGATTTTCATCTTTGTTCCTGTTTTGTAGGTAATGGATTCACTTCGCAGGAAAGCCATTCAAGTCAACCTTGTAAGAATTCCTCCTCAACTCAAGGAGATAGCTTCAAGGATTCCTGAGAATTCTCCATTTACCGAGAGGCATGGTCGTCTTTTCAACTTAGTCACTGCCAACACTGAGGAAGACATGGTGAAAGTTCTCTTCCAGTTCTTTGACCCCCTACACCACTGTTTCACATTTCTTGATTACCATCTTGTGCCTACTTTGGAGGAATTTTCTCAACTCTTGAGGATTCCTATTCTCCATCAACTACCTTTCAACGGTACAGAAAGAGATCCAAAGCCTGAAGATGTTGCTCAAGCCCTACACTCGCAACCATCTGATATCATAGGCCATTGGGAAACTAGAAGTGGTGTCAAAGGTTTCTTGCCAAAGTTTATGTTTAAGAAGGCCCAAAGCTGCTGGAATTCTTTGGACTTACAAGCTTTTGAGGAGATTGTAGCTCTTCTCATCTATGGGATGGTCTTGTTCCCTAACCCTGACCAACTTATAGATGTAAGTGTTGTCAAAATCTTCATGGCTCGCAACCCGGTGCCTACATTGCTTGGGGATATCCTCCACTCTTTTCACACTCGAACAATGAGGAAAAGAGGTGTTCTCATGTGTTGCACTCCTCTACTGGAAAGATGATTTATTTCTCATCTTCCCCAATCAGTCTTGAAGAATGAGCAAGGTTTGAGGTGGTCACAATGATTGATGACTCTTACCC
The DNA here is from genome assembly GCA_948472305.1 of Vicia faba. Taxonomy (NCBI): domain Eukaryota; kingdom Viridiplantae; phylum Streptophyta; class Magnoliopsida; order Fabales; family Fabaceae; genus Vicia; species Vicia faba. The sequence goes on along the minus strand of OX451738.1, from coordinate 1,380,714,865 downwards.
ATTCAGATATTCATTGGTGTTCTCGATCAAAAGAGAATGTTATCATCATTGACCGTTATGGGGAATTCCCTAATGTCCCTCTACTAGGCATTAGGGGAGGCATCACCTACAACCCCTGCTTGGCTCTGAGACAGTTTGGGTATGTCCGAAGGGATGGCCCACATGATATGCTGATTCAAGGTTTGGTTTTCGACTCCGACAACGACAACCAAGGACTTCGACAAAGGTTCATCCGAGCTTGGAGAATGCCCAACAAAGTGGACAGTAAGACTCTGGGACACAAGAATTCCATCCCTCTTGAGCCTTACCTCAAGTGGGTACGAACCCGTGCCCAAAGTCTTATGATGCCTTACCCCTACATGCTTCCTGTGATACGGTGAGAGAACTGACTTGAGGTTTTGCGTTTAGGTTTGCAAATGTTTCGGTTTAGCAAGAGTCGCCACCGACTTTTTATTTTATCCTAAGGAAAGGTCAAAAAGCACAGGAAAGACCTTTGAGATGTTTTCTTGGGTTCGGGGAATAGATTATGAAAAGGGAAGGTGCAAGCACCCTTTTCATCCATGGTTATCCATGGGCTCTTAGTTACTTGTTTAGATCACTTGGTTTGCTTTTCCAATTGTTTGAAATGGTGCTTTGTGTGTGGTTTTGAAAGATGTTTTGAAAAGAGGCCATCGTTGTGGCAACCTTTGTAATGATTCTTGTTTGAATGTATACAAAGGTGTTTTTGTCTTTTGAAAAGATTCCCATGTTTGAAAGTTTGATTTGGATAATGTTTTGAAATTGTGTTGTGAAGTGTGTTTCAAAATAACAAGGATGTTTTTTGCAAGCTTTTGATCAAGTAACTAAGAGCTATCTACCCTATTGTACTCAAAGATCTTTCTTAATGTTTTTAACCCTTTTGACAGTGTTGTTTCACCATTGCATTTGGTGAACAACCTTGTGTTAGGATGTTAAACGGGACAGACGCGAGTCATCATACAGACCATGATAGCAATTGTGTCAAGTATCTTTGGTAATTTCCTTGAGGGACTTGATCATTTTTGTTTAGGCAACCAAGATAGCATCATCTAAGGACTATGATCTTTTGTTTTCCTTTTGTTTTGCTTTTGTTTTGTCAAAGTACCCAACATGCATACCATGGCCCATTTTTGAAGGCAACAAGTGGATTGTAACCTTAGGGGTGCAAGTGTGCATTGTGTTTGATTTTCATGCATTTTTGTCTTTGATTAGGTCAAACTATTTGTTGATTTGGATTTTTGCATACAAACCCTAATTCTCTAATCATGGCATAATTGAAAGCGTAAAGTGCGAGAATTTAAAATTCTAAACTATTACAACATGATTATAGGGATGGGGGTACAATTTTGAATGGGGGGTATTTGACAAGAAATATAAACCCTAATTTACTATTACATTCAAATTGAATTTGCTTGCATAAATATTAAATGGACAATACTTAATTAAAATAAATAAATAAATATTAAATAATATGTATTATGCAAAAAAAAAAAGAATTTTTGTTTGTTTATGTATGTAAAAGTATCTTTAATGTAAAAAAGTATAAAGAAATAAATAAAATATTTATTTTAAATGTCTAAGGGAAAAACCCTAATTTCTTTAAGAGATAAACATATTATATTATTTATATACAATAAAATATATTAATATGTACAAAATGAAATATACTTAAAAAAAGTATTTTTTTAGTATAAAAAATAAAAATGTAATATTTTATATTTTTTTATTCTAGAGTATTTACAAAATAAAAAGTATATATTTATTATGTGTATATTAATCAAATTAAATATGTACAAAATAAAATAAAATATGTACAAAAATAAAATATATTCAAGAAAATATTTTTAGTATGAATAAAAATAAAGAACAAAAATAAAAGTATAAACTACATATTATTTTCAAGTCTTAATAAATGATATAAAAGTATTTAAATACTTTTCAAGTAGAAAAATTAAAATAAAATGCCAAATAAATGTAAAAAATTTATGAAAATATTTTTAAGCATTTTTTATATTTGGAAATAAATAAACAAAATCATAAATGAAAATAAAAATGTGAAAATACAAGAAATTGGGCCAGGGGGTGCAAAAATGAAAATGGGAGGTGCCAAGAGTGAGCCATGCCAAACCCAACCCACCACTTCATCTTCTTCCTCCAGCATTTTGAAAATACGCGCGCGCCTGTACAAACTGGGATATCCTGTACGCGATCTATTGCAAAAACATACAACATCAAACTTGTAGAGAATTTCAAGACGATTCCAACCATATAAACAACTAATCCTAACTCTCAAAGACCAGAGAGAATTTCTCTGGCCCTAAAATCTGACCTAGTTTTTTCAGCATGTTCATGGATGAAATTCTCCTAGCACACTTAATATAAATGAAAACTGAGCATATGTACAACTTCCTAGCAATGAACACTACATTTTTTATTCACAAACCTAAGGCTAAATGTTCCTAAATAGAGATATAGAAAGTGAAGAAAAACCTGTTTCAGTTGGATTCGTGTAGGGAAATGCAGTGCTTCTCAATAAGTTTTAAGATGTCTGGTAGTTTGCTTGAACTCCACTTGACCTTTTCCAATAGCTAGCTTGCCTTGAATGTCCTTGAATCAGCCTATAGAACTCAACCTGCACAAGCTTGAAATGAAAATGGTGAACACTGTAAATGGATTTACAGTTGGTAATGGAGGTTTGTGATAGCTTGAGTGAGTTTAATGGAAAGTGTTTGAAGCAAAATGGGGCAAAACGCATGAGCCAAATGAGCTGGGGAACTCAAGTTGCAGCACCTGCCCTGTTTTGCCAAAGAAGTGTGATTTCTGGCTATGGGGTGTTTTGGGGCTCAAGCACTCGTGTTTCTATCTCAAAGGGTTGTGATAAAGATGTTTGAAGTGTTTGTGTAAGTTAACATTGGCTGGTTTTCAAGTTCTAAGCATTTGGACAAGTTTCTTGTTTTTGAAGTAAGAAAGTGAACTTGTGGTTACAGGCCTGTACAAGCCATCTTATCACCTTGCATACAATCCTCTTGGCCCCTCTGATTAGTGGATTTGTTTAGCTGCAAGAGATTTGACTCTATGCTCAAGGATTATTGGTTTGACATAAAGCAAACTTTTGCAAAAATGGAAATGCGCCTTTTACCATTTATGGATTAAATTTGTGTACAATACCCTAATTACCAAGACAATGAATTAGCTCAATGGATTTGCATTAAATTATGGAGTGTGAAATGGTTTAGAGGCCTGCAAACTAGTACAAGGCATGCTGGTTTGAAAATGCAACTTGAGTGAACATGATTTTGCCATGGATACAAAGTGAGTTTTTGCCAACTTCAAGCATTCGATTCTCCCTAACCATAAATTGTTTGAGTAGTTCTTGGACAATTTGGAAAGCTTGCAACATGCTCTATAATCTATATTTGAAATTCAACTTGAGAATCCAAGTGGAACTATGTGAAAAATGGCCAAGAAGATAGGTCAAAATCCTGCCTAAACTAGGGCAAAATTTCACTAAGTTAAAAGTTTTAGGGACCCGTGTTCCAAAAATCATAACTTGAGATCCAAGCTTCTTTTGAGAAAAACTTTGTGAATCAAAGTTGTAGACTTTGTGGAGGACTACAACTTTCATGTTATAAGTTTTGTTTGAATACATTTGCATCATGGTGAAAATGTGGGACAAAGTTAGGAAAAATTAAGAAAATTTCATAACTTAGAAAAATTCTAAGTTATGAATTTTTTCAATTTCAAACCCTAATTTGCAATTTTGGGTTTCTTGATGAACAAGTTTCATAATTTGATACATCTTGATGAAAAATGACCCTTGGCACTTGATTTTGGCCAAAAAGTCAAAGTTTGACTTTTCAGTGTACAGTCAAATTTTGATCAGTTGACTGAAAAATTCATCTGTCAATCCCATGCATTTGAGATCTTTTGAACTTGTTGAATAGGTCAAGATGATGCCATTGAGTCCTTGAGTCCTTGGTTGGACCTAATTTGCCATTGGCTAGGTCAAAAGGTCAGAAATTTCCTTTGTACAATCAAAACCCTAAAAATGACCATTTTGCCCTTTTGGTGATCTGATCAAATTTCTTGTGGAATTATGGTCCAAACTTGATAAAATGGTTCATATGAGTTCATAAGGTTGACGTGGGTCAAACTTCATGAGGTTTGACTGTAAATTGGCCATAATTGACTTTTTCCCCAATATAGTTGATTTCTAGGTCAACTGTCTAATTGATTGGGCAAAAATTTGATTCAAGGCTTGAAACTTGGTATGGACAAACTTATGAGTCCAATATGAAGTATGAAAGTCAATTTGAGAATTGAAGGTCCAAAAATACTTGTGCAAACTCAAACCCTAGTTTAGGTCATCAGTGCAAGGAGATGTCTTGAGCAGTGCAAACCCTAGCTTAGTCTTGAGTTCCAAGAGCCTTGTGATGAGAAATGTTGATAAAAAGAGAGGGAAAATTTTGGGGTACAACAGTTTCCCCTGTTCAATATTCTTGAACTAGAAGAGTTAGATTGGCAAGTTTTGCCTTTCGTGACTCGAAGGTAAAAGAGGATTCGACACTAGAGTGCCCGTAAATTTGCACTTGTCAAAATGTAGCTGAGGGAATGGGCTTAAAGATGCCATTTGGAGATGGTAGAATCTTGCTGGAGGTGGGCTTAAAGATTCCATCCAAATTTTTTTGTTGAAAATCAGGAGAATGAACGTCAGAATGGTACCCGTATTTGGAACGTATCTGCGTTGTATCTGGAGACTGGGTTTGTATGAGCAAGGGAATGGCGTCCGTGTCTAGAGCGTATCCGAGCTGTAACTGTATTTGATTCTTGAATGAATATCAGAATGACTTCCGTGTCTGGAGTGTATCTGTATTCTGAATGGGTGACAGAGAAACATCTGTGTATGGAGCATCTATGTGCTAGGGATAAATTCTGAATGAGTGACAAAATGGCAACCGTGTCTGGAGCGTATTTGGACTGTATCTGAAGTTGAGATTTGTATGAGTAGCATAACGACTTCCGTGTTTGGAGTGTATCCATAGTGTAACTGGGACCAGGACAAGTAACAAAATGACTTTTGTGTCTAAAGTGTATCTGAACTTGAAGTTGATAGTTGAATCTGAATAAGAGATAGAATGGCCATCGTGTCTGGAGCGTATCTAATCTGTATCTGATTGCTGAAGTCTAAATGAGTAGTAGAACGACCTCCGTGTCTGGGGTGTATCCATACTGTATCTTAACTTGAATTTCTGAATGAGTAATAGAATGACCGTCGTGTCAGGGGGTGTATCCATACGGTATCTGAAATCTCTGAATAGTTGTTAAAGATAGCTTTTTAATCTTATCCTGAAAAGGGTAGAATGTTAGCTAAAGCACAAAGTTATGTTGCATGATATGTATGATAAAATAAAATGTGTTCCATCAATGTTTATGATATATGAATGTAATGGATGTGCATGTGAGCTGATTAGCTGTCTTGCTAAGGAAAATAAATCCTTGATAGCTGGAGATAATGAAATCTTTGACTGCTGCCGGGGGAAGTAAATCCTTGACCGATGCTGGGGATTCCAAAAATCTTTGATTGCTGAAGATGAGAGAACCTTGCTGATTACTGTTGGGGATAGAAAATCCTTAGCAACCTGCGGGGATTATCAAAACTTTGACAACTTTTGTAAGGATGTGAGAATCCTTCCTGACTTTCCTGTGGAAATAAGGAAAAATCCGATGACCTCTACTGGGGAATTAAAACCTGGGAGGCTTCAAATGGAGAAACGGGAACTAGAACCTTCGTTCTGTCGGGAAATAACTCTGTGGGGAGAGTGTTTATTCTGCCGGGGAAATCAGGAGCTTGGGTTGTATGCCAATCTACTGGGGAATTATCCTAGTTGGGGATAAGACAAAAAGTTAACTGTTATCTGGTTGATTCTCAGGATTTTAAGATAACCTGCTGGGGAAATTGGGGAAAACTAAATGGTTCCCACTGGTAATTGATAGTTGGAAATTTGACTCCGCTGGGGAAGAAGGTTTCCTCTTTGCCGAGGGTCTATAGTTCAAAGTTTTCGGGCTCCACTGGGGATCGGGAGTTTAGAGACTTAACTCTGATGGGAATTTTGAAATTTAACTCCGCTGGGGATATATACTCCAAGGTTTTAGCTTTGTTGAGGATCTGAATGTCATACTATAGGTGGGTTTCTTCTGGAATAGCCTAAAGACGTTTTCCTATACTTTCGACCTATCAGTAATTATCTTTTCTTATCTCATTTTATTTGTAAGCAATGATTATATTTAAATGCACATGCCTATTTAACAAACCATTGGACGTTTTCAAATAAAACAAAAGTGTAAAAAGAAAGGAAAGGCAAGCAAATTTCTGCACTTTGAAGTATCTTTGTATTAACTTTGTAAGTATTTTTGTACAGAGGAGACAGACATCCTAGTAAGAGAATGTTGCCGTAAAATTGAGAAAAATTTTATACAAAGAAAGATGGCTATGTGCAACAATTCCATGGGATTCCCATTATGCTATAGCCTTCACAACTCTGAGTATCTTTGTATATTCGTTGCTTCATCCGTGGATGATTGGATTGATCAGAAGCTTGGAGTTTGTTCATGAAAAGATTATCCTTAAAGTGATCTGACGAGACATAGTCATACGCTTTAATTCCCTAACTTTTGCCTGGACCGCCCTTTCGGGTTTTCGATCCATCGGGAAACCCTTTTTTGCCCAAATAGCCCTTCCGGGTTTTCAACTTGCCGGGTGTACAGATTTTTTGTTTATCCCTAATTTTTGCTTGAACCGCCCTTTCGGGTTTTCGATTCACCGGGATGCCAATTTTTGCCCAAGTCACCCTTTCGGGTTTTCAACTTGTCGGGTCGTTTACGCGTAGTATCTTTTGACTATGTCTGCATTCGCAGGGTGCGGCAGGTCGTCGCCATCCATAGTGGTCAGAATCATTGCCCCACCAGAAAAGATGTTCTTGATCACAAATGGTCCTTCGTAAGTAGGAGTCCACTTGCCCCTGGGATCACTTTGCGGCAAGATGATCCGCTTATCTACAAGATCTCCGACTTGATATACCTGACGCCTGACTTTCTTGTCGAAAGCCTTGATCATCCTTTTTTGATACGTCTGACCATGACAAACAGCAGTAAGTCGCTTCTCGTCGATCATATTAAGTTGATCAAGCCGGGTCTGAATCCAATCGTCTTCACTTAAACCAACATCCTTCATAATCCTCAAGGAAGGAATCTGAACTTCCATAGGTAGAACAGCTTCCATGCCATATACCAAAGAAAAGGAGGTTGCCCCTGTTGAAGTACGCGCCGTGGTACGATATCCATGCAGAGGAAACGGTAACATCTCATGCCAGTCCTTGTAGGTGACTGTCATCTTTTAAATGATCTTCTTGATATTTTTGTTCGCGGCTTCAACAACACCGTCCATCTTTGGCCGATAGGGAGATGAATTGTGATGTTGAATCTTGAACTGTTTGCATAGAGCAATGATCACAGTGTTGTTCAAATTTGTACCGTTGTCTGTGATGATCCTGTCGGGGATACCATACCGGCATATGAGATTCTGCTTGATGAAGCGGGAAACCACATTCTTTGTAACGGAGGCATAGGAAGCTGCTTCGACCCACTTGGTAAAATAATCAATAGCGACCAAGATGAAGCGATGTCCATTGGATGTCGTGGACTTGATCTCTCCAATCATTTCGATTCCCCACATTGCGAATGGCTAAGGAGCTGTTAAGACATTGAGAGGAATTGGAGGAATATGTACCTTGTCAGCATAGACTTGGCATTTGTGACAAGTACGGGAATGTTGATGACAATCAGCTTCCGTGGTACACCAGTAGTAGCCTGCCCTTAGAATCTTCTTAGCCATCGTATGTCCGCTTAAGTGGGTGCCAAATGTGCCACTATGTATTTCGGTCATGATCAACTCTGCTTCAACCTTGTCCATACAACGAAGTAGAACACAATCATGGCTGCATTTATAAAGGATACCATTGCTCAGGAAGAACTTGGCAGCAAATCTCCTTAAGAACTTTTTGTCATTAACGGAAGCTCCTTCAGGGTATTCTCGAGTCTGGAGATATCTTTTGATTTCATTAAACCAGGGTTGTTCCACTACTTCTTCGGTATTAATCTCATGACAGTGTGTAGGTTCGTCCATTAGCTCGATGGTGATTTGGGGATCCTCATTATCCCAGTTGAGTTTAAACATGGAAGACATTGTATCCAGAGCATCTGCTAGCTGATTTTCTTCTCGTGGGAAGTGCTCGAAGGTAATCTACTCGAAATGAGGCAACAATGTCAGGACATGTTCTTTGTACGGGATAAGATTAGGATGCTTAGTGTCCCACTCTCCTTTGATTTGACTGATAACCAAAGCCGAATCCCCAAATACGACCAAAGATTTGATTCCCAAGTCAATAGCAGCCTTGAGACCAAAGATACAAGCTTCATATTCGGCCATGTTATTGGTGCAGCTGAAGCAGAGTCTAGCAATAAAAGGTGTATGGCAACCTTCTGGAGAAATAAGTACCGCACCGATACCGTCGCCAAGTGCATTTGAAGCACCATCAAAGTACAAGGTCCATCGGGATCCTTGTTCAGGTCCGTCATACGGTCCCTTACCTTCAATGTTGTCCAATGTCATAATGTCCTCGTCAGGGAAGTCGAATCTCATAGATTGGTAATCTTCGATGGCTTGATGAGCTAGATGGTCAGCTAGTACACTCCCCTTTATCGCTTTTTGGGTTGTGTACTGAATATCATATTCAGTCAGGATCATCTGCCATCTAGCGATTCTTCCGGATAAAGCAGGCTTTTCGAAGATGTACTTAATTAGATCCATTTTAGAAATCAGCAAAGTGGTATGTGTCAACATATACTGCCTTAGCCGGCGAGCAGCCCATACCAAAGTGCAGCAAGTTTTCTCGAGTAGTGAGTAGCGAGTCTCACAGTCGGTAAATTTTTTGCTAAGGTAATAAATGACATGCTCTTTTCGGCCAGAATCGTCATGTTGGCCCAGTACGCACCCCATTGAATTATCTAAAATAGTCAAATACATAATCAAAGGTCTTCCTTCGACGGGTGGCATCAAGATAGGAGGTTCCAGCAAATACTCCTTGATTTTATCAAAAGCAACTTGATAATCATTGTTCCATTCAACCACTTGATCTTTCTTCAACAGCTTGAAGATTGGCTCACAAGTAGATGTTAGGTGAGAGATGAACCTTGCAATATAGTTTAAGCGTCCCAAGAAACCTCTAACCTCCTTTTTAGTGCGGGGGGCAGGAATTTCTTGTATAGCTTTGACTTTAGCACGATCAACCTCGATGCCTTTGTTACTGACGATAAATCCCAACAGTTTATTAGACCTGACTCCAAAGGTGCACTTGCTAGGGTTCAGTCTGAGCTTATATTCCTTCAATCTGACAAACAGCTTTTGCAGATGGTCGAGGTGCTTTTCTTCTGTCTGTGAACGGGCTATCATGTCGTCTACGTAGACTTCAATCTCATAATGTATTATGTCGTGAAATAAAGCTACCATGGCTCGCTGATAGGTTGCCCCGACATTCTTCAGTCTGAATGGCATCAGTTTATAGCATAAGGTACCCCACTGCGTAACAAAAGTAGTTTTCTCCATGTCTTCGGGGGCCATTTTGATCTGGTTGTATCCTGAGAATCCATCCATGAAAGAAAATACCTTGTGTTGAGCTGTGTTGTCAACCAAGATGTCAATGTGTGGTAGTGGAAAATCATCTTTAGGGCTAGCCCTGTTTAAGTCCCGATAGTCCACACACATTCTGACTTTGTCGTCCTTCTTAGGCACGGGCACAATGTTAGCAACCCATTGTGGATAGGAAGTAACAGCCAGAAAGCCAGCATTGAATTGCTTTATCACCTCAGCTTTGATCTTTTCAGACATGTCGGACCTTATTCTGCGGACCTTTTGTTTGCTTGGTGGACAGTCTTCTCTTGTCGGGAGACGGTGAACCATAATATCCGTATCTAGTCCTGGCATGTATTCATAGGACCAGGCAAAGATCTTAACATATTCATTCAACAGCTGAACTAGACGCTCTTTGACACTTGGCTCCAGGTTGGCACCCACCTTAACCTTTTTCTTGTCTTCCTCTGTTCCCAGATTGATGGTTTCTAATAACTCTTCATGGGGCAGAATAGCCCTCTCTTCTTGTTGCAAAAGTCTGGCTAACTCTCCAGGCACTTCACAGTCTTCATCACCTTCGTACTCGGCATGATTGACCAAATCTTCAGAGTCACCGAAGGCTAAAGCAGAATAGTCAACCATGGAATCCGGAGTGGATGGGTACCTGCATTTTGTGAGTGTGTATGTGTGTAAGGGATAACCATCCTTAAACAAAACAAAATGTAAAAGGAAAGAAAATGAACACAACAGTTTATAGATGAAAACGTCCAATGATTCAGTTAAAAATGGCATATGATAATGAAGAAATCAAGCCCTTACAAATGGACCTATATGCCCCGGGTAAGGCATAAGGTGAAAATAGTGTACGAATTGTTTAATTATTACATACCAAAATAGGAAATTGTTCAAAGATAAATTACTGGTTGATGAAAGTGATGGGAACGAAGTCTTTCGCTTCCCAGTTGCTTAATCCTCCTTCGACGGTTGGAAAGATCCAATCTTCAAAGTTGTCTTCTTCATCATCATCTTCTAAGGCATTAATTCCACGGTGAGTGATTTTTACGGGTGGTCCTCCAGCCCGGGAGCGACGCACAGCTTTCTGGCCAACAGCAGTAAAACCTAGTCCGAACTTGTCAGTCTTGTGAGAAAACTCAGGAAGTTTCCCCCACATCATACTCCTTCCTTCTTTGATTACATCCTCTGCATATTTGAGGGATGCCATCCGAGACACAGGCCTGGAAATGATAGGCACATCAGCCATTGTCTTCGCAACTGTGACTTCAAGAGGAACCTCTTCAAAATGTTGGAAAGGTGTTTCTATGAATTCGCCATCTAACTCCACATAGCGAAAGGAGTTAAGGTGACTTATCATGTACTCTTCCTCTCCATGAACCGTTATGATCTTACCCTGAACTGGATACTTTAGCATTTGATGTAGGGAAGAAGTAACTGCCCCAGCGTTGTGGATCCATGGCCTTCCCAACAAGCATGAATATGAAGGACGAATGTCCATCACATAAAAAGTAGAGTTGAAAATTTCTGTGCCCACTTTGATTGGGATGTCCACTTCTCCGTGAACCATCCTCTTAGAACCGTCGAAGGCTCTAACAATGATGTTACTGGGCTTTAGGGTCAAACCTTCACAGTCCAATCTGTCCAATTCCTTTTTCGGTAGAACATTTAAAGATGAGTCGGTGTCAACCAGAACATGGGCAAGTGTGGTCCCCCTGCACTCTACCGAGACATGCAGTGCATCGTTATGTTTTCTTCCCCTAGGGGTCAAATCAGCATCAGAAAAACCAAGACCATTATCAGCGGTAAGGCTAGCCACGCACTCTTGAAACTGGTCTACAGAAGTTTCTTGAGGCACATGTGCTGTCTTTAAAAATTTGATCAAGGCTTTAGCATGAGCCTCAGAGCAGAGTAAGAGAGCCAGCATGGAGATTTTGGAAGGGGTCTGCCCTAGCTGCTCCACGACATCGTAGTCGCTCTTCTTGATTATCTTTAAGATTTCTTCCATCTCTTTTTGGGTGGTCTCGGGGATAATCACAGTTTGAGCCTTCGTCTTGACAGGCGTTTCTTGTATCCCCTTACCCTTAGTGGTAGTAGCATCAGAGGGTCCAGCTTCGGGAGCATCAAATTCTTCAATTACTGGGCTTTGCACAGATGGATTGACAGGCATAGAAACTCTCGAGGGTCCGAAGACTGCCCGTGGAGGAGCAATATCCGGAGAGAAGATCCTTCCGCTGCGAGTTATCTTGCTTGTTCCTGCAATATTCCCTATATCAGGGGTTTCATCATCGAAATTCTCTTGGACTGATTCAATCTGCTTGATACCATGGTAGAAGATTTCTCCTCTGTAGTTCCATGGTATCGTCTTGTTAGATTTATACGGGACAGGCCTCGGCATGGTAATTTTCAACGGCACAAACTTAGGATCAGGCGTAATCTTAACATGCCTTTTGCAGGTCTTAGAAAGATCGTCGGAGATGGTTATTATGGAAATGTCATTGGTTGGAGTATCAAAGGTAGCAGGAGTAACATGAGTGATAGTATCAACATGAGTCTTTTTAAATAGGATCTCTTGGGTATCCATCAGGCGTTGGATGCCTGATTTCAACAGTGGGCAATCAACTTGCAAGTTTGAACAGAAGTAACAATCTTTTCCATTGCCTGGGAATATCCCGGCTTTCATCAAATTCACTTTAATCACTGGTAACAGAGTCATTAATTCATTAATGATGGTGACATGACGATCTTCTATAACGGCATGGACATTATGACCGTGCTTCGGCATTGGGAAGAAATCACATTTGGCTTTTCGGGCGCATCGAATTCTACCTCCTTGGTGTCTATTAAGTCTTGGATCTTGTTTTTAAGAGCTCAACAGCTGTTGGTATCATGCCCTACACTGTCAGAGTGGTATGCACATTTTGCATTGGAGTGATAATAAGGAGAAGAGGTATTGGGGTTCTTCGGCGCTTCTTTAAAGTTGGTGAGATTCAGCTTTAAAAGATGAGGGAGGACTTGAGCCGGTGTCATGTTAATTCGGGTGAATTGCCGTTGTGGCCTTTCTACCCTTTGCTGATTAACTCTTGGTTGATTGCTGCGAGGTTGCTCGACTGAGGAGTTTTGGATCATAACAGCCCCCACCATTTGTCGGTGCTCTGTTCTTCCTTGGTTTCTCTGGTTGTGAACAGCAGAAACTTCCTTCTTAGCTGGGAAAGTCTTCTTAATAGCAGTGGAAATGGAGGCATCTTTCTGAATTTTACCACTCTTAATGCCAACTTCGACCCTTTCACCGGTCAGAATTAATTCGGTGAATCCTGCATATGAACTCCTAATTAAATGATTGAAGAATGGACTTGACAGAGTCCCTAAAAACATGTCAACCAGCTCTCTATCCGACAAAGGTGGCTGCACCCTTCCAGCCAAATCCCGCCACTTTTGGGCATACTCCTTAAATCCCTCATTAGAAGCCATACCCATACTCTGTAGTTGAGTACGAGTAGGCGCTAAATCTGCATTGTATTGGTATTGTCGGTAGAAAGCAGCAACTAAGTCCTCCCAGTTATGAACATCCGACCTCTCAAGTTGATAAAACCAGTCCAATTGCGTGCCTGACAAACTATCTTGAAAAAAGTGGACCCAAAGATCCTTATCAGAGGAGTGAGGTTGGATTTTTCTGACGTAGGATCTCAGATGCATCTTTGGACAGCACAAACCGTCATACTTAGCAAATGTAGGTACTTGGAACTTGGGAGGAATGACGATCCCAACGACCAACCCTAGTTCTTCGAAATCTAACCCAGGTACCCTTTGCAACTCCATGGCTGCCAAACGATCCTCAAGATTTTTATACTTATCATTCGCCAACGGGTATTGCTGTTCGGAGTAATCTTCATCCTCTTCCTCTTCTTCTTCTTCAGCTTCATATTCAGAAGGCATTGCAACTCCTTTACCTTTACCAGCCCCTTCATCAGACGTTGAGGGGAACTCGAGGATCCTTCTAGCCTGGTTTTCAAACCTTCTTCCCATAGTGGCCATACCGGTCCTTTTCTTTTTCTTCTCTTTACCTTTCTCTTTTTCCAACAGTGCTTTAAGGTCCTCTTGACCCTTTGCTAAGGTCATGAGGAGTTGCTGGAATTGCGAATTCTGTGCTTGCAGATCCTTAACCGTCTGCTCCAAATCCATCTTGCTGAAATAAATAGCAGAAAGATAAGGAAACCTGGTGTGAATACCTGTTTATGCATATGATGAATGATATGTTATTCATGTAATGCATTCAAGGATTCAGAAATTCAAATTTGTTGCAAACAAAAAGAACACACGTCATATTAAGAAGAAATTTGTTAGTACATAAATGCCCCATGGGAGAAATATTACAAAATTATTAATGTAAAAAGACATTGCGCATCCTCTTTGGCGCGATGTAAGTGTTGAGACTTTCCTCCTCATGAAGTCAGCGGGTAAGTTCCAAAACCTTCTTCTCACTGGCATAGAAGTTGGCTTCAAAAGTATTCCGTTCTTCCTTGAGCTGGATCCAACCCTTTTGCAATTCTTCCAATGATGTTGGCATGTCTGGATGTAGGAGGGTGTATGGAACCTCTCCTTCCATAACAGTCTCTTTGATCACGCGGAGAATGTGAGGGTATGGCATCATAAGATTCTGGGCGCGGGTTCGTACCCACTTGAGGTAGGGCTCAAGGGGGATGGAATTCTTGTGCCCCAGTGTCTTACTATCCACTTTGTTGGGCATCCTCCAAGCTCTGATGAACCTTTGTCGAAGTCCTCGTGCATCATTGTCGAAGTCAAAAACTAGGTCAGGAATTAGCATATCGTGAGGGCCATCCCTCCGGGCATATCCAAATTGCCTTAGAGCTAAATAGGGGTTGTAGGTAATGCCTCCCCTAATTCTAAGTAATGGGACATTAGGGAACTCTCCACAATGATCAATGATGATGACATTTTCTCTGGACCGAGAACACCAATGAACATCAGAATGTGTGAGGGTCATCAACCGTTGTGACCACCTTAAACCCTGCTCATTCTTCAAAACTGTTTGGGGAAGGTGAGAAATAAACCACCTTGCTAGAAGAGGAGTACATCACATGCGAACAACTCTTTTCCTCATTGTTCGTGTGTGAAATGAGTGTAGGATGTCCCCAAGCAATGTTGGTACAAGATTTCGAGATATGAAAATCTTGACAGTGTTCATATCTATAAGCTGATCAGGGTTTGGGAACAAGATTAACCCATAGATGAGAAGTGCTACAATCTCTTCAAAAGCTTGCAGATCTAGAGAATTCTAGCAGTCTTGTGCCTTCTCAAACAGAAACTTTGCCAAGAAACCCTTGACACCACTTCTGGTTTCCCAATGACCTTTGATATCAGATGGTTGCAAGTGTAAGGCTTGAGCAACATCTTCAGGCTTTGGTTCTCTTTCCGTATCGTTGTAGGGTAGTTGATGAAGAATAGGAATCCTCAGGAGTTGAGAAAATTCCTCCAAAGTAGGCACTAGTTGGAAATCAGGGAATGTAAAGCAATGGTGTAGGGGGTCAAAGAACTGGAAGAGGACTTTCACCATGTCTTCTTCAATGTTGGAGTTGACCAAGTTGAGAAGTCTACCATGTCTTTCACTGAAGAGAGAATTCTCTGGAATCTTGGAAGTAAGCTCCTTGAGTTGAGGAGGGATTCTCACAAGGTTGATTTGAATTGTTTTCCTGCGAAGAGATTCCATGACCTACAAAACAAGAACAAATATGAAGATCCAAACCCTTGAAATGGTTAGTGGATGCATATGATGCTTTATGATGTTCATGATGTATGTATAAGCACATGTACAAACAAGTCACACAAGATCCTAGTTTTTAGGCTTGTATGAGGTTTCATAGGTAAGTACCCTCTTGAAGTTAGTTGGCTCAACCTGTCCTATAAATAGTAACCGGGTTCTAAGGAGCTCAATATCACTGGATTATTTTCTATGTTCATTGTTTTGATTTAGCCACTTAATTGGCGACCAAAATATTCCAAGAAAACAACCCTCAATGAGTGTAGTATCGAGTATCTACCAACTTCGGACTGCACCAAAGCCGGTCATCTCACTACCCCTAATAAGGCCAAGATGGTCAAGTAGGGTTTTAAGAGTTAATTAGTGCTTCATGACATCACTCAGCGGCCCCGTATTCTCTTTGATTGACTCAAAGGCTACCGATACTCACAAATATGTCGCACTAATATAGCTATTGCTTCAACCATGTCGGTATACCCCACACAGTTTCCACAATGTATTGCTATTTACCTATGAATGTTTCCCAAAAATCCGGGTGGAGGATTCAAAACCCAAACAAGAGAACCAAATGTAAAACAATCAAAGCAATCAAGATAAGCATGCAAAAGGTGATCTAAACCCTAAGGTTACTCCACTTTTAAAGATTTTCCCCAGCAGAGTCGCCAGTTCTATGATACAGTGGGAGAATTGACTTAAGGTTTTGCGTTTGTGTTCGCAAATGTTTCGGTTTAGCAAGAGTCGCCACCGACTTTTTATTTTATCCTAAGAAAAGGTCAAAAAGCACAGGAAAGACCTTTGAGATGTTTTCTTGGATTCAGGGAGTAGATTATGAAAAGGGAAGGTGCAAGCACCCTTTTCATCATGGTTATCCATGGGCTCTTAGTTACTTGTTTAGATCACTTGCTTTGCTTTTCCAATTGTTTGAAATGGTGCTTTGTGTGTGGTTTTGAAAGATGTTTTGAAAAGAGACCATCGTTGTGGCAACCTTTGTAATGATTCTTGTTTGAATGTATACAAAGGTGTTTTTGTCTTTTGAAAAGATTCCCATATTTGAAAGTTTGATTTGGATACTGTTTTGAAATTGTGTTGTGAAGTGTGTTTAAAAATAGCAAGGATGTTTTTTGCAAGCTTTTGATCAAGTAACTAAGAGCTATCTACCCTATTGTACTCAAAGATCTTTCCTAATGTTTTTAACCCTTTTGACAGTGTTGTTTCACCATTGCATTTGGTGAACAACCTTGTGTTAGGATGTTAAATGGGACAGGCGCGGGTCATCGTACAGACCATGATAGCAATTGTGTTAAGTACCTTTGGCAATTTCCTTGAGGGACTTGATCATTTTTGTTTAGGCAACCATGATAGCGTCATCGAGGGACTATGATCTTTTGTTTTCCTTTTGTTTTGCTTTTGTTTTGTCAAAGTACCCAACATGCATACCATGGCCCATTTTTGAAGGCAACAAGTGGATTGTAACCTTAGGGGTGCAAGCGTGCATTGTGTTTGATTTTCATGCATTTTTGTCTTTGATTAGGTCAAACTATTTGTTGATTTGGATTTTTGCATACAAACCCTAATTCTCTAATCATGGCATAATTGAAAGCGTAAAGTGCGAGAATTTAAAATTCTAAACTATTACAACATGATTATAGGGATGGGGGTACAATTTTGAATGGGGGGTATTTGACAAGAAATATAAACCCTAATTTACTATTACATCCAAATTAAATTTGCTTGCATAAATATTAAATGGACAATACTTAATTAAACAAAATAAATAAATATTAAATAATATGTATTATAAAAAAAAAAGAATTTTTGTTTGTTTATGTATGTAAAAGTATCTTTAATGTAAAAAAGTATAAAGAAATAAATAAAATATTTATTTTAAATGTCTAAGGGAAAAACCCTAATTTCTTTAAGAGATAAACATATTATATTATTTATATACAATAAAATATATTAATATGTACAAAATGAAATATACTTAAAAAAGGTATTTTTTTAGTATAAAAAATAAAAATGTAATATTTTATATTTTTTTATTCTAGAGTATTTACAAAATAAAAAGTATATATTTATTATGTGTATATTAATCAAATTAAATATGTACAAAATAAAATAAAATATGTACAAAAATAAAATATATTCAAGAAAATATTTTTAGTATGAATAAAAATAAAGAACAAAAATAAAAGTATAAACTACATATTAATTTCAAGTCTTAATAAATGATATAAAAGTATTTAAATACTTTTCAAGTTAGAAAAATTAAAATAAAATGCCAAATAAATGTAAAAAATTTATGAAAATATTTTAAAGCATTTTTTATATTTGGAAATAAATAAACAAAATCAGAAATGAAAATAAAAATACAAAAGTGTGAAAATACAAGAAATTGGGCCAGGGGGTGCAAAAATGAAAATGGGAGGTGCCAAGAGTGAGCCAGGCCAAGCCCAACCCACCACTTCATCTTCTTCCTCCAGCATTTTGAAAATAAGGGCGCACCTGTACAAACTGGGATATCCTGTATACGTGATCTATTGCAAAAACATACAACATCAAACTTGTAGAGAATTTCAAGACGATTCCAACCATATAAACAACTAATCCTAACTCTCAAAGACCAGAGAAAATTTCTCTGGCCCCAAAATCTGACTTAGTTTTTTCAGCATGTTCATGGATGAAATTCTCCTAGCACACTTAATATAAATGAAAACTGAGCATATGTACAGCTTCTTAGCAATGAACACTACATTTTTTATTCATAAACCTAAGGCTAAATGTTCCTAAATAAAGAGATAGAAAGTGAAGAAAAACCTGTTTCAGTTGGATTCGTGTAGGGAAATGCAGTGCTTCTCAACAAGTTTTGAGATGTCTGGTAGCTTGCTTGAACTCCACTTGACCTTTTCCAATAGCTAGCTGGCCTTGAATGTCCTTGAATCAGCCTATAGAACTCAACCTGCACAAGCTTGAAATGAAAATGGTGAACACTGTAAATGGAGTTACAATTGGTAATGGAGGTTTGGGATAGCTTGAGTGAGTTGAATGGAAAGTGTTTGAAGCAAAATGGGGCAAAACGCACGAGCCAAATGAGCTGGGGAACTCAAGTTGCAGCACCTGCCCTGTTTTTCCAAAGAAGTGTGATTTCTGGCTATGGGGTGTTTTTGGGCTCAAGCACTCGTGTTTCTAGCTCAAAGGGTTATGAGAAATATGTTTGAAGTGTTTGTGTAAGTTAACATTGGCTGGTTTTCAAGTTCTAAGCATTTGGACAAGTTTCTTGTTTTTGAAGTAAGAAAGTGAACTTGTGGTTACATGCCTGTACATGCCATCTTATCACCTTGCATACAATCCTCTTGGCCCCTCTGATTAGTGGATTTGTTTAGCTGCAAGATATTTGGCTCTATGCTCAAGGATTAGTGGTTTGACATAAAGCAAACTTTTGCAAAAATGGAAATGTGACTTTTACCATTTATGGATTAAATTTGTGTACAATACCCTAATGACCAATACCTTGCATTAGCTCAATGGATTTGCATTAAATTATGGAGTGTGAAATGGTTTAGAGGCCTGCAAACTAGTACAAGGCATGCTGGTTTGAAAATGCAACTTGAGTGAACATGATTTTGCCATGGATACAAAGTGAGTTTTTGCCAACTTCAAGCATTCGATTCTCCCTAACCATAAATGTGTTTGAGGAGTTCTTGGACAATTTGGAAAGCTTGCAACATGATATATAATCCATATTTGAAATGCAACTTGAGACTCCAAGTGAAACTATGTCAAAAATGTCCAAGAAGATAGGTCAAAATCCTGCCTAAACTAGGGCAAAATTTCACTAAGTTAAAAGTTTTAGGGACCCTTGTTCCAAAAATCATAACTTGAGATCCAAGCTTCTTTTGAGAAAAAATTTGTGAGTCAAAGTTTTAGACTTTGTGGAGGACTACAACTTTCATGTTATAAGTTTTGTTTGAATCCATTTGCATCATGGTGAAAATGTGGGACAAAGTTAGGAAAAATTAAGAAAATTTCATAACTTAGAAAAATTCTAAGTTATGAATTTTTTCAATTTCAAACCCTAATTTGCAATTTTGGGTTTCTTGATGAACAAGTTTCATAATTTGACACATCTTGATAAAAATGACCGTTGGCACTTGATTTTGGCCAAAAAGTCAAAGTTTGACTTTTCAGTGTACAGTCAAATTTTGATCAGTTGACTGAAAAATTCATCTGTCAATCCCATGCATTTGAGATCTTTTGAACTTGTTGAATAGGTAAAGATGATACCATTGAGTCCTTGAGTCCTTGGTTGGACCTAATTTGCCATTGGCTAGGTCAAAAGGTCAGAAATTGCCTTTGTACAATCAAAACCCTAAAAATGACCATTTTGCCCTTTTGGTGATCTGATCAAATTTCTTGTGGAATTGTGGTCCAAACTTTATCAAATGGTTCATATGAGTTCATAAGGTTGATGTGGGTCAAAATTCATGAGGTTTGACTGTAAATTGGCCACAATTGACTTTTTCCCCAATATAGCTGATTTCTAGGTCAACTATCTAATTGACCGAGCAAAAATTTGATTCAAGGCTTGAAACTTGGTATGGACATACTTATGAGTCCAATATGAAGTATGAAAGTAAATTTGAGCATTGAAGGTCCAAAAATCCTTGTGCAAACTCAAACCCTAGTTTAGGTCATCAATGCAAGGAGATGTTTTGAGCAGTGCAAACCCTAGCTTAGTCTTGAGTTCCAAGAGCCTTGTGATGAGAAATGTTGATAAAAAGAGAGTACAAATTTTGGGGTACAACATTTGCCCCTGTTCAATCTTCTTGAACCTGAATAGTTAGATTGGCAAGTTTTGCCTTTCGTGACTCGAAGGTAAAAGAGGATTCGACACTAGAGTGCCCGTAAATTTGCACTCGTCAAAATGTAGTTGAGGGAATGGGCTTAAAGATGCCATTTGGAGATGGTAGAATCTTGCTGGAGATGGGCTTAAAGATGCCATCCAAAATTGTTTGTTGAAAATCAGGAGAATGAACGTCAGAATGGTACCCGTATTTGGAATGTATCTGCGTTGTATCTGGAGACTGGGTTTGTATGAGCAAGGGAATGGCGTCTGTGTCTAGAGCGTATCTGAGCTGTAACTGTATTTGATTCTTGAATGAATATCAGAATGACTGCCGTGTCTGAAGTGTATCTGTATTCTGAATGGGTGACAGAGAAACATCTGTGTATGAAGCATCTATGTGTTGGGGATAAATTCTGAATGAGTGACAGAATGGCAACCGTGTCTGGAGCGTATCTGGACTGTATCTGAAGTTGAGATCTGTATGAGTAGTAGAATGACTTCCGTGTTTGGAGTGTATCCGTACTGTAACTGGGATCAGGACAAATGACATAATGACTTTCGTGTATGGAGTGTATCTGAACTTGAAGTTGATAGTTGAATCTGAATAAGTGATAGAATGGCCGCCGTGTCTGGAGCGTATCTAATCTGTATCTGATTGCTGAAGTCTGAATGAGTAGTAGAATGACCGCTGTGTCTGGGGTGTATCCATACTGTATCTTAACTTGAATTTCTGAATGAGTAATAGAATGACCGTCGTGTCAGGGGGTGTATCTATACGGTATCTGAAATCTCTGAATAGTTGTTAAAGATAGCTTTTTAATCTTATCCTGAAAAGGGTAGAATGTTAGCTAAAGCACAAAGTTATGTTGCATGATATGTATGATGAAATAAAATGTGTTCCATCAATGTTTACGATATATGAATGTAATGGATGTGCATGTGAGCTGATTAGCTGTCTTGCTGAGGAAAATAAATCCTTGATAGCTGGAGATAATGAAATCTTTGACTGCTGCCGGGGGAAGTAAATCCTTGACCGATGCTGGGGATTCCAAAAATCTTTGATTGCTGAAGATGAGAGAACCTTGCTGATTACTGTTGGGGATAGAAAATCCTTGGCAACCTGCGGGGATTATCAAAACTTTGACAACTTCTGTGGGGATGTGAGAATCCTTCCTGACTTTCCCGTGGAAATAAGGAAAAATCCGACGACCTCTACCGGGGAATTAAAACCTGGGAGGCTTCAAATGGAGAAATGGGAACTAGAACCTTCGTTCTGTCGGGAAATAACTCTGTGGGGAGAGTGTTTATTCTGCCGGGGAAATCAGGAGCTTGGGTTGTATGCCAATCTACTGGGGAATTATCCTAGTTGGGGATAAGACAAAAAGTTAACTGTTATCTGGTTGATTCTCAGGCTTTTAAGATAACCTGCTGGGGAAATTGGGGAAAACTGAATGGTTCCCGCTGGGAATTGATAGTTGGAAATTTGACTCCGTTGGGGAAGAAGGTTTCATATTTGCTGAGGGTCTATAGTTCAAAGTTTTAGGGCTCAACTGGGGATCGGGAGTTTAGAGACTTAACTATGATGGGAATTTTGAAATTTAACTCCGCTGGGGATATATACTCCAAGGTTTTAGCTTTGTTGAGGATCTGAATGTCATACTGTAGGTGGGTTTCTTCTGGAATAGCCTAAAGACGTTTTCCTATACTTTTGACCTATCAGTAATTATCTTTTCTTATCTCGTTTTATTTGTAAGCAGTGATTATATTCAAATGCACATGCCTATTTAACAAACCATTGGACGTTTTCAAATAAAACAAAAGTGTAAAAAGAAAGGAAAGGCAAGCAAATTTCTGCACTTTGAAGTATATTTGTATTAACTTTGTAAGTATTTTTGTACAGAGGAGACAAACATCCTAGTAAGAGAATGTTGCCGTAAAATTGAGAAAAATTTTATACAAAGAAAGATGGCTATGTGCAACAATTCCATGGGATTCCCATTCTGCTATAGCCTTCACAACTCTGAGTATCTTTGTACATTCGTTGCTTCGTCCGCGGATGATTGGATTGATCAGAAGCTTGGAGTTTGGTCATGAAGAGATTGTCCTTAAAGTGATCTGACGAGATATAGTCATACGCTTTAATTCCCTAACTTTTGCCTGGACCGCCCTTTCGGGTTTTCGATCCACCGGGAAACCCTTTTTTTCCCAAATCGCCCTTCCGGGTTTTCAACTTGCCGGGTGTACAGATTTTTTGTTTATCCCTAATTTTTGCCTGAACCGCCCTTTTGGTTTTTCGATTCATCGGGATGCCCATTTTTGCCCAAGTCGCCTTTTAGGGTTTTCAACTTGTCGGGTCGTTTACGCGTAGTATCTTTTGACTATGTCTGCATTTGTAGGGTGCGGCAGGTCGTCGCCGTCCATAGTGGTCAGAATCATTGCCCCGCCAGAAAAGATGTTCTTGATCACAAATGGTCCTTCGTAAGTAGGAGTCCACTTGCCCCTGGGATCACTTTGCGGCAAGATGATCCGCTTGATTACAAGATCTTCGACTAGATATACCTGACGCCTGACTTTCTTGTCGAAAGCCTTGATCATCCGTTTTTGATACGTCTGACCATGACAAACAACAATAAGTCGCTTCTCGTTGATCAGATTAAGTTGATCAAGCCGGGTCTGAATCCAATCGTCTTCACTTAAACCAACATCCTTCATAATCCTCAAGGAAGGAATCTGAACTTCCATAGGTAGAACAACTTCCATGCCATATACCAAAGAAAAGGAGGTTGCCCCTGTTGAAGTACGCGCCGTGGTACGATATCCATGCAGAGCAAACGGTAACATCTCATGCCAGTCCTTGTAGGTGACTGTCATCTTTTGAATGATCTTCTTGATATTTTTGTTCGCGGCTTCAACAACACCATTCATCTTTGGCCGATAGGGAGATGAATTGTGATGTTGAATCTTGAACTGTTCACACAGAGCGGTGATCACAGTGTTGTTCAAATTTGTACCGTTGTCTGTGATGATCCTGTCAGGGATACCATACCGGCATATGAGATTCTGCTTGATGAAGCGGGCAACCACATTCTTTGTAACGGAGGCGTAGGAAGCTGCTTCGACCCACTTGGTAAAATAATCAATAGCGACCAAGATGAAGCGATGTCCACTGGATGCCATGGGCTTGATCTCTCCAATCATGTCGATTCCCCATATTGTGAATGGCCAAGGAGCTGTTAAGACATTGAGAGGAACTGGAGGAATATGTACCTTGTTAGCATAGACTTGGCATTTGTGACAAGTACGGGAATGTTGATGACAATCAGCTTCCATGGTAGACCAGTAGTAGCCTTCCCTTAGAATCTTCTTAGCCGTCGTATGTCCGCTTAAGTGGGTGCCAAATGTGCCACTATGTATTTCGGTCATGATCAACTCTGCTTCAACCTTGTCCACACAACGAAGTAGAACACAATCATGGTTGCGCTTATAAAGGATACCATTGCTCAGGAAGAACTTGGCAGAAAATCTCCTTAAGAACTTTTTGTCATTGACGGAAGCTCCTTCAGGGTATTCTCGAGTCTGGAGATATCTTTTGATTTCATTAAACCAGGGTTGTTCCACTACTTCTTCGGTATTAATCTCATGACAGTGTGCAGGTTCGTCCATTTGCTCGATGGTGATTTGGGGAGCCTTATTATCCCAGTTGAGTTTAAACATGGAAGACATTGTAGTCAGAGCATCTGCTAGCTGATTTTCTTCTCGCGGGAAGTGCTCGAAGGTAATCTGCTCGAAATGAGGCAACAATGTCAGGACATGTTCTTTGTATGGGATAAGATTAGGATGCTTAGTGTCCCACTCTCCTTTGATTTGACTGATAACCAAAGTCGAGTCCCCAAATACGACCAAAGATTTGATTCCCAAGTCAATATTAGCCTTAAGACCAAAGATACAAGCTTCATATTCGGCCATGTTGTTGGTGCAGCTGAAGCAGAGTCTAGCAGTAAAAGGTGTATGGCAACCTTCTAGAGAAATAAGTACCGCACCGATACCGTTGCCAAGTGCATTTGAAGCACCATCAAAGTACAAGGTCCATCGGGATCCTTGTTCAGGTCCGTCATACGGTCTGTTACCTTCAATGTTGTCCAATGTCATAATGCCCTTGTCAGGGAAGTGGAATCTCATAGATTGGTAATCTTGAACGGCTTGATGAGCTAGATGGTCAGCTAGTACACTCCCATTTATCGCTTTTTGGGTTGTGTACTGAATATCATATTCAGTCAGGATCATCTGCCATCTAGCGATTCTTCCGGATAAAGCAGGCTTTTCGAAGATGTACTTAATCGGATCCATTTTATAAATCAGCAAAGTGGTATATGTCAACATATACTGCCTTAGCCGGCGAGCATCCCATACCAAAGCGCAGCAAGTTTTCTCGAGTAGTGAGTAGCGAGTCTCACAGTCGGTAAACTTTTTGCTAAGGTAATAAATGGCATGCTCTTTTTGGCCAGACTCGTCATGTTGGCCCAGTACGCACCCCATTGAATTATCTAAAATAGTCAGATACATAATCAAAGTTCTTCCTTCGAAGGGTGGCATCAAGATAGGAGGTTCCAGCAAATACTCCTTGATTTTATCAAAAGCAACTTGACAATCATTGTTCCATTCAACCACTTGATCTTTCTTCAACAGCTTGAAGATTGGCTCACAGGTAGATGTTAGGTGAGAGATGAACCTTGCAATATAGTTTAAGCGTCCCAAGAAACCTCTAACCTCCTTTTCAGTGCGGGGGGCAGGAATTTCTTGTATAACTTTGACTTTAGCAGGATCAACCTCGATGCCTTTGTTACTGACGATAAATCCCAACAGTTTACCAGACCTGACTCCAAAGGTGCACTTGCTAGGGTTCAGTCTGAGCTTATATTCCTTCAATCTGACAAACAACTTTTGCAGATGGTCGAGGTGCTCTTCTTCTGTCTGTGAACGGGCTATCATGTCGTCTACGTAGACTTCGATCTCATAATGTATCATGTCGTGAAACAAAGATACCATGGCTCGCTGATAGGTTGCCCCGGCATTCTTCAGTCCGAATGGCATCACTTTATAGCAGAAGGCACCCCACTGCGTAACAAAAGTAGTTTTCTCCATGTCTTCGGGGGCCATTTTGATCTGGTTGTATCCCAAGAATCCATCCATGAAAGAAAATACCTTACGTTGAGCTGTGTTGTCAACCAAGATGTCAATGTGTGGTAGTGGAAAATCATCTTTAGGGCTAGCCCTGTTTAAGTCCCGATAGTCCACACACATTCTGACTTTGCCGTCCTTCTTAGGCACGGGCACAATGTTAGCAACCCATTGTGGATAGGAAGTAACAGCCAGAAAGCTAACATTGAATTGCTTCATCACCTCAGCTTTGATCTTTTCAGACATGTCAGGCCTCATTCTGCGGACCTTTTGTTTGATTGGTGGACAGTCTTCTCTTGTAGGGAGACGGTGAACCATAATATCCGTATCTAGTCCCGGCATATCTTCATAGGACCACACAAAGATCTCAACATATTCATTCAGCAGCTGAACTAGACGCTCTTTGACACTTGGCTCCAGGTTGGCACCCACCTTAACCTCTTTCTTGTCTTCCTCTGTTCCCAGATTGATGGTTTCTAACAACTCTTCATGGGGCAGAATAACCCTCTCTTCTTGTTGCAAAAGTCTGGCTAACTCTCTAGGCACTTCACAGTCTTCATCACCTTCGTACTCGGCATGATTGACCAAATCTTCAGAGTCATCGAAGGCTAAAGCAGAATAGTCACCCATGGAATCCAGAGTGGATGGGTACCTGCATTTTATGAGTGTGGGTGTGTGTAAGGGATAGCCATCCTTAAACAAAACAAAATGTAAAAGGAAAGAAAATGAACACAACAGTTTATAGATGAAAACATCCAATGATTCACTTAAAAATGGCATATGATAATGAAGAAATCAAGCCCTTACAAATGGACCTATATGCCCCGGGTAAGGAATAAGGTGAAAATAGTGTACGAATTGTTTAATTATTACAGACCAAAATAGGAAATTGTTCAAAGATAAATTACTGGTTGATGAAAGTGATGGGAACGAAGTCTTTCGCTTCCCAGTTGCTTAATCCTCCTTTGACGGTTGGAAAGATCCAATCTTCAAAGTTGTCTTCTTCATCATCATTTTCTAAGGCATTAATTCCATAGTGAGTGATTTTTACGGGTGGTCCTCCAGCCCGGGAGCGACACACAGCTTTCTGGCCAGCAGCAGTAAAACCTAGTCCAAACTTGTCAGTCTTATGAGAAAACTCAGGCAGTTGCCCCCACACCATACTCCTTCCTTCTTTGATTACAACCTCTGCATCTTTGAGGGATGCCATCCGAGACACAGGCCTGGAAATGATAGGCACATCAGCCATTGTCTTCGCAACTGCGACTTCAAGAGGAACCTCTTCAAAATGTTAGAAAGACGTTTCTATGAATTCGCCATCTAACTCCACATATCGGAAGGAGTTAAGATGACTTATCATGTACTCCTCCTCTCCATGAACCGTTATGATCTTACGCTGAGCTGGATACTTTAGCATTTGATGTAGGGAAGAATTAACTGCCCCATCGTTGTGGATCCATGGCCTTCCCAACAAGCATGAATATGAAGGACGGATGTCCATCACATAAAAAGTAGAGTTGAAAATTTCTGTGCCCACTTTGATTGGGATGTCCACTTCTCCGTGAACCATCCTCTTAGAACCGTCGAAGGCTCTATCAACGATGTTACTGGGCTTTAGGGTCAAACCTTCACAGTCCAATCTGTCCAATGCCTTTTTTAGTAGAACATTTAAAGATGAACCGGTGTCAACCAGAACATGGGCAAGTGTGGTCCTCCTGCACTCTACCGAGACATGCAATGCATCGTTATGTTTTCTTCCCCTAGGGGTCAAATTAGCATAAGAAAAACCAAGACCATTATCAACGGTAAGGCTAGCCACGCATTCTTGAAACTGGTCTGCAGAAGTTTCTTGAGGCACGTGTGCCGTCTTTAAAAATTTGATCAAGGCTTTAGCATGAGCCTCAGAGCAGAGTAAGAGAGCCAACATGGAGATTTTGGAAGGGGTCTGCCCTAGCTGCTCCATGACATCGTAGTCGCTCTTCTTGATTATCTTTAAGATTTCTTCCATCTCTTTTTGGGTGGTCTCGGGGATAACCACAGTTTGAGCCTTTGTCCTGACAGGCGTTTCTTGTATCCCCTTACCCTTATTGGTAGTAGCATTAGAGGGTCCAGCTTCAGGAGCATCGAATTCTTCAATTACCGGGCTTTGCACAGATGGCTTGACAGGCACAGAAACTCTCGAGGGTCCGAAGACTGCCCGTGGAGGAGCAATATCCGGAGAGAAGATCCTTCCGCTGCGAGTTATCTTGCTTGTTCCCGCAATATTCCCTATATCAGGGGTTTCATCATCGGAATTCTCTTGGAATGATTCAATCTGCTTGATACCATGGTAGAAGATTTCTCCTCCGTAGTTCCATGGTATCGTCTTGTTAGATTTATACGGGACAGGCCCCGACATGGTAATTTTTAACGGCACAAACTTAGGATCAGGCGTAATCTTAACAGGCCTTTTGCAGGTCTTGGAAAGATCGTCGGAGATGGTTATTGTGGCAATGTCATTGGTTGGAGTATCAAAGGTAGCAGGAGTAACATGAGTGATAGTATCAATAGGAGTCTTTTGAAAGAGGATCTCTTGGGTATCCATCAGGCGTTGGATGCCTGATTTCAACAGTGGGCAATCAGCTTGCAAGTTTGAACAGAAGTAACAGTCTTTTCCACAGCCTGGGAATATCCCGGCTTTCATCAAATTCACTTTAATCACTGGTAACAGAGTCATTAATTCATTAACGGTGGTGACATGAAGATCTTCTATAACGACATGGACATTATGACCGTGCTTGGGCATTGGGGAAGAAATCACATTCGGCTTTTCGGGCGCATCGAATTCTACCTCCTTGGCGTCTATTAAGTCTTGGATCTTGTTTTTAAGAGCCCAACAGTTGTTGGTATCATGCCCTACACTGTCAGAGTGGTATGCACATTTTGCATTGGAGTGATAATAAGGAGAAGAGGTATTGGGGTTCTTCGGCGCTTCTTTAAAGTTGGTGAGATTCAGCTTTAAAAGATGAGGGAGGACTTGAGCCGGTGTCATGTTGATTCGGGTGAATTGCCATTGTGGCCTTTCTATCCTTTGCTGATTAACTCTTGGTTGATTGCTGCGAGGTTGATCGGCTGAGGAGTTTTGGATCATAACAGCCCCCACCGTTGGTCGGCGCTCTGTTCTTCCTTGGTTTCTCTGGTTGTGAACAGCAGAAACTTCCTTCTTAGCTGGGAAGGTCTTCTTAATAGCAGTGGAAGCGGAGGCATCTTTCTGAATTTTATCACTCTTAATGCCAACTTCGACCCTTTCACCGGTCAGAATTAATTCGGTGAATCCTGCATATGAACTCCCGATTAAATGATTGAAGAATGGACCAGACAGAGTCCCTAAAAACATGTAAACCAGCTCTCTATCCGACAAAGGTGGCTGCACCCTTCCAGCCAAATCCCGCCACTTCTGGGCATACTCCTTAAATCCCTCATTAGAAGCCATACCCATACTCTGTAGTTGAGTACGAGTAGGAGCTAAATCTGCATTGTATTGGTATTGTCTGTAGAAAGCAGCAGCTAAGTCCTCCCAGTTATGAACATCCGACCTCTCAAGTTGATAAAACCAGTCCAATTGCGTGCCTGACAAACTATCTTGAAAAAAGTGGACCCAAAGATCCTTATCAGAGGAGTGAGGTTGGATTTTTCTGACGTAGGATCTCAGATGCATCTTTGGACAGGACAAACCGTCATACTTAGCAAATGTAGGTACTTTGAACTTGTGAGGAATGAAGATCCCAACGACCAACCCTAGTTCTTCGAAATCTAACCCAGGTACCCTTTGCAACTCCATGGCTGCCAAACAATCCTCAAGATTTTTATACTTATCATCCGCCAACGGGTATTGCTGTTCGGAGTAATCTTCATCCTCTTCCTCTTCTTCTTCTTCAGCTTCAGATTCAGAAGGCATTGCAACTCCTTTACCTTTACCAGCCCCTTCATCAGACGTTGAGGGGAACTCGAGGATCCTTCTAGCCTGGTTTTCAAACCTTCTTCCCATAGTGGCCATACTGGTCCTTTTCTTTTTCTTCTCTTTACCTTTATCTTTTTCCAACAGTGCTTTAAGGTCCTCTTGACCCTTTGCTAAGGTCATGAGGAGTTGCTGGAATTACGAATTATGTGCTTGCAGATCCTTAACCGTATGCTCCAAATCCATCTTGCTGAAATAAACAGCAGAAAGATAAGGAAACCTGGTGTGAAGACCTGTTTATGCATATGATGAATGATATGTTATTCATGTAATGCATTCAAGGATTCAGAAATTCAAATTTGTTGCAAACAAAAAGAACACACGTCATATTAAGAAGAAATTTGTTAGTACATAAATGCCCCATGGGTGAAATATTACAAAATTATTAATGTAAAAAGACATTGCGCATCCTCTTTGGCGCGATGTAAGTGTTGAGAGTTTCCTCCTCATGAAGTCGGCGGGTAAGTTCCAAAACCTTCTTCTCACTGCATAGAAGCTGGCTTCAAAAGTATTCCGTTCTTCCTTGAGCTGGATCCAACCCTTTTGCAATTCTTCCAATGATGTTGGCATGTCTGGATGTAGGAGGGTGTATGGAACCTCTCCTTCCATAACAAGCTCTTTGATCACGCAGAGAATATGAGGGTATGGCATCATAAGATTCTGGGCGCGGGTTTGTACCCACTTGAGGTAGGGCTCAAGGGGGATGGAATTCTTGTGCCCTAGTGTCTTACTATCCACTTTGTTGGGCATCCTCCAAGATCTGATGAACCTTTGTCGAAGTCCTCGCGCATCGTTGTCGAAGCAAAAACTAGGTCAGGAATCAGCATATCGTGAGGGCCATCCCTCTGGGCATATCCAAATTGCCTTAGAGCTAAACAGGGGTTGTAGGTAATGCCTCCCCTAATGCCAAGTAATGGGACATTAGGGAACTCTCCACAATGATCAATGATGATGACATTTTCTCTGGACCGAGAACACCAATGAACATCAGAATGTGTGAGGGTCATCAACCATTGTGACCACCTTAAACCCTGCTCATTCTTCAAAACTGTTTGGGGAAGGTGAGAAATAAACCACCTTGCTAGAAGAGGAGTACAACACATGATAACACCTCTTTCCATCATTGTTCGTGTGTGAAATGAGTGTAGGATGTCCCCAAGCAATGTGGGTACAAGATTTCGAGATATGAAAATCTTGACAGCGTTCATATCTATAAGCTGATCAGGGTTTGGGAACAAGACCAACCCATAGATGAGAAGTGCTACAATCTATTCAAAAGCTTGCAGATCTAGAGAATTCCAGCAGTCTTGTGCCTTCTCAAACATAAACTTTGCCAAGAAACCCTTGACACCACTTCTGGTTTCCCAATGACCTTTGATATCAGATGGTTGCAAGTATAAGGCTTGAGAAACATCTTCAGGCTCTGGTTCTCTTTCCGTATCGTTGTAGGGTAGTTGATGAAGAATAGGAATTCTCAGGAGTTGAGAAAATTCCTCCAAAGTAGGCACTAGTTGGAAATCAGGGAATGTAAAGCAATGGTGTAGGGGGTCAAAGAACTGGAAGAGAACTTTCACCATGTCTTCTTCAATGTTGGAGTTGACCAAGTTGAGAAGTCTACCATGTCTTTCACTGAAGAGAGAATTCTCTGGAATCTTGGAAGTAAGCTCCTTGAGTTGAGGAGGGATTCTCACAAGGTTAATTTGAATTGTTTTCCTGCGAAGAGATTCCATGACCTACAAAACAAGAACAAATATGAAGATCCAAACCCTTGAAATGGTTAGTGGATGCATATGATGCTTTATGATGTTCATGATGTATGTATAAGCACATGTACAAACAAGTCACACAAAATCCTAGTTTTTAGGCTTGCATGAGGTTTCATAGGTAAGTACCCTCTTGAAGTTAGTTGGCTCAACATGTCCTATAAATAGTAACCGGGTTCTAAGGAGCTCAATATCACTGGATTATTTTCTATGTTCATTGTTTTGATTTAGCCACTTAACTGGCGACCAAAATATTCCAAGAAAACAACCCTCAATGAGTGTAGTATCGAGTATCTACCAACTTCGGACTGCACCAAAGCCGGTCATCTCACTACCCCTAATAAGGCCAAGATGGTCAAGTAGGGTTCTAAGAGTTCATTAGTGCTTCATGACATCACTCAGTGGACCCATATTCTCTTTGATTGACTCAAAGGCTACCGATACTCACAAATATGTCGCACTAATATAGCTATTGCTTCAACCATGTCAGTATACCCCGCACAGTTTCCACAATGTATTGCTATTTACCTATGAATGTTTCCCAAAAATCCGGGTGGAGGATTCAAAACCCAAACAAGAGAACCAAATGTAAAGCAATCAAGATAAGCACGCAAAAGGTGATCTAAACCCTAAGGTTACTCCACTTTTAAAGATTTTCCCCAGTAGAGTCGCTACCGACTTTTTATTTTATCCTAAGGAAAGGTCAAAAAGCACAGGAAAGACCTTTGAGATGTTTTCTTGGGTTCGGGGAGTAGATTATGAAAAGGAAAGGTGCAAGCACCCTTTTCATCCATGGTTATCCATGGGCTCTTAGTTACTTTTTTAGATCACTTGCTTTGCTTTTCCAATTGTTTGAAATGGTGCTTTGTGTGTGGTTTTGAAAGATGTTTTGAAAAGAGGCCATCATTGTGGCAACCTTTGTAATGATTCTTGTTTGAATGTATACAAAGGTGTTTTTGTCTTTTGAAAAGATTCCCATGTTTGAAAGTTTGATTTGGATAATGTTTTGAAATTGTGTTGTGAAGTGTGTTTGAAAATAGAAAGGATGTTTTTTGCAAGCTTTTGATCAAGTAACTAAGAGCTATCTACACTATTGTACTCAAAGATCTTTCCTAATGTTTTTAACCCTTTTGACAGTGTTGTTTCACCATTGCATTTGGTGAACAACCTTGTGTTAGGATGTTAAACGGGACAAGCGCGGGTCATCGTACAGACCATGATAGCAATTGTGTCAAGTACCTTTGGCAATTTCCTGGAGGGACTTGATCATTTTTGTTTAGGCAACCAAGATAGCGTCATCGAGGGACTATGATCTTTTGTTTTCCTTTTGTTTTGCTTTTGTTTTGTCAAAGTACCCAACATGCATACCATGGCCCATTTTTGAAGGCAACAAGTGGATTGTAACCTTAGGGGTGCAAGTGTGCATTGTGTTTGATTTTCATGCATTTTTGTCTTTGATTAGGTCAAACTATTTGTTGATTTGGATTTTTGCATACAAACCCTAATTCTCTAATCATGGCATAATTGAAAGCGTAAAGTGCGAGAATTTAAAATTCTAAACTATTACAACATGATTATAGGGATGGGGGTACAATTTTGAATGGGGGGTATTTTACAAGAAATATAAACCCTAATTTACTATTACATCCAAATTGAATTTGCTTGCATAAATATTAAATGGACAATACTTAATTAAACAAAATAAATAAATATTAAATAATATGTATTCTGCAAAAAAAAAAAAAATTTTTGTTTGTTTATGTATGTAAAAGTATCTTTAATGTAAAAAAGTATAAATAAATAAATAAAATATTTATTTTAAATGTCTAAGGGAAAAATCCTAATTTCTTTAAGAGATAAACATATTATATTATTTATATACAATAAAATATATTAATATGTACAAAATGAAATATACTTAAAAAAAGTATTTTTTTAGTATAAAAAATAAAAATGTAATATTTTATATTTTTTTATTCTAGAGTATTTACAAAATAAAAAGTATATATTTATTATGTGTATATTAATCAAATTAAATATGTACAAAATAAAATAAAATATGTACAAAAATAAAATATATTCAAGAAAATATTTTTAGTATGAATAAAAATAAAGAACAAAAATAAAAGTATAAACTACATATTAATTTCAAGTCTTAATAAATGATATAAAAGTATTTAAATACTTTTCAAGTTAGAAAAATTAAAATAAAATGCCAAATAAATGTAAAAAATTTATGAAAATATTTTTAAGCATTTTTTATATTTGGAAGTAAATAAACAAAATCAGAAATGAAAATAAAAATGCAAAAATGTGAAAATACAACAAATTGGGCCAGGGGGTGCAAAAATGAAAATTGGAGGTGCCAAGAGTGAGCCAGGCCAAGCCCAGCCCACCACTTCATCTTCTTCCTCCAGCTTTTTGAAAATACGCGCGCGCCTGTACAAACTGGGATATCCTGTATACGTGATCTATTGCAAAAACATACAACATCAAACTTGTAGAGAATTTCAAGACGATTCCAACCATATAAACAACTAATCCTAACTCTCAAAGACCAGAGAGAATTTCTCTGGCCCTAAAATCTGACCTAGTTTTTTCAGCATGTTCATGGATGAAAATCTCCTGGCAAACTTAATATAAATGAAAACTGAGCATATGTACAGCTTCCTAGCAATGAACACTACATTTTTTATTCACAAACCTAAGGATAAATGTTCCTAAATAGAGAGATAAAAAGTGAAGAAAAACCTGTTTCAGTTGGATTCGTGTAGGGCAATGTAGTGCTTCTCAACAAGTTTTGAGATGTCTGGTAGCTTGCTTGAACTCCACTTGACCTTTTCCAATAGCTAGCTGGCCTTGAATGTCCTTGAATCAGCCTATAGAACTCAACCTGCACAAGCTTGAAATGAAAATGGTGAACACTGTAAATGGAGTTACAGTTGGTAATGGAGGTTTGGAATAGCTTGAGTGAGTTGAATGGAAAGTGTTTGAAGCAAAATGGGGCAAAACGCATGAGCCAAATGAGCTAGGGAACTCAAGTTGCAGCACCTGCCCTATTTTGCCAAAGAAGTGTGATTTCTGGCTATGGGGTGTTTTGGGGCTCAAGCACTCGTGTTTCTAGCTCAAAGGGTTATGAGAAATATGTTTGAAGTGTTTGTGTAAGTTAACATTGGCTGGTTTTCAAGTTCTAAGCATTTGGACAAGTTTCTTGTTTTTGAAGTAAGAAAGTGAACTTGTGGTTACAGGCCTGTATAGGCCATCTTATCACCTTCCATACAATCCTCTTGGCCCCTCTGATTAGTGGATTTGTTTAGCTGCAAGAGATTTGGCTCTATGCTCAAGGATTAGTGGTTTGACATAAAGCAAACTTTTGCAAAAATGGAAATGTGCCTTTTACCATTTAGGGATTAAATTTGTGTACAATACCCTAATGACCAAGACAATGCATTAGCTCAATGGATTTGCATTAAATTATGGAGTGTGAAATGGTTTAGAGGCCTGCAAACTAGTACAAGGCATACTGATTTGAAAATGCAACTTGAGTGAACATGATTTTGCCATGGATACAAAGTGAGTTTTTGCCAACTTCAAGCATTCGATTCTCCCTAACCATAAATGTGTTTGAGGAGTTCTTGGACAATTTGGAAAGCTTGCAACATTATCTATAATCCACCTTTGAAATGCAACTTTAGAATCCAAGTGGAACTATGTGAAAATGGCCAAGAAGATAGGTCAAAATCCTGCCTAAACTAGGGCAAAATTTCACTAAGTTAAAAGTTTTAGGGACCCTTGTTCCAAAAATCATAACTTGAGATCCAAGCTTCTTTTGAGAAAAACTTTGTGAATCAAAGTTGTAGACTTTGTGGAGTACTACAACTTTCATGTTATAAGTTTTGTTTGAATCCATTTGCATCATGGTGAAAATGTGGGACAAAGTTAGGAAAAATTAAGAAAATTTCATAACTTAGAAAAATTCTAAGTTATGAAATTTTTCAATTTCAAACCCTAATTTGAAATTTTGGGTTTCTTAATGAACAAGTTTCATAATTTGACACATCTTGATGAAAAATGACCCTTGGCACTTGATTTTGGCCAAAAAGTCAAAGTTTGACTTTTCAGTGTACAATCAAATTTTGATCAGTTAACTGAAAAATTCATCTATCAATCCCTTGAATTTGAGATCTTTTGAACTTGTTGAATAGGTCAAGATGATGCCATTGAGTCCTTGAGTCCTTGGTTTGACCTAATTTGCCATTGTCTAGGTCAAAAGGTCAGAAATTGCCTTTGTACAGTCAAAACCCTAAAAATGACCATTTTGCCCTTTTGGTGATCTGATCAAATTTCTTGTGGAATTATGGTCCAAACTTGATCAAATGGTTCATATGAGTTCATAAGGTTGACGTGGGTCAAAATTCATGAGGTTTGACTGTAAATTGGCCACAGTTGACTTTTTCCCCAATATAGCTGATTTCTAGGTCAACTGTCTAATTGACTGGGCAAAAATTTGATTCAAGGCTTGAAACTTGGTATGGACAAACTTATGAGTCCAATATGAAGTATGAAAGTCAATTTGAGCATTGAAGGTCCAAAAATCCTTGTGCAAACTCAAACCCTAGTTTAGGTCATCAGTGCAAGGAGATGTCTTGAGCAGTGCAAACCCTAGCTTAGTCTTGAGTTCCAAGAGCCTTGTGATGAGAAATGTTGATAAAAAGAGAGGGAAAATTTTGGGGTACAACACTTCCTGTGATTATAGAGCCTGTTATGGAAGGAGAGGTTCCATATACCCTCTTACATCTTGACATGCCAACATCACTTGAAGATTTACAAAGGAGTTGGATACAGCTCAAGGGAGAACACGATACTTTCGAAGCCCAATTCTACGCAAGCGAGAAGAAGGTTTTGGAACTTACTCATCAACTTCACGAAGAGCAGACTCTCAACACCTACATCGCACCAGAGAGGATGTGCAACGTCTTTTTACCTTAGAATTTTGTATTATTTTGTCCATGGGGTATTGATGTACTAACAAATTCTATCTTATTAATATGACGTATGTTTCTTTTTTGTTTAAAACAAATATGAATTTCTGAATCCCTGAATGCATTACATGAATACATATCATTTATCATATGTATAAACAGGTCTTCACACCAGGTCTTCTTATCTTCCTACTGTTTATTTCAGTAGAGATGGCTCTAGAGAAGACTATCAAGGACATCCAGGTTCAAAACGCTCAACTTTAAGAGATGTTCTTGAACCTATCCAAGGGACAGGAAGAGGTGAACTCTCTCCTCACTAGGGGCATGATCATGGGGAATCCTGAGGGCAACAAAGATGATCAGTTGGAGCTGCTACGAACTGAGATAACCATTATGAAAATCCAGATGATGGGACAACTGGTGGGCCAAATAGCTCTCATCCAAAACTTGGCACGAGGACAAGAGGAGATGAGGGTCCTCATCAACAAACTTCATCATGATGAATGTAACCAAATGGGGAAGACAACTAAGGTTGAGGATCAAGTCATCATTCAGACTCCCTTGAGACAAGAAGCCGAGAGAAAACCTCCCCAGTTTGCTTCAGGGTCACAAGCCCAACAACAACCTCGCTTACGTCAACAGGGTAATCGGTGTAAGCGATATACATATGAAAAGCACTTCACTGAGATTAACATGTCATTATCTCAAGTGCTGCAACGCTTGTTAGAAGTCAAGCTGATTGTATTAAAGGACCCCCCTCGGAATCCTAACACAGCCTTTCCAGGGTACAATCCAAATGCAAGATGTGCGTATCACTCCAACAGTCCTGGACATGACACCGATAACTGTTGGACATTGAGAAACAAAATTCAAGATCTGATTAAAGAAACAACGTTGGAGTTCACACAAGATGGCCAGATGAAAATCTTCTGCTGAGGGCTCTCCACCTAAAATGACAAGTTCGAACAAAGAGGCTTCTGTTCATTTTGAATTTCCAATTGTAATTTCTTTTGTTATTCAAACAATTATCTATTGATGTCAAACTCTGTTTCATTAATGAATTGCATATGTTTGTCTTGAATTCACCTTTTCATTTTCACTATATTTAAACTATGCTTTTTTATTCTTCTTATGACACAAACCTTTAGAGGGAGGATGGTGAAAACAATGCCATAATCTCATACAGTATGCTTTTGGACAGACCTTGCTGACGATGTACAGGCGTTTCTTTCAAATCCTAAACACTGGAGTTATAAGGAAGATAATCCATAGTCAACCCCTTCGAGCCAAAGAAGTAGAAGTTTTCTGTTTTAACACAAATTGAAACTTTTAATCAAAACCTGGGGCAGGGTAGTCTCTCAGTTAATTCAAACGCACGTTAAAGTCGCAAACTCTCATCTTGTAATACAATGAATGAAATCACAAACATTCCTTTGGAATCAAAAGACGGTGATGGTTCCCTATCACATAGGCAGTCATTATCTCTCAAAAAAAAAGAAAAAGAGAAAAGGCCACTAAGTCAAAACCTACGAAGGAGGCTTAAGAAAACTGGGGCATCCCGCTGAATGTAATCTCAAAAACAGGAACAGTCAGGCAAAAATTAGGGATAACAAATCAAAAGGAAAGAGGTCACTATAAATCCTCAACAAAAATAATGTTACAAAAATGACTGCCTTCCAATAAACTTAACTTGTTTGAACCATCACCAAAATATCATTCCAGACTCATTTGGAGTTCAAACGCATAATTAAGCTGAGTTTAGGACTGAAGAACATCACGAAGAGCGGGTGGGTACAAATATAATTTGAGCCTTTATCCTTTGTTTCTTAAACCGTGAACTAAGCCATGTTACAACCCTTCAAAAGTACTAATTGAAGCATGGGTTAGTTCGAAAGCATACTGTTACAAAAGGTATCCTGACTCCTGTAAGGCTTTGCTCTAAATATTGAGTTGAATTTTTCTTACAAAAGTTTTCTGCTAAAAAACACATGTTCAAAATTTCAAGACAAACATAAACTTTGCATTATTTGAATATCACTGTTTGCATATGGCTATTTATTTAACAGCGGAGAAATTCACACAACGAATATCCAATGAACGAAAAGCTCTCTCAGTGAACAAAGTCACTTCAAGCGGGATGACACTTCCGTTGCAAAGAATCTCCTATCAACAAGAGGACATGACATGTCATTGTCAAATAAACCTGGGGCAGTCAAGTCAAGATTTCAAGAAATCTCTCAAAGTGCAGAGTAACCTGGGGCAGTCCAGTCAAGATTTCAAGAAATCTCTCAAAGTGCAGAGTAACCAGGGGCAAGTCTCCGTCCCCGTCACTTGGGGCATTAAACGTCAATCCCGACAAAGGTTTGCATGCAGTCAAACATTTCCTGGCAAAGCCATAGAAACTCGCTACTGGGGGCAGTGACAAATCTCCCTAAAATCCTTCTCGTAAGAGGGCTCCTAGCCAGAGTTTCAATCTTTGATAACCTCTTCCCAGCTAAGTCGACCTCAAGAATCCTGAGGATTTTTCCCATTGAAGTCGCCAGAATTCAACTCTTTTCTCCAGCACCAATTCGGGATTTATTTTCCACAGTGAGAGATCATCTTGAAAACATTACATATACGTACATCAGGACATCATACAACGCAATCTCATTTATTTTGAGAACAACATTGTTTGATATATGTCATGCAACTAACCTTTACCTTTCAGGAAAGATGTAATGAAATTCTCACAAAATTCAAGCTATGAAGCCTGGATCTCGACCAGATAGTAGTTCATCCAACTTTCCTCTTCAACAAAGAGGATTTCTCAAAAGAATAACAGACGAGCGAAGTTCCTAAAATTCAATAGAGGTGATTCCTCAATAGAATAACGGACGACTGAAGCTCCTAAAATTCTATTCCTCTCAAGATAAAGATCAACATTTCCCAATGGAGTCCTCTCCAAACAACGAGACAGGAATCCCCAGTGGAAACATTCAAACAAAGTTTGAAGACACACATACTCTTCAACAGCAGTCCAGGATTTATTTTCCCCGACATCTGTTGAAGATTTTCCAAGACTTTTGTCTGGTTCAGTTAAATCAATTCTAAGATTTTTCTGATTCTTATCCAGTCAAAGTTAATTCAAGACCTTCTCTGGTTCAGTCAGATCGACACTAAGATCTCCCTGATTCTTATTCCAGTTAAAGATATTCCAGATTTTTACTGTTTCAGATAAATCTCTCAACGATTTATTCTGATTCATTTTCCGAACTTTTGTTGTTTCAGATAAATCTCCCAATGGTTTATTCTGATTCATTCTCTGTTCAGATCCAGTTTAACTTTCTGTCAACAATCACCTTTGGATGGCATCTATAAGCCCATCTCCGGCGATTCTCCTATGTTTCTCCAAATGCCATCTTGAAGCCCATTTCCATACACAATCAAATCAACACATCATCTAGGTCTCCAGCAGAGCTAAAACCTTGAAATACATATCCCCAGTGGAGTAAAAACTTTGAACTACAGACCCTCAGCGAAGATGAAACCTTCTTCCCCAGACGAGTCAAATTATCAATCCCCAGCAGAAACCATTCAGTTTTCCCCAGATTCCCCAGCAAGTTGTCTTAGAATCTGAGAATCAACCAGATAACAATTAAATTTTGTTTTATCCCTAACCTAGGATAACTCCCCAGTAGATTGGCATACAACCCAAACTCCTGATATCCCCGACAGAATATAGATTCTCATTCTTGACTCCCCAGTAGATTGGCATACAACCCAAACTCCTGATATCCCCAACAGAATGAAGATTCTCATTCTTGACTCCCCAGTAGATTGGTATACAACCCAAACTCCTGATATCCCCAACAAAATGAAGATTCTCATTCTTGACTCCCCAGTAGATTGGTATACAACCCAAACTCCTGATATCTCCAACAGAATGAAGATTCTCATTCTTGACTCCCCAGTAGATTGGTATACAACCCAAACTCCTAATATCCCCAACAGAATGAAGATTCTCATTCTTGACTCCCTAGTAGATTGGTATACAACCCAAACTCCTGATATCTCCAACAGAATGAAGATTCTCATTCTTGACTCCCCAGTAGATTAGTATACAACCCAAACTCCTGATATCCCCGACAAAATGAAGATTCTCATTCTTGACTCCCCAGTAGATTGGTATACAACCCAAACTCCTGATATCCCCGACAGGATGAAGATTCTCATTCTTGACTCCCCAGTAGATTGGCATACAACCCAAACTCCTGATATCCCCAACAGAATGAAGATTCTCATTCTTGACTTCCCATTAGATTGGCATACAACCCAAACTCTTGATCTCCCAAGCAGTATAGTTACTCCCCAGCATGAATTTGTCAGAATTTTTAATCCCCCGCAGATCGAAGATTCTCATTCTTGATTCCCTAGTGAAATCACCAGAGTTTTCCCTATTCCCCAGCCGAGTAAGGATTCTCGTTATTTAAACCCCAGTGGAAGTCTTCAAAGTTCTCTGGATTTCCCAAGCAAATTACCCAAGCAGTTTGGCATTACTCTCACAACAGATTTTGTCAACACTCCAACTTCAAGATATGAAGGATTCTCACATCCCCATAGAATTTGTCAAGGGTTTTATTATCTCCAGCAGCGGTCAAGGATTTATTTTCCCCGACAGCAGTCGAAGATTTTATCATCCCCAACAGTCACCAAGGATTTCTCATCCTCAGCAATCAAAGATGTTGAATCTCCAGTAGCGGTCAAGAATTTGTTTTCCCCGGCAGCAATCAAAGGTTTTATTATCTCTAGCCGTCAAGGATTTATTTTCCTCGGCAATACAACAAATCAACTTACATGCGCATACATTACGCTCATATATCATAAACATTGATAAAACACATATATTGCATTATACATTTCATGCAACATAACTTTGTGTTTCAGCTAACATTTTACCCTTTTCAGGATAAGATTAACAAGCTACCATTAACAATATACAATCAAATACAGAATTCAGATGCAACTTAGAGATGCTTCAGACACGGATGCTATTCTATTGCTTATTCAGATTCAAAGCTCAGATACAACTTAGAGATGCTCCAGACACGGATGCTATTCTATTGCTTATTCAAATACAGAATTCAGATACAGCTTAGAGATGCTCCAGACACATATGCTATTCTATTTCTTATTCAGATTCAAAGCTCAGATACAGCTTAGAGATGCTCTAGACACAGATGATATTCTATTGCTTATTCAGATTCAAAGCTCAGATACAACTTAGAGATGCTCCAGACACAGATTCTATTCTATTGCTTATTCAGATTCAAAGCTCAGATACAGCTTAGAGATGCTCCAGACACGGATGCTATTCTATTGCTTATTCAAATACATAATTCAGATACAACTTAGAGATGCTCCAGACACGGATGATATTCTATTGCTTATTCAGATTCAAAGCTCAGATACAACTTAGAGATGCTCCAGACACGAATGCTATTCTATTGCTTATTCAGATTCAAAGCTCAGATACAACTTAAAGATGCTCCAGACACGGATGCTATTCTATTACTTATTCAAATACAAAGTTCAGATACAGTTTAGAGACGCCCCAGACACGGATGCTATTCTATTGCTCATTCAGATTCCAACTACCAGATACAGTTCAGATACGTTCTAGACGCGGACACCATTCTGGTACTCATTCTTTTGACTAACAACTTGCAGTTCAACAAACAGTATTTGATGGCATCTTTAAGCCCATCTCCAGCAAGATTCTATCACATCTCCAAATGGCATCTTTAAGCCCATTTCCTCAACTACACTTTGACGAGTGCAAATTTACGGGCACTCTAGTGTCCAATCATCTTTTACCTTCGAGTCACGAACGACAAACTTGCCAATCTAACTCTTCAGGTTCAAGAATATTGAACAGGGGTAGCTGTTGTACCCCAAAATTTGCCCTCTAATTTTATCAAGATTCTCCTTACAAGACTCTTTGGACTCAAGACCAGATTAGGGTTTGCTCAGCTCAAGACATCTCCTTGCACTGTTGACCTGAAATTAGGGTTTGAGTTTGCACAGGGATTTTTGGACTTCCAATACCTCATGTTACTTTCATACTTCATGTTGGACCTCTAAGATTGCTCATACCAAGTTTTAAGCCTTGAATCAAATTTTTGCCCAGTCAATTGGACAGTTGACCTAAAAATTAGCTGTATTGGGGAAAAAGTCAATTGTGGCCGATTTACAGTCAAACCTCATAATTTTTGATCCACATAAACATTATAGACTCATATGAACCATTTGATCAAGTTTGGACCACAACTCCTCAAGAAATTTGATCAGATCATCAAAAGGGCAAAATTGTCAAAATTAGGGTTTTGATTGTAGAAGGGAAATTTCTGATTTTTCACCTAGCCAATGGAAAATTGGGTTCAAGTATGGTTTCAAGGACTAAATGGCACCATCTTGACCTAATCACAAGGTTCAAAAGATCTCAAATGCATTGGATTGACAGATGAATTTTCCAGTCAACTGATTAAAAATCAACTGTACACTGAAAAGTCAAACTTTGACTTTTTGGTCAAAATCAAGTGTCAAGGGTCATTTTTCATAAAGATGTGTAAAAACATGAAAATTTTTCACCAAGAAACCTAATTTTGGAAATTAGGGTTTAAGTTTGAAAAATTTCATAACTTAGAATTTTTCTAAGTTATGAAAATTTCTTATTTTTTCCCAACATTTCCAAACTTTTTCACCATGATGCAATTAGATTCAAAGAAAACTTCCAAAATGAAAGTTGTTGTCCTCCACAAAATATACAACTTTGATTCACAAAGTTTTCCCAAAAGATTCTTGGATCTCAAGTTATGATTTTGTGAATAAGGGTCCATGAAACTTTTAACTTAGTGAAATTTTGCCCTAGTTTAGGCAGATTTTTGACCTAACTTCATGGAAACATTTCACCTAGTTCCAAGTGGAATATAAAAATGTATTTCAAATATTTATTGTAGAGCATGTTACAAGCTTTCCAAAATGTCCAAGAACTCTCCAAGATCATTTGTTGTTAGGGAGAACCGAAAGTTTGAAAATGGCAAATTCTCACTTTTGTCCAAGGCATTTTGCACCATGTTACAACTTGCAAATCAGTTTGGATCATGCTTGTACTTGGTTTACAGGTTCTAATCCTTTCTACACTCATAAATTAAATGCAAATACATTGGTAAATTGCATTGTTTTGATCTTTGAAGCTTTGTACAAAGGTTTAATCCAAAAATGGCAAAAAGGTTACAATACTACTTTGATAAAATTCACTTTTGGCAATTTTGTTTATCTTGAGCCATGGACCTGATCTCTTTGTGCAAACAACATCCACAAACTTCAGGAAAAGTGTACCAACTCTTCTCAGGCCTTGAGCTAGCCTGTACAGGTTTTGGCTTTGTCAACTCAACTTTTGCTTCAAAAGCAAGTAACTTGCAAAAGTCCACATAACTTGAAAATCTGATAAGAGCAAGTCTTGGTATCATTTCAAACGACCTCAGCATATTGTACCAAGCCAGAAACACGATTCCCAAGCCTCTCAAACATCCAAATACACAAAAAACTCCATTTCTGCCCAAAATAGGGCAAGCTCTGCAGAACTCAAGCCAAAACCAAATTGCCTCATGCGTTTTGTCTTGAACCACTTCAGACACATTCCATACATCCCATATGAACTATCCAAGCCCTTCTCAAGCAACTGTAACCCCTGTTTCGTGCTTCACCATTTTCAATTTCTGAGTTTGCAGGTTGACTTCTACAAGGAGTTTCAGACCATTTCAAAGCAAGCTAAGCATTGGGAAAGGTTGAGGGAACTTAAAGCAAGCTCACAAGTCCTTCAGGCCTCATTCAAAGTTGCTACATTGCCATATTCG
Source organism: Vicia faba (assembly GCA_948472305.1). Classification (NCBI taxonomy): domain Eukaryota; kingdom Viridiplantae; phylum Streptophyta; class Magnoliopsida; order Fabales; family Fabaceae; genus Vicia; species Vicia faba. The sequence continues at coordinate 1,380,670,707 of OX451738.1, read as the reverse complement.
AACTTGACTGAACAAGGTAATTTCCAACTTTCTATCTCTTTATTTAGACATCCTCAGGCTTAGGTTTGTGAAGCAAAAATGTAGTTTTCAATGTGCTTGAGCTGTACATATGCGTAGATTTCATTTATATTAACTGAGCTAGGAGTATTTGATAGTTGAAGTTGCTGAAAAAACTAGGTCAAGATTTAGGGCCACTGAAATTCTCCCTGGTTCCTTGGAGTTAGATCAAATTTTTTATATCATTGAAATCGTGAGTTAACAAGCTACAAGTTTCATGTTGCAAGATTTCATTTTTAAGCACGTATGCAAGAGTTACAGTTTGTACATGGCGGGCACGTTTTTCTAGTTTGAAGGACAGGGATGAAGTGAACGTGGGCTGGGCCTGGCTTGTCTGGCTATTTGCAGCCTCCATTGTGTTATTTGCACCCCCTTGGCCCATTTCTTTTATTTTTCATATTTTCTTGCATATTTCACATTTCTGGCTTTTATTTATTTTTTTCTAAACTTTAAAAATCACAAAAATATTTTCTTTATTTTTTTTTGCATTTTTTCATATTTTTTATTTTATTATTTGCATAATATTTAGTTTATTAGGTTTAATACTTTTATTTTCTTGAATAAAAACTTGTAAATAATACAAAAATATTATATATTTTTATTTTTATTATTTATACACTTAAATTAATATTTTCATATAATATTTAATTTTTAAACTTTTTTGTACATATTATTATTATTTTTCTTAAACAAAAAAAGAATAAATAAATAATATAAAGCATATTTTCCTTTAAACCAAAATTAGGGTTTTCACCCCTTTCAAAAAATAATCATTTTATTTTCTTATTTTTTAATACTTAAATAAATTTATTTTACATACATAAAAATAAATACAAAAACATTTGTGCATGTTTACATTTTATTGTACCTTTAAAATAATTGTTCATTTATTTATTATTTGTACAAATAAATTCAATTTGGTTGTAATAGTATTAGGGCTTTATTTTGTGCAAATACCCCCTATTCAAACTTGTATCCCCCTCCCCATAATAATGTTGTAATAGTCTAGATTTACTTTACGCATTTTATTGCTTTATATGCCATGATAGTAAATTAGGGTTTTGTATGCAAAGACCAAAAACCAAACAAATAACATGACTTAACACAAGACAAAAATGCATAAAAAATGACAACACAATGCACACAAGCACCCCTAGGGTTTCATCCACTTGTTGCCTTAAAAATGGCCATGGTATGCATGTTAGGTATCTTGGCAAAACAAAACAAAACAAAAAGATTATAGTCCCTCGATGACGCTTTCAAAATGTTGCCTAAAAACAAATGATCTTAGTCCCTAAAACTTGCTAAGATGCTTGACACTATTGCTATCATGGTCATACGATGACCCATGCCCGTCCTGTTTAACATCCAAAGATAGGGTTGTTTACCAAATACAATGGTAAAACAACAACATCAAAGGAATAAAAATGTGTAGGAAAGACTTTTGATTAGGGTAGACAACTCCTAGTTACTTGATCAAATTTTCAAACCATCCTTACTATTTTCAAACAAACACACACAGTTTCAAAACATTTTCCAAACAAACTTTCAAACATTGAAACATTTTTCAAAAGACAAACACCTTTGTATATATTCAAACAAGAATCATTATAAAGGTTGCCTAGACAAAGGCCTATTTTCAAAATACTTTCAAAAACCACACAAAAGCACGATTTCAAACAATTGAAAAGCAAAAGCAAGTGATCCAAAAGTAACTAAGAGCCCATGGAAAACCATGGATGAAAAGGGTGCTAGCACCTTCCCTTTTCATAATCTACCCCCCGAACCCAAAAACAATCTCAAAGGTCTTTCCTGTGCTTTTTTACCTTTCCTTTTGGATAAAATAAAAGTCGGTGGCGACTCTTCCTAAACCGCAACACTTGCGAACACAAACGCAAAACCTCAAGTCAGTTCTCCCACCGCATCACAAGGGTCATGGCTTCCAGTCGTAAGAATACCATCCATATCAACTTCGTAAGGATACCTTTCAAGCTTGAGGAGTTAGTCTCAAAGGTTTCTGACAATTATCAATTCACTAAGAGACATGGTCATCTACTTAGTCTGGTTACTACTAGTTTCTAAGAAGATATGATGAGCGTTGTTTTCCAGTTCTTTGATCCTAAGAATCACTATTTTACCTTCCCGGATTATTAGTTGGCGCTCATAATGGAAGAATTATCTAAATTACTCGGAGTGCTTATTCTTGATCAGATACCTTTCACTGGTTTAGAGCAAGGTCCTAAACCTGAAGACGATGTAATAGCCTTACATCTGAAACAATCAGATATTATATATAATTTGGAAACAAGGAATGAAGTCAAGGATTTTTCTCCTAAATTTCTGATAGAGAAGGCTCAGGGGTTTCTGGATGCCATGAATTTTCGTGCTTTTGAGGATATTTTGGCTTTTCTAATATATGGTTTGGTATATTTCACTAATCCGGACTAATTCATAGATGTGAATGCCATCAAAATATTCCTCACCCATAATTTGGTACCTACTTTACTTAGAGATGTCATGTATTCCCTCCACACTCATACTATGAAGAAGCGAGGAACTCTTATATGTTGCATACCTCTATTGTCCAGGTGGTTTATTTTGCACCTACCCCGATCAATGATAAAGAATGAACAAGGTTTTAGGCGGTCTCAAAGGTTGATGTCACTCACTCATGCAGATATCCATTGGTGTTCTCGATCTTAGACACATGTCCCTATTATTGATCGTTGTGGGGAATTCCCTAATGTACCACTCCTTGGTATAAGAGGGGGAATCACTTACAACCCTTCTCTAGCGCTATGTCAGTTTGGTTATGCTCGAAGGGACGGTCCTCATGATATGCTCATCCAGGGTATTGTGTTCGACTATGAGAATAATCCTCAAAATTACCATCAAAGGTTTATACGTGCTTAGGGCATAATAAACAAGATTGATATCAAGAGTTTGGGACACAAGAATTCCATTTCTCTAGAGCCTTACCTCATATGGGTGCGGTCTCATGCTCAGAATATTAAAATGACATATCCCGCTATCCTACCAGTGATCGTAGAGCATGTTGTTGAAGGGAATGTTTCTCATACCGTTTTTCATCCCGATGTGCCTATTGACTTCGAAGAACTACAGAGGTCCTGGATTCAACTCAAGAAGGAAAGAGATACCTTCGAGGCTCGGTTCTATGCTAGTGAGAAGAAAGTACTGGAGCTGACAAAATAACTCCACGAAGAACAAAGCCTTAATACATATGTCAACACAAAGAGTAAGCCCCATGGGAGACTTGAATTAACATTTTGCTGTTTTGTAACTCTTTTTATTGAAATCAATTATAATTTGAGCTTGTTACTAAAAATTTCTTTTGTTTCCTTTTGTTTAAACAAATTTAAATCCCGCAAAGGTCCTTGAAAATATTGCACTTGCATTTGCACATCATGCATATCATCACACAACAGGTACTTTCTAAGCAGGTTTTCTCATCTTCTTGCTATTTATAGGTAAAAGATGGCTCTAGAAAAAACTGTCAAGGAACTTCAAGCACAAAATGCCCAATTCCAGGAAACGCTCCTGAACTTAGCCCAGGGGCAGAAAGAGATGATGGCCCTCATCTCTAAAAATAAGAAGACTCGGAAACCAGTCATCCTCAACATGGGAGAAGGTTCAAAAACCTCCCCAAGAAAGCTCAGAACTATGTTATTTCCTCTTATGAAGATGACAATCAGGAGGAAGACGGTAGAAGTATTAAAGCTAAAGGCGGAAGCAACCATGTTTCTGGTAAAATTATTGAGGATAAAGGCTATTCTGATGAGTAGTATCCTCCTGCTGATGGCAGATACAAGCAACTGGAAGATCGACTTAATGTTATGGAGATACAGAAAGTGCATGGGCTGGACTTTAAAGAGTTGGGTCTTATCTCGAGGGTTGTTAACCCTCACAAGTTCAAGGTGTTAGAACATAGTTTGATTCTGCAACCCTTGTAAGAGTTTTGATGATAACAAAAGCAAAGAACATTTATGCTCCCTAAAATTATATTTTGTTTTGTAGAGAAGTTCTGATGGAAGAAGATCAGAAGATAAGTTACAAAGTTGTTTCTGCTGTGATTCTAAACATCTCTCAAAAAGTTCGGATGGAAGAAGATCAGAAGATGCGCTAAAACGCTGCTTCAACTGTGATTGTAAAACTCTCTAAAAGAAGTTCTAACGCTGCAAACAGGACTCAGTGGCTCTGATCTCCAAAGTTCTGAAGCAAGCTGCAACATATACTTTAATGTTCTGAAGTGTTACAAATTAAATATTTCCATTTCAAGAGTAACGGCTGGAAGGGAACAAGGATCTTTATTTTTGGAAAGCGCCTTAATTGTCATTAATCAAGTTTCCAAATGCTCCTTCATGCTTTGCTTATTTAAACAAGCCTTGAGGATAAATCACTTATGATTTACACACGAACAACAATGCTACTATCATCTTTCATCCTCAAATATTCAACATTTAAATCGTATAAAACATCATTGTCTTGTGATACTGTTTAATTAGAAACACTATAGTACACTTTTATTCATACATTATTTAGATAATTTCCTTGAGAAAAACTGGGTTGTGGTTGATACTCAAGAAGACTTTGATGGTTGTCAATGTAGATTTGTAATCAGGATTGATTAGTGGATTAAGTCCTCGTTGAGAGATGCGAAATCACCTTGGCAGGTGGACTGGAGTAGTTTGAGTTCAAACGAACTAGGATAACCAACTTGTTCTTTACTTTCAATTTTAAAAATCCCAATTCAAACCCCCTTTCTTGTGTTTTTCCATTCTTTAATTGGCATCAGAGCGCCTGGTTCTGAGTACAAGCACTTAACCGTGTCAGTAAAAGATCCAAGCTAAGAAAAACACTATGGTGGGACCAAGTCAGAACATAAGCAATGACTACCATGATGTGAAAGATAGAATCAACGACAAACCTCCAATATTTGATGGAGAGAACTTTGATTACTGGAAAGACAGAATTGAAAGTTTCTTTCTGGATCATGATGCTGATCTCTGGGATATAGTGATTGACGAGTACATACATCCTATTGATGAAAGCAGTCAGAAGATTGACAGAAAAAGAATGTCAGATCATCAAAAGCGAGACTTCATAAATCATCACAAGGCCATAACTATTCTCTTGAGTGTCATCTCATACTTAGAGTATGAGAAGATCACAAACAGAGAGACAACAAAGCACATGTTTGATTCCTTGAGAATGACGCACAAAGGTAACACGCAAGTCAAGGAAATCAAAGCCCTTGCGCTCATTCAGAAGTATGAAGCCTTCAAAATGGAAGAAGATGAAACCATTGAAACAATGTTCTCAAGATTTCAAATTCTGGTTGCTGGGCTAAAAGTTCTAGACAAAGGGTACTCAACTGCTGATCATGTAAAGAAGATCATAAGAAGTTTACCAATGAAATGGAGAACCATGGTCACTTCTCTCAAACTGGCAAAAGATCTGAACAAAATATCTCTAGAAGAACTTGTCAGCTCTCTCAGAAGTCATGAGATAGAGTTAGAAGATGATGAGCCCTAGAAGCAAGGTAAGCCTTTAGCCCTTAAATCTAATAAAAAATATGATTCTAAAGTTTTGCAGGCAATAAAAGAAAACTCTAGTGGTTCCTCATCAGAAGAAGACAAATTATCCCTTCTCTCTAGAAGAGTCAATAGATGTGGAAGCACATGCAAAGGAAGTTCAGAAATTCCAGAAGAACATGGAACCAATCTGAATCATCATATGGATACAGAAAGTCTGAACCATCTTCTGAATACAAAAAGTCAAGAAATAGAGACATTGTCTGCTACGAATGCAATGAATAAGGGCACTACAAAAGCGTATGTCTAAAGCTTCAGAAGTAGAAACCTAAAAAGAAGTTCTTTAAGGAGAAGAAGAAAAGTCTCATGGAAACACGGGATGACTCAGACTCTTCAGAAGCAAACACTGAATCAGAAGATGAAAGAGCCAACATTTCCCTGATGGCCAACATATCAAAAGATACTGAATCATCTGGATCAGAATAAGACTCAAAGGCAGAAGAGGTATTTTCTAACTTTTCTAGATCTCAGTTAGAAGAGAGTCTGTAAAAAATTCTAGAAAGGTATCAAAAACTTCGAGTCATAAACAAGAACCTGAAAAAGGATCTAGTTTCTGACTCTGAAGAAACTAAGAATCTGAGACTGGAAAACTCTGAGCTGAAAGAAAAATTTTAAAACTTGAAAATGAATTACAAAATACTCAGAAAGAAACTATCTCAGAAGTTCCTAGTAACCCTGATAAGATCATAAAGGAATACGATCATAGCTTTCAGAAATTCCTCACTAAAAACATAGATAGAAGCAAGATGGCTTCAATGATCTATAGAGTTAGCAGGAATGGCAGGAAAGGTATAGGATACAAAGGTAAAGTATGCCAACCTACGAAAGTTAAGGATTTGGTTATTAAACGCACTCCTTTGAATTCTCACTTTACCTATGGGCACACAGATGACTTAAAGTATACTAGTAATGATTTCTCCACTAAACCAAAATTCAAACAAAATTTTGGTAACTCTAATAAACAAGGACCCAAAAAGATATGGGTACCTAAGGATAAAATTGTATATGTTGCAGATATCTTTGACAGCAAGACTGAAATACCAATCCTGGTACCTGGACTCTGGATGCTCTCGACACATGACAGGAAGAAAGCATATGTTCCAAATCCTGGAGCTTAAATCTGGAGGTTACGTAGGTTTCGGAGGCAATCAGAAGGGGAAGATCATTGGCTCTATAACAATTGGTAACTGTAATCTTCCCTCTATTACTAATGTTCTGTTAGTTGATGGATTAATGCATAACTTGTTATCCATAAGTCAATCAAGTGATAACGGTTATGATATAATCTTTAGTCAAAAGTCCTATAAAGCAGTTAGTCAGAAAGATGGATCTATCATCTTTAATGGAAAGAGAAAGAACAACATTTACAAAATAAAACTTTCTGAACTGAAAAGTCAGAATGTAAAATGCCTATTGTCTGTTAACAATGATCAATGGGTCTGGAACAGAAGATTGGGGCATGTTAGTATGAGAAGAATATCTCTGATTAACAAACTCAATCTGGTCAGAGGACTTCCTAACCTGAAGTTCAGCTCAGATGCTCTGTGTGAAGCATGTTAGAAAAGCAAGTTTGCAAAAACTTATTTTAAAGCAAAAATTGTTATTTCTAGCTCTAGACCATTAGAACTTCTGCATATAGATCTATTTAGACTAGTGAAAACTTCATCCATTAGTGGCAAGAAGTATGGATTAGTGATCATAGATAACTATAGCAGATGGACACAGGTAAAGTTCTTAAGACACAAGGACGAGTCACACTCTGTTCTTTGCCTTCTGTAACCAAGTTCAAAACGAAAAAGATCTTAGAATTGTTAGAGTCAGAAGTGATCATGGTGGAGAATTTGAAAACAAAAAATTTGAACTACTCCCTCCGGTCTCATTTATAAGAAAAAGTTAACTTTTTAGATACATTAAATAAGTAATGTATTTGGACAATATATTGTCCAAATACATTACTTATTCAATGTATATAAAAAGTTAATTTTTTCTTATAAATGAGACCGGAGGGAGTATTTTTTAATGAGAATGGCATCTCTCATGATTTCTCTTATCCTAGAACTCCCCAACAAAATGGAGTTGTAGAACGAAAGAACAAAACTTTACAAGAAATGGCCAGAACCATGATCAACGAGACTAACATTGCTAAGAACTTCTGGGTAGAAGCAATTAACACATCGTGTTACATTCAAAATAGAATCTCCATAAGACCTATTATGGAGAAGACTCCATATGAACTGTGGAAGAACAAAAAGGCCAACATCTCATATTTTCATCCATTTAGATGTATTTGTTTTATTCTTAACACTAAAGAACATCTGAACACGTTTGACTCTAAAGCACAAAAGTGTATTATGTTAGGATACTCTGAAGGCTCAAGATGCTACGGAGTATACAACATAGAAACACAGATTGTAGAAGAATCAATCAGTGTTAGATTTGATGATAAGCTTGGCTCTCAAAAGTCAAAGCAAGATAAATCTTTTGCAGATATAGAAGTCCAATTCACAGGTACTGAAGACATTGCATCAGAAGTTTCTCACAAAGAATCACAGACAACACCAGAAGAAGATGTCACAAATACTACAACAACATCTGAAGAACCTCTCCAGAAAAGACAATCCAGAAGCAGCTTAGCTCATCCTGAAGACAAAATTCTGGGAAAGAAAGAAGACCCAATCAAAACAAGATCCACATTCAGAAACTTTGAAGAATCTCTCATGGGATTAGTGTCTCTGATTGAGCCAACTTCCATTGATGAAGCTCTTTTGGACAATGAGTGGATACTTGCAATGCAGGAGGAATTAAACCAATTCACCAGAAACAATGTGTGGGATCTGGTTCCTAAACCAAAAGGGTTCAACATTATTGGAACCAAATGAGTATTCAGAAACAAGCTGAATGAACAAGGAGAAGTCATCAGAAACAAAGCACGGCTGGTTGCACAAGGTTATAGTCAGCAAGAGGGGATAGACTATACAGAAACCTTTATTTTAATCTCCAGGTTAGAATCTATCAGACTTTTAATTTCTTTTTTTTGTAAATAATGGCATCACTCTTTATCAGATGGATGTCAAAAGTGCATTCTTAAATGGATACATTGATGAAGCAGTTTATGTGAACCAACCCCCTGGTTTTGAAAATTCAAAACATCCAGAATATGTTTTAAAACTAAAGAAGAAATCACTATATGGTCTGAAACAAGCTCACAGAGCTTGGTATGAAAGACTAAGTAGTTTTCTGTTAGACAATGATTTTACTAGAGGGAAAGTGGACACAACCTTATTCTGTAAGCCATTTAAAAATGACATTCTAGTTTGTCAAATTTACGTAGATGATATTATTTTTGGATCTACTAAAGCCTCTCCGAGAAGAGAATTTGCTAAGTCTATGCAGGCAGAGTTTGAAATGAGCTTGATGGGAGAACTCCAGTTCTTTCTGGGCATTCAGATCAATCAAACACCATAAGGAACATACATACATTAAAGCAAATACGTCAAAGAACTTCTGAAGAAATTCGACCTATCAGAATGTAAGCCAACCAAAACTCCAATGCATCCTACATGCATTCTGGAAAAGGAATAGGTAAGTAAAAAAGTTAGAACAGAAGATCTACAGAGGTATGATTGGTTCTCTCTTATATCTTACAGCTTCAAGACCTGATATTCTGTATAGTGTATGTCTATGTGCCAGATTCCAATCAGATCCTAGAGAATCTCACTTAACATTTGTTAAGTGAATTTTCAAGTATTTGAAAGGTATTACTAATCTTGGTCTGTTTTATAGAAAAACTAATGAATACAAATTAGTAGGATATTGTGATGCTGACTTCGCTAGAGACAATAGAAAGGAAAAACACTTCTGGAAGCTCCCAGTTTCTGGGAGAAAATATGATCTCATGGTCCAGCAAGAGGCAATCCATAATTGAATTATCAACCGCTGAAGCTGAATATATAGCAACAGCTGGATGCAGCACACAAATGCTCTGGATGAAAAGTCAGCTTGAAGACTTCAATATATTTGAGAGTAACATTCCTATACTCTATGATAATACTTCTGCAATTTGTTTATCTAGAAATCCTATTTTACATTCTAGGTCTAAGCATATAGAAATAAAACATCACTTTATTAGGAACTATATTCATAAACGAATTCTTTCCTTAAAATTTATTGACACAGACCATCAATAGGCTGATGTCTTCACAAAACCCCTTTCTGAAGATAGGTTTAATTTCATTCTGAAACATCTCAACATGAAATTATGTCCAGAATAAGAGTTTTATTTATGTATTCTTTAACCTTCAGAAGTTTATATTTTTTTGGTGAACATCTGATCAATAATTCTTCAGAAGTTAGAAGGACAATTGCATCAAGATCTATCTAAGAAGAACTGAACAATTCCCAAATGGCTCATTTCAAAGATAGAAGCATGCAGTTCACATCATCAACATCTGTCATCCTCTCACAAGCGTTCTTCTAAGGTTGAACATGCGTTCAAATTTTGAAGAGACTAAAGCTTTGATTGGATGCATTGAGACTCGTGTTGTATTGGTAACTGTTTTATATCTCCACGCCATCTCCCTATTTTCAGGATTCATTAATGCTATATAATCATTATTTTTCACTCTTTTCTTGCTAATTAAGTTTTCAATTTGTTTACAAATACACCGTTCACTTTCACTTTCACTTTTTCACTCTCACTTCTTCTCGCTACTATTTTCTCTCTACTTTTTGTGTGCAAAATTTTCTTTCAAAAACCTTCAACAAGTCTGTGTGAACAATGGCTTCGTCTTCAAGCGCTCAAAGCTCTCAATGTGTTCCTGGCTCATCTTCTTCAACAGAAGAAAGATATGAAGAATCTTCAAGAACTCTACTGACTCCCATTGATTCACTAGAAGTTCGCTGTGAACTCATTATAGACATCGAAAGCATGAAGGAAAACGGCTACGATCTTACTTCTGATGTTGAATTTCAAGGGTGGACCAAATATTTTGATCGTCTACTGGATCCAGTTTTTCCAAGATTGGTCAAAGAGTTCTGGATTCACGCTACTACATCAAACCATCAAGTTACTTCATATGTGATGGGGTAGAGTATAGTAATTTTTGAAGATCTTATTGCAAGGTTGATAGGTCATGATGGCGGAGGCATTTGTTGCAGTGACATGGCAGAAAAATGCTCTGACCTAATAACAATATCAAAAGAGATTTTTAATTCTGGCCAACCATCAGATAAAATTAAAGATCTGAAGGACTACTTCAGAATTTGGTCAAAAATTATCTTGGGCTGCATCAACCACAGAAAGCTTACAAGCTCTCTTGATTATATCAATATTGACCAACAATTTCTATTGTACTTCATTGTAACCAAGGCAAAGATAAATCTTCCTCATCTGCTATTTAATCATCTGAAGACAAGTGTTAAAGAGACTAGAGAAGAAGAAAGGACTAAGAGGGACTGGATACCTCTGGGTAGGCTGATATCAGATATTCTGACTGAAAACAAACTGGTAGAATATCTGACTGAAGCTCAGCAGGTCAGAACTCTGGAAGCATGTGCTGGTAAAGCTCTGAATGTAAAGAATCTGAAGAAAATGAAAATCATTGACAACATCAAGAAGGATCCAACTGTTGCAACAAAGGAAGTCATTACAACAAGAAGAGTTCAACTGAAGGATTTCCCTTTGTTCTCTCAAACAAATGCTTCTCCAGAAATTATTGTCAGATATCTGGAAGCTTGCAAAATGGATAGGACTGTTCCAGAAGTAAACATTCGTGACCTGTGACAACAGGCTCCAGAGGTTGTTCTCAAGAAATCAAGGAAAAGGAAAGCTGCAAGAGAATGATCTTCTAGAAGGTTCCAAAAGTTGTTAAGAAGAAAGGTAATTCTTCTTTTATTTCTGTTGTAGAATCAATGCTTTTATCAACATTTGAAACCCCCTCCTCTCCAAAACCAACAGAAGACACTTCAACATAAATCTTTGATGATTTTGATATAGAGTTTGACCCTTCACTCACACTAGAAAACATTATGGAAGAACCACATTATACTACATCACATCTTGACCAAAATAAGCCAGAACTTTCTCAAGTTCTTTCTGATATTGATCAATTTGATCCAGTGTTCCAAGACTCCCAACCAGAAAATCCAAACTCTCAAGCTCCCAAATCTGAAAATCCAAACTTTCATGCTCCCCAACCAGAAAATCCAAATATTGACTCTGATACCACTTCACCTATTCCTGGAATAATAGAACCTCTTATGGTTCAACAACCTCTCTCAGTCCACGACATTCCAGAAATTCCATCTCCTTACCATTCCACTCCACCAAACACACCTCCCTCACCCATTATCATTTCTGATTCTCCCTCTTCCATCAACCCTCCAGAAGATCACCTACATACAGTAATAGACTTAGAAGCACTGGATAACCTTGCCTCTAGCTCTCACAAAATTGCTATCCCAATACCAAAACCAACTATCACCAAGGTAGATATTGGTAGAAATTTACTGATTTTTGAAATAGAGATAATTGAATGGGTTAACTCTTTGAAGCTAGCCTGCTTAGATAATCTAAATCCTACTGCTTCTGATTCTCATTGGGACTAGTTCAGAAAATAGTTTAACTCTGAATCTCATAAATTTAAGGAGTTAAGCTATGAAACAGCCCCACATAACTTTTGTGATCAGTTGAATGTTTTAAAGGATCAAGTTCTGCGCCACTAGGAAAAGAAACTTATTCTTCTGCTAGACAATGCCCCCTGGGAAGATCCCCAGCCTTCAAAAGTTGATGAACCATTCTCCGATAATCTTCCTCTGGTTATAGTTCAAGACGAAGGAAAAGAAATTGAAGAAGCTACTGAGGCAGAATCTTCCGCAGCCTGCTCTGAAAAGGTGGCACCTTCTACTGATATACCTTCTTGATCTATAGTTATGCAAACTCTGGAGGAGCTGAAGAAAGAAAATGCAGTGATCAAGGAGATATTAGACAAGCAAGATGACACATGCAAAGAAATCAAAGGAATGCTGGAAAAATAAGAAGAGTCAAACACGCAGATTAAAAGCTTGTTGGAAGCCCTGTTCACACGACTTCCTCCACCTCAATCTTAGTTTTTGAAAATTGTTTTTTGTACCGTGTTCAATTTCTTATGTTGTTTGCTTCTGAATGTGTTATTGCAATCCTTTTTAATACAACTGTACTTTTATTGCTTAAACGTGTTTATATTGCTTTTTGATTCTTGACAAAAAGGGGGAGAACGTAAGATATTTCTAATAACAGTATCAAGACGCAGTCTTAAACATTTTGTATATCATAACTTCTCGTTTCTTGCTCTGAAAGTAAAACAAGAACAAAACTCTGGTAAAGACAAAAGTAGATGCATGAAAAGCTCCATCAAAAGCTCTGATCAGAATAAACTTCAGGAAAGTATTTTTTCTCTATCTGAGCATTCAACTCAGGGGGAGATCTTAAAATGCTTTATGTTCTGTCTGTTTTTATTGAGATATCCTAGTTTTTATCATCATAAAAAGGGGGAGATTGTTAGAACATAGTTTGATTCTACAACCCTTGTAAAAGTTTTGATGATAACAAAAGAAAAGAACATTTATGCTCCCTAAAATTATATTCTGTTTTGTAGAGAAGTTCTGATGGAAGAAGATCAGAAGATAAGTTACAAAGTTGTTTCTACTGTGATTGTAAACATATCTCAAAAAGTTACGATGGAAGAATATCAGAAGATGCGCTAAAACGTTGTTTCAACTCTGATTATAAAACTCTTTGAAAGAAGTTCTAACGCTGCAAACAGGATTATGTGGCTCTGATCTCCAAAGTTATGAAGCAAGCTGCAATGGATACTTTAATGTTATGAAGCATTACAAATCAAATATTTCCATTTCAAGAGTAACGACTGGAAGGGAACAAGGATCTCTATTTTTGGAAAGTGCCTTAATTGTCATTGATCATATTTATAAATGCTCCTTCTTGCTTCTCCTATTTAAACAAGCCTTGGGGATAAATAGTTTATGATTTACACACGAACAACAACGCTGCTATCATGTTTCATCCTCAAACATTCAACATTCAAATTGTGTAAAACATCATTGTCTTGTGATACTGTTTAATTAGAAACACTATTGTACACTTTTATTCATACAGTTTAGAGAATTTCCTTGAGAAAAACCGGGTTATGGTTAATACTCAAGAAGACTTTGACGGTTGTCAAAGTAGATTTGTAATCAAGATTGATTAGTTGATTAAGACCTTGTTGAGAGAGGCGAAATCACCTTGGCGGGTGGACTGGAGTAGTTTGAGTACACACGAACCAGGATAACCAACTTGTTCTTTACTTTCAGTTTTAAAAATCTCAATTCAAACACCCCTTTATTGTGTTTTTCCATTCTTCACAAGGTTACTACCTTTGCAAAATATGATGGTGTGTCCTGTCCAAAGCTCCATCTGCGGTCTTATGTTCGGAAGATCCAACCCCATACTTCTCACAGAAATTTATAGGTTCACTTCTTTTAGGAAAGTTTGTCTGGTACACAACGTGAATGGTTCTATCAGCTGGAATGAACCAACATTCATACTTGGGAAGACCTAGCTGCTGCTTTTTACAAGAAACACCCTTAACACCACTTCTTGTTTCCCCATTTACCACAATGTCAGACCGTTGTAAATGTAAAGCTAAAGCAATCTTCTCAGGTCTTAGGTCTTAATACTGGTGAAGGTTAATTGATCAAGAATATGCACTCCTAAGAGTTAAGAAAACTCCTCTATGATGGGCACTAATTGGTAATCAGGAAATGTAAACCAATGGTGTAAAGGGTCAAAGAACTGAAAGAGAACTTTCATCATGTCTTCATCAAGGCTTGAAGTAACCAGATTGAGAAGTCGACCATGTCTTTTGGTGAATGGAGAATTCTCAGGAACCCTTGACCTTAACTCTTTGAGTTAAGGAGACACTCTTACGAGGTTGATTTGGATAGTATTCCTGCGAGTGGAAGACATATCCTACAAAACAGCATAAAGATAAATCCCAAGGTCCTTGAAATGGTTAGTGCAAAATGTCATGGTATGATGTCATGATGTTATGTATAAGTAAATATATACAAGCAAAGCAAACAAGTCCTTAGGTTTAGGCTTGCATGAGGTTCATAGGTAAGTACCCTCTTGAAGTTTAGTTGGTTCAACCTGTCCTAGAAAGTAACCGGGTTCTAGGGAATCTCAATATCATTGATCTTTCTTCATTGGGCATTGTTTCAGCGTAAGCCTCTGTTTTGGCGACAAATATATCCCGAAAGTACGATCTCAATGAGTGTAGTATCGAGTATCAACTAACTTCATACATCACTAAAGATGGATATCCCACTACTTCCTAATGGCCAAGTTGTTCAATTAAAGGTTCTATGGTCAGTTAGTGCTTCATGACACCACACAACAACCCCATATTCTCCTTGACTGGACTCAAGGGATACTGGTACCAACAAATGTGTCCCACTGACATAGACATCTCTTCAACCATATCGGTATACCCAACATAGTCCCCACAATATTTTGCTACTTACCTAATAATGTTCCCCGACCCAGGTAGAGGATCAATACAAAATCCAAACAAGGACCCAAAAATGTAAAGTAAACAAATCAAACAATGAAAGCATTTAAAGGTGATCTAGTCTCTAACGTAACCTGACTTTTAAGAATTCCCCATCAGAGTCACCGATTCTATAATACGGTGGGAGAACTGACTTGGGTGTTTTACATTTTATCGCAATTTTTGTGGATAGCAAGAGTCTCCACCAACTTTTCTTTTATCCAATAAAGGAAAGGGTGAAAATAACATGAAAGACCTTTTGAGATATTTTCTTGAGTTCAGGGGGTAGGTTATGATTAGGGAAGGTGTTAGCACCCTTTTCATCCGTAGTTATCTATGGGCTCTTAGTTGCTAGATCACTTTGAAATGCTTTGTTTGAAATGTGTTTGTGATGTTTTTGAAAGTGACTTTGTTTTAGGCAAACTTTATAATGACACTCGTCTCTATAAGAATGTATACAAAGTGTTGACTTTCGAAAACATTTCATTTTGAAAGTTTTGGTGTGTTTGAAATATGTTTGGTTTGAAATGTTTATGAGCAAGCAACTATAAACGTTATACCTACTCAAAAAGTATTTTTTCATTTCCTCCTCTTTTAGATATTACTATCTTACCATTGATTGATAAGAATCCCTATCATTGGATGTGAAGGGACACGTGTGGGTCGTCGTATAGTCATAGAAGGCAACATTGTAGGACACCTTAGAAATTTATCTTGTGAGGGGCTAAGATCATTTATCGAAGGAAACATTGAAGAGTCATCGAAGGACTACGATCTTGTATTCGAGGGTTATTGCTAAAGTATCCCACGTTTGAGGGACATGACTGTTTTATTCTAAGGCAACAAGTGTGGGTTAACCCTAGAGGTGCAAGTGTGCAAAGTGTATTGATTTCATGCATTTTTGTCTTAAATTAGGATTGTCTACTTGTTGATTTTAAGTCTTTCCATACAAACCCTAATTACTAGCAATAATATTGAAAGCGATAAATTGCGGAAATTTAAAGTTCTACGCTATTACGTTTTTTTTGGGATGGGGATACAAATCACAAATGGGGGATGAAAGCAATTAAAACCTAATTACTATTACAACCATATTGAATAATGAATAACAATATCTAAAAATATAAAGATAATGTAAAAAGGAAGGAAAATTGTTTAAAAAAAACTTCATGCATCGACACATGCATTTATGCATCAATACATATCACTTCTTGCCCCTGAAAATTGAAACCAACTTAGTATGTATTGATACATAATGGTTTGCATCGACTCATTTCTATTTGGCATATACACATGCACTTATGCATAAATCCATATCACTTCTTGCTCCTGGAAATCAAAACCAACTCAGTATGTATTGATACATAATGGTTTGCATCGACCCATTTCTGTTTTGCATCGACTCATTCGTGTTTTGCATCGACTCATACACATTTTGTCTCTCTGTAATATGTCTTAATACTAGTATGTATTGATACATAATGCATTGTATCGGCTTATCCCCCTGTTTTATAACTAACATGAGTCGACTCATATGAGATATGTATCAACTCATACTACAGTTTTACCTCTAACATTTTTCTCTTGCATATATAAATTAGTTCTCAACACATGGTTAATGAAAATGAAAAGTAAGCATATGGTTAGCTTCAGGGAAATGATATCTACATTTTATACTCACAAATGTACCACTAATTATGCTTGTATGAAGAGTTCAAAGTCAAGAAAACTTACCTTGAAATTGAAATTCTTGTTTTGATTTAGAGTTACTGTATTGTCTTGGAGAAGTCAAGCTGCAAGTGGCTATTTTTGAGTTTGGAGAATGGTGATAGTGATGTTACAGAAGTTGTTCCTATGTTTGAACAACTTCTATATGATGTATATGAAGTATTTGTATGGTTTGTTTGGGCAAAACTTGCAAGGTATGAGAGATTCAAAGATTTGGACTTCACAACTCAAAAATGGAAGCTTTATGAACATTTATGGGTTTTTGAGAGTGAAGGGATTTTGAATGCTTCTTTTATCTTTTATCTTTTTTTCCTAACCTATATCTCTTACAATTGATCTATCTATTTATAGGCAAGAGGTTTGGGAGGTTGAAGTAATCAGATTTGCAAAACAACATGTTATGGTTTGGTTGGATTGTACATGAGAATTCATGACTTTACATAGTTATAATGGGGCCTGGCCTGTTTTTTAGGAGTGCTTTTCAGGTTGTATATGGTTGCTTCTTTCTTTGGTATTGAGTATGTGTATAAGAAACCATTGAGAGGCTCAAGGAATTGACATTGTGGTTAAGGCCGTGGTTTTCAAGAATGGCAATGGTGCCTTTATGCCATAAATGGAAAGATCTTTTGGACAATGGCTCAAACACTAGGGTAATAGCACAAGAGTAGGTGTAAGAATTAAATTATGGTGAGATTTGAAAGTTAGAAGGCCTGCAACACAAGATTATGCAACATAGCATATAGATTGGATTATGTGTTCTTCAACAAAATGTCTTGTAATTCAAGAATGGATGTCCAACTTCATGCCTTTGAATATCCTAGCTCACGTATGATAAATTCATACTCTTGGATATTTTGGAAAGCTTGAAACATCCTCTACAACCTTCATGTTTTCCACTTTTGTTAAATCAGGTTGGAACTAGGTGAAAATTGGCCAAGAAGTTGAGATAAAAATTAACCAAAACTTGTTGAAAATTTCTCTAAGTGTTGGATGAAAATGTCATGACTTCATGAGCCTGTATCTTCAAATCTAAGAATTTTTGGACATCAAACCTCTAATACAAAGTTATAGAATTTTTCAAGGTCTACAACTTTCATGTTGAAAGTTTTCTTTGAATCCTCTTGCATCTTTGTGAAAAAATGTCATGAAGTGGTGAAAGTATCAAGGTTAAAGACATTTAGAAATTTTCTAAGTATTGAAAATCTTGACTTTCTGTGGTCTTTCATGACTTTCTTGATTCTTGATTATCAAGTTTGATATTTTTGAATGTCTTTATGAAATGTGATCTTTGAAACTCAACTTTGATCAAAAGGTCAAAGTTTGACTTTTGGTGTATCAGTTGACTTTTCATCAATTGACTGAATTTCAACTATTAATCAATTGATCTTGAGAAATTTTTTGAGCCATGAAATTAGGTCAACATGTTGTACTTGAATCCTTGAGATCATGTTTCAAACCATTAAGTCATGCATTAGGTCAAAAACCCTTGATCAGTCAAATACAATCAAAACCCTAATTTTGACCATTTTGCCCTTTTGATGATTTAAACATTTTTTCTTGGGGAATTATGATCCAAACTTGATCAATTGACACATATAACTTCAAAATGTTGATATTGGTCAAAAATCTTGAAGTCTGACTGTAGGTTGACCATAATTGACTTTTTACCCAATATAATTAATTTTGGGTCATCTGATCAATTGACTGAGCAATTTTGAGATGCAAGACTTGAAACTTGATATGAGCATTCTTGAAGGTCCATAATGATCCATGAAATTCAATTGAAGAATTATAAGTCCAATTGTACTTGTGAAAATCCAAACCCTAATTTGAGACATTATTGTTGAGGAGATGGCTTGACCTAGTCAATACTTGTGCAAGCTTGAACCATTGAAGATCTTTGTGAGAAATGTCTTAAGAAAAGAGAGGGAAAATTTTGGGGTACAACAACTTCCCCTGTTCAATCTTCTTAAACCTGAAGAGTTAGATTGGCGGGTCCTCCATTCGTGACTTGAGGGTGGAAGATGATTGAACACTAGAGTGCCCAGAAATTTGCACTCGCTGATACACAAAATAATATGTTAGTCGATTGTGTCGGAAATGGGCTTAAAGATGCCATTCAGAGAGGTGATGAAGAGTTGTTAGAGATGGGCTTATAGACGCCAACCAATGTGATTACTGATAGAGATAAGAAGAAGTATCCGAATAAATCTCTGGTCGATTTATACTGAATCAAGCAGAAGTCTTTTACCTGTTATTAACTGGAAGAGATAAATCTAACCAGAAGAGGTATGTTGTTTGGAGACTTCACCGAGGAAATAATACTAACTAGAAGAGGTATGTTGATTACACGTCTTTAACTGTAAGAAATAACTCTAACCAGAAGAGGTCTGTCATTTTCCTGTCTTTAACTTGGAAGAAGTAAATCCAACCAGAAGAGGTCTTTGTTTGCCTGTCTTTAACTAGAAAAAATAAATCTAACCAGAAGAGGTCTGTCGTTTGTCTGTCTTTAACTGGAAGAACTAAATCTAAACCAGAAGAGGTCTGTCGTTCTCCTGTCTTTAACTAGAAGAAATAAATCTAAACCAGAAGAGGTCTGTCGTTTTCCTATCTTTAACTGGAAGAAATAAATCTAAACTAGAACAGGTCTTTCATTCGTCTGTCTTTAACTGGAAGAAATAAATATAAACTAGAATAGGTCTTTTATTCGCCTGTCTTTAACTGGAAGAAATAAATCTAAACCAGAAGAGGTATGTTGTTTGCCTGTCTTTAATTGGAAGAAATAAATCTAACCAGAAGAGGTTTGTCGTTTGCCCGTCTTTAATTCGAAGAAATAAATCTAACCAGAAGAGGTCTGTCGTTTGCCTGTCATTAACTGGAAGAAGTGAATTTAACCAAAAGAGGTATTCGTTTTCCTGTCTTTAACTGGAAAAAATAAATCTAACCAGAAGAGGTCTGTCGTTTGCCTGTCATTAACTGGAAGAAGTGAATCTAACCAGAAGAGGTCTGTTGATTTCCTGTCTTTAACTGGAAGAAATAAATCTGACCATAAGAGGTCTGTTGTTTTCCTGTCATTAAATGGAAGAAGTAAATATAACTAGAAGAGGTCTTTGTCTGAACGACTGATTTTCCCTGAAAGGAAGAGGGTTAGTTGCATGCATATGTATGCATGGCGTAATGTTGTTCTTAAAATAAATTAGATTATGTTGTATGCATTTGTCATGTATGTGCTATGATGTATTAATGTTATTTAAATGTATCTTTGTCTAGGGAAAATAAATCCTTGACAAATGTTGGGGAGTGTTGGGAAACAAAATCTCAGACTACCGCTGGAGATGAAGAGTATGTGTATCTTTGACTTTGTTTAGAGTGTTTCGTTGGGGATTCATGTCTCATTGTTTTGAGGAAATTCTGTGGGGAATGTTGATTTCTGATTGAGGGATAGAGTTCAAGAACCTTGGTTACTCTACTGGGGAATTCTAACTTGACTTGGGAGAGTAAAAGTTAACTGGTATGTAGTCGAATTCCAGGCTTTGCAGCAACTTTCTGGGGATAGTAACGACTCCGTTGGGGACAAAGAGGTTTTGTCCGTTGATTTGTAACAGTCTGAGAAAAGACTCGTGTTGGGGAATATGTAGTTTGTTAGGGAAATAAACTTTGTTGAGGAGAATATTTTGAGGATCTTATTAGGGAGATGAACTCTTTTTGGGAGAACTCCGCAAGGTTTTTTTTCCAGTTAAGACCAAACTCAGCTGGGGAGAGGGTTTTCAGGAGATTATACTTTGTGGGGATAATCTTATTGATGCAACTCTATGGGGATATCCCAAATCCTTAAGGAAATGCTTATTACATAAATTTGTTAATAGTTAATCATGTTCATATGCATATGTTCATTCAATTTTAATCATTGGACATTTTTGCATTTAAAACAGACAAACAAAAAGTTTATACTTCAAAGTATATTTATATTGATGTTTTGCCTATAAACAGGCGTTTTTGTACAAGGAGACAGAAATCCTAGTAAGAGGGAATCGTCGAAAGAATGAAAGGAATACAAAGTGAAAACAAAATAATAGCCATGTGGAAGTAATCTCATTGGGTTCCAACTCCGCCGTTTCCCCTATGTCTTCGAACATCATCCCTTGCTATTGAAAGAAATTGATTGAATTGATCTTATACCATTGAACTTGGACCTTGGTAATAAAGTCGGTTGTAGTGATTTCATGGGACATAGTCATACGTTTTTATCCTTAACTTTTTCCTGGACCGCCCTTTCGGGTTTTCAGCCCACCAGGATACCCTTTTTTGCCCAAGCCGCCCTTTCGGGTTTTCGACTTTCCGGGTGTATAATCCTTTGTATATAACCCTAAATTTTTCCTGAACCTCTTTGATTCACCGAGATACCCTTATTTTTTCCTAGGTATGTCAACCTAGCGGGTCATTTTTATGCGTAGTATTTTTTGACTATGTTTGCGTTCACAGGATGCATGAACTCTTCACCGTCCATAGTAGTTATCATCATGGCTCTGCCAGAGAATACTTTCTTAACAACAAATGACCCTTCGTAAGTAGGATTCCATTTTCCCCTAGGATCTCCTTGAGGAAGAATGGCACACTTTATTACCAAATCGCCAGTCTGATACACTCGAGGTTTGATATTCTTGTTGAAAGCCTTGATCATACGCTTCTGATACATTTGACCATGATAAACAGCAACCAACCTCTTCTCGTCAATTAAGTTCAACTGATCCAACCTAGTATGAATCCATTCATCTTCGCCTAAGTCTGCTTCTTTCATAATCCTTAAGGAAGGAATCTGAACTTCCACAGGCAAGACAACTTCCATGCCATAGACTAAAGAGATAGGTGTTTCCCCTGTTGATGTTCGAACCAAAGCATGGTAGCCATGAAGAGAAATTGTAGCATATCATGCCAATCTTTTTAAGTCACCATCATCTTTTGCACAATCTTTTTTATGTTTTTGTTGGCGGCTTCTACTGCACCATTCATCTTAGGTCTGTATGGAGAAGAGTTGTGATGCTTGATTTTAAACTGTGTACAAAGTTAAGTGATCATAGCATTGTTGAGATTGGTTCCGTTATCAGTGATAATCCTTTCAGTGATGATCCTCTCCAAGCACACTTAAGAACTTGATCCTTAAATTGATTGCAGCTTTGAGACCCATGATACATGCTTCATACTCAGCCATATTGTTGGTACAATTGAACATAACTTAGCAGTGAAAGGAGTATGACAACCTTCAGGAGATATGATCACAACACCGATGCCATTGCCAAGAGCGTTGGAAGCTCCGTCAAAAACCATAGTCCATCAGGATCCTTTTTCAGGTCCTTCATCCAGTCCAGGTTCTTCACAATCAGTTAGTAACATGATGTTCTCGTCCAAGAACTCAAAATTCATGGATTGGTAGTCATCCATAGGATGATGAGCCAAATGATTAGCTAGTACACTTCCCTTAATTTCTTTCTGGGTTGTATATTGAATGTCGTATTCGGTCAAGATCATTTGCCATCTTGCTATTCTTCCGGAGAGAGCGGGCTTCTCAAAGATGTACTTGATAGGATCCATTTTAGATATAAAAAAGGTAGTGTGAGATAACATATACTGTCTTAGTCGGCAAGCAACCCATGCCAAAGCGCAACAAGTTTTCTCTAGCAGTGAGTATCTTGTTTCACAGTCGGTAAACTTTTTACTAAGGTAGTATATTGCATGCTCTTTTCGACCAGACTCGTCATGCTGCCCCAACACACACCCCATTGAATTATCTAATACCGTTAAGTACATTATCAAAGGTCTTCCTTCAACTGGTGGCATCAAAATTGGAGGCTCTTGGAGATATTCCTTGATTTTGTCAAAGGCGTTCTGGCAGTCGTCATTCCACTTCACTTCTTGATCTTTCTTCAAAAATTTGAAGATTGGCTCACAAGTAGCGGTCAAATGTGAAATGAATCTGGCTATGTAGTTCAGACGTCCTAAGAATCCCCTAACTTCCTTATCAATGCGAGGAGTCTACATTTCTTGTATAGCTTTGACCTTTGCAGGGTCTACCTCAATACCTTTTCCGCTGACAACGAAACCTAAGAGCTTACCCGATCTTACTCCAAAGGTGCACTTATTCGGATTCATCCTCAGTTTGTATTTTTTCAACCTGTCAAATAGCTTCTGCAGGTGATCAAGGTGCTCCTCTTAAGTCTGAGACATGGCTATCATATCATCAACGTAGACCTCTATCTCGTGATGGATCATATCATGAAACAAAGCTACCATGGCCCGTTGGTAGGTTGCCCCAGCGTTCTTCAACCCAAATGGCATAACCTTGTAACAGAAAGTGCCCCACTGTGTGACAAAGGTCATCTTCTCCATATCTTCAGGTGCCATTTTGATCTGATTGTATTCGGAGAAACCATCCATGAAGGAGAAGATCTTATGTTGTGCGGTGTTGTCAACTAGAACATCAATATGGGGAAGCGGGAAGTTATCCTTGGGGCTTACCCTGTTCAGGTCTCTGTAATCCACATGCATATGTACCTTACCATCCTTCTTAGATATTGGAACAACATTGGTGACCCATTATGGATAAGACGTGACAACTAAGAAACCGACATTGAACTGTTTCATGACTTCAACCTTGATATTTTCTGACATATTCGGCTGCATACGACGAACCTTCTGTTTCACTAGAGGGAAGTCCTCTTTTGTAGGTAGGAGATGAACCACAATATCGGTGTCAAGTCCCAACATGTCTTCGTATGACCAGGAAAAAACCTCAACATAGTCATGTAGCATCTGTATTAACCGCTGTTTGACACTGGGCTCCATGTTAGCACCTATCTTGACTTCTTTCCTGTCCTCTTCAGTACCCAAGTTCACTGTCTCAACTGGATCCTCATGAGGCTGTATTGCCCTTTCTTCTTGTTGTAATAGTCTGTCAAGATCTCCTGGTACCTCACAATCTTCCTCACCTTCTTCCTCGGCTTGGTTGATTGGATTTTCAAAGTCATAATGAGCAATAGCAGAACCGTTATCAATGGGATCAAGAGTGGATATGAATATGCAGTTTGATATGTGGGTGTGTGTAAGAGCATAGTTGTATATTTTTGATAAGGTAAAGAAGCATAAAAGAAAAACAGAGAGCATAAAATTTGCATGTGAAACATCCAATGTTTTATTGATGACTGTGATACGGTGGCAGAACTGGACTGTTTTAGGAAAATGCTAGTTTGCGTTATGCGTTTGTGTTTGCAAAATGTCGCGGTAAGCAAGAGTCGCCACCGACTTTTATTTTATCCAACTGGAAAGGAAAAAAGCACAGAAAAATTCCTTTTTCGAGATTTTGAGTACGGGGGGTAGATTATAGAAAGGGAAGGTATTAACATCCTTTCTATCCGTAGTTTTCTACGGGCTCTTAGGTACTTGCTCATCATTTTAAAATATTGCTTCCATGTTCGTGTGTTTTGAAAAGTTTTTGTTTTACTTCGTTTTAACCCTTGTATCAGTCCTCAAGAGTGTTGCGAAGTGTTTTTGAAAACTTTGTTTGAAAAGAGTGTAAGTGTGGAAAAGTTTATTTTGATCAAGTAGCTACTAGCATCTACCTACTCAAAAAAAGAATGTTTCTGCCCTTATTTCCTTTAGACAGCACTATCCCACTATTAATGAGTAGGTAGCACCGTCATTGGAGTTGTAAGGATCAATTCTAAAGGGACGTACGACCACTAAAGCAATGCTAGGACGTCTTAGTAATAACCCTAATGTCTTAAGATCATATTCGAGGCAACATTTCCGAGGCAACATTTTTGGGGCAACATTTCCGAATGGGACTTTTGATCTTTGTTAGACAAGAGGGTAACCACTAAAACACCATATACTTAATGATCGTTTACCGAAGACAACCGAAGTGAGAGTATACCCTAGGAGTGCACATGTGTGAGTGATTTGATTTCAGTTATTATCTTTGCATATTTAGGGTTTGCTAACCATTTTAAATTAACATACAGTCTTGTCATGCAATCCTATTATCATACATCTAACAGTTAAATATTTGCGAGAATTAAAATGCGGAAAATAAAACTACGCTATTACAAGGCTTCGGGGTAGGGGATTAATTACATAGCCAAAAACCCGTAAAACGATAAATAAACGAAAAGTCCTAATTAAACTATTACATCCCATGAGCAGTTACATTAATATGGTAAAAATAATAAATGCGCGTGATGAATCGAGAACGAGAGAAATTAGGGTTTTGACCCCGTCTAAACCTAATTAAAAGGAAAATCATTATTTTTGTTGTTTTGATTATTTTGAGAAAATAAGGTTTTAATTAAATAAATACAAACCTAATTACTAATTAATTTAAATTAATAAAAATAATTAATTTGACCTATTTTTGTATTTTTGTTATTTTATGCAAAGAAATAAAAACATAATCAAGAACAAAACCTAATTATCTAATTGATTTTAAATTATTTATGAAAAAGTTAGAATTACCCTAAAATTAAATATTAAGTTAATTTGATAGAATAAAATAAAAGAATCTAATTCTAGATCTTGTGACAATTGATTTTTTGTTGGTTTTTTGTTGGTAAAAAGGTGATTTTGGGTGTTGATAATAAAATAAATAAATAAAGAATAGCTAAAAAAGGGTAAAAAAGAAAAATAAATAACCCAAGGGCCTGCTGTCAGCGGCTCTGATCAGAGGATGATGGTCCAGAGGATGGTGATCAGAGGATGCTGGTCCAGAGGATGCTGGTCAGAGGATGATGGTCAGAGGATGCTGGTCTAGAGGATGCTGGTCAGAGGATGATGGTACTGGGCCTGCTCCTAGTGGGTGGATCCAACAGATCATGACCAGAGGATGGTTGATCTAGTCCTGGTTGATGTGGCTAGAAGATGATCCTCAGAAAGTGTAAGCGCTGTATCTGGTGAATATAAAGGGGAAAAATGCCAAAAGCTCACGCCTGGGATTGAATCCAGAATCATGAATTTCTGACTTCCTTCTGCTGGCCAACTACGCTGGGTGTTAGTTTATCAATACAATAGAAACAAACAAATAGATCAGAACTACAAGCTTTTGGCCAGAATAAACGCGCTAGGATTTAAACCGACCAGTAAAGTTGTGACACGCCATCATCTTCTTCCTTGGATCAATCGTTTAAAACTCTGAACCTTTACCTACAGACATGGCGCTGTTGCTATAACCCTGTGCATTTCAGAAATTGCATACAAGTAATATAAATAAAATATAAGATCATGGATCAACTGAGTTTGACCCGCTGATCACAATGGTCTCCTCCATTAGGGAAAATTATTCCTGTATGGAAAATCCCTAAAAATGAACCACGGACCCTAGCCATGGAATCTTGGTATATAGTCAATAAAAATGCAATTAAATACAACCATTAGCTTGCAAACATCTCAAGGATTATGAATATACCAATAAAACATGCCAAATATGCCAGGATTATGATTTCAGAATTCAAGAAAATATGGAAACTGTGTGAAACTTACATCGCGATTCTGATTGTGAGGAAGCTTGCTAGTGGTTGAAACACGTTCCTGGGATGTCCAGCAAACAATTGGTATGCTTAGAATGGCTTGAGACAACCTGAATCTTGGAAATCAGTTTGCAACTTTTCTTGAGTTTTTGCAATTCTGATTTTTGTTTTACACGCCTCCTTTTGTTTTGTTTTTGGTCTGCCAATGTTCTATATGTAACCTAGAATGAATTAGGTTTACAAATTTGCTTCAAATCTTTTTCAATTAAGATGATTGAATCATGATTTGATCCTTATTCAAAACTTTCCAAATCAAGCCAAATCCAATCTTTTTGTGTCCAAATGGAGTTTGCATGATTTGATTCTTTTCCCATCTGTATAAGAGACCTAAACATGCACAAAATCTCAAGCTTTGATTAGTTTTGATATTTTCATGATTTTATTTTGATTTAATTTGATTTAATTGAAATAAAAATCAAAATAAATGAAAAAAATAAAATAAAGACAAGTGGGAAGGATCATGGGTCGTGGATCATGTTACCAACTCAATACAAACACAAAAAGTTGGGCCCATTTGACAAAAATTGCAATTTTGGCCACATTTGACTTTTGGCAATTTTGCAAAAAGGGTCAACTTCACCAATGCATAATTCCTTCAATTTTGACCATAGAGATGTGTTCTTGGACTTTTAGAAAGCTTAAGATGTCCTCAAAGCAACCCTTTTGGTTTCATCTCAATTGAGTCTTCCATGTTCATGTATGAAGCTTTGACAAAAAAGGTGTTTTTGTTGACTTTCCAAAATGACCTATAATGTCCAAATTCACATCTTCTTGTGAGTGAATATTTTGAACTTGGGAGATGAAGATGAATTGTATGGAATTGCATCCTCTTCAAAATGAGTTTTGGATGGGTCATTTTTGATAAAATATGGGAAAGTTATGCTTAGTCAAAGTTGAGTTGACTTTTCCTACAAAACCCTAATTTAGCAGCTTTTGGATTTTGATGAATTGTGAGAAATCCTTGAGGAATCATGATCAACCCTTGATCAAATGATGAATAATACTTAAAAATGAGGATGTTGACCAAAAATATTGAAGTTTGACTGTATGTAGGACATAGTTGATTTTGAGGCCTTTGAGCAATTGACTGAGCAAACTTCCTCTGCAAGGCTTGAAACTTGACATGGGTGATCTTGAGAACATATTAGGACAATGGTGAGAATTTGGGATCCTTTGGACTCAAGTACCTTGATTCAAACTGAAACCCTAATTTTGGGTAGACTTCCTTAGGAGAGAGCTTTTCTGGTCAATCCTTGGACTTCTTTGAGCAATTTGAGGACCTCACTTGAAATGTATTGAGAAATATGGGAGGGAAAATTTTGGGGTACAACAATGACATATGAAAATGAAACAATAAGCCTCACAAATAGACCATTGTGCCTCGGGTAAGACACAAGGTTTTAATGTTTCAATTGTTCAAATATTACATTTCCTCAAAAACAAAAGACAAATTACTCTTGAATAAAAGAGATGGGAATGAAGTCTTTAGCCTCCCAATTGCTGAGTCCATCGCTGATGGTTGGGAAGATCCATTTGTCTAGGTCATAGCTACCGTTAGCATCTTCTGTGGCAGAGACAAAATCAATAGCATTGATTCCCAAGCCATGCTTATCCATAGGTGCAGTTATGACATTGGAAGTCTCAGGGGGATCAAATGCAACCTCCTTTTCATCAATAAGGTCTTGCAACTTGTTCTTCAAAGCCCAACAATCGTTTGTATCATGCCCCGGAGTCTCAGAATGGTAGGCACATCGAGCATTTGGGTTATAGCGAGGAGACATAGTATTAGGATTCTTGGGAGCCTCTTTCAGGGTAACCAGATTGAATTTCAGCAAATGTGGCGAAACTTGAGACAAAGTCATATTAATCTGGGTAAACTGTCTCCTTGGCTTATCTGTTCTGGACTGATTGTTCTGTTGTTGAGTAGCTGCAGGGTTGGAAACTATAACATCCCCTACCGTCGGACGGTGTTCAGTTCTGCCATGAATTCTCTGGTTGTAAGCAGCACTGACCTCCTTCTTTCATGTGAATGGTTTCTTTGCATTACTGGAGGATGCATCTCTCTGGATCTTACCGCTTTTAATTCCGGCCTCTACTCATTCACCCGTCAAGATCAATTCAGTAAACCCAGCAGAAGAACTTCCAATCAGGTGGTTAAAGAATGGCCCAGATAATGTGCCCAAGAACATGTCCACCAGCTCCCTATCAGACAACGGAGGTTGGACTCTTCCCGCAAGGTCTCTTCATTTTTGGGCGTAGTCCTTAAAACCCTAGCCGGAACCTGTGATCGGTGGAAATAGAACTGACTATTTTTTAAGCTGGTTCGCGAAATGTCGCGGTAAGCAAGAGTCGCCACCGTCTTTTATGTTCTCCAACATGGAAAGGACAAAAGCACAACAAAATTCCTTTTTCGAGATGTTTCTCGGTTCGGGAGGTAGATTATAGAAAGGGAAGGTATTAACACCCTTTCTATCCGTGGTTATCCACGGGCTCTTAGGTACTTGCTCACTATGTTTTCAAAATTTGTTTGCTTTTCAAGTGTATGTGGGTTTTGAAAAAAGTTTCGTTTTGAAAACTTCTAGGTAACTCTTGTATCAGTCCTCAAGAGTGTATGAAGTATTTGTTTGAAAACTTTTTGAAAGTGTAGGTGCGAAAAGATGTTTTTGTTTTTTGAAAGAGCAAGTACCCAAGAGAAATCTACCTACTCTAAGGAATTAGGCTGTGTAAGAATCCTTTAGACAGTACTATCCCACTATTGAGAAGTAGGTAGCACCGTCGTTGGAGTTATTCGGGTCAACATGTGGTCACCAAAGCAATGGTAGGACGCCTTAGCGGTAACCCTAATGTCCTAGATCCTTTTTTATTCGAGGCAACCGTTTCGAGGCGACTGGATCTTTAGACAGGAGGGCAACCTCTAAAACACCCTATACTTGACGACCACGTCGAGGCAACCAGTGAGGCGTACCCTAGGAGTGGCATGTGCATGTGTGTTGTTTTCATGTTATATTATCTTGTACATGCATTTGTGAGCTACGGATGGATTTTATTTGTCATACAAGTCTTTCATGCATATTAACAGTTAAGAGTGCAGAAAATAAATTGCGGAAAGTTGAATCCATGCTATTACAAAGCGCGGGTCTATACATCACCAAAAACAAAACCCGTTTGGAAAATAAATGCGAGAAAAAGTAAATAAAGCGATAAAAGCCTAATTAACCATTACATTTCCGGAGCAGATACATAAATATAATGAATTAAAATAAACATGCGCGCGAAAGATTGAATCGGGACGTCCTTAGGGTTTTGACCCTTTTTTGAGAAAAGAATTGAAATTGGTCCTTTTTTGCAATTAAATTAACTATTAAACCTAATTTACTAATTATTTACAAGAAAAAGTATTTTTTTTGTGTTTTTTATGTTTTAATGAAAATAAAAAGAAAAGGAATAAAAATTGTCAAAAGGAAAACCCTAAGTCTAATTTATTTTATTTGTTGTAAAAAAAGGTCAAAATTACCTAATTAAACTAATTAATTTGTTAGTATCTTATTTACAAAAATAATTAAGAGCGAATTTAATAAATAATAAAAATATTTACATTTTTAAATTTCTGAATTTATTATGAAAAATATTAATTTGTTAATTAATTAAATAATAATAATAGTTATTAAAGAAAATAAAAGGAAAAATAAAATAAAAAAAGGATAGTAAACCAGGGGGTGTTGGACCCAATATGGAGGTGGATTCTGGAATTTCTGGCCCATTAAGCCAAACCTGCTTTGACTTCCTGGATCAAGTGTCTGTTGGTTGACTGAGTGCATGGTGAGGATCATCTTCTGGCCTTTGGATGCGTGCCTGTAGCCACTTGGCATGTTGAGCGCTGGAGGTATATGGTGAGATGCTTTGGGGAATCTGCATGGGATCATGTTATGAAAAGAACAAACAAATATTATGGGGGACTTGGGATTTGAACCCAGGTCCCAACGTTCAATGCCTGCACGCCTTAGCCACTGAGCCAATTGCTTCAATTGAAATAATAATAATAACTGGTTATTATATTAGTAAATCAACACAATGCCTAAAAATAAAAAAAAACGCGCGATCATTTAAAAAAGGACGAATGGGAGAACGACATGTGGTCGTCTTCTCCAAATCTCTGGTTCAGTTACCTGTAGATTTTTATCCGCAAGAAGTTCCGTAGGCCCTTTCCTAAAACCATCCTTAGGCTTCAAAAACACCATTCAAACCCATGGTCAGGATCGTCCATGTCTCCTGAGTTCATCCATGCTTATGGTTTGTCCTAATTTCACCTGGAACCAAAATACCTAAAACGCAAAAAGATGAACCCTAGAATCGGGCATCACGATTCAGGGCCTAAAACCGCAATTGGATATTACAGTTATGTTAGAAATCACATAAGGAACACAAATATGCCAATGCTTTTGAGAAAAAGTGCAAAAATAAAGAGCTTAGATTTCGTGTTCAGAGGTGACTTTGTGATGACTTACAGTGCTGTATAGGTGGTCTTAGGATGTGTTTGTGATTGCTTTAGTTTCAGGGGATGGCAAGGAAGAGGGTCACGTGCTCCTTTTTGTCTGAAAATGCTTGCAACACAGTTTTTGATCTCACACTTTTTTCAACAATTTTTTTACCTTTGCTTTGGCCGTTTGTGCAATGTCTGGGTCGTGAATTAGGTCTGGCCTCCTTGCATATGTATATGGCAATCAGTTTTGGTTCAAATATGGGCTTGTATCCTTATGTGATTAAGTTTGGAGATTTGGTTGACCACCATTGAAAAACTTTCCAAATTTGAAGCAAATCCAAGATTTTGTGCACAAAAAACCCTAGCACGAATTTGTTAGCTGGCATATGACATATAAAAGCTATTCAAGTCACAAAGATGCCATTCCATTAATTTTTAGATTTTATTTGAATTATTATGGATTTAAAATGAATTAAATAAATAAAAATTAAATAAAATAGAAAAATAAATGTTTGATCTTGAAATTAAGCATGGGACACGTGTGTGGCATGACAAGGCTGAATCAAGTGGAAGAAAGTGGGCCCTTTTGTCAAAAATTGATGTTTTAAGGATAGTTGACTTTTGCAAATTCATAAAAATTTCCCAACTTCTCCAATGCATATTTTGGTCAATTTTGATCATATGAACATGTTCTTGGACATTTTGGAAAGGTCTTAAAGTCCTATAACCAATGCCTTTGGTCCCATGTCATTTGGATTTACCAATCTCAAGTTATGGTCTTTGACTTAAAATGCCTTTTTGTTGACTTTTGAAATTGACCTATAATGTAGAAATTGGTAACTTTTTGTGAGAGCATTTGTTGGACTTGGAATGTGAAGATGCGTTGTAGGAAATGTCATCCCCTTCAAAATGAGCATTGGATGGGATTTTTATGATGAACCATGAAAAAGTTATGCCTTGGTCAAGATACAGTTGACTTTTCAGCTGTCCAAAAATGGCAACTTTTGGCATCTTGATGATTTTTGAGCCATGCTTGTGAAATCATGATCAAGACTTGATCAAATGATGATTGTGTGCTCAAAATAATATGTTGACCAAATTTTTTGACTTTTGACTGCAAAATGACCATTTTACCCCTGCAGTTGATTGTGAACCAAGTAGGGCTTTTGACTGTGCAATTTACCTCTGTGAGTCTTGAAACTTGGCATGTAGATGCTTGACAACATGTATAGGCCTATGGGACTTGTTTGGACCACTGAAAACCTCAAATTCATTGAAGGAACCAAAACCCTAATTTTGACTGGCTTAGGAGATGGTTTGACTGTGCAACCCTTGAGTAATCTTGAACCATTTGAGGATGATTCTTGATAAACCTAGAAGAATATGGGAGGGAAAATTTTGGGGTACAACAGAACCCATAGACATACCTTGCAACTGTGTACGAGTCAGGGCGAGGTCAACATTATATTGGTACTACTTGTAGAAAGCAGCAACCAGATCTTCCCAATTATGCACATTGGTTCTTTCTAGTTGATAGAACCATTCCAGTCGAGTCCCTGCCAAACTTTCCTGGAAGAAGTGTACCCACAGATCCCTATCAGTAGTGTGGGGTTGAATTTTCCTGACATACGACCTTAAATGCAGCTTAGGAAATGAGACACCATCTGTAGCGGTAGAAATGTTCAAGACTAAGCCATTGGATTGACTAGACTTTATACAAATCAAAATAAAAATCGCCACCGCACTTTATTGTTTACAAAGGAATGGGAAAAGAGCGAATAACCCAAAAAAAGGGGGAAAGATTCAAGGTAAGGGTGTTGGTTATGCAAAGGGAAGGTATTAGCACCCTAAACATCTACGGTACTCCGCAGGAACCTCTTTGAAAAATCTGTATATTTTGGCTATAAAAATGTGTTGTATATAAAATGGATGATGCGGGTGAGAAAAGAAATATTTTTTATGATTTTTGCACCCGCCGTGGTTGTGAACCTTTAGTGCCTACGTACCACCTTTCGTGCAATAGGGGATCAGGTACACGTAGTTCCTCTTTTAAAAATTTGAAACACAAGTGTGTTGGTTAATTTTATGAGATAAGACATCATCGTCTATGTCCGTGTGGAAAACATACTTACTACCCACAATCATGAGAAAGGAGAATTTGCATCATCTCAAAGTGGAGGATATGGCTTGGATTTTAAAATCAACAATGCCTCACTCAACACCCAAGTGGAAAATATCTCTCTTCACTACATATTGTAGAAGTATAGTTGTTTGCATCACTACAAGGATTGACAAGAGTCTAATCTTTTAAGAAAAGTTTTAAAAATAAAAAGCCAAAGTGGCAAAAATGGTTTGAAATGAGATTGGTTGACTTTTATTCTTCTCACAAAAATGTCAAAGTATTATTAAATTGATTGAAATTTATTTATGAAAATGTTTTGAAAATGCATGGACCTAAGTCCAAGTTTATTATGAAAGTGTTTCAAATTTAGAAATAAGAAGTATTTTTAAAAGGAGGGAGAAGATGTTTTGAAATTAAAGAAGATGGGAGGAGAAGAAGAGGCTATCCTAAAGCATAAGCTAAAAGCTAAGGATAAGGGCCATCTAACCAACAAGAAGCCAATACTTGACATTATGAGTCAATAAATAATTCCCATTCTTCGGATTGAAACCAAGCAAGCAAAGATGATAGACCTCTTGAGAGAACCAAACTTCAAGTGTTTTAAGTCTTCGCAAAAATTGGGCAGAGTAACGGTTGTATACGGGTGAATTCCAGATTACAAACAAAGTATGTAATCACAATAACCTGCACACAAAACAAACAAACAACCTAATGTCTTGAGGTAAACCTCAAGAACTCCAGACAAAATATCAAATAAAGTCACAAAGTCTCCAAGATAGGCCAAGGTTTCTAATCCTAAGTCCAAGAAGTCCAATGCTCCATAATGCCAAGGATAGTAACCAAATAGTCCAAGTATCATTAAAGATTTTTATGGTTCATGTTGATTATTAGGTGTCTTTAAAAGGAAAAGAAAAGCTCAAGTGAGCAAAATAAAAATGACATAAAAGTAAATGCTCAAGTGAGTAAAAAATAAAAATGGCATAAGAATAAATGCTCAAGTGAGCAAAAAAAAAGGGCATGAAATGTAAATGCTTAAATTAAATGGTACATAAAGCATAAAAAATAAAAGCATAAAGTAAAGTCAATTGTTAGAAATTAGTGGTTAGTTGGATGACCATCTTGAAACTTGCATTTGGAACTCATTAGAGGATTGGTAGAACCAAAGCCTCCACACAACAAGTTGCATTTGCTTTTTGTCAAGTATATCATCCATTTTGGAACCCCCAAAAGTAACATTTAATGATCAACGATGTTTAAGTGATTCGCATTGACCAAAGGTGTTGTAGGTCCATTAGAGAATTGGTAGAACCAAAGCCTCCACACAATGAATCTCAAGGTTATTGGATCAAAGAGATCAAATTAGCATACTTGGGCTTGCAATCATAAGTTTGGGCCACGAATGATCATTTATTCGAATCGGGACAAAATTTAGCGCTATGTTAAGCAATCGTAAGGGGACTTATGTAGAAGTCGCACCTATTTTGAGGCCGGTCAATAGAAATCTATGTACTTCATGTTTGGATAAATGATATAGAGATCATCATCCTTTAACATGTAGCACAATTAAAGAAATAAAGGGATAAGATGAAGAGATAGGGGAATGATAAGCTAATTTGGATCACCATTTCAAAATTCTTTCATCTTTAAATTCAACCACTCCTCTAGATGGATTAAAGCACTAAACATATCATTAATCCAAAGCACCAAAAATGAATTAAATAATCCACTCTTAGGTAGATTTGAATGGATGAACATTTATCCAACTTCATCTACATCACAAAGTCCATTGAGTTTAAAGATAAATTGGACATTTAAAATTGCAATCCAAACCAACAATCAAAAGGAGTGAGTAGAAAAATCATTTTGGATCAAAGCTGCCCCAAAACAAGGCAAAAAACACATTCTGTCCCTGTGTAAATCGATTGCACTACTGTGTAAATCGATTTACACAATACAATTTTCAAAAATTTGTGCAAAATTGCTTCTATGCAATTGATTGCACAGTTACTGCAATCGATTGCACACTGTTACAGTAGCAAAAATAGCATTTTAAAAGGCCAATTTCTTGTTCAAACTTAACATCAAACAACTTATGATCATGGATCCAATTGAGCACTAAAATTCCATCAAATTATGAGAAAATAACACCATTGAAATCACAAAATAATGCTCAAAGAATCGAACCCAAAGATCAACAAGAGATCACATTGTGAAAGATGAATTATCCAACTTACCAAAGGTAGATCTAGAGAATTATCAAAACAACTTCAAGAATTTGCTTCAATTCAACCACAAGAATCAATTGACCAAGCTTGGATGTAGAGAATTGGTGGAGAAAAAGTGTTTGGATTAAGGTTTAGCTCAAAGATTAGTAAGTATCAATGCAAAGCTTACTAACTTTTTTGAAAATGGAGCTTTGAGTGAATTTGGTAGATGGAGAGAATTGAGAGATTTTTTAGCAAGGTGGATTTGGCTATCAAAAGCTTGAAATTTGAATGAAATGAGGGCTCTATTTATAGAGTTTTAGGATTGGGATTAGTGGTAATTTGGTAATTGATTCTTGGAGCCAAAATTTTAATTAATGATAATTCTTTCAAATATTAGAGCTAAAATTTGAATTAATAATAATTCCTCTTAAAAATGAAAGATTGACACTAAAATTTGAATTAATGGTACATCTTTCAAAAATGAAGGAAAATTGGAGCCAAAATTTGGCAAGTTTAAAATTGCTGATTTTTTTTTCAAATTTTCACGTTGTGCAATCGATTGCACTATAGTGCAAATAGATTTACACAGTGTATTTTTTTTCAAAAATGGCGCAAAATGCACTATGTGCAATCGATTGCACTCTAAGAGAAATCGATTGCATCAGTGAAAAAAAATGAATTTTTGTTAATTCTTTTTCTTTGCAAAATAGAGATTTTAGGAGAATAATACCAGTAATCTTTATTTTTCAGATACTTCGACTTGGTACCTACAAAACGCAAATATGCAAAGACAAAGACAAATATTTTTTGTATTTTGATTAGAAGTTAGTCAACAACACATATACAAAATACACAACTAAGGTGCTTGGAGATTCCTTAAGAGCAAACTTAAAGATAGGAGATAGAAAAAAGAGGAAGAACCAACCCTAATGTGATCTTGTTATGATCGAGTTGATATGATATGATAGAGGAATCTTAGGGGGAAAAATGGGGTACAACAGCTGCCCTTATTTAAGTGTCTTCTATCCGAAGATACGAAGGTTAAAAATCATCGTGTCGACGCGATTGAAGATACTTAAATATAAAACAAGCCCTATTTTGTCCCTAAGATGCCATGCAGTGCTTATGATTATGAATGCAGATGGACAAATCTAAAGAGACGGAGGTATCACTGGGGATGCCACAAAAATGAAGAAACAAAGGAGCAACCCCACCAGGAAAATAAATCACTGGTGGACCAAAAGAATAGAATCAGAGAGGAGTATAACAAGCATCGACGGATAACTGTGAACTACCAACTTAATGGATGAAGGTAGAAAAGTAATAAGATACCGGCTCACAGATGACAGTAAACTACCAACTCAATAGTTGAAGGTAGAAGATAAAAAAGATACCGACTCACAGATGACGGTGAAATACCAACTCAAAAGTTGAAGGTAGAAGATAAAGATATACCGACTAACAGATGACGATAAAATACCAACTCAATAGTTTAAGGTAGAAGATAAAGATATACCGACTCATAGATGACAGTAAACTACCAACTCAATAGTTAAAGGTAGAAGATAAAGCTATACCGACTCACAGATGACGGTAAACTACCAACTCAATAGTTGAAGGTAGAAGATAAAGATATACCGACTCACAGATGACGGTAAACTACCAACTCAATAGTTGAAGGTAGAAGATAAAGATATACCGACTCGCAGATGACGGTAAACTACCAACTCAATAGTTGAAGGTAGAAGATAAAGATATACCGACTCACAGATGACGGTGAACTACCAACTCAATAATTGAAGGTAGAGAGAAACATATATACCTACTCACAGATGACGGTAAAATACCAACTCAATAGTTGAAGGTAGAAAGAGAATATCATACCACCTCCGTTCACTGATGATGAACCATCAACGTTCACTGATGATAGCAAAAAGATAACAAACACCAACGTTTACTGCTGATGTACTACCAACGTTCACTGAAGTAGAGAGAAAATATCATACCACCGCCGTTCACTGACGATGAACTATCAACGTTCATTGAAGATAGATAAAAGATAACAAACACCGACGTTCACTGCCGATGTACTACCAACGTTCACTGAAGGTAGAGAGAAAATATATTATATCATTGCTGTTCACTGACGATGAACTATCAACGTTCACTGATGATAGCAAAAAGATAACAAACACCAACGTTCACTGTCGATGTACTACCAACGTTCACTGAAGGTAGAAGGAGAAAGTATCATATCACCACCGTTCACTAGCGATGAACTATCAACGTTCACTGATGATAGCAAAAAGATAAGAAACACCGACGTTTACTACCGATGTACTACCAACGTTTACTGAAGGTAGAAAGAGAATATATCAAGTTTTCCCCAAAATTCTGGTGTTTCACCTAGAACGGGTCTCAACTTCTTCTTTAACCAAGGCACTCTGCCTGAAAAGGGTAATACGTAATCTGTCTCAAATAAAGAGACTTTCACTTATTGTCAAGGGGAATTGCAAAGAGAAATGACTTTCTGGGGATAGAAATATGGCTTCCTGGGGAAAGAGATATGACTTCCTGGGAAAGAGATATGACTTCCTGGGGAAAGAGATATGGCTTCTTGGGGAAAGAGATATGACTTCCTGGGGAAAGAGATATGACTTCCTGGGAAAGAGATATGACTTCATGGGGAAAGAGATATGGCTTCCTGGGGAAATGCCACGTTATTCCTGCTGAGGAGATAAAGTCTTCTCGTGCAAAATAAATGCACAAACCAAAACTCAAAATTCTCTGAAATCCAATGTAAATAATATTTCCGGGGGATCACATATCCAAATCAGAAATAAACCGGAGCAAGAAGGCCAATGCAGATACATCCTTTGAGAAATAAACTCAAGAGGGAAAACCAAATCCACCTAAGCAAGGAGCGCTGTAGGAAGGTTAGAACATAATGTCAATGAAAAATGATTTGTAGCAATGCATGATGTATGTATGAATGTATGAGTGATATCGTGCATATGCTGGTAAAAGGATACATAATCAGTACAAACAAACAAAACCGCCTCAGGTACTAACAACATTGGGCTAAACTTCAACCAGAAAGATCAATCCAAGAAAGGTAAAAGCAACTGCGGAAACCAAACCTATTGCCTGTCCTAACTTCACAG
Source organism: Vicia faba (assembly GCA_948472305.1). Taxonomy (NCBI): domain Eukaryota; kingdom Viridiplantae; phylum Streptophyta; class Magnoliopsida; order Fabales; family Fabaceae; genus Vicia; species Vicia faba. The sequence continues at coordinate 1,380,632,178 of OX451738.1, read as the reverse complement.
AGGATAAACATAATCCGGATGTAGCTAAATCAAACAGATACCGGGATAGAACATCTTTCTTCCGGTTTCATCGGAGAAACCAGTTTTCCAAAAGTAACATGCCTACTGGAGATTGCAAGATCAGCCTCAAATAAAGCAGACTGACGCCGAAACAACCAAACCTCACTGGGGGATTCAGACCCACTTTGAAGGAGGAAAAACATACAGACTTCACTAAGGGAGACAATGCTTCATCATCGAGACATCTACTGGGGACTTCATGCTGACTTCATTGGGGAGGTCAAAACCACATCATCGAGGGGAAACCAAGATACGTTCTTCACTGGGGAAACCAGAGATACGTGTTCTTCGAGAGTAATTTTTGTACCAACTTCTTTGGGGAGAAAAGACTTCTATCAAATAAGCGAGGCCTTCACTGGAGAATATTGGATTGAGTCTTCATATCATATAAACCTATTCCAACAAAATATGCCCTGGGATATCCTTCCCGGGAAATCAAGAAGTCAACACTAATGCCAATACTGCAAAAAGAGCGATATCTTAGCACACCAAGGGAATAAAAACCTTTCATCATATGAGGGAAAACTTCACTGGGGAATCTGGGACAGAGGCTTCTGACCATGCAAACCCAAAATCAAAAGAAAACCAAGACTTGGCCGGGGATAATGGGATCACAAACCCAATACTGTACCTTGCACCCACTGGTATCGTCTTTAATATACAAAAAAATCACGCGCATACCAGCAAAAACAGCCTGAGAAAAACCTTCCTGGGAAGTTGACAACTTTCTCAACACTACTTAGAAAAGATATTACCCTTGTATAGCTACTTGGGAAGCACATAACAACAATAATGTCGTAACAGGAGAAAGCACTGCTCTACAAGAGATTCCATATCAATAAAAGGGAGAAAGAACTGCATCACATGAGCAAAGTGTTCATTGCTCTTTTTAATCTCCATTTGATCACCACCTGGCTGGGTAAAGAATCACACTCAACTGGAGAAGTCTGCAACAAGACTGGAAAAAATGGGATTATGAACCCAACATCATAACACAACTTGAGGAAGGTTCTCAGCTTGGGGTAGACATAGTAACTATCTTGACGAAATCTGGATATGCCCTTGGAAATCAATATGGTGTCTCAAGCTTACCATGCTGATCAAGGTAACTTTCGTAACTTGCCTTTGGCTGCATGCTTTTAGGATAACCTTTCTGATCAAATGGCTTCTAGAGATTTGTCGAATCTTGACGTAACTGCCCTAGATTGGCTGAATGTTGCATCCTCTTTGCTCCATAACTCTTCTCGGTAACATGCCTTTTGCTGATACTCAAATGTAAACTTTCATGATATCAAGCAGTTATTTTACAAGCAGAAAATGTTTATTCTAAGAATGAAAATTCTAATGCAACAATTATGTAAGTCTTGAAGATTTTATTTGAAAAGATGTCGCAAAACCTTGTGAGCGAATCACTAGCTAGGATGCGACATGGATTTTTGTATGAAAGATAACAAAAGCAATATGATACCAATCATAATAATTTAGCAAAATTAATGGGAGTCAGGAAACACTATCTCATTGGAGTATGCTTTCGAAATAAACCTTGTTTCAATTAGGACTTTTGAGGGTTGTAACGTGGCCTGGTTCACGGTTTTTAGAAAAAAAAGATTTAAGGCTAAAAAATATTTGGTGCCCATCCCCTTCGTGATGTTCTTCAGTCCTAAGTTCAGTTAACTTGACACAAACATTCATCTCTCAAAAGAAATTTCGAGATAGTTGAGGAATCAAACAAGGTTTTCTTTGGACATGCAAGTCACTCTTTCCTGCTTCTTGTGGGTTTCTTGTCACACGACTTTGTTCTTTGCTGAGGATTTCACATTGTAATCCTTTATCGCATTTTAGGCTTTCCATTTCTTCCTTGCCTTCTGGACAAATTCCTTTTGACTTTGACTCTGAAGTGCAGCGGGATGCCCTGACTTTTGCCTAAGCGGCTTGTTTTTTCAAGTTCCGACTTAGCGGGGCTTTTTGTCTCTTTCTTTTTCATCATAATTTTTTATTCATGTCATCTTTTTTTCTTTTGAACATGTCGCGTGACTTCGAGTCATTTGTGACTTGTCGGAAGAATTGTGACTGCCCTATTTCTGGGTAGATGAAAGATAACCATTGTTGTATCGTCATCTGCTGATCTCCTGGTGTGCGAGAGATAACCATTAAAATATCGTAAATTGACACACCCTACTAATAAGTGAAGATTAACCATTGTGGTTTTGACTTTCCTCAACCTTTTGAGGGATAACCATTGTTGTATCCTTAGATGCGCACTCTTGATGAGATCTGAATACTCAATCAGATTAATTGAACACTACCTTGCCCCGGGTTTAAAAAAATGAGGGTTTTTTATGAATAGAAAAAGAAACTCCTACTTCAAGGCTCAAAGGGGTTAACAAAGGTCTCACTCCCTTATATCTCCAGTGTTTGAGGATTTGAAATAATGCCTGTACATCGTCAATAGGGTTTTATCCAAAAGCATACAACCAGAAAATTTGTGTTTTAATATCATCATCCTCCTCCCAATCTATGCCTAGGCAAGAGAATGGGTAACAAGTTGGTATCATAAAGCAATTTAAAATTGAAAACAAATACGAGTGAAACGAATGAATTTCTTCAAGACAAACATACTCATCGTATTAAGATTAAACATTCAAATGTAAACAAGTTCTTACATGCAAACAGTGCAATGATAAACAAGAAAAATTACAAATGAGAAAGAAGTAAAAATGCTAATAAACTAAGATGACTCTCTTATCTGGACTTGCGTTGAAGGTAACATTTCCCAAGCTTTGGAACTATCAACGACAGAGACTCATTCATGCCCTGCTAACAAATTGTTTTGAACATTAGGGCCAATGTCCTTAAATGACAAGATACCGCTTTGGACCAACCTCTGAACTTCGACCTTCAAAGAAAAGCAATATTCTAAATCGTTCCCAGGAGCATCCTGATGAAAGGCACAGAAAGCGTCAGCCTTATATCCTCTTCGCAGTTTTTCAGGAACAACTGGTCGAGCTCGAGTTTGAACCAGATTCTTCTTCAACAAAGAAGGATACAGCTCTGTGTATGTCATTGGAATTGGATCAAAGCTCATTTTCCTCTGATGACATTGCCCTTGATTTCCTTGTTGAGGTGCCCTCTGATATACAATAACAATCGGAGTCTCATTGACGAATGGAGTCACAGAAGCAACTTGTTGATTCCTATTATGAGATCTCCCTTGCCTACCACGAAGTATAGCATATGAGTCTTGCTCTTTCTTTTTGGAAGAACTATCACCATACTTCTTAGCACCATTTGACGAGTCCCCGTCTTTAGACAAACGACCTTCACGGACAACTTCCTCTAAACGGACACCCATGCCCACCATTTCAGTAAAGTCACTTGGCGCGCTTGCTACCATCCTTTTGTAGTAGAAAGCGCCTAACGTCTTCAGAAAAATCTTAGTCATTTCTTTCTCCTCCATGGGAGGAATCACTTGTGCAGCCACTTCGCGCCATCTCTACGCGTACTCTTTGAACGATTCTCTGTCTTTCTGAACCATGGCCCTAAGATGGTCTCGGTCAGGCGCCATGTCCACATTGTACTTGTATTGTTTTATGAATGCTTCTCCCAAATCATTAAAAGTATGGATGTTAGCGCTGTTTAAACTCATGTACCATTTCACCGCTGCATTGGTCAGACTATCCTGGAAAAAGTGAATCAGCAGACACTGATCATCAGTGTGGGTAAACATTATCCTCACGTACATCACCAAGTGAGCACGAGGGCAAGTGTTTCCCTTATACTTCTCAAACTCCGGGACCTTGAACTTAGCAGGCACTTTAACATTCGGGACCAAACACAACTCATTCACATTCTACCCAAATAAATCTTTTCCCCTAAGAGCCTTCATCTCTCTTTACATTCTATCAAACTCTTCTTGGAAATCATCTATTCTATCATAAAGACCCAAGTCTTCACTTGGCGGAGGGAAATGACGACACATATCTTCATTAACAAACATAACCAAATTCACTGAAGGAGGTGCAGCAGGAACAGTATGCACCACAAGAGGTGCATGAGTAACAACATTTTGAACCACTGGAGCATCTTGAGGGTCAAGATTGAAACCTTCAGGTGCAAAATTCTCTGGCATTCCCCATGGATAACCCTGAGGCATACGGTTTTGAACAACAACCGGAGTAGCGGATATAGGAACAGTAGGAACTTCAGCATTTACCCTTGTTGGTTGAGGTTGAACACTCGGTGGCTGATTCTGAGCAACCACCAGAGCTTCCATCAGAGTAGTCAAGTTGCCCAAGCCATCCTTCAAAGCAAAAACTTCTTCGCGCAGCTCGCGATTCTCCTGTTCTAAGTTGTCCATCTTCTTTTTGAAATTAGCCCGAGTGTTGTAGTGATGAGTCAGCTTGCTGAGTGAAGTAAAGAAGCTGGGTAAGACACCTGGATATGCAAAATAAATGCAAGAAATATGTGTAATATGATGCATGATATGCAATGCATATGATTATTTTTACTTCATTATTTAATATTTCAAGGGATTTAAGATTTATAGACACATTGCAAACATCCAAGTAATAAAGCTTTTGAAATACCGAAAATTTTTATTATAATAAATTCAAAATGGATTACAAGTTTCAATGATCCCAAGTACAAGATGAAAATACAATCTAAAATCCTGAGAAAAAGAACTGATAGAGATCAATCTGTACGCTGGCGCTTCTCTGTGAGCCTGACAATCTGAGCCCTCAATCTCTGATTTTATTCCACATGTATGATGGCAACCTCCCTCTACTCATTTGGATCAGAAAGTGAGTAACCAGCACCTGTTTGAGGCTTAGGAGAAAATAAATCCCCTTGCCTCTCCATAGACTCCACCGCTCGACTCTCAAGGATCTCGATCAAATCGTCTTTCTCCTTCAGGTCTGCTCTGTAGGAACTCTCTAAAGTCTGGAGCTTGTTCTTCCAAGCATTCCTTTCCTGTTGCATCCTAACCAAAACAAGTTGCAACTCTTCTAGACCATCTAATAAGGGAGGAGTGGTCTTCATAAATAGGTCAGGCATGGGTGTCTCCTGAGTATACGGCATCTTCAACTGAAGAGCTCTCGATCGAACCCAATGAAGATATGGCTCCAAAGAAACAACACCTCTAGGTCCCAAATCCTTCCTAATCTTCTGATAATAGGGAAAAGTAAAGAAGTGATGCACTGGATCATAGAACTGGACCAAAGTTGAGAGAATACCCTCCTTCATCTTCAGCTTCATGAGAGGAATAATGGATCCATACTTTTTCCGAAAGTCTGAAGAACGCTCGATTTTGGGAATTAGACTGACCAACTAATCTATCTTGGAATCCTTGAAACTGTATTTCCCAGTCTTTCTCTTTCCAGAATCCATGGTTAACAGTACCTGAGATATTCACAAATAGTCAACCTTTAAATCCCTTGAAATATTGTTTTCTTCAAAAGATGCTTATGAGTGCATGAATGCATGATGTAACAATCACACACAAGATCACACATATAGGGTTCATAGGTTCAACGTCACGAGCATGAGGCCGAAGGTACTACCCATAAGGTTTTGGTCTAAAAAGTTATCACCTGCCGAACAAGGTTCTAGAGGTTCCCAGAGTCTACATCCTTCCTTCGAATATTACCAACTTCCCAATTAACTCGGTAATTAGTAATATTCTCAAGAAAGACTCGCCCGAGCGTAGTATCGCGTGACAACTATTTCCGGATTACTTCGTCATAGCTTCCGCACTACACCTAAAAGGCCAAGACGGGTTAGGTAATCTACGGTCCTCAGCTTCAGCAGGCTCTCAGGTTGAAAGTAGTATGTCTTCTCGATTACTCGGTAAACGACACTACAATCAAAGGGGCCTCCACTTAGTGGGGGATCTCATGCCTCCTTTTTTGGGATTACTCCCTCAAAGTTAACATGACTATACCGCCCGTCCTATCTTAAAGTTTGCCCAAGTCTGGGTATAGGACTTATAAGTAATCACCAAGCACCCTGAAAACCAGGAAAATCCAAACAAACATATATACAAAATATAACACATAAACAACAATAGCACATATACAGATATAAACAAAGATAGGCTCAACCCACTTAGGGATGGACCAGCAAGAGGTCAATCTGTCCCCAGTGAAGTCTCCATTTTTCTGTAGCAATAGAAATGTTCAAGACTAAGCCGTTGGATTGACTAGACTTTATACAAATCAAAATAAAAATCACCACCGCGCTTTATTGTTTCCAAAGGAATGGGAAAAGAGTGAATAACCCAAAAAAGGGGGAAAGATTCAAGGTAAGGGGGTTGGTTATGAAAAGGGAAGGTATTAGCACCCTAAACATCTACGGTACTCCGCAGGAACCTCTTTGAAAAATCTGTATATTTTGGCTATAAAAATGTGTTGTATATAAAATGGATGGTGGGGGTGAGAAAAGAAATATTTTTTATGATTTTTGCACCCGCCGCGGTTGCGAACCTTTAGTGCCTACGTACCATCTTTCGTGCAATAGGGGATCAGGGTACACGTAGTTCCTCTTTTAAAAATTTGAAACAAAAGTGTGTTGGTTAATTTTATGAGATAAGACATCATCGTCATTGTCCGTGTGGAAAACATACTTACTACCCACAATCATGAGAAAGGAGAATTTACATCATCTCAAAGTGGAGGATATGGCTTGAATTTTAAAATCACCAATGCCTCACTCAACACCCAAGTGGAAAATATCTCTCTTCACTACATATTGTAGAAGTATAGTTGTTTGCATCACTACAAGGATTGACAAGAGTCTAATCTTTTAAGAAAAGTTTTAAAAATAAAAAGCCAAAGTGGCAAAAATGGTTTGAAATGAGATTGGTTGACTTTTATTCTTCTCAGAAAAATGTCAAAGTATTATTAAATTGATTGAAATTTATTTATGAAAATGTTTTGAAAATGCATGGACCTAAGTCCAAGTTTATTATGAAAGTGTTTCAAATTTAGAAATAAGAAGAGTTTTTAAAAGGAGGGAGAAGAGTTTTTAAAAGGAGGGAGAAGATTTTTTGAAATTAAAGAAGATGGGAGGAGAAGAAGAGGCCATTCTAAAGCATAAGCTAAAAGCTAAGGATAAGGGCCATCTAACCAACAAGAAGCCAATACTTGACATTATGAGTCAATATAGAATTCCCATTCTTCGGAATGAAACCAAGCAAGCAAAGATGATAAACCTCTTGAGAGAACCAAACTTCAAGTGTTTTAAGTCTTAGCAAAAATTGGGCAGAGTAACGGCTATATACGGGTGAATTCTAGATTACAAACAAAGTATGTAATCACAATAACCTGCATATAAAACAAACAAACAACCCAATGTCTTAAGGTAAACCTCAAGAACTCTAGACAAAATATCAAATAAAGTCACAAAGTCTCCAAGATAGGCCAAGGTTTCTAATCCTAAGTCCAAGAAGTCCAATGCTCCATAATGCCAAGGATAGTAACCAAATAGTCCAAGTATCATTAAATATTTTTATGGTTCATGTTGATTATTAGGTGTCTTTAAAAGGAAAATAAAAGCTCAAGTGAGCAAAATAAAAATGACATAAAAGTAAATGCTCAAGTGAGCAAAAAATAAAAATGGCATAAGAATAAATGCTCAAGTGAGCAAAAAAAAGGGCATGAAATGTAAATGCTTAAATTAAATGGTACATAAAGCATAAAAAATAAAAGCATAAAGTAAAGTCAATTGTTAGAAATTAGTGGTTAGTTGGATGACCATCTTGAAACTTGCATTTGGAACTCATTAGAGGATTGGTAGAACCAAAGCCTCCACACAACAAGTTGCATTTTCTTTTTGTCAAGTATATCATCCATTTTGGAATCCTCAAAAGTAACATTTAATGATCAACGATGTTTAAGTGATTCACGTTGACCAAAGGTGTTGTAGATCCATTAGAGGATTGGTAGAACCAAAGCCTCCACACGATGAATCTCAAGGTTATTGGATCAAAGAGATCAAATTAATATACTTGGGCTTGCAATCATAAGTTTGGGCCACGAATGATCATTTATTCGAATCGGGACAAAATTTAGCGCTATGTCAAGCAATCGTAAGTGGACTTATGTAGAAGTCACACCTATTTTGAGTCCGGTCAATAGAAATTTATGAACTTCATGTTTGGATAAATAATATAGAGATCATCATCCTTTAACATGTAGCACAATTAAAAAAAGAAAGGGATAAGATGAAGAGGTAGAGGAATGATAAGCTAATTTGGATCACCATTTCAAAATTCTTTCATCTTTAAATTCAACCACTCCTCTAGATGGATTAAAGCACTAAACATATCATTAATCCAAAGCACCAAAAATGAATTAAATAATTTACTCTTAGGTAGATTTGAATGGATGAACATTTATCCAACTTCATCTACATCACAAAGTCCATTGAGTTTAAAGATAAATTGGACATTTAAAATTGCAATCCAAACCAACAATCAAAAGGTCTGAGTAGAAAAATCATTTTGGATCAAAGCTGCCCCAAAACAAGGCAAAAAACACATTCTGTCCCTGTGTAAATCGATTGCACTACTGTGTAAATCGATTTACGTAGTACAGTTTTCAAAAATTTGTGCAAAATTGCTTTTGTGCAATCAATTGCACAGTCACTGCAATCGATTGCACACTGTTACAGTAGCAAAAACAACATTTTAAAAGGCCAATTTCTTGTTTAAAATTTCCATCAAACACCTTATGATCATGGATCCAATTGAGCACGAAAATTCCATCAAATTATGAGAAAATAACACCATTGGAATCACAAAATAATGCTCAAAGAATCGAACCCAAAGATCAACAAGAGATCACATTATGAAAGATGAATTATCCAACTTACCAAAGGTAGATCTAGAGAATTATCAAAACAACTTCAAGAATTTTCTTCAATTCAACCACAAGAATCAATTGACCAAGCTTGGATGTAGAGAATTGATGGAGAAAAAGTGTTTGGATGAAGGTTTAGCTCAAAGATTAGTAAGATTCAATTCAAAGCTTACTAACTTTTTTTGAAAATGGAGCTTTGAGTGAATTTGGTAGATGGAGAGAATTGAGAGATTTTTTAGCAAGGTGGATTTGGCTATCAAAAGCTTGAAATTTGAATGAAATGAGGGCTCTATTTATAGAGTTTTAGGATTGGGATTAGTGGTAATTTGGTAATTGATTCTTGGAGCCAAAATTTGAATTAATGATAATTCTTTCAAATATTAGAGCCAAAATTTGAATTAATGATATTTCCTCTTAAAAATGAAAGATTGGCACTAAAATTTGAATTAATGGTACATCTTTCAAAAATGAAGGAAAATTGGAGCCAAAATTTGACAAGTTTAAAATTGCTGATTTTTTTTTCAAATTTTCACGCTGTGCAATCGATTGCACTATAGTGAAAATCGATTTGCACAGTATATTTTTTTCAAAAATGGCGCAAAATGCACTATGTGCAATCGATTGCACTCTAAGAGCAATCGATTGCATCAGTGAAAAAAAATGAATTTTTGTTAATTATTTTTCTTTGCAAAATAGAGATTTTAGGAGAATAATACCAGGAATCTTTATTTGTCAGATGCTTTGACTTGGTACCTACAAAACGCAAATATGAAAAGACAAAGACAAATATTTTTTGTATTTTGATTAGAAGTTAGTCAACAACACATATACAAAATACACAACTAAGGTGCTTGGAGATTCCTCAAGAGCAAACTTAAATATAGGAGATAGAAAAAAGAGGAAGAACCAACCCTAATGTGATCTTGTTATGATCGAGTTGATATGATATGATAGAGGAATCTTAGGGGCAAAAAATAGGGTATAACACCGTCGTACTTATCAAATGCAGGGACCTTGAACTTCCGCGGGATGACCACCCCTGAGACCAGTCCTAACTCTTCAAAATCAAACCCGGGTACCCTTTGGATCTCCATGGCATTGAGCCGATCCTCCAGCTGTTTGTATTTATCATAACAGGAGGATACTGCTCCTCAGAGTAGTCAGGTTCATCTTCTTCATACCCAAAGTTGTTGTCTCCTTCCTTGGACTCTCCATCTTGATTGTCTCCTTTTTCCTACGTGGTTGCGAAATCTAGAGCTCTCTTAACCGGTACTATGATCCTTCTTCCCAAATTCACTACACCAGCTGGTTTCTTTTTCTTCTTCTTGTCCTTGAGAATCAGAGCTTTCAAATCTTCTTGTCCCTTAGCCAGATTCAGGAACATTTCTTGGAATTGGGCATTCTGTGCCTGAAGCTCCCTAATTGTTTGTTCAAGAGCCATTTATGAAATAAATAGCGCAGAAGATAAGAAACTTGTCATGAGAACCTGTTTATGCAATGACGTGTATGATATATGTATGCAGTGTTTTCAAAGGCCTAATAGGATTTATACTCTCTTAACCAAAACAGAAACAAAGACTTTTTATTAGTAATCTCAAATGAAATCAATGTTTACAAAGGAATAACAAATAATAAACTTCTAAAACTTCTAAGTCTACCAAGGACGCTTCCTTTTGGTACTAATGTAGGCATTGAGATTCTGCTCTTCATGAAGCCGCTTTGTCAGTTCCAACAGCTTTTTCTCACTGGCATAGAATTGGGACTCAAAGGCATCTCATTCTTCTTTGAGCTGTATCTAAGATTTTTGCAATTCTTCTAAGTTTGTTGGCATATCAGGATGAAGAATGATGCGAGACTCGACCCCTTGAACAATAGGCTCTGAAATCACCGGTAAGATAGCAACACACGACATCATAAGATTTTTAGCATGAGTCACACCCATTTGAGGTATGGCTCCAAAGGGATGGAGTTTTTATGCGCTAGAGTCCTGCTATCAGTCTTCTTAACCATTCCCCAAGCGCGGATGAACCTCTAATGATAACCTTGCAGGTCATTTGAATAGTTGAACACAATACCTTTAATGAGCATATCATGAGGACCATCCCTTCGGACGTAACTGAATTGACGTAAAGCTAAAGAGAGGTTGTAGGTGATTCCCTCTTTAATGCCAAGGAGTGGAACATTGGGAAATTCTCTGTAGCGATCAATAAAAGAGATGTCTTCTTGGGAGCGAGGGCACCAAAAGATGTCAGAGTGAGAAAGAGACATTAATATATGGTTCCATCTTAATCCTAATTCATTCCTCATTACTGACCGAGGAAGGTGAGAAATAAACCACCTATAGAGTAGAGGTATATAACACATAAGAGTCCATCGCTTCTTCATGATACGTGTATGGAGTGAGTGCAGAATATCCCCGAGCAATGTAGGCACTGGATTGTGAGCAAGGAAAATGTTTATGGCACTGACATCTACAAACTAGTCTAAATTGGGGAACAGAACCAACCCGTAGATCAAAAGAGTTTAAACATGTTCAAATTTATGGTAACTCATAGCGTATGGGAATACCTAGGCTTTCTTCATCAGGAAACTTGTGAAGAGGCCCTTAACTCCACTCCTTCTTTCCTAATTGGACTCAATGTCAGATGGCTTCAAATGCAAAGCTATGGCAACATCTTCAGCAATTGGATCTTGTTCTAAACCGGTAAATGGCATATGTTCCAATATAGGTAACCCGAGTATTTTGGAGAATTCTTCCAACGTAGGCACCAACTGATAGTCTGGAAATGTGAAGCAGTGGTGCTTAGGGTCGAAGAACTGGAATAAGACACTCATCAAACCTTTGTCAAAACCGGTAGAAACCAAACTGAGCAAGTAGCCATATCTCTTGTTGAATGAGGAACTCTTGGGAACCTATGAAACCAATTCTTTGAGTTTGGGAGGGATCTCTACAAAATTGATTCAGATGGTTTTTCTGCGAGCTGAATCCATGACCTATAAAACAGATAAGAGATAAATCCATAAGCCCTTGAAATGGTTAGTGTACATGACATGTTATGATGTTTATGATGTTATGATTATTCATTGAAATCACAAGCATATCAAACACAAACAAGTCACACAGAGACCTTAGGTTTAAAGGCTTGCATGAGTTTTAAAGGTAAGTACCCTCTTGAAGTTTCAGTTGGCTAAACACGTCATATTAATAGTAACCGGGTTCTAAGGAGTCTCATATCACCGACCTTTCTTTTAGGCATTATTCTAGCTTAAGCACCGAAGTATTGCAGCCATATTATCCCAAAAGTCTAGTCTCAATGAGTGTAGTATCGAGTATCAACCAATCTTCGGTCGGAACCAAAGTCGGACATCTCACTACTTTCTAATGGCTTAGGATGAGTCAATTAAAGGTTCTAAAGGTCATTTAGCGCTTAATGAAACTAAGGAAGCCTAATGTTATCCTTGACTGACTCAAGGAACATTAGTACAAACCAAACTATCACTCTAACATAGCTACCACTTTGTCCATATCGATCTACGCCGTATAACTTCCATGATTTATTGTTACTTACCTAATAAGGTGCCCTAGATCCGGGTGTAGGATCTATAGTAACAACCCAAACAATCCCTCAAAAGTAAAGCATAAAAACACACAATGAAAGCAATTTTAAAATGAACTAAGCTCTAAGGTAACCCCACTTTTTACTATTCCCTAACAGAGTCTCCAGTTCTGTGATACGGTGGCAGAACCGACTGGTAATACTGGTTTTGCATTTTGTATTTGCAAATGTTGCGGTAAGTAAGAGTCGCCACCGACTTTTCTTTTATCCAAATTAAGGAAAGGGTAAAAAGAACAAAAAAATACCTTTTCGAGAGTTTTCTGAGTAAGGGGGTAGATTATGGAAAGGGAAGGTGTTAACACCCTTTCTATCCGTAGTTATCTATGGGCTCTTAGAGGTTTGCTCATTTTTTGAAATACCTTTGTGCTTTTCATGTTTGAAAATGTTTAGAAAATGTCTTAGTGCGGAGATTTGCCTTGCATTAACTCTTGTATCAGTCCTCAAAAGTGTTGACAAAGCAAATGTTTTTGAAAGTTGTTATTAAAAAAAAAATTAGTATTTGTGTAATTGCAAAATATTTTGAGCAAACTTGTAACAGCAATCTACTTTGTACTCGAAAAGGTAGTTCTTTTCCTCACATCCTTTAGACAGTGCTATCCTACTATTAGAGAGTAGGTAGCTCTATCGTTGGATGTATGAGGGACATCAAAAGGACATTACAGTCAAGAAGGCAACTTGTGGAGACGCTTTAGCAATTTTGTTTAGGGACTAGATCATTTACCGAGAGGCAACTGTAGGGTCATCGAGGGACAATGATCTTTTTAATTTATGGGTCTTTGCTAAAGCGTCCCCGTTTCGAGGGACATGAATGCTTTATTTCTGAAGGCAAATAAAGTGGAGTACCCTAGAGGTGCGCATGTGCAATTGTATTCTATTCAGTTCATTTATCTTGCGCATTTAGGGTTTGCTAGCATTTTAATTTCAGTCTTGCCATACATGCCTAGTTACTAGCCGTAAATATGTACATAATATAAAGTGCGCAAGTATAAACCTACACTATTACATGGCTTTGGGGAGGGGATTTACAATGTATAAAAATTGGGGGAAGAAAAATAAAGAAAGCGGATAAAATCCTATTAACTATTACATTCCATGACACAAATACAAAAAACGCGAAAAATCACGCGCGAAAGGTTGATAGTTCGCCTAAAACCTAAAAGAAAATCTAAATAAAATAAGAAAAATATTTTTGTTATATTTTTGATTTAAAATAACTAATTTAATTATTCTAAAGTTTATTTAGAGAATAAGATTAAGTTAAGAAAAATAGTCTAGGCTTTTTTTTTTAGTTTTTTATTATGAAAAGAAAATAATTAGTCCTAAACTCTAATTCATTTTTAATTAAGAAAAGGTTACAGTTTTAATTAATTAATTAATTAAAGAAATAAATCATTTAATTAAGAAATCTAAACCTAATTTTTTAGTGAGCTTTTTTTATATTTGGTTAATTAAACAAAAGAAAACAATAATGAAAAATAAATATAAGAAATAATACAAAAAAGATGCCAAATGGGCCTAGGCATGTAAAAGAGAAAAGGGGGGTGTGGATTGGAATTTCCGCTAGGCCCAATGCTGAAGAGAGTCCAGGTCTGCGCCAAATCAGGTGTATAGCAGTCTTGAAGATGCATGGTGGACCATGTCTTGGTATGCATTGGATTTGAATTAACCATGATCTGATGGTTCAGATTGGTGGTCCACGATGCGCGCACAGGATGTATCAACATTGAATCTGCAAAGCAATAGAAAAAAAAAACAAAAACAAGGAATTGCAAAAGGGATGGATCAAACCCAACCCTCTAGACCTGCAAACGCTTTAACACACACTCATCCAACTGTTGGGACAACCTTACATCTGTTAGTATAAGCACAAAGAAATGTATATAATGTAAAATAAATGAACACGTTGATTTGGCAAACATGCGCGCTCTAGTGGGGTCCCTCTATTTTGAATGGGCGAATCAAAATATAACGTTTTGACACACATGCTCTAGGGAGGTCAAACCATGGTCCTAGTTTGAGCTAAAACCATCTCCATCTCTGAAAACGAAAACCTCCATGTTTCGACCCCCTAACATGGTGATCTATGGTTCTGGCATTGTTTCTCACATGAAACACGTTAGAAAATTCACAAAAAATGATAACAATATGAATGTGCAAGCAAAAGGGATTTATATTACGAATTAAACAAGTTTGAGATCCAAGAATTTTACCAAAATAAGAGGATCAGATGAGGGTAATTCTGCGTGATTTAGACTTGTTTAAGGCATGGAATCACTCCCGGGACCTTTAAGGAATGAACGGTTGGCTTGTTTTGGATTAAGAAAGGCTGGAATTTGCTTCTTCAAAATTCATGATTTTGACAGTTCTTTGCAAATTTGCGTGGCTCCTTTCAAGCTGTGTATCCATATCAAAATGTTCGCTAATGCTTTGTTTATATAGAGAGGAGTGAGGAGACAAGAAGGAAACGGTTTAAACAACCTTGATTATGTTCTTTAAGAGCCATAAACAAAATATTGTAACTTTTCCAAAGACATGGAATCTTGTCTTTTTTTGAATTTGAATGAATGTGGACATCAATACCCTTTGAATGCCTCCAATTCCTTCCCTTTGATTGGACTTCTTGTATAGCCTTTGAATGTGTCCTTTGAATGGACCATTTGTGTACCCTTCGAATGGGCCTTTGGTTGCCTCCTCGAATGGACCATTTGTGTACCTTTCGAATGGTTCATGTTCTCATCACTGGGGCTTCTTCGTTTGAACCCCTATTCAGCTAGCCCAAACGAAAACTCTTTCCTGGCCAATTGAAGCTTCTTTTGGCATGAATGTTCTTGTGCATGTTGGCTTAAAACTGGCAGTATGTTGGCTTTTGGGCCAGCAGGCCTCTTTGAATATTTTTCTTTCATTTTGGCTAGCAATATCCTTCGTTTTGAACCAATGTGTGTCCTATTTTGAAGGGAACCCATGCATCATTTGTATACATCACTTGCCATTCCTTCGAATGGGCCAACAAAGTAAGTCCTTCGAATGGAACACCTACGTATGCCCCTTTAAATACATCAATACATGTCTTTCAAATGGGGCAAATATATGTCCTTCGAATGGACCATGTGCCTGTCCTATGAATGTGCCAGTTGTGTACCTTCTGAAAGGGGCATCCGGGTACGTCATAGTGCAGAAACTTTGTACGTTGAAGGGTCTTGGCATTAAGAGCAAGCATAGAAGAATTCTTTGCCTTATGCTTCCAACACAAGCATGGAGGGACTTTTGGCCTAGTGAATTGAAGGCATGCTGATGGGTCTTTACCCTGTGAAACCAATGCAAGCATGAAGAGGCATACGTGCGCTGGTGACAAGCTGAGGGGCCTTTTGCCCAGTGGGAAATTTGTGAATCGAAGGCCAGTTAAAAGTAGCCTTTTGCCTTGTGGATCGAAGGCAAGTCTGAAAAAGTTTTTTGCCATTGTGAATCCAAAGCAAGCATGAAGAAGCCTTTTTCCCTGAATGAAGCTGGCATGCAGGAACCCACTGTTTTGTGGATCAAAGGAAGCATGCAAGAGGTCACTGCTGGTGGATCGAAGGGAGCTTACAGGGGATTCTTGCTTTGTGCGCTGAAGGCACGCACAGAGGGAGAATTTTCCTACTTGAAGCAGGAATCAAGCTTGCTCTAAAGAAATCAAATGTCCAATCGAAGCAGGATTTGAACTTGCATGCAGGTAGCCATTGCATTGTGAATCAAGCCAGCATGTAAAGCCAATGGTGCAATCGAAGGAGCACTAATAGGAGACCTTTCCCTTTTGGATCAAATGAGGCTGTTTCAAAGGAAACATATGCCTAGTCGAAGCTTGTATACAGCAAACAATCAAAAGGCCAAGGCTTCAATCTAAGCTTGGATCTTTGAGGCAAGCTTGGAGGGGGTTAGGCGCTCAATTGAAGCCTGTCGACATGCCAATCGAAAGACCCTTTGACATGTCAATCGAAAGACCTTGTTTATCTTCACAAAATTTATTTTTTCTTTGATTAAGTGTTTGTAATCACCTATGTAAGAGAAAAATCTTGGAAAAATATGAGAGGGCAAATTTTGGGGTACAATAGGAAGCAACTACGAACGTTATACCTACTCAAAAAGTCTTTGTTCATTTCCTCCTCCTTTAGATATTGCTATCTTACCTTTGATTGATAAGAAGCCCTATCATTGGATGTGAAGGGACAGGCGTGCATCGTCTTATAATCATAAAAGGCAACATTGTAGGATACCTTAGCAATTTATCTTGTGAGGGGCTAAGATCATTTACCAAAGGCAACATTGAAGGGTCATCAATGTACTACGATCTTGTATTCGAGGGTTATTGCTAATGTATCCCACGTTCGAGGGACATGACTATTTTATTCTAAGGCAACAAGTGTGGGTTAACCCTAGAGGTGAAAGTGTGCAAAGTGTATTGATTTCATGCATTTTTGTCTTGAATTAGGGTTTTCTACTTGTTGATTTTAAGTCTTGCCATACAAACCCTAATCACTAGCAATAATATTGAAAGCGATAAATTGCGGAAATTTAAAGTTCTACGCTATTACATCTTTTTTTGGGGATGGGGTTACAAATCACAAATGGGGGATGAAAGAAATTAAAACCTAATTACTATTACAACCATATTGAATAATGAATAACAATATATAAAAATATAAGATAATATAAAAATATAAGATAATGTAAAAGGGAAGGAAAATTGTTTAATAAAACTTTATGCATCGACACATGCACTTATGCATCAATACATATCACTTCTTACCCTTGGAAATGGAAACCAACTCAGTATGTATTGATACATAATGGTTTGCATCGAATCATTTTTGTTTTCCATCGACACATGAACTTATTCATAAATACATATCACTTCTTGCTCCTGGAAATCAAAACCAACTCAATATGTATTGATACATAATGGTTTGCATCGACTCATTTCTGTTTTGCATCGAATCATTCGTGTTTTGCATCGACTCATACACATTTTGTCTATCTGTAATATGTCTTGATAACAATATGTATTGATACATAATTCATTGTATTGGCTCATCCCCTATTTTATAACTAATATGAGTCGACTCATATGAGATATGTATCAACTCATACTGCAATTTTACCTCTAACATTTTTCTGTTGCATATATAAATCAGTTCTTAACACATGGTTAATGAAAATGAAAAGTAAGCATATGGTTAGCTTCAGGAAATGATATCTACATTTTATCTTCACAAATGAACCACTAGTGATGCTTGTATGAAGTGTTCAAAGTCAAGAAAACTTACCTTGAAATTGAAATTTGTGTTTTGATTTAGAGTTGTTGTATTGTCTTGGAGAAGTCAAGTTGCAGGTGGCTGTTTTTGAGTTTGGAGAATGGTGATAGTAATGTTACAGAAGTTGTTCCTATGTTTGAACAAATTCTATATGATGTATATGAAGTATTTATATGGTTTGTTTGGTCAAAACTTGCAAGGTATGAGAGATTCAAAGATTTGGACTTCACAGCACAAAGATGGAGGCTTTATGAACAATTCTAGTTTTTTGAGAATGAAGGGATTTTGAATGCTTGTTTTCTATTTTCTCTTTTTTTTTCCTGACCTATCTCTCTTACAATTGATCAATATATTTATAGGCAAGAGGTTTGGGAGATTGAAGTAATCAGATTTGTAAAACAGCGTGTTACGGTTTAGTTGGATTGTACATGAGAATTCATGACTTTGCATAGTTCCAATGGGGCCTAGCCTGTTTTTTAGGAGTTCTTTGCAGGTTGTAGATGGTTGCTTCTTGCTTTGGTATTGTGTATGTGCAGAAGAAATCATTGAGAGGCTCAAGGAATTGACATTGTGGTTAAGGCCATGCTTTTCAAGAATGGAAATGGTGCCTTTATGCCATAAATGGAAAGATTTTTTGGACAATGGCTCAAACATTTGGGTAATAGCTCAAGAGTAGGTGTAAGAATTAAATTATGGTGAGATTTTCAAGTTAGAAGGTCTGCAACACAAGATTGTGCAGCATATCATATAGATTGGATTATGTGTTCTTCAATAAAATATCTTGTAATTCAAGAATGGATGTTCAACTTCATGCCTTTGAATCTCCTAGCTCAAGTATGATAAATTCATGCTCTTGGATGTTTTGGAAAGCTTGAAACGTCCTCTATAACCTTCATGTTTTCCACTTTTGTCAAATCAGGTTGGAACTAGGTGAAAATTGGCCAAGAAGTTGAGATAAAAACTGACCAAAACTTGTTGAAATTTTTTCTAAGTGTTGGATGAAAGTGTCGTGACTTCATGAGTTTGCATCTTCAAATCTAAGTCTCTTTTGGACATCAACCCTATAATACAAAGTTGTAGAATTTGTAAAGATCTACAACATTCATGTTGAAAGTTTTCTTTGAATTCTCTTGCATCTTGGTGAAATTTTTTCATGAAGTAGTGAAATTATCAAGGTTAAAGACACTTAGAAATTTTCTAAGTATTGAAAATCTTGACTTTTTGTGGACTTTCTTGACTTTCTTTATTCTTTATGATCAAGTTTGATATTTTTTAATATCTTGATGAAATGTGATTTTTGAAACTCCACTTTGATCAAAAGGTCAAAGTTTGACTTTTGGTGTATCAGTTGACTGAATTTCGACTATCAATCAATTTATTTTGAGAAATGTTTTGAGCCATGAAATTAGGTAAACATGTTGTATTTGAATCCTTGATATCATGTTTCAAACCATTAAGTCATGCATTAGGTCAAAAACCATTGATCAGTCAAATACAGTTAAAACCCTAATTTTGACCATTTTGCCCTTTTGATGATTTGAACATTTTTTCTTGAGGAATTGTGATCCAAACTTGATAAATTGATAGATGTAACTTCAAAATGTTGATATTGGTCAAAAATATTTAAGTTTGACTTTAGGTTGACCATATTTGACTTTTTATCCATACAATTGATTTTGGGTCATCTGATCAATTGACTGAGCAATTTTGAGATGCAAGACTTGAAACTTGATATGAGAATTCTTGAAGGTCCATAATGATCCATGAAAGTAAATTGAAGCATTATAAGTCCAATTGTACTTGTGAAAATCCAAACCCTAATTTGAGACATTAGTGTTGAGGAGATGGCTTGACCTAGTCAATACTCGTGCAAGCTTGAACCATTGAAGATCTTTGTGAGAAATATCTAGAGAAAAGAGAGGGAAAATTTTGGGGTACAATAATGACCTAATTACTTGAATAATAATCTCAAGGACTCAAGCACAACATGTTTACCTAATTTCATGGCTCAAATCATTTCTCAAGATCATTGCATTGATAGTTGAAAATTTGATCAACTGATGAAAAGTCAACTGATACACAAAAAGACAAACTTTGACCTTTTGGTCAACATTGAATTCCAAAGATCAAAATTCATCAAGACATTGAAAAATATCAAACTTGATCATCAAGAATCAAGAAAGTCAAGAAAGTCAACAAAAAGTCAAGATTTCTAATACTTAGAAAAATTCTAAGTGTTTTTTAACCTTGATAATTTCACTACTTCATGACAATTTTTCACCATGATGCAAGATGATCCAAGGAAAACTTTCAACATGAAAGTTATAGATCTTGATGAATTCTACAACTTTGTTCCTTAGGGTTGATGTCCAAAAGATTCTTAGATTTGAAGATATAAGCTCATAAAGTCATGACATTTTTCATAAAACACAGTGAAAATTTTAGCAAGTTTAGGCAGATTTTTAACCTAACTTCTTGACCAATTTTCACCTAGTTCCAAGCTGATTTAGACAAAGTGTTCAACATGAAGGTTATATAAAATTTTTCAAGCTTTACAAAATGTCCAAGAATTTGAGGAGATCATTTTTGTTCTAGGAGAATCAAAGAGAAGAAGTTGGCATGATAAACTTGAATTACAAGGCATTTTCATGAAGAACACATAATCTAATCTCATAGCTATGCTGCATAATTTTGATTTGAAGCCCTCCTAACTTGAAAATAACTCCATAATTAAATGTTTACATGATTGATTGAGCCATTATCCAAGTGTTTGAGCCATTGTCCAAGTCAATTTTCCATTTTTGGCACAAAGTTACCATTTCCATTCTTGTAAAGCAAGCTTTATGCATAAGTCAATGCATTGAGCCTCTCACTTGTTTCTTCTGATCACAATCCATTGTAAAGTGAAGAAGCAACCTCCCTGCACCCAACAAACTCAAACCATGCTTGTACTTGAACCTTAGAACTATGAAAATCCATTCAACTTGATTTCTCATTTTCAACCAAACCATAACATGTTATCTCAAAATTCTGGTTACTTCAAGATGTCAAACCTCTTGCCTGTAAATAGAAGATGTATTTGCAAGCTAAGACGCGAATTCACAAGCCTTAAAACTACCTCAAAATCCCTGAAATCAGAAATAGCACCAAACACTCCATAACTTTCCATTTCTGACTTTGAATTCCAAATGCACAAACCACTCGTGCGTTTTCCATTTTAATCATTCAAACATCACCCATACACCATATAGAAGTGATCCAAACACTTGGACCACTTCTATAACACATCCATCACCATCCACCATTTTCAAAACTCAACTCTGTACATTGACTTCTACAGGAAGATTCAGCCACTCTCAATCCAAATTAAGCATTGTAGTAGCTTCCTAGGAGTCCAGTGAAGTTATTCAGATCATCACAACACTTCCAGAAGTGCTCAAACTCCATACACGACTTCCAGTTTTGAGGTAAGTTTTCTCAACTTTGAACTCTCTCTACATGCATCATTAATGGTTACTTTGTAAGTAAAAAATGTAGACATCATAGCCCTGAAGCTAATCATGCCCTTAGTTTTCATTTATGTTGCTTGAGTGATGCGAATTTTGAGTTTGAACTTTCTGAAAAAAATAGGTTTTATTTGGTACCAAAAGAAATTCCCATTCATCTTTGATTTATAGCTCATTCATGTTTACATTTTCTGATTTGGTTAAGAAATGAGGAAGTTGCAAAATTCAAAAATGGTGTTGGAAATGTTGGAGTGAGGTTAGGGATGAAGTACCATTAGGACTGCGTTTATTTTATATTTATTACAAGTTGTATTACTCACGGATGAAACAACCACCCCACTGGCAGGAAAAGCGCATGTAAGGCATTGAACTATAAGGACTTGGGTTCGAGCCCCAGTGGTACCCTTTTGTATTTTTTTCATATATTTCTTACAGATTCAGTACATCAAGCCACACGCGCCCACCATGAAGCCTCACATTAATGCCATATGATCATCACAAGGATAAATCCAAGACTACACAATGCAAGACCATAATGCATCATCACAAGCCATCCACACTTGAACATTAGGCGCTAGACTTCTTGTTCTGGGTCTTGACTGTTTTTTTTTGCATACACCCGCATTTTACTTTTCATGCTCAGGCCCATACATTTTTATATTTTATTTTCTGATTTCAAACAAAAACCACATTTGGGCTTAGCGCCCTTTTTACTACTTTTCTCACACCCATTTTACTTTTTAGCACCTCAGCCCAATATTTTTATATTTTTCATATTTTATTTATTTTCATTTTATTTATTTATTTTATATTTAATCAAGAATACAAAAAATATATATATATTTTAATTAAATTAAACATAACTTAAACACTTATTTTATTTTGTTAATATTTAGAGCTAGAGTTTGTTTATACTCTAAAATATTTTTCTAAATTAATATTAACATTCAAAAATTATTTTCTAAAAAAATTAAATTAGACTTAGGTTTTATTTTAATTAACATAGGTTTAGGTTTTGATTAAATAATTAATTAACTTCTTTTGTAATTAAAGTTAATTAGTTCAATTAGGTTAATCTGTAAACCTTTTCATCAAAAACCCTAAAAGCAATATCTTCTTCATATCTGCATTTTGTGCATAATTATTGTTGTGATTTATATTCAATGGTTTGTAATAGTAATTAGGGTTTTATTGCTTTCTTCCCCCTATTCACAAACTTGTACCCCCCATTCCCAAAGTGTTGTAATAGCGTAGAACATTTAAATTCCGCAATTTATCGCTTTCCTTATTATTGATAGTAATTAGGGTTTGTATGATAAGACTTAAAATCAAACCTTAGCAAAACCAATAATTCAAAGATAAATAATTAAAATCAAACACCTTGTACACATGCACCTCTAGGGTAACCCACACTTGTTGCCTCGGATGTAAACAATCATGTCCCTCGAATGTGAGATGTTTTAGCAAAAGACCCTCGATTAAAAGATCATAGCCCCTCGATGACCCTTCAAATGTTGCCTTCGATAAATAATCTTAGTCCCTTAGTTGCCTTCTAAAAGAGTGCTAACACCTTCCCTTTCCAACTAAAACTTCAAGAGGGTACTTACCTATGAACTTCATGCAATCCTAAACCTAAGGCCTTGTGTGCTTTGTGTGTATATGATTATTTTTTCATAACATCACAATTATCATGCCATCATGACATAGCATTTTAACTAACCATTTCAAGGGCCTAGGAATTTATCTTTGTCCTGTTTTGTAGGATATGGCTTCTACTCGCAGAAATACCATCTTAATCAGCTTTATAAAAGTGCCTCCTTAACTCCAAGAGTTAACATCAAGGGTTCCTGAGAATTCTCTGTTCACCAAAAGACATGGTCGACTTCTCAATCTGGTTACCTCAAGCTTTAAAGAAGAAATGATGTGCGTGCTCTTTCAATTATTTGATCCTAAACATCATTGTTTCACCTTTCCCGATTATCAATTGGTTCCCATAATGGAAGAGTTCTCTAAACTATTAAGAGTAACTATTCTTGATCAAGTTCCCTTCACCGGTTTAGAGAAATATCCACAACCTGAGGAGATTGCATCAGCCCTGCATTTGAAAAGGTTTGACATTGTAGCCAATTGGGAAACAAGGAGCGGAGTCAAGGGTTTTCTAGCTAAGTTTTTATTAGAGAAGGCTCGACTGTTTTGGAAGGATATGGATTTGCAAGCCTTCAAAGAAGTCTTGGATCTTCTAATCTATGGGTTAGTCTTGTTCCCTAATCCAGACCAACTCATAAATGTGAATGCTGTCAAGATCTTCCTTTCTCGTAACCCTGTGCCTACTTTAATTGGAGACATTCTACATTTTCTTCACACCCGCACCATGAGGAAGAGAGGGGATCTTATATGTTGCATTCCATTGTTGTATAGGTGGTTTATTTTGCACCTTCCCCGGTCAGTATTAAAGAATGAACAAGGTCTGAATTAGTCGTAAAGGATGACGTATCTCTCTCATTCTGATATCTCTTGGTGTTCTCGATCTCAAGAGGATGTTACTATCATTGACCGTTGTGGGGAGTTCCCTAATGTTACACTCTTGGGCATTAGGGGAGGTATTACTTATAATCCTTCTCTGGCTCTACAACAATTTAGTTATGCTTGAAGAGATGGTCCTCATGATGCACTTATCCATGGTATTATATTTGACTACGAGAATGATATCCAAGGTTATCATCAAAGGTTTGTACGAGCTTAGGGCATGGTGAACAAGGTCGATAACAAAACTTTGGGACATAAGAACTCCATTCCTTTGGAGCCTTATCTCAAATGGGTGCGAACTCACGCTCAAAATCTCATGATGCCATATCCTGTTATCCTACCAATAGTTGTGGAGCCTATTGTTGAAGGGGATATTCCTTATACCATTCTTCATCATGACATGCCTACCGACCTCTAAGAATTGCAGAGATCTTGTATTCAACTTAAAGGAGAACGATACACCTTTGAAGCTTGATTCTACGTAAGCGAGGAGAAAGTGTTGGAGCTCACAAGGCAACTTCACCAAGAGCGAAGCCTGAATGCATACATTACACCATGGAGTAACCGTCTGTGGGAGACTTGAGTCTTTTGTTTTAGAAGTCTATTATGTTGTCTTTCGACACCCTTTTTTATTTTTCATTGTAAGCCCAAGGGGCAGTTGTAATCTTGAATTTATTAATACAATTGTTGTGTTTGTTTCCTTTTTGGCTAGCAAATTTAAATCTCTTGAGGTTCTTGAAAACATTGTATCCACATAGCATGCATCATATTATAAGCAGGTTTTCTGATACAGATTTCCTCATCTTTTTGCTATTTATTTCAGTATAAGATGGCTCTAGAGCAAATCATCAAAGATCTGCAAACTCAACATGCACAGTTTCAAGAGACTCTCCTCAACTTAGCTAAAGGACATCAAGAAATGACAACACTCCTTGCCACCAAAAAGAAGACCAAGAAGCGGGTTGTTATTCTCAACATGGGAAGAAGGTTCAAGGGGCCTGCCCGACTGGCTCAAATAGAAGAGGCTTCTTTTAAGGAAGAAGACAATCAAGAAGAGGAAGTTAGAAGCACCAGAGCTAGGGGTGGAAATAACTAGATTACTAAGGAGGAAAACTATTCCGAAGAGCAGTATCCATTGATGGATGAGAAATACAAACAGCTGGAAGACCGATATAAAGCTGTAAAGATCCAAACAGTGTCTGGTTTGGACTTTGGAGACTTAAGTATGGTCCCTGGGGCAGTCATTCCCCACAAATTTAAGGTTCATGTCTTTGCCAAATACGATGGGGTCTCCTGTCCAAAGATGCATCTGAGGTCTTATGTCCGCAAGATTCAGCCACACACCATCGATAGAAAGTTATGGGTTCATTTCTTCCAAGAAAGCTTATTTGGGACACAATTAGAATGGTTCTATCAATTAGAAGGGACCAATATCCACACATGGGAGGATCTGGTTGCTGCCTTTTACAGACAATACCAATATAACACTGATCTTTCACCAACCCGATGCAATTACAAAATATGACTATGGGTTCAAATGAAGGCTTTAAGGAGTATGCTCAAAAGTGGATGGACCTGGATGGAAGGGTGCAATCCCCTTTGATTGACAGAGAGTTAGTGGACATGTTCATGGGCACCTTGACTGGTCCATTCTTTAATTTGCTGATCGGGAGTTCTTCGTCAGGGTTTATTGAGCTAATTTTGACTGGCGAACAAGTTGAAAGCGGAATCAAAAGCGGGAAGATCCCAATGGCCTCAACCTATACTGCTGTAAAGAAACCATAAGTTGGTAAGAAGGAGACTAATTCTGTTTATGGACAAAGAAGCCGTATCAAGAATGATCGTCATCAGTCAGTAGGAGTTTTATTGATTTCAAACCCGACCCAAGTTCAAAGACAGCAACAATCAAACAATCAACAAAGGCCCGATGCCTCAAGGAGGCAATTTATTAAGATTAACATGCCACTATCTCAAGCTCTACAATATCTGTTGAAGGAAGATTTGGTAACACTGAGGAATCCTCCTCAAAATCCCAATACTTCATCTCCAAAATACAACCCAAATGCAAAATGTGCCTATCATTCCAATAGCTATGGGCACGATACCAATGGTTGTCGGGCCTTAAAGAGCAAGATCCAAGATTTGATTGATAACAAAGTGATTGAGTTTGACCCTCCACAAACCCCTAATGTAATTATTACTCCCATGCCCAGTCATGTTAAAGGTGTCAATGCTATTGACGATGCCTCCTTTGTCTCCACCATTGATGATTTGACTACTCCATTATTGACCGCTAAGAAGAATCTGCTGAGAGCCGATTTATTTCCTGGATGCCTTGAAAATTGTTACCACTGTGCTTCCCAAACTAATGGTTGTATGTGGTTGAAGAAAGGTATCCAATGCATGATTGACAACCATGAAATTATGTTCGAGAAAACTCTGTCCATGAAGAGTTTACCTGGGAAGTATACCTCAAGATGTTTCCATAATCACAATTTCCAATATTCCTATTAGGATCACCTCTAAAGGCCATATAGGGATTCCTGCTGAGCTAAGAGCGACTCCCATGATTATCACTAAACTGGGGCCAATCCCCAATGCCTCTGACAAAGCCGTGCTCTGAAACTATGGGGTAGAAGTTTCTTATCATGGTGTCAAGAAAGAGCCATGGATTACTGAAAATAAAGAGCCTGGAATTACAAATATTTTCGAAACTAGTAAGGTCACTAGGACACGAAGGATCTCCTCTCCAGAGATCTCTCCTCCAACAACTACTACAACACATGTTCGTATTCCAGCTGCTGGACCAACTGCCAATTCCCGAGGTAAAGAGAAAGCTACTGAGCCTGTCCTGACGAAGGCACCACCAAAAGAAGTAACAATTGAAGACCCATCTAGACAAGAGATGGAAGAAATCTCGAAGATCTTCCAGAAAAGTGAATACAAAATAGTCAAACAACTGGGGTAGACACCTTCAAAGATATCCATGATGTCTTTGTTATTATGCTTCGAAGCACATGCCTAAGCTTTGTTGAAGTTCCTAAAGAATTCCCATGTACCACAAGAGACCACTGCTGATCAATTTGAGAATTGTGTTGCAAGCCTAACTGTTGATAATGGCTTGGGATTTTCTGATGCAGATTTAACTCCGGCGGGGAAGAATCACAACAAGGCTCTCCATATCTCTATTGAATGCAAAGGCACCACTCTGGCACATGTGTTGGTAGATATTGGGTCTTCCCTCAATGTTTTGCCCAAAGGTGCTTTGGATAAACTAGACTGTGAAGGGTTGGTGCTGAAACCCAATGATATCGGGGTAAGAGCCTTTGATGGGTCAAAAAGGATGATCCATGGAGAGGTTGATCTACCGATCAAGGTGAGATCTCAAGTCTTCAATTCAACCTTTTATGTAATGGATATTCGCCCGACCTATTCATGCTTTCTCGGACGCCCATGGATTCATGGGGCAGGTGCAGTTAGCTCTATATTACATCAAATGCTGAAGTACCCAGTGAGAGGGAAGGTTGTCACAGTCTATGGAGAGGAAGAATATATGGTCAGTCATTTGAATTCTTTCAAATATGTCTAAATGGATGGATAATTCATTGAAACCCCCTATCAAGGATTTGAGGTAATCCTTCCGATGATTGTTGTTGCTAAAGCTATGCCTGCTATTGCTAAGGACACACCAAGAATGGCCTCTCTGAAGGATGCTCGGGCTATTGTAGAAGATGGAGGTTGCATTATTTGGGGACAACTTCTTGATATCCCCTACAAATCCGACAAATATGGGTTGGGTTTTACTTCAAAGGCTCAAAAAGAGGTTCAACGTGCTCGTGCTGGTGGACCACCTCTCCGTATTAGCAACAATGAAGTTAATTCCGTGGAAGATACTGATAGTGATGGTGACTTGGACGACTAGATATTTCCAACTGCTAACGGCGGACTTAACAACTGGAAGGCCAAAGACTTCATCTCAATCTCCTTCAGCCAGGAGTAATTTCTATTTCCTGTTTTTATTGCTTTAAGAAGTTTGTATGTATAATTTTTGTTTAAACAATGACTTTAAACCTTGTGCCTTACCTGGGGCACAATGGTCCATTTGTTAAGGGTTTGTCATTTCATATATCCCATGCTCATTTAAATGAAAACATTAGACGGTTTTGCATTCAAATTTTACGCTCTTTGTCTTTCTTTTACTTTACTGCATTTTCAAATAGCCATGTGACCTTACATGCACACATACACATTTGCAGATCCATATCCACTCCGGATCTCATTGACAATGATTCTGCTATTTCCATTTATGACTTTGAAAATCCAATCTATCAAACCAAAGACGAAGGTGAAGAAGATTGCGAGATACCTGGAGAACTAGCCAGACTCTTCATACAAGAGGAAAAGGCTATCCAACCTCACGAAGAACCGGTTGAAGTGATAAACTTGGATACTGAGGCAAATAAGAAAGAACTCAAGGTCAGTTCCAACTTGGAAGACAATGTCAAGAGAAGATTGGTTTAGATGTTGCATGACTATGTTGAGGTATTTTTTTGGTCATATGAAGACATGCCAGGGCTCGATACTGATATCTTAGTTCATCAACTGTCAATGAAAGAAGGCTATTCTTCGGTCAAACAAAAGGTTCATCATATGCGTACTGATATGTATGAGAAGATCAAGGCTGAGGTAATGAAACAGTTCAATGCAGGTTTCTTGGCAGTGAAGTCGTATCCCCACTGGGTTGCAAATGTTGTTCCAGTGTAGAAGAAAGACGGTAAAGTCCATATGTGCATAGACTATAGGGATTTAAATAGGGCAAGCCCCAAAGATGACTTTCCACTACCACATATTGATGTCTTGGTTGACAACAGTGCTCAACACAAGGTGTTCTCCTTCATGGATGGCTTCTCGGGTTACAACCAAATAAAAATGGCGCTCGAAGACATGGAGAAGACTACTTTTGTCACTCAGTGAGGCACCTACTGTTATAAGGTCATGCCTTTTGGACTGAAGAACTCAGGCGCAACTTATCAACATGCTATGGTGGCTCTATTTCATGACATGTCATCATGAGATAGAAGTATATGTTGATGATATGATAGTGAGGCCCCAAACTGAGGAAGAACTCCTTGACCATCTACACAAGCTATTTGAAAGGTTAAAGAAATATAAGCTGGGTTTGAATCCCAACAAATGCATCTTCGGGGTAAGGTCTGGAAAACTCTTAGGCTTCGACGTCAGTGGCAAAGGTATTAAGGTAGATCCCGCAAAGGTAAAACAAATCCAAGAAATGCAAAATTCCCCGCACTGAGAAGGAGGTCAGAGGTTTTCTAAGATGACTAAAATATATTGCCCGATTCATATCTCACCTGACTACTACTTGTGAACCACTATTCAAGTTGTTGAAGAAAGATCAAGTGGTAAGATGGAATGACGACTGTCAAATAGATTTTGACAAAATCAAGGAGTAATTGCAAGAACCTCCAATCCTGATGCCACCAGTTGAAGGAAGACCTATGATTATGTACTTAACTGTTTTAGAGAATTCAATAGGGTGTGTGCTGGGGCAGCATGACGAGTCTCGTCGAAAAGAGCATGCAATATACTATCTTAGCAAAAAGTTTACCGACCGTGAAACAAGATATTCACTGTTCGAGAAAACCTGTTACGCTTTGGCATGGGCTGCTTTCCAAATAAGACAATACATGTTGACTCATACCACTCTACTGATCTCTAAGATGGATCCCATCAAGTACATCTTTGAGAAGCCAACTCTCTCAGGAAGGATAGCCCGATGGCAAATGATATTAACTGGGTACGATATCCAATACACTACATAAAAAGAAATCAAATTAAGTGTGTTGGTGGATCATTTGGCGCATCAAACTGTGGATGACTACCCATCCATGAACTTTGAATTCTCAGATGAGAATATCATGCTGATTGCGGATTGTGAAAAACCTGGACTGTATGAAAGACCCGAGAAAGGATCCCGATGGACTATGGTTTTTTATGGAGCTTCCAACGCATTGCGTAACATAATTAGGGCTGTGATCATTTCTCCCGAAGGTTGCCATACGCCTTTTACTACCAGACTTTGCTTCAACTGTACCAACAATATGGCCGAATATGAAGCATGCATCCTTGGTCTTAAAGCTTCTATTAACTTAAGAATCAAATTTTTAAGTGTATATGGAGATTCAACTTTGGTCATCAGTCAAGTTAAAGGAGAGTGGGATACAAAACATCCAAAGCTTATCCCTCACAAAGAGCTTGTGCTAACCTTGATCCTGTGCTTTGAAGAAGTTACCTTTGAACATATCCTAAGGGAAGAAAATCAGTTGGCAGATGCTTTAGCTACCATGTCTTTTATGTTCAAAGTCAGATGGGACAATGAAGCTCCCCGAGTTACTGTCGAAAGATTTGATGAACTAGTACACTGTTATGAGATTGACACTGATGGTGTAGAGGAGACCTTGGTTTCATAAGGTGAAAAGATATCTCGAAGCTCAAGAGTATCCCGAAGGGGCGTCAATCAATGAGAAGAAATTTTTGTGGAGGTTCTCAGCCAAGTTCTTCCTGAGCAATGAAATCTTATACAAGCGTAACCATGACTTAATTCTGCTTTGTTGTATGGACAATAAGAGGGGAAAAAGATCATAGAGGATATGCATGAAGGTATCTTTGGAACTCACTCCAGTGGACACACTATGGCCAAGAAGATTCTGAGAGCTGGTTACTATTGGCCGACCATGGAAACTGATTGTCATCACCACCCGAGGACTTGCCATAAGTGCCAAATTTATGCTGACAAAGTTCATGTGCCTCCAATACCTTTAAATGTCATGACCGACCCTTGGCCATTTGCAATGTGAGGAATAAATATGATTAGAGAAATCAAACCTACTTCCTCTAATGGACACCATTTCATTCTTGTCGCCATTGACTACTTTACCAAGTGGGTCGAAGCAGCTTCATTTGCCTCAGTTACCAAGAATGCCGTGGCCCGGTTCATCAAGCATAACCTCATATGCTGGTATGGTATCCTTGAGAGGATCATCACTGACAATGGCACCAACCTTAACAATGCCATCATCACTGATCTCTTTACGCAGTTCAAGATCAAGCATCACAACTCTTCTCCATACAGATCTAAGATGAATGGTGCAGTGAAAGCTGCCAACAAGAACATAAAGAGGATTGTACAAAAGATGGTTGTGACCTATAAAGACTGGCATGAAATGCTATCATTTTCTCTTCATGGCTACCGTACTTCGGCACGAACATCAACTAGTGCAACCCCTTTCTCTTTGGTTTACGGCATGGAAGTTGTCCTGCCTATTGAAGTTCAATTTACTTCTCTAAGGATTATGAAAGAAGCAGACTTAGATGAAGACGAATGGATTCAGACAAGGTTGGATCATTTGAATTTGATTGATGAAAAGAGCCTTGCTGATGTTTATCATGGTCAGATGTACCAGAAATGCATGATCAAAGCTTTCAATAAGAAGATCAAGCATCGGGTATACCAGGCTGGTGACTTGGTAATAAAGCGCATCATTCTAACCCAAGGTGATCCCAGGGGAAAATGGACTCCTACCTATTTACTGTGGAAAATGGTAAACAACCACTGGTCCTCCCAAAGTCCTAAACTGAGAATAACTTGCAAGATCGACCAGTTGAACTCAAGACGCGTGCTAAGAGTTTTTACTATCACACCTATTTGAAGTAGTGAAAAACACAAGAAGGGGGGGTTGAATTGTAAAACTGAAAATCAATGCAATGAACAAGATATTTTTATCCTGGTTCGTTTGATCTCAAACTACTCCAGTCCACCCGTCAAGGTGATTTTGCCTCTCTCCAACGAGGTCTTAATCCACTATATTCAACTGAATATTACAAACTGCTTTAACAACTGCTAAAGCCTTCTTGATGCAAACCACAACCCGATTTGTCAAGGAAACACTTTCTTACAAAGAAGATAAATTTAAGTGTGTGAATGTTTTCTACAAAACTGTGAAGTGGTGAAAAACACAAGAAGGGGGGGTTGAATTGTAAAACTGAAATCTAATGCAATGAACAAGATATTTTTATCCTGGTTCGTTTGATCTCAAACTACTCCAGTCCACCCGTCAAGGTGATTTCGCCTCTCTCCAACGAGGTCTTAATCCACTATATTCAACTGAATATTACAGACTGCTTTAACAACTGCTAAAGCCTTCTTGATCCAAACCACAACCCGGTTTGTCAAGGTAACACTTTCTTACAAAGAGATAAAACTAAGTGTGTGGATGTTTTCTACAAAACTATATCACAACTGTGATGTATACACAAATTGAAGCTTAGAAACTAGATTGCTAAACAATGATAGAATATCAGAATGAGTGGTTTAGCAAAACTGAGAGAAAGAAGATTTATAATTAGCTTTTGTGCGTGTAGAGATTTGGAGAGCATTAGCCATTTCAATCTTCAAAGCCTTGTTTATATAGCACTGAGATGATGAACGTTGGATGCAATATTCTTGATTCAATGCTAATAACAAGCTTTCCTTATTGAGCAGATCTTGTCTGGAATGAGGCCGTTGGAATTAATTTGCTTTCAATGCACAGTACCGTTGCTTACTTAATGCAAGTTCTGGCTTGGCTCATTCTGACTCTGCTTCGCTGCTGATGAACTGTTTGTGTTTCTTTATCAGAGTGTTGAGCGCAGTCTTGTTCATCAGGCTTCAGCATGTACGTGAGTTGATCATCTGATTTTGACATTCTGATATGACAACTTCTGATGCTGGTGTCTGAAATCAAGTTCTGATGCTGAATAGATGTGATCTTTGCTTATATCAATCAGAGTATCTACAAGTCAGAACATAATAATTTTAGGCAGCAGATAGTTCATACATGAAACTTATAAATACTATATCTTTTCACTTTGTTATCATCAAAACTTAAATATAGGGTAGTAGATTCAAACTTTGTTCTAACAATCTCCCCCTTTTTGATGATGACAAAAACTAGATATTTTAAATGAAAATAACGTGAAAAGGTATCTGGAATATGTATCAGAATAAGAAGTAAAAGGATAAGGAGTAAAGAGATATCAGAGTTGAGAGATACTCCCCCTGAGTTTATTACTTCCCTTTGATTACACGTGTTCTTCAGGATCAGATCTTTTAGCCTTTCTTTGAACATCAGAGTATCAGAGCCTTTGACTTATCAAAAGCTTTATGTCAGAGCAGAGCTTCAGAATTTTTCTTGTCAGAGCTTTGCTTTGGATCAGAATATCAGAGCGGATCAGAACTTCATAGTGATCAGAGCTTCAGAGCTTCTAGTCTTCAGAGTGTCCAGGAGCTTCCTTGTACCTGTAGACTTTAAGCAAAACAGAAAAACATTTTCAAGTAAATAGAGTTAGAATGTTTGAGAATTTCTGTCTAGTTAGCCGTTATTGATTAAAATATCATTCTTGTTCTCCCCTTTTTTGTCAGCAATCAAAAAGTGTAGGTGATGTGCTAAAACAATTAAGATCAGAAAAACTAATCATATTGAGAGAGAAAAATCATGATTGCATTTTAAAAGCATGATTACTTTTCATTAAATGCTTGCTGATTTTGGGGGATTTGAGAAAGATACTTAAAAACGGTTACCAGACATGTGTCTCAATGCACCCAATCAGCGCTTTGCCTTCTCAGAAGCGTGCACGCATTCTGCTTCAGAGATATGCTGATGATTGGATGACACTTGTTTGATGTAGTGATCAGCACGTCTGTCTTTGAGCTTAGACTCTCAGATCTTTAGACTTGCATCTGATACAATCTGCATGTTCTATCTTTCTGAAAGGAGATTGATCAGAAGTTCACAGTAAAACAATTACATTCTGAAGGTAAATATATGGAATTAAAACATTTTCACTCTGGACACACTTTCATGCTGAGATGTTTCAGAATGAAATTAAACCTATCTTCTGAAAGGGGTTTAGTAAAGATATCAGCCCATTGATGGTCTGTATCTATAAATTTTAAGTTCAAAATACCTTTCTGAATATAGTCCCTAATGAAGTGATGTTTTATTTCTATATGCTTAGCTCTAGAATGTAAAATGGGATTCTTACTTAAGCAAATAGCAGAAGTATTATCACAAAGTATAGGAATGTTACTCTCAAAAATCTGGAAGTCTTCAAGCTGACTTTTCATCCAGAGCATTTGTGTGCTACATCCTGCTGCTGCTATGTACTCAGCTTCTGCTGTTGATAGAGCAATTGTTGATTGCCTTTTGCTGGACCAAGAGATCAGATTTTCTCCCAGAAACTGGCAGCTTCCAGAAGTACTTTTACGTTCCACTCTGTTTCCAGCAAAATCAGCATCACAGTAGCCTACTAAGCTGTAATCACTAGATTTTCTATAAAACAAACCCAGATTAGTAGTACCTTTCAGATACTTGAAAATTCGCTTAACAGCTGTTAAGTGAGATTCTCTAGGATCTGATTGGAATCTAGCACAGATACAAACACTGAATAATATGTCAGGTCTTGAAGCAGTCAGATAGAGGAGAGAGCCAATCATACCTCTGTAGACTTTCTGTTCTACATTTTTGCTCACCTCTTCTCTTTCCAGAATGCACGTGGGATGCATTGGAATCTTTGATGGCTTACATTCTGAGAGATCAAATTTCTTCAGAAGATCTCTGATGTATTTGCTCTGATGAATGTAAGTTCCTTCTGGAGTTTGATTGATCTGAATTCCTAGAAAGAATTTCAGTTCCCCCATGAGGCTCATCTCAAATTCTGCCTGCATACACTTAGCAAATTTTCTTCCAAGAGAAGGATTAGTAGAACCAAAAATAATATCATCAACATAAATTTGACAAACTAAGATGTCACTCTTAACTGATTTACATAAGAGAGTAGTGTCTACCTTCCCTCTGGTGAATTCATTTTCCAGCAGAAAGTTACTTAGCCTTTCATACCAAGCTCTGGGAGCTTGTTTCAGACCATACAGTGACTTCTTTAGTTTGAAAACATGTTCTGGATGTTTTGTATTTTCAAAACCTGGGGGTTGGTGTACATAAACTTCTTCTTCTATATAACCATTTAAGAATGCACTTTTGACATCCATCTGATACAGAGTGATGCCTCTATTAACAGCAAATGAAATTAAAAGTCTGATAGATTCTAACCTGGCGACTGGGGCAAAGGTTTCTGTATAGTCTATCCCCTCTTGCTGACTATAACCTTGTGCAACCAGTCGTGCCTTGTTTCTGATGACTTCACCTTGTTCATTTAGCTTGTTTCTGAACACCCATCTTGTTCCAATGACGTTGAATCCTTTTGGTCTGGGAACGAGATACCATACGTCGTTTCTGGTGAATTGATTCAGCTCTTCTTGCATTGCCAGAATCCAGTCATTATCCAGAAGTGCTTCATCAATAGAAGAAGGTTCAATCAGAGACACAAGTCCCATAAGTGTTTCTTCAGAGTTTCTGAAGCTTGCTCTTGTTCTGATTGGATCTTCCTTTCTTCCTAGGATAGTCTCTTCTGGGTGATCCAAGCTGCTTCTGGGTAATCTCTTCTGAGGTTGATCAGCAGCTGTTGTAGGATTGCTAGCAGTGCTCCTTTCAGACGTTGAAGAAATGTCTGTGTTGAGAGCTTCTGATGACTTGTCTTCAGAACCTGCAAATTCAATTTCTATACCTGCAAAAACTTCATTCTGCTTTGACTTTTCAGAGTCAAGCTTATCATCAAAACGAACACTGATTGATTCTTCCACAATCTGTGTTTCTGTATTGTATACTCTGTACCCTCTTGAGCGTTCAGAGTATCCTAACATAATACACTTCTGTGCTTTAGAGTCAAACTTGTTCAAATAATTCTTTGTATTTAATATAAAGCAAGTACATCCAAATGGATGAAAATATGAAATGTTGGGCTTTCTGTTCTTCCACAATTCATATGGAGTCTTTTCCAGAATAGGTCTTATTGAGATTCTATTCTGAATGTAGCACGCTGTGTTTATTGCCTCTGCCCAGAAAGTCTTAGCAACGTTTGTCTCATTGATCATGGTTCTGGCCATTTCTTGCAATGTTCTATTCTTTCGTTCTACAACTCCATTTTGTTGGGGAGTTCTAGGACAAGAGAAATCATGCAGAATGCCTCTGTCATTAAAGAATGACTCAAAATCTTTGTTTTCAAATTCTCCACCATGATCACTTCTGACTTTAACGATTCTAAGATCCTTTTCATTCTGAACTTGGTTACAGAAGGTAACAAACACATAGTGTGATTCGTCCTTGTGTCTTAAGAACTTTACCCATGTCCATCTGCTATAGTCATCTACGATTACTAACCCATACTTCTTACCACTGACTGAAGCAGTTTTAACTGGTCCAAATAAGTCAATGTGCAGAAGTTCTAATGGCTTAGAGGTAGAAACAACATTTTTGGATTTAAAAGAAGGTTTTGCAAATTTGCCTTTCTGACATGCTTCACACAGAGCATCTGAATTGAACTTCAAATTAGGAAGTCCTCTGACCAGATTGAGTTTGTTAATATGAGATATTCTTCTCATACTAACATGTCCCAATCTTCTGTGCCAGATCCACTGCTCGTTGTTAACAGACAGAAGACATTTTACATTCTTACTCTTTAGTTCAGAAAGTTTGATTTTGTAAATGTTGTTTTTCCTCTTACCATTAAACAGGATAGTCCCATCTTTCTGACTAACAGCTTTACATGATTTTTGATTAAAGATTATATCATAACCGTTATCACTTAATTGACTTATGGATAACAGATTATGCATCAATCCATCTACTAGCAGAACATTATTAATAGAGGGAATATTTCCATTACCTACAGTTCCAGAGCCAATTATCTTTCCCCTCTGATTGCCTCCAAAGCCAACGTGGCCTCCAGGCTTAAGTTCCAGGCTTTGGAACATATGCCTTCTTCCCGTCATGTGTCGTGAGCAGCCAGAGTCCAGGTACCATGACTGGTGTTTCTGACTTGCTGCTAAAGATATCTGCAACATGTATTATTTTATCCTTAGGTACCCAGATTTTCTTGGGTCCTGATTTGTTAGTTTTACCAAAACTCTGGTTGAATTTTGGTTTCACATAGTGCTTACTGCTAGTGTATTTGATATCATGTGTGTGACCATATACAAAATGTGAATTCAGAGGAGTGTGTTTAATGGTTAAGTCCATGACATTCTTTGGTGTAGGAACCTTACCTTGGTATCCTATTCCTTTCCTGCCGTTTCTGCTAACTCCATAGATCATTGAAGCCATTCTGCTTCTATCTATGCTTTTAGCTAGGAACTTCTGGAAACTGTGATCATACTCCTTGATGATCTCATTAGCGTTGCTAGGAGTTTCAGAAATTGGTTCCTTCTGAGAGTTTTGTAAAGTGTTTTCTAATTTTGAAATCTTATTTCTCAGCTCAGAATTTTCCAATTTGAGACTCTCAGTCTTATTAGAGTCGGATTCAAGATTCCTTTTCAAGTCTCTGAATTTAGCTCTAATTTGCTGATAACGTTCCAGAATCTCATTTAGGCTTTCAGCAAGTTCAGCCTTTGTACAGTTAATAGCAAAGTTAGGAAATACCTCTTCAGTGTCTGATTTTGAGTCTGATTCAGAAGCTTCACTATCTTCTGAAATGTTAGCCATGAGAGCTATGTTTTCCCTTTCATCATCTGATTCTGAGTCAGCTTCAGACGAGTCAGAGTCATCCCATGTAGCCATGAGACTTTTCTTCTTCTCTCTTCCAAACTTCTTTTTGGGATTTTCCCTCTGAAGCTTTGGGCAGTCACTCTTATAGTGTCCTTGCTCATTGCATTCATAGCAGATGATGTCTTTGGTGTTTGGCTTTTTGCTACTGGAGGAGCCTTCAGATCTTCTGTATCCAGAGGAAGAATCTGTCCTTCTGTATCTGGAGGAAGACTCGTTCTGATCAGATCTTCTGGGATTCCTGAACTTCCTTTGTCTCTGCTTCCACAGTTGATTTACTCTTCTGGAGAGAAGGGAGAGTTCGTCTTCTTCTGATGAGGATCCATCAGATGTTTCTTCAACTGCCTGCAAAACTTTAGACTCAAATTTTCTGTTAGATTTTAATGCTAAAGGCTTACCTTGCTTCTGAGGCTCATCAGCTTCTAGCTCTATCTCATGACTTCTGAGGGAGCTGATAAGTTCCTCCAGAGTGATTTTGTTGAGATCTTTAGCTAGCTTCAGAGCTGTAACCATAGGTCTCCACTGCTTGGGTAAACTTCTGATGATTATCTTGACATGGTCAGCAGTAGAGTATCCTTTGTCCAGAACTTTGAGACCAGCTACCAGAATCTGGAATCTAGAGAACATGGTTTCAATGGATTCAGATTCTTCCATTTTGAACGCCTCATACTTCTGAATGAGCGCAAGAGCTTTTGTTTCTTTGACCTGAACGTTGCCCTCATGCGTCATTCTGAGTGAGTAAAAAATATTCTTTGCTGTGTCTCTGTTGGAGATCTTTTCATACTCAGTATAGGAGATGGCGCTGAGGAGGATGGTTCTGGCCTTATGGTGATTCTTGAAGTCACGCTTTTGTTGATCAGACATTGTTTTTCTATCAATCTTCTGACCACTTGCATTCACAGGGTGCGTGTATCCATCTGTCACCATATCCCACAGATCAGCATCATGTGCCAGAAAGAAGCTTTCAATTCTGTCTTTCCAGTAATCAAAGTTTTCTCCATCAAAGACTGGAGGTTTGCCACTGAATCTGTCTCTGTCCTCATTGTTGTCATTGCTGATGTGAGAATTGTTTCCTGCCATTGTGTTTTTTTGACGCTGGATCTTGTACTGACACGGTTAAGTGTTTTAGATCAGAACCAGGCGCTCTGATGCCAATTGAAGTGGTGAAAAACACAAGAAGGGGGGGTTGAATTGTAAAACTGAAATCTAATGCAATGAACAAGATATTTTTATCCTGGTTCGTTTGATCTCAAACTACTCCAGTCCACCCGTCAAGGTGATTTCGCCTCTCTCCAACGAGGTCTTAATCCACTATATTCAACTGAATATTACAGACTGCTTTAACAACTGCTAAAGCCTTCTTGATCCAAACCACAACCCGGTTTGTCAAGGTAACACTTTCTTACAAAGAGATAAAACTAAGTGTGTGGATGTTTTCTACAAAACTATATCACAACTGTGATGTATACACAAATTGAAGCTTAGAAACTAGATTGCTAAACAATGATAGAATATCAGAATGAGTGGTTTAGCAAAACTGAGAGAAAGAAGATTTATAATTAAATTTGTGCGTGTAGAGATTTGGAGAGCATTAGCCATTTCAATCTTCAAAGCCTTGTTTATATAGCACTGAGATGATGAACGTTGGATGCAATATTCTTGATTCAATGCTAATAACAAGCTTTCCTTATTGAGAAGATCTTGTCTGGAATGAGGCCGTTGGAATTAATTTGCTTTTAATGCACAGTACCGTTGCTTACTTAATGCAAGTTCTGGCTTGGCTCATTCTGACTCTGCTTCGCTGCTGATGAACTGTTTGTGTTTCTTTATCAGAGTGTTGAGCGCAGTCTTGTTCATCAGGCTTCAGCATGTACGTGAGTTGATCATCTGATTTTGACATTCTGATATGACAACTTCTGATGCTGGTGTCTGAAATCAAGTTCTGATGCTGAATAGATGTGATCTTTGCTTATATCAATCAGAGTATTTACAAGTCAGAACATAATAATTTTAGGTAGCAGATAGTTCATACATGAAACTTATAAATACTATATCTTTTCACTTTGTTATCATCAAAACTTAAGTATAGGGTAGTAGATTCAAACTTTGTTCTAACAAACTGTATCACAATTGTGATGTATACACAACTTTAAGCTTAGAAACAGAATTGCTAAAACAAAGATTGAGTAAGAAGATGTGTAGTGTTTAGCAAACTGAGAGAAGGAAGATTATGATCAGCTTTTAGGCGTGTAAAGATTTGGAGAGCATTAGCCAATTCAATCTTCATAGTCTTGTTTATATAGCACTGAGATTATGAACGTTGGAGCAATATTCTTGATTCAATGCTAATAACAAACTTTCCTTATCGAGCAGATCTTGTCTGGAATGAGGCCGTTGGTATTAATTTGCTTTCAATGCACAGTACCGTTGCTTACTTAATGCATGTTCTGGCTTGGCTCATTCTGATTCTGCTTAGCTGCTGATGAACTGTAGTTTTCTTTATCAGAGTGTTGAGCGCAGTTCTGTTCATCAGACTTCAGCATACACGAGAGTTAATCTTCTGATTCTGGTATACTGATATGGCAACTTCTGATGCTGATGTCAGGAACCAAATTTCTGATGCTGATTAGGTGTGATCTTGCTTATACCAATCAGAGTATCTGCAAATCAGAACGTAACAATTTAGGCAGCAAATAGTTCATACATGAATCATATAAATAATATATCTTTTCACTTTGTTATCATCAAAACTTAAACATAGGGTAGTAGATTCAAACTTTGTTCTAACAATCTCCCCCTTTTTGATGATGACAAAAACTAGATATTTTTTTTTAATTGAAAATAACATGAAAAGGTATCAGAGATATGCATCAGAGTAAGAAGTTATCAAAGATAAGGGATAAAGAGATATCAGAGTTGAGAGATACTCCCCCTGAGTTTATTGCTTCCCTTTTTGATTACAAGTGTTCTTCAGGATCAGATCTTTTTGCCTTTCTTTGAACATCAGAGTATCAGAGTCTTTGACTATCAGAAGCTTTAGATCAGCATATCAGAGCAGAGCTTCAGATCAGCGTATCAGAGCTTTTCTTGTCAGAGCTTTGCTTTGGATCAGAGTATCAGAGCGGATCAGAGCTTCAGAGCTTTTAGTCTTCAGAGTGTCCAGGAGCTTCCTTGTACCCGTAGACTTAAGCAAAACAGAAAACATTTTCAAGTATAATAGAGTTAGAATGTTCGAGAATTTCTGTCTTAGTAATCCGTTATTGTTTAAAATATCATTCTTGTTCTCCCCCCTTTTTGTCAGCAATCAAAAAGTGTAGGTGATGTGCTAAAACAATTAAGATCAGAAAAACTTGTCATATTAAAAGGTTCAGAATCAAACAAAACATATTCAAACAGTACATCAGAAAATCAAAGAAAACATGAAAATGACATGAATAAGAAAAACTAAGGTTGGGGAGGAAAGCGTGTGAACAGGTTCTCCAGCATGGCTTTGATCTGATCAACAGTCTCATTCTGCTTGTGCACCATGCTGACAACAGTGTCAATCTTGCTATCCTGCACATCCATTCTTTCTTTCATCTTCTGGTCGTTTTCATCCATCCTCTGCTGCAGACGCATGTCATTCAGCTTCAGCTCTTCCAGAGTCTGCCTGTCCAAGGCAGCTTGAGAAACATCAGAAGCAGGAAGCTTCTGAGAGCTTTCTGCAACATCTTCTGCTTGACTTGCTTCAGCTTGAATGGTCTTGTCTTCTTCTGGTTGCACCTTTGAAGCTAGCTGTTTCTCAGACCAAGGTTCACTATCCAGAGGGAGCACAACTTCCTGAGGCAGCTGACTTTCAACTTCCTTCAAAAGCTTGCTGAAGTTCTATTGTGCCTGCTCATAATTGATATCCTGCAACTTGAGGGCTTCAGCACGTACCCAAAGTCTGAATTGTGACCAGAGCTGGTCAGAGGCAGCTGGGTCAATCATTCCAGGACAGACTTGCTTCAGAGAAGCAATCCATTGCTGCAAACCTTTTTCAAAATTCATAATACCAGAGCCAACATCTGGTTGTTTTGGTTTTGGGATGGCTATTTTATGTTTCAGATCAGCAAGACGGTCAAGGCTGGTTA
Organism: Vicia faba; assembly: GCA_948472305.1. Classification (NCBI taxonomy): domain Eukaryota; kingdom Viridiplantae; phylum Streptophyta; class Magnoliopsida; order Fabales; family Fabaceae; genus Vicia; species Vicia faba. The sequence continues at coordinate 1,380,590,499 of OX451738.1, read as the reverse complement.
AGTCTATGAAGGTTCTGCTGGGGTTTTCGGTGGTTTGCTTGGCAGCTGTTTGTTTTGGAGATGGAGTGGGAGAGTCAGAAATTATGATTGGACTGTTTGGTGTTTTGGGAGTATTTGGTGGTGTAGATTCTGGCGAGGATGGCAGCTGGGCCATGGTGACTGTTGTTCCACATGGCAGCTGGATTTCCAGAGGTTGTGGTTCAGATGATTGAGGTGAATGAGGTTCAGAAGGTGGAGGAGTTTGAGTTTCAGAGTGATGAAACTCAGGTTGAGGTGATGGTGGATTAATTTCTGGTTGAGGAGAGGGAGACGGAATTGCTGGTTGAGGAGAAGTTGTTGGAATTTCTGGTTGTTCAGGGATAAGGGGTTCTTCTGGAATGGATGAGAGAGGTTGTTGTTGTTCTGGTTCTTCAGCAGATTGCTGTTGTTCTGGTTGTGGAGGAGGGACAATTTGTGGTTCAGAGTTTGGATTGGAGGAGTGATCAGAAGTGTGTTGATCAATGTCAGACAGCACTTTGTCAATTGCTGATGTTGTTGAGATTGTTGGTTTGGGATGTTTGGTTCTGGGTCTTCTGAGTTTTAATGCCTCAGAAGGGTCATCTTCTGGTTCAGTTTCATCTATTGTTGGGATGGGGATTGAGATTCTATGAGAGGTTGGAGGAGGAATAGATGCTGGAATAGTAGAAGAATTTAAAATAGAAGCAGCAGATAAATTACCTCTTTTCTTGGGTGTCTGCTGGGATGATCCTTCTGAAGGTGCCTTCCTCTTCTTCGTCTTCTTCAGAGTCACTTCTGGTTGAGGTTGATGCAGATCTTTGATCTTCAGATTTGGATCTGTGCCATCAGCTTTGCACGCGTCCATATATCTGAGAACTACCACTGGCTTGGATTCTATCTGAGAGAATAAGGGAAAGTCACTCAGTGGAACTCTTCTGCTGGTGATATCAGCAATAGGAGTAGCGCTGGGTTCCTTTTTGATATTCTCTATCAACTTCATTTTCTTCAAGTTCTTCGCGTTCAAAGGCTTCCCAACTGTTGGTTCAATGGTGCTTAATTCTTGAGCTTCTATCAGATGCTCTATCAGCCTATTCTCTGTCAGAATATCTGATATCAACCTTCCAAAGGGAATCCAATCCCTCTTCGTTCTTTCTTCTTCCCTGGTTTCCTTCACACTTGTTCTGAGGTGGTTGAACAGAAGATGAGCCAAGTTGATTTTTACCTTCTGATTGATAAAGTAGATCAGAAACTGCTGATCCACATTTATGTAATCAGGGGAACTGGTTGGCTTCCTATGGTTGAAGCACCCCAGAATTATCTTCGCCCAAACTCTGTGATGATCCTTCAGATCTTTGATCTTGCTGCTGGGCACCCCATGGGTGAAAATCCTTTCAGCTATCACGCCCACGTCAGCACATCTCTCAGCCATATCAATACAGCGGACGCCACCGCCACTGTAGCCTATTAACCTTGCTATGTGATCCTCAGTGATCACAATCTTCTTCCCCATGATGTAGGAGGTGACTTGATGCATTGAAGCCGTTGCATGAATCCAGAACTCCTTCATTAACATAGGGAATGTTGGTCCAACCAACCTGTCAAAATACCTTTCCCATTTCTGTGCCCTAACTTCTTCTGTTAGGTCAAAACCGTTTTCCTTCAAGCTTTCAAAATCAATGATCAATTCAGATAAAACTTCAAGATTCTTCACAGGAGTGAGGAGTGTTTTGAATGGCACTTGATACTGTTCAGATGATGCTTTCTTCTGAGGACCTGCAGAAGCACTGCTGGAGGTTGCCATGTTCACACTAAAAGATTTTGGGAAGAAACTGAGAGAAAGGGTTTGCAAGAGATGAACACAGAAAAATGCAGAGAATGCTTGAGAATTAGTGAGAAACTGTAAAGAATTAGAATGAGAGGTTAATGTGTTTAAATAGAGTTCAGAATATTTTGAAAAAGTAAACGTTTTTTAAGAAAGAGAAATAAAGTCATGATTGCGTTTTAAAAGCATGATTACTTTTATTAAATGCTTGCTGATTTTGGGGGATTTGAGAAAGATACTTAAAAACGGTTACCAGACATGTGTCTCAATGCACCCAATCAACGTTTTGCCTTCTCAGAAGCGTGCACGTGTTCTGCTTCAGAGATTTGCTGATGATTGGATGACACTTGTTTGATGTAGTGATCAGCACGTCTGTCTTTGAGCTTAGACTCTCAGATCTTTAGACTTGCATCTGATACAACCTGCATGTTCTATCTTTCTGAAAGAAGATTGATCAGAAGTTCACAGTAAAACAATTACATTCTGAAGATAAATATATGGAATTAAAACATTTTCACTCTGGGCAGACTTTCATGCTGAGATGTTTCAGAATGAAATTAAACCTATCTTCTGAAAGGGGTTTAGTAAAGATATCAGCCCATTGATGGTCTGTATCTATAAATTTTAAATTCAAAATTCCTTTCTGAATATAGTCCCTAATGAAGTGATGTTTTATTTCTATATGCTTAGCTCTAGAATGTAGAATGGGATTCTTACTTAAGCAAATAGCAGAGGTATTATCACAAAGTATAGGAATGTTACTCTCAAAAATCTGGAAGTCTTCAAGCTGACTTTTCATCCAGAGCATTTGTGTGCTACATCCTGCTGCTGCTATGTACTCAGCTTCTGCTGTTGATAACGCAATTGTTGATTGCCTTTTGCTGGACCAAGAGATCAGATTTTCTCCCAGAAACTGGCAGCTTCCAGAAGTACTTTTTCGCTCCACTCTGTCTCCAGCAAAATCAGCATCGCAGTAGCCTACTAAACTGTAATCACTAGATTTTCTATAAAACAAACCCAGATTAGTAGTACCTTTCAGATACTTGAAAATTCGCTTAACAACTGTTAAGTGAGATTCTCTAGGATCTGATTGGAATCTAGCACAAATACAAACACTGAATAATATATCAGGTCTTGAAGCAGTCAGATAAAGGAGAGAACCAATCATACCTCTATAGACTTTCTGTTCTACATTTTTGCTTACCTCTTCTCTTTCCAGAATGCACGTGGGATGCATTGGAATCTTTGATGGCTTACATTCTGAGAGGTCAAATTTCTTCAGAAGATCTCTGATGTATTTTCTATGATGAATGTAAGTTCCCTCTGGAGTTTGATTGATCTGAATTCCTAGAAAGAATTTCAGTTCCCCCATGAGGCTCATCTCAAATTCTGCCTGCATACACTTAGCAAATTTTCTTCCAAGAGAAGGATTAGTAGAACCAAAAATAATATCATCAACGTAAATTTGACAGACTAAGATGTCATTCTTAACTGATTTGTTGAATAAGGTAGTGTCCACCTTCCCTCTGGTGAATTCATTTTCTAACAGAAAGTTACTTAGCCTTTCATACCAAGCTCTGGGAGCTTGTTTCAGACCATATAGTGACTTCTTTAGTTTGAAAACATGTTCTGGATGTTTTGTATTTTCAAAACCAGGGGGTTGGTGCACATAAACCTCTTCTTCTATATAACCATTTAAGAATGCACTTTTGACATCCATCTGATACAGAGTGATGCCTCTATTAACAGCAAATGAAATTAAAAGTCTGATAGATTCTAACCTGGCGACTGGGGCAAAGGTTTCTGTATAGTCTATCCCCTCTTGCTGACTATAACCTTGTGCAACCAGTCGTGCCTTGTTTCTGATGACTTCACCTTGTTCATTTAGCTTGTTTCTGAACACCCATCTTGTTCCAATGACGTTGAATCCTTTTGGTCTGGGAACAAGATCCCATACGTCGTTTCTGGTGAATTGATTCAGCTCTTCTTGCATTGCCAGAATCCAGTCATTATCCAGAAGTGCTTCATCAATAGAAGAAGGTTCAATCAGAGACACAAGTCCCATGAGAGTTTCTTCAGAGTTTCTGAAGCTTGCTCTTGTTCTGATTGGATCTTCCTTTCTTCCTAAGATAGTCTCTTCTGGGTGGTCCAAGCTGCTTCTGGGTAATCTCTTCTGAGGTTGATCAGCAGCTGTTGTAGGATTGCTAGCAGTTCTCCTTTCAGACGATGAAGGAGTGTCTGTGTTGAGAGCTTCTGATGACTTGTCTTCAGAACCTGTAAATTCAATTTCCATACCTGCAAAAACTTCATTCTGCTTTGACTTTTCAGAGTCAAGCTTATCATCAAAACGAACACTGATTGATTCTTCCACAATCTGTGTTTCTGTATTGTATACTCTGTACCCTCTTGAGCGTTCAGAGTATCCTAACATGATACACTTCTGTGCTTTAGAGTCAAACTTGTTCAAATAATTCTTTGTATTTAACATAAAATAGGTACATCCAAATGGATGAAAATATGAAATGTTGGGCTTTCTGTTCTTCGACAATTCATATGGAGTCTTTTCCAGAATAGGTCTTATTGAGATTCTATTCTGAATGTAGCACGCTGTGTTTATTGCCTCTGCCCAGAAGATCTTAGCAACGTTTGTCTCATTGATCATGGTTCTGGCCATTTCTTCAATGTTCTATTCTTTCGTTCTACAACTCCATTTTGTTGGGGAGTTCTAGGACAAGAGAAATCATGCAGAATGCCTCTGTCATTAAAGAATGACTCAAAATCTTTGTTTTCAAATTCTCCACCATGATCACTTCTGACTTTAACGATTCTAAGATCCTTTTCATTCTGAACTTGGTTACAGAAGGTAACAAACACATAGTGTGACTCGTCCTTGTGTCTTAAGAACTTTACCCATGTCCATCTGCTATAGTCATCTACGATTACTAACCCATACTTCTTGCCACTGACTGAAGTAGTTTTAACTGGTCCAAATAAGTCAATGTGCAGAAGTTCTAATGGCTTAGAGGTAGAAACAACATTTTTAGATTTAAAAGAGGGTTTTGCAAACTTGCCTTTCTGACATGCTTCACACAGAGCATCTGAATTGAACTTCAAATTAGGAAGTCCTCTGACCAGATTGAGTTTGTTAATCTGAGATATTCTTCTCATACTAACATGCCCCAATCTTCTGTGCCAGATCCACTGCTCGTTGTTAACAGACAGAAGGCATTTTACATTCTGACTCTTTAGTTCAGAAAGTTTGATTTTGTAAATGTTGTTTTTCCTCTTACCATTAAACAGGATAGTCCCATCTTTCTGACTAACAGCTTTACATGATTTTTGATTAAAGATTATATCATAACCGTTATCACTTAATTGACTTATGGATAACAGATTATGCATTAATCCATCTACTAGCAGAACATTATTAATAGAGGGAAGATTTCCATTACCTACAGTTCCAGAGCCAATTATCTTTCCCCTCTGATTTCCTCCAAAACCAACGTGGCCTCCAGGCTTAAGTTCCAGGCTTTGGAACATATGCCTTCTTCCCGTCATGTGTCGTGAGCAGCCAGAGTCCAGGTACCATGACTGGTGTTTCTGACTTGCTGCTAAAGATATATGCAACATGTATTATTTTATCCTTAGGTACCCAGATTTTCTTGGGTCCTGATTTGTTAGTTTTACCAAAACTCTGGTTGAATTTTGGTTTCACAGAGTGCTTACTGCTAGTGTATTTAATATCATGTGTGTGACCATACACAAAATGTGAATTCAGAGGAGTGTGTTTAATGTTTAAGTCCATGACATTCTTTGGTGTAGGAACCTTACCTTGGTATCCTATTCCTTTCCTGCCGTTTCTGCTAACTCCATAGATCATTGAAGCCATTTTGCTTCTATCTATGCTTTTAACAAGGAACTTCTGGAAACTGTGATCATACTCCTTGATGATCTCATCTGCGTTGCTGGGAGTTTCAGAAATTGGTTCCTTCTTAGATTTTTGTAAAGTGTTTTCTAATTTTGAAATCTTATTTCTCAGCTCAGAATTCTCCAATTTGAGACTCTCAGTCTTATTAGAGTCAGATTCAAGATTCCTTTTCAGGTCTCTGAATTTAACTCTAATTTGCTGATACCGTTTCAGAATCTCATTAAGGCTTTCAGCAAGTTCAGCCTTGGTAAAATTAACAGCAAAGTTAGGAAATACCTCTTCAGTATCTGATTCTGAGTCTGATTCAGAAGCTTCACTATCTTCTGAGATGTTAGCCATGAGAGCTATGTTTGCCCTCTCATCATCTGATTCTGAGTCAGCTTCAGATGATTCAGAGTCATCCCATGTAGCCATGAGACTTTTCTTCTTCTCTCTTCCAAACTTCTTTTTGGGCTTTTCCCTTTGAAGCTTTGGGAAGTCACTCTTGTAGTGTCCTTGTTCATTGCACTCATAGCAGATGATGTCCTTGGTGTTTGGCTTTTTGCTACTAGAGGAGCCGTCAGATCTTCTGTATGCAGAGGAAGACTCTGTCCTTCTGTATCTGGAAGAAGACTCGTTCTGATCAGATCTTCTGGGATTCCTGAACTTCCTTTGTCTTTGCTTCCACAGTTGATTTACTCTTCTGGAGAGGAGGGAGAGTTCGTCTTCTTCTAATGAGGATCCATCAGATGTTTCTTCAACTGCCTGCAAAACTTTAGACTCAGATTTTTTGTTAGATTTTAATGCTAAAGGCTTACCTTGATTCTGAGGCTCGTCAGCTTCTAGCTCTATCTCATGACTTCTGAGGGAGATGATAAGTTCCTCCAGAGTGATTTTGTTGAGATCTTTAGCTAGCTTCAGAGCTGTAACCATTGGTCTCCACTGCTTAGGTAAACTTTTGATGATTTTCTTGACATGGTCAGCAGTAGAGTATCCTTTGTCCAGAACCTTGAGACCATCTACCAAAATCTGGAATCTTGAGAACATTGTTTCAATGGATTCTGATTCTTCCATTTTGAACGCCTCATACTTCTGAATGAGCGCCAGAGCTTTAGTTTCTTTGACCTGAACGTTGCCCTCATGCGTCATTCTGAGTGAGTCAAAAATGTTCTTTGCTGTGTCTCTGTTGGAGATCTTTTCATATTCAGTATAGGAGATGGCACTGAGGAGGATGGTTCTGGCCTTGTGGTGATTCTTGAAGTCACGCTTTTGTTGGTCAGACATTGTTTTTCTATCAATCTTCTGACCGCTTGCATTCACAGGGTGCGTGTATCCATCTGTCACCATATCCCACAGATCAGTATCATGTGCCAGAAAGAAGCTTTCAATTCTATCTTTCCAGTAATCAAAATTTTCTCCATCAAAGACTGGAGGTTTGCCGCTGAATCTGTCTCTGTCCTCATGGTTGTCATTGCTGGTGTGAGAATAGTTTCCTGCCATTGTGTTTTTCTGACGCTGGATCTTGTACTGACACGGTTAAGTGTTTTAGCTCAGAACCAGGCGCTCTGATACCAATTGAAGTAGTGAAAAACACAAGAAGGGGGGGGTTGAATTGTAAAACTGAAAATCAATGCAATGAACAAGATTTTTTTATCCTGGTTCGTTTGATCTCAAACTACTCCAGTCCACCCGTCAAGGTGATTTCGCCTCTCTCCAACGAGGTCTTAATCCACTATATTCAACTGAATATTACAAACTGCTTTAACAACTGCTAAAGCCTTCTTGATGCAAACCACAACCCGGTTTGTCAAGGAAACACTTTCTTACAAAGAAGATAAATCTAAGTGTGTGAATGTTTTCTACAAAACTGTATCACAACTGTGATGTATACACAACTTTAAGCTTAGAAACAGAATTGCTAAAACAAAGATTGAGTAAGAAGATGTGTAGTGTTTAGCAAACTGAGAGAAGGAAGATTATGATCAGCTTTTAGGCGTGTAAAGATTTGGAGAGCATTAGCCAATTCAATCTTCATAGTCTTGTTTATATAGCACTGAGATTATGAATGTTGGAGCAATATTCTTGATTCAATGCTAATAACAAACTTTCCTTATCGAGCAGATCTTGTCTGGAATGAGGCCGTTGGTATTAATTTGCTTTCAATGCACAATACCGTTGCTTACTTAATGCATGTTCTGGCTTGGCTCATTCTGATTCTGCTTAGCTGTTGATGAACTGTAGTTTTCTTTATCAGAGTGTTGAGCGCAGTTCTATTCATCAGACTTCAGCATACACGAGAGTTAATCTTCTGATTCTGGTATACTGATATGGCAACTTCTGATGCTGATGTCAGGAACCAAATTTCTGATGCTGATTAGGTCTGATCTTGCTTATACCAATCAGAGTATCTGCAAATCAGAACGTAACAATTTAGGCAGCAAATAGTTCATACATGAATCATATAAATAATATATCTTTTCACTTTGTTATCATCAAAACTTAAACATAGGGTAGTAGATTCAAACTTTGTTCTAACACTATTCCATCAAAATAATAGTCAAGGGAAAGGGTTTTCTTTTGGCTGGAGAAACGGGTGTAATGGTTTTCCACACTATGATTTAACCGACTGACTTGTGACTCGTGACCGACAGAAGATATCCATACAAAAGCGAGACTCACTAAACTAACTGACCGGTGAATCATGACCAATAGATAGTGTCGAATTGTTTATGTGAAATAGAAGATAACGTATAGATCTTGCTCGACAGTAAAGAGAAAATAGATAAAGTACTCAAAATATATAATTGAAAGATAAAAGATTTGCATTAAAATAAAAATGGTGGTTCACGTACATCAAGCACTCTTCACTCTTGATTTCCTGACGCTCGAAATGAGAGAGTTTGATAAGTGATTTGAGAGTACAAGTGAGCGCACACAAACTATACAAAATCTGCCTATTTATAGTGATTACAAAGTAACTACCTAGATAAAATCTACCACTAATATTAACATTTTGAGGTAACTACTTCACTAGATGCTGCCACCTATTTAGCACTCAAACACGTCGTGGATTGCTAGTAATTGCTCATGATTTTGAAGTTCCACCTATTTGGCGCTTGAATACGTCGTGGGTTGCTGGTAACTGCCCACGATTCCTCTAAGCCTCTTGAACATAAACCGCTTCTGCCTTGCTTCGACGCTTTCTTTCTGGAAAAGAATAATCACACTTCCTCTAAGTCCAAGAAACCCTTTTTTGTCGACTAAAACCATTTTCGACCAAGTCCTTGTCTTTTACCCTTTGGTCGACTAAACCAATTTTAACCTCCTGAAATATGTTCTTTTATTTCTTCCTAGTCGATGTAGTTCAATTTCGACAGTTTCAGTGTGACTCCTTCCAAGCATTAACTCTAACTTAATAAAACCAGCTTTTCACACATTGGCCCCTGTTTTCCAAAAAAACCCTTATTTTGGAGGATGACTCCTAACTTATGAGAATATCTTCATTTATCACATGTACTTGAATTCCTTAAGATTTTCCAAGGTAACAAAATTCCCCCCAGAGATGCCATTTTCGAATTTCGACTAATATGAGATAATGGCATCTCTGAAGCGTCGGTTTCACCATTCGACCAAATCGTTTCCATTTCTCAAAAAGTGAACATTACTGTTCTGTCTTTTTCGTGATGTCACACAATCATGGTAGCGTACCACGCCTTTCAGTTTCGAGACGTGCGACATTAATTGCTTGCCATCATTGAAATTTTAGTGGGAAACATGGGCCACTAACTCACGTTGGTCCTGTGGCACACGCCCCACTAACTAACATGATTTGAACTTTGGGAAATCACAAAAGATTTTTCCCATTATTTCCTCTTTCCCCAGGGTCTATAAATACCTTTATTTCCCATTTTTATATTTTCCTTCGCTTCTTCAATCCCTTATTTTTTAGAAAACAAAAACCCAGAAAATACACACCATCGTTGTTCTTCATCTTCATCCTCCTTCAAACCTTTTACAATGGCGAATGTTAAAAATCAAACCTCTTCTCCAATCGCTGCTCTTCAACTGAGCCTTGTCAACGACAAAGCCTATGTACCAGAACCTCCCTTTTCCGAGGAGAAAGCCAAAATCTGGAAATCTCAGGTACTTATCCATTTCTCTTTTGAGGAGAAACCCTTAGCCTTTTTAGGACCACTCCTTGCTGATGCACCCTCTTAAATCTATGTAGATGATAAGGAGGCGTTTTTTACCACTAGTACTACTACCAGACCCATCATATCTTCTCCAAACCCTATATCACTTAAATATATTGACAGGAACTTTAGGACCGCTCCACCTCTACGTTGCCCTAAATCTCGTGCTTGGATGGCACGTTTTGAAACTGCCAAAGGAGACCAATGGAAAAAGATGGGTATTTATGCCCTGCTAGAACTTTCTCGATGTGGTCAACCTTATTCTAGTGACATGCTCCTAGCTGCCATACATTTCTAGGAGGGGTCGACCAACACCTCTCATACTAAATGCGGTATGATCACTCATACCTTGTTCGACGTCGCCGCCATCACTGGGCTGAAACCATTTAGCACGGTTTTCAACTATAAAGATGCTGAACCTGTGCCACTATGGTTCGATGTGGCTGAAGCTGGAAAGCCAACATATAATAATTTCATCGACCATCATGCTCAAACCTCTGGTCCTGTAACTAATGAATAGCATGTGACGTTTCTAACCTTGTGGCTATCTTACTTTGTTTTTTGTTCCAGGTCAATGCAGGTGGCCAAACAATTTTCTTATTTGGCTAACTAGTTGCATATGGGCGAAAATGATGCTTTAGGCAGCTGATTTTGGCCTCTCTCATGCAGCTTTGACTGATGCTGCTAACCAAATAAAGCGTTTTGACCCTAATAATCCAAAGAAAAAGAAAGTCCTAGTCCATGGTCCTTTCTGGCCCTTGCAGCTGTGTTTGGATGCCACTTTCTATGAGGAGATTAAGCCTTTTAGAAATAGAAAGGTAGCATGTCCTCCATCTCAAAGCCATATCGTTTGGAAACGCCTTCTCCCTCTGACTTCTATCGACAAAGGCTCCCCAAATCCTGAAGTCTTCAGGCTGCTGTTTACCATTATGCTGAGAAGAGTCGACTTTACACCCTCGATGGCCTCTTTTCATGCTAGACAAGATGGCCCATAGTGGTTTATTAGGGCTTTTCCACCCACGAGAGAAGAGGACAAGAAAAATTATTTAATCCTTTGGAGGCGTTACTTGACTCCCCAATTCTTATCTACTGTGATTGTCGGTGTAAACCCAGGTTTGGTTGCTTATCAACCTAACTTGGTGGATCAATAATTTGGCCTCTGTCAACTTATTCCTAAATCTTTGTTCAATTCTCATGGGCTGCTGGTCGACATCACAGCTGACTAACCCTTCGAAATAATCAAGGATGATATAGGGAATCTATGGGCACGAAGGCCCACACTCACTCTCACTCCTTTCCAACCGTCTTTTTACTGCACCAAAGAATTTGAAACTTGGTGGCAGACATATTTTGTTACATTCATTGGTGATTCTAATGCTAAGTTGACTGAACTAACCGTAGCTTTCTCAAATTTGCAGTCAAAAGCGACCAAGTGTAAGATTATTCACATTAAACAAATTCGAGCTTTCCAGAATTACTTCCGAATTGTGTATCGACCTAATGATCTTCGTCGGACCATATATGAGGCTGTTGTCGAATTAAAGCAGAAGGTAACTGATAGAATCTCGACACTAAAAATCCCTAGTTATGCGAAAGATAAATATCTTTACGCTCTTCATTTTGGAAACATCAAATTCCCTTCTTTTCCATCCAGCCCTTTGGCCTTGGTCTTTGGCCCACCTATTCCTGATTGGTGGTATTGCTCTATGCCAGATATGCAAAATGCCTATAAGACAAAGGCCGACAAAGTGGTATCGATGAAGTATTACCTACCTAACTATTCGGGGCATCTTCATTTGATCTTTGATATGTTAGAGTACTTTCGACTACACAAATTGGTAACGATTTCTGGAAAGCTTACCCCCTGCCTATTTTACTTTGGTTGCTTATTTGATTGTTTTACACTTGTCTTACAGTTATACCAATAGATCAGGCGGGTGTCATTTCTGTTGGCAAACAAAAACCTTCAACGCGTCAGGTTTAAACTTCAACTTTCTGCCAGCTATCATTCTTGATTTGACATATCTGACTTAGCTTAATTTTGTAGATCATTCCTGACCACACACCCTCCGAAGATGAACCCATTTCTTATTCACTCAAGAAGGCTTCTTCGGTGGGTGTATTTATATACTTCTTGTTTCTATGTTGCTTACGCCCTAAACTTGTATTAATATTTTCCTTGTTTTCCAGAGTCAAAAACGCTCAACGAATTTGGCTGCTCCCTCTGACAAATCCAAAAGGTACAAGAAGGACAAAAAGCATACTTCTGAGCAGGATAAGGTTTATTCAGTCGATTCAAAACTTCCATTATCGACTAACACAATTTCTTTGACTTACATCTTTCTTTGATACTTAGCAATCACCTGATGTTCAACCCTCTCAATAATCCCACAAATCTAAAAGCCATAAGAGGAAAAAAAGATTCCTCTATTGAAGGCGAGGTGGCAAAGAAGAAGAAGACAAAGCTACATGTACCCCAGGGTGCTGAAGCAAAGGTTGGATTGAAACTTGTTGATGAAATAGAGGAGCTAGCTGATGTCAAAATTCCTATTATTACAAGAAGGAGACGTAACATGGTTTTTGTCAAAAATCCTGAAACCACTTCGGATTTAGGTGCTGACACCATCGTGGTTGACACAACTCTGGTTACTCTGACTCGTGCTCCTAGGGTTGATGAATTTCAAAGCCCAATGAGAGACCTTACTGATGTTTCAGCTAAGGATGAGTTTGTCGATCTTAATCCATCGACACAAGTATTAGCTAGTTGTTTTCTAGTCTCTTTCGTTTTCTGCTTGCTGAATTTGTTTTGGCTAATACCTTTTCTTACTTTATTTAGGTTAAAATCTCTGGTCAACAACAATGCATACCTGACTATACAACTTTGTTAGAAGCTTCTTCCCCTCACCATCATGAGAATCTTGACTTTGCTAATGGTAAGTTTATCGACCTGACTATTCCGGCTACTCTTAGTGACTTTGACTTAGTCACTAGTCCTGCCAAACATAAGGGTTATAGTTCGACTAGTTTTGATTCTAGCCTTTCAGATTCCCTGCAGGATTCATAAGCAAATAAAAATGTCACCACTTCCTGAATCTTTCCCCCTCCTGAAAACACGCAAGGCGCGCCTCTCGTTTATTCTGGGAGAACAAAGGTCGACTCACCCACTAAGATAAAACACATGGGAGTCAATCCTTCTGGTCTAGAAGCAATTGTTAAGTTGCGCGGCTTTGTTAGTTCTCGCACTCTTTCTTTTGACTCCAACCCATCTCAAACACATAATGACAAGATGAGTCCTGAAGCTGTTAAAGCCAAAAATCTAATGACTAAAATTCGGATTTATGCTTTGAATCCTGATGTGCCTCATCTGCTCCATTCTGATCCAACTCTTGGCCCAGAACTCTCAGAAGATCTTGCTCAAATGAAGGAACTCAATATGTCTGAATCAACCAGGTTGATGATAACGATATTTGAGAAACTTTTCATCCCTCTACGCTAAAATGTTGAAAGAATTCGGGCAAATGAAGCAGCGGTTGAGTCGAAGGAAGCCTTTGTGAAATAAAAGTTGGATATGGTGGTGCAAGTTATTGAAGAAATTAATGATTTATTAGAAATGATTGAAAAGAAGAGACAATAACTGATTCCCAAACGAAAAAAAGCTGCTGAAATCCGTGACTAGATTCTGCTCTCAACAAGGAATTAGAATTAATCACCAAGCAAGAGGAAGAAATTAACAATGTGATTAATCCAACCCAAGCAAAAGCTGAGCAAATGGCTGTGGACGCCGTGGCTGAAAGTGACACGATTTCTTCTGTCGAAACAGAGCTTAAAACACATAAGATTCAGGAAGAAGGTTTTGAATATCAGGCCACTAACCTCCACGGTGAATTACAGTCGTTCAAGCCAAATTTAAGCATTTTTAATCATTGTAACAACAATCTTGTAATTTCTTCATGGTTCTAAGCAAAATTTTAACGAATCCTTTCTTTGTTTTATATGTACCTTCCATGTTTTATGCATGTTTTGAATTTGCTGGTGTTGTACCCCAAAATTTGCCCTCCCATATTTCTCAAAACATTTCAAGAATGATACTCAAGTTGCTCAGGGTAGTCCAAGGGTTGGCCAGACAAGCTCTCTCCTAAGGCAGTCTACCTCAAATTAGGGTTTCATGTTGCATAAAGATACTTGAGTCCAAGGGACACCAAATGCTCAACATTGTCCTAATATGTTCTCAAGATCATCCATGTCAAGTTTCAAGCCTTGCAGAGGAAGTTTGCCCAGTCAATTGCTTAAAGGCCCAAAAATAGACTGTGCTAGGGCAAAAGTCAACTGTGGCCCACATACAGTCAAACTTCAATATTTTTGGTCAACATCCTCATTTTGAAGTATATCTCACCATTTGATCAAGGGTTGATCATGGTTCATCAAGGATTGCTCATAATTCATCAAGACTCAAACGTTGCTAAATTTGGGTTTTGCAGGAAAAGTCAACTCAACTTTGACCAAGCATAACTTTGTCATACTTTATGAGAAATGACCCATCCAAAGCTCATTTTGAAGAGGATGCAATTCCATACAATCCATATTCATCTCCCAAGTTCAAAATATGCACTCACAAGAAGTTATGAATTTGGACATTATTGGTCATTTTGAAAAATGAATAAAAACACCTTTTTTGTCAAAGCTTCATACTTGAGCATGGAATTTCAAATTTAGATGAGACCAAAAGAGTTGATTATAGGACATCTCAAGTTTTCTAAAAATTCCAAGAACACCTCCAAAGAGTCAAAATTGAGGAAGTTATGCATTGGTGAAGTTGACCCTTTTTGCAAAATTGCCAAAAGTCAATTATGCCTAAAACTTCAAATTTTGCCAAATGGGCCCAATCTTTTTCACTTGTTTTGAGTTGGCAACATAGTCCATGGGCTCTAGCCCTTTCCACTTGTCCTTATCATGTTTTTATTATTTATTTTTATTTTTATTTGAATTATTTCAATTTAAATCAAAACAAATCATATAAAATCCAAAATATTGAAAACAAAAGATTTTGTGCTTGTTTCAGGTCTTAAATTACAGCTAGCAAGTATTCAAATTCGTATCAAGGCATGGTGTGTACAAAAAGATTGAAATAGGCCATTTTTGGAAAGATTTTTAAGGTGTATCAAATCAAGATCCAATTCATTGATGGAGGAAGATCGAGATCATTTATCAACCCTAATCCCTTCCTTGATACATATAGAACACGTGCAGACTCAAAACTAGGTTAGAAGGAGGCGCAACATCAAGAACAAAAACTTGAAAAATCAAGAAAAAGTGTAAACTCGAATTTAGTGTTCCAGGCATCCTCAAGGCATCCTAGCTATCTCAATCACTTCCTGAGATTCCCAGCAAGCGAAAGCAATCGAAACCAAGCATTTTCAAGTCCTAAATCACGCTGTAAGTCAGTCACGATACCCAACTTTTCTTGAAATCGAATTCCATGATTTAGGCATTGATAGCATGAATTAACCATATATTATTGATCCATAGAACATTTGCAAGCTCTCTGTATTCTTTAATTGTATTTTCATGGCTTGTATGGAGTTTCACCATTATTAGGGTTTACAAGCTTGATTTTGGATTTCTGCGTGCAAGCAAAATTGGGCCATGGCAGGGCCACCATTGTGCTAAGCAAATCCAGACGAGTCCATTCATGGCCTTGGTAGTCATTTATATCACTTGTATTTGATTTTGATAACTTGCAGGGCTGTAGCGATGGACGTTGTCCGTAGGTAAAGGTTTTCAAACCTTTTAGCCACAGAGAGAGGACATGGATGATGGCGTGGCTCCATCTAATTCGTCCGTTTGAATTTTCGCGCAAAAATTTTATTGCTTCGCTTGTTTTCTATATAATAATTTTTGTTTATATTATGTACAACAAATACAAAGTGGTGCAGTGGTGAGTTTAGCGTGGATAATTTCTTCAGGACCTGGGTTCGAATCCTAGGTCCCCCACTTTTCTCAATATTATTTTCTTTCAGGAAATCACATGCGTATGCAAGACCAAGGACCATTGTGCACCCTCACCATCCAACCAGCCAAGTGCCTTAAGACCCAGATCCAAAGGCCATTAAACGAAGGAACACCATGGAGCATAGTCAATGTGCAACACAAGATCCTGAGAGTCAAACGTGGACCTCTTTGGTCTTGGGCCAGCATGCTATTTGCACCCCCTCAAGCTGCTAATCAGGCCCAAGTTTTCTATTCCTTTAATTCTTTTTTTTATTTGTTTTATTTAAATAATTTATTTATTTACTAACCAAATAATTATTTTCTTTTATCAAAAAATCACAAAAATATTATTTTTCACCAATTAGATTTAGGTATGTTTTTTATCAATAAATTTATTAATTTAATTAGGTTTATTAATTTAGATAACTTTAATTTCTTTTTTTAATTAAAACTAATTAGAACAATTAGGTTTTATTTCTAATTTAATTATATTTTCTTTTTTTCTTTCTAAAAATAACCAAAACATAAAAAAAATAGGTCATGTAATTATTCTTATTAATTAATTTAATCACTAATTAATTTATACATTTATTTTTAGAAAACTTAACTCTTTTCTTTAAAAAATGTTAAAAACAACAAAAAGATTTTTCTTTTGATTAGGTTAGAAGGGTCAAAACCCTAATCTCTTCCCGATCTAATTTTCATCGCGCACTTGATTTTATTATTTTTACCCTATTGATGTAACTGTTCACAAGGTTGTAATAGTTTTAATTAGGTCTTTACTTTTCTTTTATCGCTTTATTTTCAAAGGGTTTGTTTTTGGCTATGTAAATACCCGAAGCCTTGTAATAGCTTAGTTTAATTTCCGCATTTTAAATTCCGCAAGTTATTAACTGTTAGATGTATGATATTAGGATGCATGACAAAAATGTATGTAAAGCTTTAAAACAGTTAGATAACCCTAAAATGTTCAAAGATAAATTAACTGAAATTGAATCACTCGCACATGCGCACTCCTAGGGTACACTCCCACTTGGTTGCCTTCGGTAAACGATCATTGAGTATAGGATGCTTTAGTGGTCGTCTTTTTGTCCAAAGATCAAAGTTGCCTCACAAAGGTTGCCTCAGATATTGTTGCCTCGGATAAATGATCTAAGACATTAGGGTTATTACTAAGAAGTCCTAACATTGCTTTAGTGATCGTATGTCCCTTTCGAATTGACCCTCAAAACTCCAACAACGGTGCTACCTACTCACTAATAGCGGGATAGCATTGTCTAAAGGAAACAAGCATAGAACGATTCTTTTTTCGAGTAGGTAGATTAGTTCTTAAGTACTTGCTCAATCCAAACAAACTTTTTCACACTTACACTCCTTTACAGACAAAGTTTTCAAAATACTTCATTACACTCTTGAAGACAGAAGCAAGAGTTAAATCGAAGTCAAAACAAAAGCTTTTCAAATCACGCAAACACAAAGAAAACAATTTTTAAAATGATGAGCAAGTACCTAAGAGCCCGTAGATAACTACGGATAGAAAGGGTGCTAATACCTTCCCTTTCTATAATCTACCCCCCGTACTCAAAAATATCTCGAAAAAGGAATTTTTCTATGCTTTTTTCCTTTCCTTGTTGGATAAAATAAAAGTCGGTGGCGACTCTTGCTTACCGCGACATTTTGCAAACAAAAAACGCAAAACGCAAACCAGCAATTCCTTAAAAAAAATAGGGAAACACGTCCCGATTCTGGCCACCGTATCACAGAACTGGCGACTCTGCTGGGGACTTAATAAGTAGAGTGTACCTTAGGATTAGTTCATCATATTGTTTTCATTTGATTGATTTGTTTGCTTTATATTTGTGGGCTTTGTATCGGAGTTACTATAGATCTTAACCCGGATCTGGGGGATACCTTTTAGGTAAGTAGCAATAAACTGTGAGGGAACTGTACGGCGTATACCGATACGGTTAAAGCAGTAGCTATGTTGGTGTGACACATTAGTTGGTACCGATATCCCTTGTGGAGAAACAAGGAGAGTATGTGGCTGCTAATGGGTCATTAAGCATCAACTGACCGTAGAACCTATTGTTGTACCCCAAAATTTGCCCTCCCATATTCTTCAAAGTTTGTCAAGAATCATCTTCAATTGGTTCAAGTCTAGTCAAGGAGTTGCACAGTCAAACCATCTCCTAAGCCAGTCAAAATTAGGGTTTTGTTTCTTGCAAGGAAGTTGGGGTTTTCAAGGGCTCAATTAAGTCCCATAGGCCTATACACATTGCCAAGCATCTACATGCCAAGTTTCAAGGCTCACAACATCAAGTTGCACAATCAAAAGCCCTAATTGCTTCACAATCAACTGTAGGGATAAAATGGTCATTTGGCAATCAAAAGTCAAAATTTTTTGGTCAACCTCTTATTTTGAAGCCACAATCATCATTTGATCAAGTCTTGATCATGATTCCACAAGCATGGCTCAAAAATCATCAAAGATGCAAAAGTTGCTATTTTTGGACAGTTGAAAAGTCAACTGTAACTTGACCAAGGCATAACTTTTTCATGGTTCATCAGAAAAATCCCATCCAATGCTAATTTTGAAGGGGATGATATTTCCTACAACTCATCTTCACATTCCAAGTCCAAGAAATGCTCTCACAAAAAGTTATCAATTTCTACATTATAGGTCAATTTCAAAAGTCAACAAAAATGCACTTTAAGTCAAAGACCATAACTTGAGATTGGTAAATCAAAATGACATGGGACCAAAGGCATTGGTTAGAGGACTTCAAGACCTTTCCAAAATGTCCAAAAACATGTTCATATGATCAAAATTGAGCAAGATATGCATTGGAGAAGTTGGGAAATATTTGGGAATTTGCAAAAGTCAACTTTGCCCAAAACACTTCATTTTTGCTAATGGGCCTCAAATTCTTTCTTGAAACATTGTCCAAGGCCTATGAACGACCCATTGAGCTTAAATTGATTTATTTTCTTATTTTTAATTAATTAATTGATTTTTTTTTAATATTAATTCATTTAATTCATTTAATTGTAGGAAAATTCAAAAGATATTATTTTCAAATCTTTTGTGGAGCAAATATGACCAACACATGCTGAAGATTTCGTTTGCCAATCAAGGGGACCAAAATATCCAATTTTAGCAAGTTTTATCAATCAAAAATGTGCAAAAAGATTTGATTGAAATCAAAGATGCAAAACATAATTTCATGGATTCTTGGACAAAGATTGAACCCTAAATCCATTCTACTATAAGAGCATAACCAAACCCTAAAGCCTTGAACGTGCAAAACTGCTGCAAGAACCATAGCCAAATTCCAAAAATTCAAAGAAAACCAAAAACTGTTTTTCATATTTCAGATCAATTCAAAGCCTTAGAGTGATTCCAATACATTGCTGGAGGTGTAAGGAACCTTTTGCAATCAAAATCAAGTGTTAAAACCCAAAGAATCCCAAGAACAGTCGTACGGTTTGCCCACTCTTTTCCATAATCGAAACTCAAGTTTTATGCATCATTAACATGTTATGATTATTGCTTTGCATTACTAACATCATTCTGAAGCTAACAGTACAATTTAATTGTATTATGGTGCCCTGAAACAAAAACTACCATTAAAGAAATCTAGGGTTTTGAAGCTTTGATTTTAGGGCTTTCTTGACCAAGCAAAATTGGAACCTCCTATGCCCATGGTTGAAACCGACTGAACGTGACGAATACAATGGACACCTCGCGCCATATTTATATGGCTTGGATTTCTATTCGCTATTATTGACAGTTTCACTTTGTGGGGGTTTAAAACCCCCGCTAACTGCTTTTGTTTTACAGGGAAAAAAGGAAGAAGACGATTACGTGTGAATGTGTGATTGGCTGGTTTGAATAAATAGCGCGCATTTCATTTATTTCCCAGCATAATTATTATTTTCATACATTAATTTCATTGTCCATTATTATAATAAAAGCGTGCAGTTGGCTCAGTGGAAAGGGACGTGTCTGGCAATCGTTGGGACCTGGGTTCGATTCCCAGGTCCACTCAATAATTATTTCATATTTTTCCTAACGTGCTCCTGTGCAGGATTCTCAAAACATTCCATCGTGTGACCTCACCAATCAGTGTGCCATGTGTCCTTGTGCATCCATCCAATGATCAAAAGGTGGATGAGCACCATGCTCCTCAGTCAACCATACGCACCTGATTCCAGAAGTCAGCAAGGACTTGATAATTATTGGGCCAGAATTTCTAAACTAAACCTCCATTGGGCCATCAAACCCCCCTGGTTTATTTTCCTTTTTATTTTCTTTCTCTTTTTAATTCTTTTAACTAATTATTATTATTATTATTATTATTAACTAACAAATTAATTTTCATGATAAATTCAGGCTATTAAAATATTTATATTATTATTATTATTATTAAATTTCACCTTAATTGTTATTTTTGTAAATAAAATACTAACAAATTAATTAGTTTAATTAGGTAATTTTAATCTTTTTTCACAATAAATAAAATAGGTTAGAATTAGGGTTTTCTCTTGACTTTTTATTTCTTTTCTTTTTATTTTCATTTAAAAATATTAAAAACACAAAAACATTTTTTTCTTTTAATTAATTAATTAATTAGTAAATTAGGTTTAATATTTATATTAATTGCAAAAAAAGGACAAATTACTTTTTTTTCCTCAAAAAGGGTCAAAACCCTAAGACATTCCCGACTTAATTTCTTTACGCGCACTTTAATTCCTTTTGATCATATTTATGTAACTGTTTCCGAGGATGTAATAGTTAATTAGGGATTTTACCGCTTTCTTTAATTTTATTGCATTTATTTCCAAACGGGTTATGTTTTTGGCGATGTATAGACTCGCGCCTTATAATAGCGTAGATTCAACTTTCCGCAATTTATTTTCTGCACTCTTAACTGTTAATTATGCATGACAAGATTGCCTGACAAATAAAATCAATCCGTAGCTCACAAATGCATGATCAAAGATAAACATAAACTGAAACAACACACAAGCACATGCCACTCCTAGGGTACGCCTCATTGGTTGCCTCGAACGTGGTCGTCAAGTATAGGGTGTCTTAGAGGTCGCCCTCCTGTCTAAAGATCCTGTTGCCTCGAAACAGTTGCCTCGGATAAAAAGGATCTAAGACATTAGGGTTACTTCTAAGGTGTCCTACTATTGCTTCGGTGACCACACTGTCCCTAATCATCGAATTGACCCGAATACCTCCAACGACGGTGCTACCTACCTCTCAATGGTGGGATAGTACTGTCTTAAGGACTCTTACACAGCCTAATTCCTTAGAGTAGGTAGATCTCATGGGTACTTGCTCTTTTCAAAACAAACAAAAACAATATTTTCACACTGACACTTTGAAAAAGTTTTCAAACAAATATTTCATACACTCTTGAGGACAGATACAAGAGTTACCTAGAAATTTTTCAAACTAAACTTTTTCAAAACCCACACACACTTGAAAAGCAAACAATTTTTGAAAACATAAGAGCAAGTACCTAAGAGCCCGTGGATAACCACGGATAGAAAGGGTGCTAACACCTTCCCTTTCTATAAATCTACCTCCCGAACCGAGAAACATCTCGAAAAGGAATTTTGCTGTGCTTTTGTCCTTTCCTTGTTGGAGAACATAAAAGACGGTGGCGACTCTTGCTTACCGCGACATTTCGCGAACCAGCATTCCAAAACAGTCAGTTCTATTTCCACCGATCACAGAACTGGCGACTCTGCTGGGGATATTAATAAGTGAGGTGTACCTTAGGATTAGACCATTCTAATGTTTTCAATTGAATGCTTTGCTTGATTTAATATTGTGGGCTTGCATCGGAGTTTCATAGATCCTAACCTGGATCTGGGGAATACCCTTTAGGTAGCATAAGCTGTGAGGGACCTGTCCGGCGTAGACCGACACGGGTGAAGCAGTGGCTACATTGGTGGGACACCTTGGTCTGTACCGATATCCCTTGTGTTGCAACGAGGAGAATATGGGTCTTCTGAGGAGTCATTAAGCACCAACCGACCTTAGAACCCTAAAATGACCCAACTTGGCCATAGAACAGTAGCAGTATGCTACACTCGTTGAGGCTAAACTCTCGCGATGGTTCTGGCCGCAAGAAAAGATTACGACGCTGGAGTTATGACCAATTGAGGGTAGTCAGTGATATTGAGATCCTCTAGAACCCGATTACTATTTCTAGGACAGGTCTTAACCAACGAAACTGAAAGAGGGTAGTACCTAAACTTCATGCTGGCCTAAACTCTAAGGGCTGTCTGGTGTGACTTGTGTGCCTTCAAACTTGAACTACTTGCACATTCTTGTTATCTGACACATGAGTTTTTTGTAGGTTTTGTTTACAATCCTTAATCTGGACTTATTACAGGGCTTACTTACACCTCACACCTTTGCATCCACGTACATAACATCATACCATCATACCATTGCATACATCCTGCATAAGGACTAACCCGTTTCAAGGATCTCAAGGGTTTGTGATGCAGGTCATGATGAATCAAACTATCTAGCAAGGGGCAAAGGGGATTTATTTTCCTCTAGCCAAGGTTGTTCAGAGATCAAAACATGGTGACTTGAGTCAGGGGCTATGACCCACTCGATATGGTGAGCCTTGACTCTTGAAAAAGGACTCTCAATAACATGAAGTTCCTTCAATCAAGCTACCAGATTCAAATTCTAACAAGTTTCTCTGTTTACCCTGCGGGATCCTTGAAAACATTGCATGCATACATACACATCATTGCATAACAGGTACCCTTGTTACAGGTCACTTACCATCTTCGCTATTTCTTTCAGCAATGGCTTCCCAACAAGACAACCAGGATCTTCATGCTCAAGAGACTCAGTTCTGGGAAATCCTCCTAAACCTATCCAAGGGGCAGGAAGAATTGAGAACGCTCCTCATGGGGAATTTGGCCAAGAACAGTCCAGAAGACAGTAAGGATGAACGGTTGAAACATCTGCAAGCTGAGGTAGATGCAATGAGGACTCAGATGCTGGGGCAGATGGCCCTTATCCAAGGCTCGGCTCGGGAGCAAGAAGAGTTGAGAACCATGGTCAACCAGCTTCGCCAAGAGAGATACAACATGAAGCAAACAGTCCAAGTCAGGGACCAGGTCATTGATCAGCTTCCAAGAGGACAAGAGTCTGGTACGGTGAAGATTAGACCTCTCCAAATTGCTACCACTTCACAGGTCCAACCACAACCTCGCCCAGAGCAATGGGTTGATCAGAGTAAGCCCCGAAGGAAATTTACCAAGCTTAACACGTCGCTGTCTCAAGCTTTACAACACCTGTTGAGGTTGAATTTGGTAACTCTAAGGGCTCCTCCCCGGAATCCCAACATCTCTGCTCCTACTTATCATCCCAATAGAAGATGTGCATACCACTCTGATAGTCCGGGACATGACACAAATGACTGCTGGTCTCTGAAGAACAAGATCCAGGATCTGATTGATGAAGGAGCAGTGGAATTCACCCAAGATGGCCAGGCTGAGTTCTTCTACTATCCCTGCAAGATTCACCATTTGAAGTGACGAGTCCTAGGATTGAAAAAAAAACTTTTGTTCATTCGAATGTTCAAGTTGTATTTTTCTGTGATTGTTCAAACAATTATTGTCATAGAAAACTTTATTACTTTATCAATGCATCGCAAATGTCTGTTTTGAATCAATATATTCGCATTCGCTATATTCAAACTGCTTTCATTTTTTATGATGATCAAACTCTCAATTAAAAATTCTAAGCCTCTTGAGGGAGGATGACGAAAACGATACCATGATCTTTACAATATGATTTTGAACAGACCCTGCTGATGAGGTACATGCATTGTTTCAAATCCTAAACACTGGAGTTATAAGGAAGATAATCCCTCATCAACCCCTCTGAGCCAAAGAAGTAGGAGTTTTTCTTTTCGAAAATTAAAACCCTTAATCATAACCTGGGGCAGGGTAGTTCTCTCAGTTGATCCAAGTGCACAACAAATAGCATCAAAGGAGTCCTTCCAATACAAAAGACAGTGATGGTTCCCTATAATCCTAAAGACAGGCAGTCATAATCTCTCAAACTAAAAGCCCAATAAGTCAAAACCTATGAAGGAGACTTGCAAAAATGGGGCATCCCGCTGACTGTAATTACAAAAAGAAACAGTTCAGGCAAAAAACAGGGATAACAAAATCAAAAAGAAAGAGGTCATACAAACCCTCAACAAAAACAAAATGACTGCCTGGTCAAAATAAAACTATCAGTATCTGAATCATCACTGGTATATCAGGACAAAAACTCAAACAAGGTCTAATGCACGATTAGCTGAGTTTAGGTTTGAAGAACATCATGAAGAGCGGGTGGGTACAAAAATAATTTGAGCCTTTATCCTTTGTTTCTTAAACCGTGAACCAGACCACGTTATAACCCTCAAAAAGTCCTAGCTGAAGCATGGGTTAGTTCGAAAGCATACTGTTACAAAAGGTATCATGACTCCTTAAGGCTTGCGGTAAAATGACGAGTTGACATCACAGTTTACAAAAAATTCACTTGTTTTTATGAAAAAACTGCATTTTCAAAAACTTCAAGACAGACATAAGCTTTGCATTTTTAATATAACATTGCTTGCATATGACTATTTGTTTGAACAACATAGAAGTTCGCACGAAGAATATCTGATGAACAAAAGCACTCCCAATCAAGGGGCACGGCATGATCATTGTCCATAATCTGGGGCAGTGAAGTCAAGATTCAGAGAATCTCTCAAAATGCCAGGGGCAAATCTCTGTCTGAGTCACTTGGGGCATTGGACATGAATTCAAGCAACGAATCTTGCATCTTCTGGTGGTATGGCGACACAACACTACTAACAGCGACAACTCCCTACATCCTGAGAGCATGGACATAGTCGGAAAAAGACGACGCATAATCAAAGACCCGCTAGGTTGACACACCTAGGCAAAAATAAGGGCTTCCCGGCGAACCAAAAGGGTTCGGGAAAAAATAAGGGATGAAAATAAAAAATCTGTACACCCGGCAAGTCGAAAACCTGAAAAGGCGGCTTGGGAAAAAATGGGTATCCCGGTGGACTGAAAACCCGAAAGGGAAGTCCAGGCAAAAATTAGGGATCAAAGCGTACGACTATGTCCTGTCATCTCGTCACTTGCCTACCAGAAGAAGATTGGTCAATCAGCGGTTATCAAGACCTCCACAGGTACTTTCTCCCACAGAAACTGGGGCAATAAGAGTTGTCCAAGCAATCTAGTTGCTCTGTCCACCAAGGTACCAAGGTAGGTTTGGCTGAAGAACGTAACCAAGATACCTTCACTCCCCGCAGAGTAAGACAAGGTTCAGCAATACTCTCCCCCGAGCAGAGTTGGTCTCCCATCAGCTCTAAAAAGGCACAGTATCCCTAGCAAGTCAGCGATACTCTCCCCAAGCAGAGTTAGTCTACTGTCAGCCTTAAGGAAGTTGGATATCCCCAGAAGATCTCAACATTCCCCAGCGGAGTATACAGATGTTCCTAAGCAAGCATCCCCGGCAGTCTTAATATAAGATTGTTCCCCGGCGGAATATAAACACCCCAGTGGAGCCACTTCCCCAGTACAGTCCGAAAGTTTCCCCAGGAGAGTTGCATCATCCTCCCCAGTAGATTTTGGAAGCTTATCCCCAGTAGATTTTTGAAGCTTATCACCTGCGGAGTACATACGTCTCTCCCCGACCATATTCAAAGGTTATTCCCCACCAGAGCTTATAACTGGGTTATCCTCAGCTAATTACCACGGAAAGATCGTCCTCGGCGAAATTCTTCCTATCCCCCAGCGGAGTTCATCAAATTCCCCAACATAACTTATCAACGGAATCCCCAGCGGAGTTATCACCAAACCTCAGCAAAGTATCTCTTCCCACAGAGTAATTCCCCGCAGAGTAATCTCTTCGCCAAGTTTATTCACCAACGGAGTCAGCTTCTCCTACCGGTTTATTCTTGCAATCATCATCCCCAGCGGAAACGAAGAACGCTACTCTTCAACATCAGCCCAGGATTCAACAAACTCCCGGCAGTCGTCAAGGATTTATTTTCCTAGACGAAAATACATTCATAAACATCACATTATCATACACCATGACGCATGCATGTACGCATCATAATACACTATCTCATTTATTTTGGAACATCATGACATCATGCATTTCATACATCATGACATTGCATACAACTGATGTTTTGCCTTTTCAGGAAAAAGGTCAAGCCAACGATGATTACTATCAACTGTCGCAATTCCAGATTCGATACCTGTATCTAGCCAGGGCATATCTGTGAGTGACTGATTATAGATTCGATACCTGTATCCAGCCAGGGCATGTCTGCATGAAGAGTTTAGAGATTCGATTCCTGTATCCAGCCAGGGCATATCTGTAGATTCCAGATTCGATTCCTGTATCTAGCCAGGGCATATCTGTGAGTAACTGATTCCAGATTCGATTCCTGTATCTATCCAGGGCATATCTGTGAGTGATTTGATTGTAGATTCGATACTTGTATCCAGCCAGGGCATATCTGCATGAAGAGTTTAGAGATTTGATACCTGTATCCAGCCAGGGCACGTCTGTAAGCAACCTTTTGAAGTTCCAGATTCGATACCTGTATCTAGCCAGGGCATATATGTGGATGACTAATTCCAGATTCGATACCTGTATCCAGCCAGGGCATATCTGTAGACGACCAATTCCAGATTCGATACCTGCATCTAGCCAGGGCATATCTGTGAGTAACTGATTGTAGATTCGATACCTGTATCCGGCCAGGGCATGTCTGCATGAAGAGTTTAGAGATTCGATTCCTGTATCCAGCCAGGGCATATCTGTAGACGACCAATTCCAGATTCGATTCCTGTATCTAGCCAGGGCATATCTGTGAGTAACTGATTCCATATTCGATTCCTGTATCTAGCCAGGGCATATCTGTGAGTGATTTGATTGTAGATTCGATACCTGTATCCAGCCAGGGCATATCTGCATGAAGAGTTTAGAGATTCGATACCTGTATCTAGCCAGGGCATGTCTGTAAGCAACCTTTTGAAGTTCCAGATTTGATACCTGTATCTAGCCAGGGCATATATGTGGACGACTAATTCCAGATTCGATACCTGTATCCAGCCAGGGCTATCTGTAGACGACTAGTTCCGGATTCGATTCCTGTATCTAGCCAGGGCACATCTGTGAGCAATTGATGGTAGATTCGTTACCTGTATCTAGCCAGGGCATATCTACATGAAGATATTGAAGATCAACACCTGTAACAGGCCAGGAAATTATCTTTCTTTCTCAAGTACGCAAGTTCTCGCTAAGGAATATCTTACGCGATCGACACCTCCCGATGGAATCCTTAAGCCCATCTCCACCACTATCCATTACATTTCCAAATGGCATCTATAAGCCCATTCCCGCCATCACATTGCTGATACTCTACTATGCGAGTGCAAATTTCTGGGCACTCTAGTGTTCAATCATCTTCCACCCTCGGATCACGAAAGGCACGCAAGCCAATCTACATCCTCAGGTCTAAGAAGATTGAACAGGGGCAACTGTTGTACCCCAAAATTTGCCCTCCCATATTCTTCAAAGTTTGTCAAGAATCATCTTCAATTGGTTCAAGTCTACTCAAGGAGTTGCACAGTCAAACCATCTCCTAAGCCAGTCAAAATTAGGGTTTTGTTTCTTGCAAGGAAGTTGAGGTTTTCAAGGGCTCAATCAAGTCCCATAGGCCTATACACATTTCCAAGCATCTACATGCCAAGTTTCAAGGCTCACATCATCAAGTTGCACAGTCAAAAGCCCTAATTGCTTCACAATCAACTGTAGGGGTAAAATGGTCATTTGGCAGTCAAAAGTTAGAAATTTTTGGTCAACCTCTTATTTTGAAGCCACAATCATCATTTGATCAAGTATTGATCATGATTCAACAAGCATGGCTCAAAAATCATCAAAGATGCAAAAGTTTCTATTTTTGGACAGCTGAAAAGTCAACTGTAACTTGACCAAGGCATAACATTTTCATGGTTCATCAGAAAAATCCCATCCAATTCTCATTTTGAAGGGGATGACATTTCCTACAACTCATCTTCACATTACAAGTCCAAGAAATGCTCTCACAAAAAGTTATCAATTTCTACATTATAGGTCAATTTCAAAAGTCAACAAAAATGCACTTTAAGTCAAAGACCATAACTTGAGATTGGTAAATCAAAATGACATGGGACCAAAGGCATTGGTTAGAGGACTTCAAGACCTTTCCAAAATGTCCAAAAACATGTTCATATGATCAAAATTGAGCAAGATATGCATTGGAGAAGTTGGGAAATTTTTGGGAATTTGCAAAAGTCAACTTTGCCCAAAACACTTCATTTTTGCTAATGGGCCTCAAATTCTTTCTTGAAACATTGTCCAAGGCCTATGCACGACCCATTGAGCTTAAATTGATTTATTTTCTTATTTTTAATTAATTAATTGAATTTTTATTAATATTAATTCATTTAATTCATTTAATTGTAGGAAAATTCAAAAGATATTATTTTCAAATCTTTTGTGGAGCAAATATGACCAAGACATGCTGAAGATTTCGTTTGCCAATCAAGGGGACCAAAATATCCAATTTTAGCAAGTTTTATCAATCAAAAATGTGCAAAAAGATTTGATTGAAATCAAAGATGCAAAACATAATTTCATGGATTCTTGGACAAAGATTGAACCCTAAATCCATTCTACTATAAGAGCATAACCAAACCCTAAAGCCTTGAACGTGCAAAACTGCTGCAAGAACCATAGCCAAATTCCAAAAATTCAAAGAAAACCAAAAACTGTTTTTCATATTTCAGATCAATTCAAAGCCTTAGAGTGATTCCAATACATTGCTGGAGGTGTAAGGAACCTTTTGCAATCAAAATCAAGTGTTAACACCCAAAGAATCCCAAGAACAGTCGTACGATTTGCCCACTCTTTTCCATAATCGAAACTCAAGTTTTATGCATCATTAACATGTTATGATTATTGCTTTGCATTGCTAACATCATTCCGAAGCTAACGGTATAGATTAATTGTATTATGATGCCCTGAAACGAAAACTGCCATTAAAGAAATCTAGGGTTTTGAAGCTTTGATTTTAGGGCTTTCTTGACCAAGCAAAATTGGAACCTCCCATGCCCATGGTTGAAACCGACTGAACGTGACGAATACAATGGACACCTCGCGCCATATTTATATGGCTTAGATTTCTATTCGCTATTATTGACAGTTTCACTTTGTGGGGGTTTAAAACCCCCGCTAACTTCTTTTGTTTTACAGGGAAAAAAGGAAGAAGACGATTACGTGTGAATGTGTGATTGGCTGGTTTGAATAAATAGCGCGCGTTTCATTTATTTCCCAGCATAATTATTGTTTTCATACATTAATTTCATTGTCCATTATTATAATAAAAGCGTGCAGTTGGCTCAGTGGAAAGGGACGTGTCTGGCAATCGTTGGGACCTGGGTTTGATTCCCAGGTCCACTCAATAATTGTTTCATATTTTTCCTAATGTGCTCCTGTGCAGGATTCTCAAAACATTCCATCGTGTGACCTCACCAATCAGTGTGCCATGTGTCCTTGTGCATCCATCCAATGATCAAAAGGTGGATGAGCACCATGCTCCTCAGTCAACCATACGCACCTGATTCCAGAAGTCAGCAAGGGCTTGATCATTATTGGGCCAGAATTTCTAAACTAAACCTCCATTGGGCCATCAAACCCCCTGGTTTATTTTCCTTTTTATTTTCTTTCTCTTTTTAATTCTTTTAACTAATTATTATTATTATTATTATTATTATTATTATTAACTAACAAATTAATTTTCATGATAAATTCAGGCTATTAAAATATTTATATTATTATTATTATTATTAAATTTCACCTTAATTGTTATTTTTGTAAATAAAATACTAACAAATTAATTAGTTTAATTAGGTAATTTTAATCTTTTTTCACAATAAATAAAATAGGTTAGAATTAGGGTTTTCTCTTGACTTTTTATTTCTTTTCTTTTTATTTTCATTTAAAAATATTAAAAACACAAAAACATTTTTTTTCTTTTAATTAATTAATTAATTAGTAAATTAGGTTTAATATTTATATTAATTGCAAAAAAAAGGACAAATTACTTTATTTTCCTCAAAAAGGGTCAAAACCCTAAGACATTCCCGACTTAATTTCTTTACGCACACTTTAATTCCTTTTGATCATATTTATGTAACTGTTTCCGAGGATGTAATAGTTAATTAGGGATTTTACCGCTTTCTTTAATTTTATCGCATTTATTTCCAAACGGGTTATGTTTTTGGCGATGTATAGACCCGCGCCTTGTAATAGCGTAGATTCAACTTTCCGCAATTTATTTTCCGCACTCTTAACTGTTAATTATGCATGACAAGATTGCCTGACAAATAAAATCAATCCGTAGCTCACAAATGCATGATCAAAGATAAACATAAACTCAAACAATACACAAGCACATGCCACTCCTAGGGTACGCCTCATTGGTTGCCTCGAACGTGGTCGTCAAGTATAGAGTGTCTTAGAGGTCGCCCTCCTGTCTAAAGATCCTGTTGCCTCGAAACGGTTGCCTCGGATAAAAAGGATCTAGGACATTAGGGTTACTTCTAAGGTGTCCTACTATTGCTTCGGTGACCACACTGTCCCTAATCATCGAATTGACCCGAATACCTCCAACGACGGTGCTACCTACCTCTCAATGGTGGGATAGTACTGTCTTAAGGACTCTTACACAACCTAATTACTTAGAGTAGGTAGATCTCATGGGTACTTGCTCTTTTCAAAACAAACAAAAACAATCTTTTCACACTGACACTTTCAAAAAGTTTTCAAACAAATATTTCATACACTCTTGAGGACAAATACAAGAGTTACCTAGAAATTTTTCAAACTAAACTTTTTCAAAACCCACACACACTTGAAAAGCAAATAATTTTTGAAAACATAAGAGCAAGTACCTAAGAGCCCGTGGATAACCACGGATAGAAAGGGTGCTAACACCTTCCCTTTCTATAAATCTACCTCCCGAACCGAGAAACATCTCGAAAAGGAATTTTGTTGTGCTTTTGTCCTTTCCTTGTTGGAGAATATAAAAGACAGTGGCGACTCTTGCTTACCGCGACATTTCGCGAACCAGCATTCCAAAACAGTCAGTTCTATTTCCACCGATCACACCTATAATTGACCAACTTGGCCATAGAAAGTAGCTGTATGCTACACTCATTGAGACCATACTCTCGCGATGGTTCCGGCCGCAAGAAAAGATTGCTAAGCTGAAACTATGACCGATGGAGGATGGTCAGTGATATTGAGAACCTCTAGAACCCAATTACTATTACTAGGACAGGTTAAACCAACTAAACTGAAAGAGGGTAATACCTAAACTCCACGCCAGCCTGAAATTTAAGGGCTATTGTGTGACTTGTTTGCCCTTACCATGTTTGCTATCTGTGATACCTGTGGTGTGTTTTTATCATGACATCACGCATCATGACATCACATGCATATTTCATTAGACTAACCGTTTCAAAGACCGAGGGGATTCGTCTTTGTTCTGTTTTGCAGATCATGGCTTCGATGCGCAGAAATACCATTCAGATCAACTTCGTGCAGATACCTACTCAGCTTAGAGAGTTGGTTTCAAAAGTTCCTGATACTTCTTCATTTGTTAGAAGACATGGTCATCTCCTTAGCCTGGTCACTTCCAAGTTGGATGAGCAAATGATGAGTGTCCTGTTCCAGTTCTTTAACCTGTTGCATCACTGTTTCACCTTCCCGGACTATCAGCTAGTCCCTACTTTGGAGGAGTTTTCTGATTTGCTTGGCATATCTATTCTAGAGCAGACACCCTTTACAGGTTGGAGATAGCTCCTAGGCCAGAGGATATTGCTTCAGCCCTCCATCTAACAATGGCTGATGTAGTATCTAACTGGGAGACTCGGAGTGGGATGAAAGGTTTCTTGGCTAAGTTTTTGATTGATCAAGCTCAACAGTTCTGGGATAGTTTAGAATTTCAAGCATTTGAAGACATCCTGGATCTCCTCATCTATGGCCTGGTTCTGTTCCCAAATTCAGATTCTTTTGTTGATGTGAACACAGTCAAGATCTTCATGTCCCGTAACCCAGTGCCTACACTTCTAGGTGATATTCTACATGCTCTTTATACCCATACTGTTCGGAGAAGGGGAACTCTCATGTGTTGTGCACCGCTGCTGGCGAGGTGGTTTATTTCTCACCTCCCCAAATCTGTATTGAAGAATGAGGAAGGTATGGGTTGGGCTTATAGAATCATGTCCCTTGCTCATACGGACATCCTTTGGAGTACTAAAGATATGGAAAAGGTAGCTGTCATTGATCACTGTGGGGAATACCCCAATGTTCCATTGATGGGAATTAGAGGAGGAATAACCTATAATCCTTGTTTAGCCTTACGATAGTTCGGACGAGCTCGAAGGGACGGTCCTCATGAGTTATTGCTTCCAGACATTGTCTTTGACTTCAAGGGGGATGTTGAGGGACATCGCCACAAATTTATACGAGCCTGGGATAGGGTGAACAGGTCTGATCCACATGAGCTAGGAATGAAGACTTCTCTCCCAATGCAATCGTATCTCCAGTGGGTTCGAGCCCGTGCTCAAAAGATGGGGATGCCATACGAAGCTGTCTTGCCGGTGATTGTGGAGCATACTGATGAAGAAGGGGTTCCTTATACAATCCTACATCCTCATATGCCTACTGATCTGGGGGTATTGAAGAGGTCTTGGATCCATTTAAGGGAAGAAAGGGATACCTACAGAGAGAAGTATCATGAGCAGGAACGGAAGATCCTGAAGCTTATAAGGCAGCTAGAGACTGAGAGGATAATCAACGATTATGTCAGCATGAAAGGAAAATGACCATGGGAATTCTGATGTCTTTTATTGTTTCTAGTTTAGATTTGCTTTTCAATATTTCTTTTGTAATGCCTTAAAGGCATTTGTTAAACATTTTTTCAAGTTTTAATCTAATAAAGTGTGTTTTATTTTGGTTTACAAATTTGAATCTCCCTAAAGTCTTTGAAATCATTTCATACGCATTCCATTCCCATGCACCTCATTACAGGTACCCTTACAGGTTTCTTATCTTCTTTGTTGTTTATTTCAACAATCATGTCTTCTGAAACATCTACTGATCAGGCCATCAAGGCTCTGCAAGCTCAGAATGCCCAGTTCCAGGAGATGTTCTTGAACTTAGCCAAAGGTCAACAAGATCTAAAGACTCTTATCTTGAAGGACAAGAAGAAGAATAATAAGGTGGTCCTCCTGAATATGGGTCACAGATTTGGGAATAGGTTGAGACAGGAAGTTGATTTATCTCATTCATCTGGAGGGGGAGAGAATCAAGAGGAAAGAAAGGGTCCTAGCCCTGTGGTTTCTGACAATGACACTTACTTTTATGAAGACCAGTATCCTCCTGCCAAGGATAGGTATAAGCAACTCGAAGACCGGTTGAGCGCAATGGAGATTCAGAAGATACCTGGGTTAGACTTCGGAGATTTGGGTTTGGCATCTGGGGTGGTGATCCCACACAAGTTTAAGGCTCCTGTCTTTGCTAAATACGACGGGGTATCTTGCCCAAAGCTACACCTTCGCTCATATGTCAGAAAGATTCAATCATATACTGCTGATAGGAACCTCTGGGTTCATTTATTTCAAGATAGTCTGTCAAGGACTCAACTTGAATGGTTCTATCAATTAGAAGGAGCTAATGTCCGCAACTGGGAGGACCTTGCTACTGCTTTTTACAAGCAATACCAATATATTTCCGACCTTGCTCCCACGCGTAATCAACTTTAGAGTATATCTATGGGTACAGGCGAAGGCTTTAAGGACTACGTTCAGAAATGGAGAGATCTTGCTGGGAGAGTCCAACCCCATCTGGCTGATAGGGAGTTGGTGGGCATGTTTCTTGGGACTTTGTCTGGTCCATATTTCAATCATTTGATCAGAAGTTCATCGTTTGGGTTCACTGAATTGATAATGACTGGGGAAAGAGTTGAGGCCGATATCAAAAGTGGAAAGATAGAGAAGGGTGCTTCGTCAAGTACAGAGAAGAAGCCTTTCAAGAAGGAATCTAGTGTAGTTTACAGCTCGAGGAGCCAAAACCAACCTGAACTCCGCCAAGCGGTTAATGCGGTAGTAATATCAAGACCTGCTGTTGCCCCATAACACAACAATTAGCCAAGAGTAGAGAGACCACAAATACAGTATACTCGGCTCAGTATGACCCTATCTCAAATTCTGCCGCAACTGTTGAAAACCAACTTGGTGACTCTGAGGGAGGCTCCAAAGAATCCCAGTACTACATCACTGTTGTATAATCCAAACGCCCGCCGTGCTTATCACTCTGATAGCCCGGGGCATGATACCAACAACTGCTGGGCTTTAAAGAATAAGGTGCAGGATCTGATTGAAGCTAAGGAAATTGAGTTTGAAGCACCAGAAAATCCCAACGTCATAACGACACCTATGCCCAAGCATGATCAGGGAGTGAATGCAATTGAGGTTGATGAAGAAGAATCAGATATTGACAGTTGGATTTACCCAACTACCGACGGTGGATTAAGCAATTGGATGGAGAAGGATTCCATGCCCGTTTCTTTTATTACACAGTAATAGACTTTTGTTTTGAGTTTGTAACAGACAATTTTAAACTTTACGGCCCGGTGCCTTGCCTGAGACACCGTGGCTTTGTTTGTGAGGGTTTATCATGGTTCATTTCCATATATCATCAATAAAAGCATTGGACGTTTCTTGCATTACGAATTTTGTGCTCCTTGTTTTTATTTTCTATCTTGCAAAACAACTATTTGTCTTACACACACTCACATATACAGGTCTACATCCACTCTGGATCCCACTGATAACGACTCTGCTACTTCCAGTTATGACTTCGAAAGTCCGATCAACCAAGCTGAGGACGAAGGTGAGGATGATTGTGAAGTGCCTGGTGAACTTGCTAGATTGTTACTTCAGGAAGAGAGGGCCATACAACCCCATGAAGAGCCAGTGGAAACAGTAAATCTGGGTACAGAGGTAAACAAGAAAGAGGTCAAGATTGGTGCAAATTTGGAGCCTAGAGTCAAGCAACGGTTGATACAGATGTTGTGTGACTATGTTGAGATCTTTGCCTGGTCTTATGAAGATATGCCTGGTTTGGATACCGATATTGTGGTTCACCGCTTGCCAACTAAGGAAGACTGTCCTCCAATGAAACAGAAAGTTCGCCAAATGCGCCCGGAGATGTCTGAGAAAATTAAGGCTGAGGTTATGAAATAGTTTGATGCCGGTTTTCTAGCAGTTACTTTTTACCTGCAGTGGGTTGCCAACGTGGTTCCGGTACCGAAGAAATATGGCAAGGTTCGAATGTGTGTTGACTATAGGGATCTGAATAGGGCAAGCCCCAAGGATGATTTCCCTCTGCCTCATATCGACGTTATGGTTGATAACACCGCACAACATAAGGTATTCTACTTTATGGATGGTTTCTTCGGTTACAATAAGATTAAGATGGCTCCCGAGGATATGGAAAAGACAACGTTCGTTACACAGTGGGGCACCTTTTTCTACAAGGTCATGCCATTTGGATTAAAAAATGCTGGGGCAACACATCAGCACGCCATGGTCGCTTTGTTCCACGACATGATTCACCATGAGATTGAGGTATACGTTGACGACATGATTGCAAGATCCCAGACCGAAGAGGAACATCTTGACCATCTCCAGAAGTTATTTGACATGTTGAAGTTGTACAGACTGAGGCTAAACCCGAACAAGTGCACCTCCGGAGTGAGGTCTGGTAAGCTGTTGGGTTTCGTCGTTAGTGATAAAGGTATTTAAGTGGATCCTACAAAGGTAAAGGCTATATAGGAAATGCCATCTCCCCGAACAGAAAAAGAAGTCAGAGGCTTTTTGGGACGTCTGAACTACATTGCCCGATTCATTTCACATTTGACTGCTACTTGTGAGCCAATCTTCAAGCTGCTGAAGAAAGATCAAGTGGTAAAGCGGAATGATGAATGTCAAGACGCTTTCGAAAGGATCAAGGAATATCTCCAAGAGCCACCTATTCTGATGCCTCCAGTTGAAGGGAGACCTTTGATCTTATACTTGACAGTACTCGACAATTCGATGGGGTGTGTGCTGGGGAAGCATGACGAGTTTGGCCGAAAAGAGCATGCTATTTATTACCTTAGAAAAAAGTTTACCGACTGTGAGACCCGATACTCACTGCTTGAGAAAACTTGTTGCGCTTTGGCATGGGCTGCTCGCCGGCTGAGACAGTATATGCTAACTCATATTACCCTATTGATATCAAAGATGGATCCAATCAAGTATATTTTCGAAAAGCCTGCCTTGACCAGAAGAATAGCAAGATGGTAGATGATCTTGACTAAGTATGACATCCAATACACAACCCAAAAGGCAATTAAGGGAAGTGTGTTGGCATATCATTTGGAACATCAAGCAGTGGACGGCTACCAGTCTATGAACTTCGAATTCCCGGATGAGAACATCATGTTGGTGACGGACTGTGAAATACCTGGACCGGATGAAGGACCTGAGGAGGGATCCCGATGGTCTATGTACTTTGATGGAGCTTCAAACGCTTTGGGTAATGGAATTAGCTCCGTGATCATATCTCCTGAAGGCTGTCATACTCTGTTCACCGCCCGATTATGTTTTAACTGCACCAACAACATGGCGAAGTATGAAGCATGCATTATGGGTCTTCGAGCAGCTATTGACCTAAGGATTAAGTTCTTAAGTCTATTCGGAGATTTCGCTCTCGTGATCAGTCAGATCAAAGGCGAGTGGTATACGAAACACCCAAATCTTATTCCTTACAAAGAGTATGTATTGACGTTGCTTCCACATTTTGAGGAGATAACCTTTGAACACTTCCCCAGAGAGGAGAATCAGTTAGCAGACGCGCTAGCTACGATGTCTTCTATGTTCAAAGTCAGGTGGGACAATGAGGCTCCCCAGATTACCATTGAGAGGTTGGGAGAACCTGCACATTGCTATGACATTGAGACTGAGGAGGTGGCAGATAAACCCTGGTTTCATGAGGTAAAGAGGTATCTTGAGGCTCAAGAATACCCTGAGGGTGCATCTGTTAATGATAAGAAGTTTCTGAGAAGGTTCGCGGCGAAGTTCTTCATCAGTAGTGGTATCTTTTACAAGCGTAACCATGATTCGACCTTACTGTGTTGTGTGGATAAGAACGAGGCAGAAAGGATTATGGTAGATTTACATGAAGGAACTTTCGGAACTCATTCCAGTGGACACACCATGGCAAAGAAAATCCTTCGGGCAGGATATTATTGGTCCATAATGGAAGCCGATTGTTATCAGCATTCTCGAACCTGTCATAAGTGCCAAGTCTATGCTGATAAGGTGCACATACCTCCAGTTCCTCTGAACATGTTGACAACTCCTTGGCCTTTTGCAATGTGGGGTATCGATATGATTGGTGAGATCAGACCTACTGCATCCAACGGGCATCGTTTCATCCTGGTAGTAATTGATTACTTTACGAAGTGGGTTGAAGCAGCTTCCTTTGCTACAGTGACCAAGAACATTGTGGCACGGTTTATTCGGCACAATCTGATCTGTCGATATGGTGTACTGGAGAGGATCATTACAGACAACGGTACAAATCTCAACAATACAATGATCACCGAGCTATACAAGCAGTTCAAGATACAGCATCACAACTCTTCTCCCTACCGACCGAAGATGAATGGGGCTGTCGAAGCGGCTAATAAGAACATCAAGAAGATTGTGCAGAAGATGACGGTGACATACAAAGATTGGCACGAGATGTTACCATTTTCTCTTCATGGGTACCGCACCTCAGCGCGGATGTCAACAGGGGCAACACCCTATTCCTTGGTATATGGTATGGAGGCGGTCTTGCCCATTGAAGTTCAGATACCCTTTCTTCAGATTATGAAGGATGCAGGTTTGAGCGAAGATGACTGGATTCAGACCCGACTTGATCAGCTGAACTTAATCGACGAGAAGAGACTTACTGCTATTTGTCATGGTCAAACGTATCAAAAGCGGATGATTAAGGCATTTAACAAGAAAGTCAGACGACAAGAGTATCAAGTTGGGGATCTGGTGATCAAACGCATCATCCTACCACAAGGTGATCCCAGGGGTAAATGGACCCCTACGTACAAAGGGTCATTTGTGGTTAAGAACATTTTCTCAGGAGGAGCTATGATTCTAACCACCATGGATAGTGACGATCTTCCTCACCCCGTCAATGCAGACATAGTGAAAAAATACTACGCCTAATCAAATACACGCTAGGTTGACTGGCCTAGGCAAAAATAAGGGCTTCCCGGCGAACCAAAAGGGTTCGGGAAAAAAATAAGGGATGAAAATAAAAAAAACTGTACACCTGGCAAGTCGAAAACCTGAAAAGGCGGCTTGGGAAAAAAAGGGTATCCCGGTGGACTGAAAACCCGAAAGGGAGGTCCAGGCAAAAATTAGGGATTGAAGCGTAACACTATGTCTCATTGGATCATCTTGCAACCAGACTTCAGTATCGACTATCAAACTCGGACGACACTAATCAATCTGATCTACCTTCAACCAAGTAGCAAAGTGATGAGATGCTCGAAGATATAAAGGCAATAGCAGAGTTGGAACCCAGTGGGATTATTCACATAGTTGTTTTTATTTGTTTTTCACAAATTGTATAAACTCTATTGTTCGGCGGTGTTCTCTTACTAGGACGCCAGCCTCTTGTACAAAAACGCCTATTTACATGCCAACTTCAAAATTAATACAAGTCATTTTCACAAAGAAATTTCAAATTGTTTTCTTTTTTCTGTTTTGTTTTGCAAGAACGTCCAATGTTCATTTTTTATATATGCATTTGACATTGATTGCTGCTCATAAATATTTACATGCGAAACAAAAGACGATTACTCGTAATATCAGAAACAGGGGCAAATAAGAAATGTCCGAACCATACAGTTGCTCTATCCACCTGGTATAGGGATATACCTAGTTGGAGAAAACGATTAAAAGAACATTCACTCCCCGTAGAGTAAGGAGAAAGAAGTGGTGTTAACTCTCGCCAACTAAGGCTCGCAACCGCGAATGAGTCGGTGATATTCTCCCCAAAGCAGAGTTTATCTATCACCAGTATTGAAAAATTATCCCCAATGGAGTTTGGAGAATTATCCCCAGTATACTCTAGAAGATTGTCCCCAGTAGAGTCTAAAAGGTTATCCCAGCGAAATCGCAACTGGAAAATCATCCCCAGCGGAGTTCATTCCTTTCACAAACAGAAATTCAATCCCCAACAGAGTTCATTATCACCAGCAATGGTAATTCATCCCCAGCTGAGGTTATTCTTCCCAAATCAACATGTCCTCTAGCAGAATATGTCCTCCCCACAGAGACAGTTCCCCATCAGTTTATTCCCCAGCAGAGTTTTCTTCTCCTGCAGGTTTATTCTCACAATCATCTTCATTCACCATCCCCAGCGGAAACGAAGAATTCAACTCTTTTCTCCAGCAGCAATCCGGGATTTATTTTCCCCAGCTAAAAACATCATGACACATGCATATACGCATCATATAAGCACAATCTCATTTATTTTGAGAACATCATTGCTTGATACATATCACGCATTACATACAACTAACCTTTACCTTTCAGGAAAGATACAATCAAAATTCAAGTTGTGAAGCCCGGGTACAATTGGATAATTGTTTAATCCACTTTAAGTCGCTGTAAAGTCAGGACCACGACCAGATAGTAGTTCATTCTCATCATTCCTCTTCAATAGAGATGACTCCTCAGTTGAATACGGACGACCGAAGTTCCTAAAATTCAACAGATATGTTTCCTCGGTCGAATACGGACGATCGAAGTTCCTAAAATTCAATAGAGATGATTCCTCAGTCGAATACGAACGATCAAAGTTCCTAAAATTCAACAGAGATGATTCCTCAGTCGAATACGGATGATCGAAGTTCCTAAAATTCAACAGAGATGATTCCTCAATCGAATACGGACGATCGAAGTTCCTAAAATTCAACAGAGATGATTCCTCAGTCGAATACGAACGATCGAAGTTCCTAAAATTCAACAGAGATGATTCCTCAGTCAAATACGGACGACCGAAGTTCCTAAAATTCAAACAGAGACGACTCACCAGCAGAATAACGGACGACTGAAGCTCCTAAAATTCTATTTCTCTCAAGACAGAGATCAACATTCCCCAGCGGAATTTTCCTCAATAACAGGTATACAAGCTCTCGCTAAGGAATCTCTTATGCGATCGACACTCCTTCAGATGGCATCTCTAAGCCCATCCCCCTCGTCGGAAATTTCCAAATGGCACCTGTAAGCCCATTCCTGATATCACAAGACGGACACCACTTCATGCGAGTGCAAATTTCTGGGCACTCTAGTGTTCAATCATCTTCCACCTTCGGATCACGAAAGGCACGAAAGCCAATCTACATCCTCAGGTTTAATAAGATTGAACAGGGGCAGCTGTTGTACCCCAAATTTTCCCTCCCATATTTCTCAAAAAATTTCAAGAATGATACTCAAGTTGCTCAGGATAGTCTAAGGGTTGGCCAGACAAGCTCTCTCCTAAGGCAGTCTACCTCAAATTAGGGTTTCATGTTGCATCAAGATACTTGAGTCCAAGGGACCCCAAATTCTCAACATTGTCCTAATATGTTCTTAAGATCATCCATGTCAAGTTTCAAGCCTTGCAGAGGAAGTTTGCACAGTCAATTGCTCAAAGGCCCAAAAATCGACTATGCTAGGGCAAAAGTCAACTATGGCTCACATACAGTCAAACTTCAAGATTTTTGGTCAACATCCTCATTTTGAAGTATATCTCACCATTTGATCAAGGGTTGATCATGGTTCATCAAGGATTGCTCATAATTCATCAAGACTCAAAAGTTGCTAAATTAGGGTTTTGTAGGAAAAGTCAACTCAACTTTGACCAAGCATAACTTTCTCATACTTTATGGGAAATGACCCATTCAAATATCATTTTGAAGAGGATGCAATTCCCCAAAAATCCATATTCATCTCCCAAGTTCAAAATATGCACTCACAAGAAGTTATGAATTTGGACATTATAGGTCATTTTGAAAAGTCAACAAAAACACCTTTTTTTGTCAAAGCTTCATACTTGATAATGGAATGTCAAATTCAGATGAGACCAAAAGGGTTGCTTAGAGGACATCTCAAGCTTTCTAAAAAGTCCAAGAACACCTCTAAAGAGTCAAAATTGAGGAAGTTATGCATTGGTGAATTTGACCCTTTTTGCAAAATTGCCAAAAGTCAATTATGCCTAAAACTTCAAATTTTACCAAATGGGCCCAATCTTTTTCACTTGTTTTGAGTTGGAAACATAGTCCACGAGCCCTAGCCCTTGCCACTTGTCCTTATCATTTTTTATTATTTATTTTGATTTTTATTTGAATTATTTCAATTTAAATCAAAACAAATCATATAAAATCCAAAATATTGAAAACAAAAGATTTTGTGCTTGTTTCAGGTCTTAAATTATAGCTAGCAAGTATTCAAATTCGTATCAAGGCATGGTGTGTACAAAAAGATTGAAATAGGCCATTTTTGGAAAGATTTTTAAGGTGTATCAAATCAAGATCCAATACATTGATGGAGGAAGATTGAGATCAGTTATCAACCCTAATCCCTTCCTTGATACATATAGAACGTGTGCAGACTCAAAACTAGGTTAGAAGGAGGCACAACATCAAGAACAAAAACTTGAAAAATCAAGAAAAAGTGCAAACTCAAATTCAGTGTTCCAGGCATCCTCAAGGCATCCTAGCTATCTCAATCACTTCCTGAGATTCCCAGCAAGCGAAAGCAATCAAAACCAAGCATTTTCAAGTCCTAAATCACGCTGTAAGTCAGTCACGATACCCAACTTTTCTTGAAATCTAATTCCATGATTTAGGCATTGATAGCATGAATTAACCATATATTATTGATCCATAGAACATTTGCAAGCTCTCTGTATTCTTTAATTGTGTTTTCATGGCTTGTATGGAGTTTCACCATTATTAGGGTTTACAAGCTTGATTTGGGATTTCTGTGTGCAAGCAAAATTAGGCCATGGAAGGGCCACCATTATGCTCAGCAAATCCAGACGAGTCCATTCATAGCCTTGGTAGTCATTTATATCACTTGTATTTGATTTTGAGAACTTGCAGGGCTGTAGCGACGGATGTTGTCAGTAGGTAAAGGTTTTCAAACCTTTTAGCCACGGAGAGAGAACAGGGATGTTGGCGTGGCTCCATCTAATTCGTCCGTTTGAATTTTCGCGCAAAAATTTTATTGCTTCGCTTGTTTTATATATAATAATTTTTGTTTATATTATGTACAACAAATACAAAGTGGTGCAGTGGTGAGTGTAGCGTAGATAATTGCTTCAGGACCTGGGTTTGAATCCCAGGTCCCCCACTTTTCTCAATATTATTTTCTTTCAGGCAATCACATGCGTATGCAAGACCAAGGACCATTGTGCACCCTCACCATCCAACCAACCAAGTGTCTTAAGACCCAGATCCAAAGGCCATTAAACGAAGGAACACCATGGAGCATAGTCAATGTGCAACACAAGATCTTGAGAGTCAAACGTGGACCTCTTTGGTCTTGGGCCAGCATGCTATTTGCACCCCCTCAAGCTGCTAATCAGGCCCAAGTTTTCTATTCCTTTAATTCTTTTTTCATTTGTTTTATTTAATTAATTAATTTATTTACTAACCAAATAATTATTTTCTTTTATCAAAAAAATCACAAAAATATTATTTTTCACCAATTAGATTTAGGTATGTTTTTTATCAATAAATTTATTAATTTAATTAGGTTTATTAATTTAGATAACTTTAATTTATTTTTTTAATTAAAACTAATTAGAACAATTAGGTTTTATTTCTAATTTAATTATATTTTCTTTTTTTTCTAAAAATAACCAAAACAGAAAAAAATAGGTCATGTAATTATTCTTATTAATTAATTTAATCACTAATTAATTTATACATTTATTTTTAGAAAACTTAACTCTTTTCTTTAAAAAATGTTAAAAACAACAAAAACATTTTTCTTTTGATTAGGTTAGAAGGGTCAAAACCCTAATCTCTTCCCGATCTAATTTTCATCTTGCGCTTGATTTTATTATTTTTACCCTATTGATGTAACTGTTCACAAGGTTGTAATAGTTTTAATTAGGTCTTTACTTTTATTTTATCGCTTTATTTTCAAAGGGTTTGTTTTTGGCTATGTAAATACCCGAAGCCTTGTAATAGCTTAGTTTAATTTTCGCATTTTAAATTCTGCAAGTTATTAACTGTTAGATGTATGATATTAGGATGCATGACAAGAATGTATGTATAACTTTAAAACAGTTAGATAACCCTAAAATGTGCAAAGATAAATTAACTGAAATTGAATCACTCGCACATGCGCACTCCTAGGGTACACTCCCACTTGGTTGCCTTCGATAAACAGTCATTGGATATAGGATGCTTTAGTGGTCATCTTTTTGTCCAAAGATCAAAGTTGCCTCGGAAAGGTTGCCTCGGATATTGTTGCCTCAGATAAATGATCTAAGACATTAGGGTTATTACTAAGACGTCCTAACATTTCTTTAGTGACCGTACGACCCTTTCAAATTGACCCTCAAAACTCTAACGACGGTGCTACCTACTCACTAATAGTGGGATAGCATTATCTAAAGGAAACAAGCATATAACGATTCTTTTTTCAAGTAGGTAGATTAGTTCTTAAGTACTTGCTCAATCCAAACAAACTTTTTCACACTTACACTCCTTTACAAACAAAGTTTTCAAAACACTTCATTACACTCTTGAAGACAGAAAAAGGAGTTAAATCGAAGTCAAAACAAAAGCTTTTCAAATCACGCAAACACAAAGAAAACAATTTTGAAAATGATGAGCAAGTACCTAAGAGCCCGTAGATAACTATGGATAGAAAGGGTGCTAATACCTTCCCTTTCTATAATCTACCCCCCGTACTCATAAATATCTCGAAAAAGGAATTTTTCTGTGCTTTTTTTCCTTTCCTTGTTGGATAAAATAAAAGTCGGTGGCGACTCTTGGTTATCGCGACATTTTGCAAACAAAAAACGCAAAATGCAAACCAACAATTCTTTAAAAAAAAGGGGAAACACGTCCCGGTTCTGGCCACCGTATCACAACTGGTCTCAACAAAATTTTACCAGCTCGTTGGTTCGACGAATATTTATTCTGTCGAGATTTTGACTTCTTGAAGAATGGGCTTATACTTTTTTAAGTACTTTCCATTTACCCTTAAGATCCGCCGATATGGGGCTAACTCCTCAAACTCATAGGGATTATTTGAAAAAACTTGTATCACCATAAAAGGTCCTTCCTAATTTGGGGACCATTTCCCTAAAACTCTATCATTTTTGTTCATAGGTAATATCACTTTCCATACTAGATCATCGACAACGAATACTTTATCCTTTACTTTTTTGTTGTAAGCTCTGGCGACTCTTTCTTTTTGTCTTATTAATGAATCAAGGGCCAACATCCTTTCCTCATCTATGTCTACAAGCTCATCTGCCATTATATTCCAGTAATCCTCAGATGGTATTTCATGTTATCTCCGGATTCTTATCGATTAGACAGGTATCTCCACTGGTAACATTGCATTAGGCCCATATGCAAGTCGAAATGGAGTAGTTCCTGTTGCTTCCTTAGGGGAAGTTCTACATGCCCATAAGGCTTGATCCAATGTTTTATGCCAATTACTTAGATTCTTTCCTACATGCTTCTTAATTAGGATAATTATCACTTTATTGGAAGCTTCGACTTGGCCATTTGCTTGAGCATAGTAA
This sequence comes from Vicia faba, assembly GCA_948472305.1. Taxonomy (NCBI): domain Eukaryota; kingdom Viridiplantae; phylum Streptophyta; class Magnoliopsida; order Fabales; family Fabaceae; genus Vicia; species Vicia faba. The sequence continues at coordinate 1,380,545,536 of OX451738.1, read as the reverse complement.
GGAGTAGAAGTTAACAATTTAATTACAACTTCTTGCGCAAATTCTTGCATTTTTTGTCTAGTAAACACTGATCGCTGGTCGGTTATAATTGTTTATGGAATTCCAAACCGACAAATGATGTGATTTTGTATAAAATTAATAACAACTTCTTGGTCGACGTTAATTAAAGCTACTGCCTCGACCCATTTTATAAAGTAATCAATACCGACTAAAATATATCTTTGTTATTTTGATGATGCTGGTTTTATTTCTCCAATCACATCTAAAGCCCATCCTCTGAATGGCCAGGGCTTTATAACTGCATGTAATTCACTTGCGGGGACATGCTGTATGCCCCCGTGCATTTGGCATTCTCGACACCCTTTAGCAAATTCGATGCAATCTTTTAGCATTGAAGGCCAATAGACGCCTGAATGCACTAAGAGCCATTTCATTTTGTGTCTTGCTTGATGTGCACCACATGCTCCACTATGCACACTTGACACTGCCACGTATGCCTCACTTTCTCTAAGGCATTTTAACAAAACTCCTTCAGCAGTTTTCTTAAATAATTCGTTCTCTATCAAAACATAATTGAGAGCATGATACTAGATCTTACGATCTGTCGAACCCGTGGGGATGCGCAGATAGTTAGCCAATGGCTTTCGCCAATCATTCTCTTCTCCATTGTTAATGGTTAAAATTTGAAAATTTTCGGCATCTATACCCCCTAACTTTATGATCGACAAATATGAAGGGGATAACAAAGTTGCTCGAACTTTCTCTCTTACTTGGGTAAGTTATTTATTTTGAGCTCTCTTGTATCCTGAGGCTCCTTGTGCTAGGTCATTAGCCTTTTCGTTCTCTCTTCGAGATATGTTTCGAATACTTACTTACTCAAATTGTTTTAATAATCTGATGGTAATCACAAAATACATGATTAAATTTTCTTTAACACATTTGTACTCCTTTGATACTTGTTTAATCACTAATTCAGAGTCTCCCATAATTTCAATGTTCCTTTCCCCCAAATTTAGCAGTAGTTCAAGTCCTGTTATTAAAGACTCGTATTCTTCTTCATTATTTGTGCATATACTGTCGATTTTATACTTTAACTCTGCTGGAATTCCACTGGGAGAAATTATAATTCCTCCTATTCCAACTCCATTCTTATGCCTAGAACCATAAAAGTATAATTTCCATGGCACTAAATCTGCATAATTTTGAGGTATACCAACTATTGAATGGACGACCAAAAAAATCTACCACTACTGACCCTAATTGGTACACCCACCTTCTTCAACCACTGCCCTGGCGTCCTTGAGAGAAGCCATCTTCAACGGAGGTTTACCGGTAGTAACTTTAATTGATGCCAAGATCTGAGGGACTTCTTTGAAATTATGACAAGGAGTTTCTATAAATTCCCCGTCCATCTCTACGTAGCAGAAGGAATTGAGGTGACTCACCATATATTCTTCTTCACCTCGCATTGTGACAATCTTTCCCTTCACCGGATACTTCAGCATTTGATGGAGTATGCAAGTAACTGCCCCAGCCTCATGGATCCAAGGATGACCCAGCAAGCAAGAATACGACGGCCTGATATCCATTACGTAGAAGGTGGACCCAAAAGTCTGAGAACCTACTTTGACAGGGATGTCCACCTCCCCGTGCACCATTCTCTTTGATCTGTCAAAAGCCCTTACCACAATGTTACTAGGCTTTAGAGTCAAACCCTCACAATCTAAATGGTCCAACGCTTTCTTCGGCAAAACATTCAGTGAAGACCCGATATCTACCAGCACATGAGCCATAGTGGTGCCCCTGCACTCGATCGAGACATGCAGAGCATCATTATGCTTCCTTCCTTTCGGTGTCAGATCCGCATCTGAGAAACCCAGCCCATTGTCAGCAGTCAGGATGGCCACACAATCTTTGAACTGATTTTCTGAAGTTTCCTGTGGCACATGCACAGTCTTGAGAAATGCAATCAAAGCCTTCACATGGGATTCAGAACACAACAACAGAGACAACATGGATATCTTTGATGGGGTCTGCCCCAGCTGCTCGACAACATTGTAGTCGCTCTTCTTGATGATTTTCAGTATTTCCTATATTTCTTGTTTAGAGGCTTCCACAAAGATTTTCTTAGGTGCCTCCGTCCGAGCAGGCTCACCTATAATTTCCTTGCCCTGAGTCCCAGATGGCTCAGTAGTAGGGGTAATAACTAGAGTAGGAACAATAGAAATGTCAGGAGTGCTGGTTAGAGCAGCAGTTGGAATAACAGTAGGCTTGATGATCTTCAGAGCAATCTTAGGAGAGAAAGCCCTTCCACTTTAGGTAACCTTACTAGTCCCAATTATATTACTGATCTCAATATCAGCTTCTTCATTCTTTATATCTTTCTTAATGCCACGATAATACACATCAGCACCATAATGCCATGGGACAACCTTGTCTGAGGTGTACGGGATGGGACTAGGAACAATGTTTATCAGTGGAGCAATTCTTTGAACAGGTGTAATCCTAACAGGTCTTCTCGAGGAAACCTTGGAAGGATTAGCGGAAATGGTTATAATGGCAACGTCTTCATTTGGAACAACAGGAATCATAGTCTTCTCAAACAAAATTTCTTTATTATCCATCAGGCGCTGGACACCTGACTTCAACAAACGGCATCCAGAAGGTAGAATCGAACATATGTGGTAACCTTCACAACAACCCAGAAATAAACCTTCCAACAACAAGTTCTTCTTAACAGTCATAAGAGGAGTAGAAATTTCTTCAACAGAGGTCACAAAAAAATCAGTGTCAACAACATTAACTCCACGACCATGTTTGGGCATGGGAGCAGTTATAACATTCGGCTTTTCTGGAGCATCAAACTTTATCTCCTTGGCTTCAAGCAAGTATTTTACTTTGTTTCTCAGAGCCTAGAAATCATTTATATCGCGGCCAGGACTCTCATAATGGTAGGCGCACTGTGCGTTGGGATTGTATCTGGGAGAGGCAGTGTTTGGATTCTTTGGAGCCTTTCTCAAGGTTGCCAAGTTGGATTTTAATAAATTAGGCAGAACTTCAGCCAAAGTCATGTTGATGCGGGTAAACTGCCGTTGTGGTCTTTCCACCCTTTGTTGATTGTTGCATTGTGGAGCAACTGTGAGTCTTGGTATTACTACAACATTTACCGCCTGACGGTGTTTAGATATGCTTTGGCCCCTCGGGCTATAGACTACACTGGCTTCCTTCTTACCAGCGAGAGGCTTCTTTGATGAACTCGAGGAGGCATCCTTCTGTATTTTACCACTCCGAATTCCAGCTTCTACTCTTTCTCCAATTAAAATCAGCTCGGTGAAACCAGATGACGAGCTGCCGATTAAGTGATTGAAAAACGGACCTGACAGCGTACCAAGGAACATATCCACCAACTCCCTATCAGACAAAGGGGGTTGAACTCTCCCAGCCAAGTCTCTCCACTTTTGAGCATAATCTTTAAAACCTTCACCTGTACCCATGGACATACTCTGGAGTTGAGTACGAGTGGGAGCAAGGTCGGAATTATACTGATACTTCTTATAGAAAGCAGCAGCAAGATCTTCCCAGTTTCGGACACTGGCTCCCTCCAACGGGTAGAACCATTCAAGCTAAGTCCCTGACAGACTATCTTGAAAGAAGTGAACCCACAGATTTCTATCAGCTGTGTGGGCTTGAATCTTCTTGACATACGAGTGGAGATGGATTTTTGGGCAGGACACCCCATCATACTTGGCAAAAACTGGAGCTTTGAACTTGTGCGGGATGACTACTCCCGATACCAGTCCCAATTCTTTGAAATCCAACCCAGGTATCCTCTGAACTTCCATGGCACTTAGACGATCCTCCAACTGTTTGTATCTATCCTCAGCAGGGGGATATTGCTCCTCATTATAATCCGTATCGTTGTCAGAAACTGCAGGACTAGGGTCTTTCTCTCTTTCTTGGTTCTCCCCTTCCTTGGATGAAGAGGTCATATCAGTTTCTTGTTTCAACCTTTCTCCAAACCTTCTGCCCATATTTAGAATACCGACAGTCTTCTTCTTTTTCTTCTTCTTCTTCTTCTTCTTCTTCTTCTTCTTCTCTTTCAGAATGAGGGCTTTCAAATCCTCCTTCCCCTTAGCCAGACTTATGAACATCTATTGGAACTGGGTATTTTGTGTCTGAAGATCTTTGATGGCTTGATCGGAAGACATTTCTGCTGAAATAAACCACGAAGAAGATGAGAAACCTGTAGTGGTACCTGTAATGATGTGTATGATAATGGGATGCGCATGTAATGATTTCAAAGACTTTGGGAAATTTAAATTTGCAAACCAAAATAAACAAAAACTTTATTAGCTTAAATTTGAAGGTTCAACATGCCTTTAAGGCGTTACAAAATAAGTAAATAAAACAAATCTAAAACTAGAAAAGAAAAATCAAAAGTCCCATGAACGCTTTCTCTTTGTGCTGATATAATCATTGGGCACTCTTTCTTCCTGGAGCTTCCTGGTGAGCTTTAAGACCTTCCTCTCTTGATCATGGAACTGTTCCCTGTAAGTATCCCACTCATTCTTCAGCTGAATCTAAGACCTATGTAACTCCCTAAGATCAGTAGGCATGTAAGGATAAAGAACCGTGTAAGGAATGCCTTCTTTAGTAGTGGGCTCCACAATCACTAGTAATACGGCCACATAAGGCATCATAAGCTTCTGGGCCCAAGCTCGTACCCATTGGAGGTAAGGCTCCATAGGAATGGAAGTCTTTTGTCCCAACTCTTTGGGGTCAGATCTGTTTACTATGCCCCAAGCTCGTATGAACCTCCGACGATACTCCTTAACATCATCCTCATAGTTGAATACAATTCCCTCAATAAGCAACTCATGGGGACCATCCCTTCGAGCATGACCAAATTGTCGCAAAGCTAGACAAGGATTGTAAGTTATACCCCCTCTGATACCAAGTAATGGGACATTAGGGTACTCCCCATAGCGGTCAATAATAGTAATGTCTTCCATAGCTCGAGAACACCAAAGAATATCCATATGAGTGAGTGACATTATTCTGTGTGACCAACCCAAACCTTCTTCATTCTTCAGTACAGACCTAGGGAGGTGAGAAATAAACCACCTCGACAACAACGGCATGCAGCACATTAGAGTCCCTCTTTTCTTCATGGTACGAGTATGGAGAGCGTGTAAAATATCTCCAAGCAAGGTAGGCACAGGGTTGCGAGAAAGGAAAATCTTGATAGCATTCACATCTACGAAGGAGTCCGGATTAGGGAAGAGAACTAAACCATAGATAAGAAGAGCCAAGACATCCTCAAAAGCCTGAAAATCCATATCATCCCAAAATAGTTGAGCCTTGTCTATTAGAAATTTGGCTAGAAAACCCTCTACTCCGCTTTGAGTTTCCCAATTGGATACCACATCGGCCCGTTTCAAATGCAAAGCTGAGGCGATGACTTCTGGCTTAAGAACTTCTTCCATACATGTGAAGGGTACCTGTTCAAGAATGGATATGCCCAATAGTTGAGAGAATTCTTCCAAGGTGGGTACCAACTGATAATATGGAAAGGTGAAGCAGTGATGCTTGGGATTGAAGAACTGAAAAAGTACACTCATCATTTGTTCATCAAGGTTTGAAGTAACCAGGCTGAGAAGTTGACCGTGTCTCTTAATGAAAGTAGAAGTTTCAGAAACTCTTGATGCTAGCTCTTTAAGTTGGGAAGGTATCTGCACAAAGATGATTCAGATAGTATTTCTACGTACGAAAGCCATGATCTTCAAAACAGAACAAAGATAAATTCCCTTGGTCTTTGAAATGGTTAGTGTAATGAAGCATGAATGCCATGTTATGATGCATGATGTCATGATAAACCACATGTATAGCAAACACAGGTATTGCACATACAGTCAAATCACACAAATCCCTTAGATTTAAGGCTTGCATGAGGTCAAAGGTAATACCCTCTTGAAGTTAAGTTGGTTTCAAACCTGTCATAGAAAAGTAATCGGGTTCTAGAGGATCTCAATATCACTGACCATCCTTTATCGGTCATGGTTTCAGCTCATGCAATCTTTTCTTGCGGCTGAAATATTCCGAAAGTATGATCTCAATTAGTGTAGCATCGAGTATCAACCAGTTCTCAGCTCTACACCGAGGCCGGCTATCTCGCTACTTTCTAATGGCCAAGTTATGAAATTAAAGGTTCTAAGGTCAGTTGATGCTTCACGACACCATGCAGCGGCCCTGTATTCTCCTCGTTTCATCATAAGGGATACCGGTACAACCCAAAGTGCCACACCAACATAGCTACTGCTTCAACTGTATCGGTCTATGCCGTACAGTTCCCTCACAGTCTATTGCTACTTACCTAAAAGGTATTCCCCAGATCCAGGTGTAGGATCTATAGTAACCCCAATCAAAACCCTCAAAAATAAAGCAAACAAAGCAATAAAGAGAAGCAGTTTTTAATGACCTAGATCCTAAGGTATACCCCACTTATAAGTCCCCAGCAGAGTCGTCAGTTCTGTGATACGGTGGCAGAACCGACTGTTAATACTGGTTTGCATTTTGCGTTTTCTGTTCGCAAAATGTCGCGGTAAGCAAGAGTCGCCACTGACTTTTATTTTATCCAATCGGAAAGGAAAAAAGTACATAAAAAATCCTTTTTCGAGATTTTGAGTACAGGGGGTAGATTATAGAAAGGGAAGGTGTTAACACCCTTTCTATCCGTAGTTTTCTATGGGCTCTTAGGTACTTGCTCATTTTTAAATTGCTTGTGTGTGCTTTGTTTTGAACATATTTACTTCGTGATAACCCTTGTATTAGTCCCCAAGGGTTTGACGAAGTTGTTTTGAAAATTTGTTTGAAAAGTGTAAGTGTGAAAAGCTTTGATTTGAGCAAGTACATACTAGCATCTACCTACTCGAAAAAAGATCGTTTCTATTCTTGTTTCCTTTAGACAGCACTATCCTACTATTGAGAAATAGGTAGCACCGTCGTTGGAGTTGTAAGGGTCAATTCGAAAGGGACGTACGATCACTAAAGCAATATTAGGACACCTTAGTAATAACCTAGAGTCTTAAGATCATTTCGAGGAAACATTTCTGAGGCAACATTTCCGAGGCAACATTCAAATGGGGCGTTTGATCTTTTTAGACGGAAGGGCAACCACTAGGACACCCTATGCTTAATGATCGTTTACCGAAGGCAACCAGAGTGAGAGTATACCCTAAGAGTGAATATGTGTGAGTGATTTATTTTCAGTTATTTAATCTTTTCACATTAGGGTTTTCTAACCATTTTAATTTTGTCATGCATTCTTACCATACAATCCTATTAGCATACATCTAGACAGTTAAATATTTGCAGGAAAAAATGTGAGAAAATAAACCTACGCTATTACAAAGCTTCGGGGAGGGGGATTAATTACATAACCAAAAATCGGGGATTTAAAAATAAAAACCCTAAGTTAACTATTACATCCTCAAAACAGTTACAAAATAATGGAAAAATAAAATAAGCGCGTGGCGAATTAAATGCGAGGCGATTAGGGTTTTGACCCTTGGCTAGACCTAATTGCAATTGATTAAAGGAAAATGTTTTTTTGTCATGTTTTTGTTGCTTGAGAAAATAATGAATAATTAAATTAAAAGAAAATCCTAAGTTCTAATTTATATTAATTAAGAAAATAATTAAGTTAACCTATTTTTGTGTTTTTAATTATTTGCAAAAGGAAAACAAATAAATCAAGAATTAAACCTAATTTTCCTAGTTGATTTTAATTGTGAAAAACAAATTAAGGTTAACCTAAATTAAATTAAATTAATTAAATTAAATTTGATAAAAAAACCTAGTTCTAATTTTTATGAATTCTTGATTTTGTGATTTTGTAAAACTGATTTTAGAATATAAAATAATTAAAGAATTAAAAATAAAGCAAGAATAAAAATAATAAGAAAAAAAAATGAGGAATGGGCCTGTGTTGTTGTTAGAAAATCTGGGAGTTTGAAGTTAAATTTCTAGGCCCAAAATACTCCCAAGCCTGGTTGACCACGCCTGATCTGGTGCGTTGTTGACTTTGAGGTGTACCATGACCCTCTCATGGTAGGTGTTGGATCTTGGTAGCAAGGCATCCAGTGGCCAGATGCTGAGGGTGTATGGAAGGCGTGTGATGGAGAATTGCATTAGATCTGCCTGAACCAATCAAGAAAATAATAAAATGCACACGCCTGGGATCGAACCCAGGATGTGTGCATCAAAGGCATTCCCTTCAACCATCTGCGCTAGCGTGTTAACTTGTAAGTATAATGACAATAAAACATAATATGAGAAAAATAAAAGAACTGAATCTAAGGCGCGAAATTCAAACGTCCCAATGGCTGCTTGACACGCCAGCATCTTCTTCCTGGCAATCGTTGTTTTAGAAAACAAGACTTTTACCTACAGACGTTCACTGTAGGTATAACCCTGTTCATCTCCAAAATTGCGGTACCAATCAACTCGTCTCATCCTCACGAGCATCATGGTACCAAAATCAAGGCCTAATTTTGCCTGCATTGAAAACCCCTAAAACGAACACAGAAACCCTAGCAATGGCAATATCATGTACAGGCATAAAAATGCAATTAAATGGTATGGTTAGCTTACAAACATGATGACAAACACGAATATAACAATCAAAAGTGCTAATGATGCAAGAATTGGGATAATTGATTCTGGAAAAAAACGAAAACCGTGTGAGTTACAGTTGGTGATTCTGAGTGCTTCAAGCCTTGCAATTGATCCAATTAGCTTCTGGGAAGGTCCAACAATGAATTAGAAGCGTTGGAATGGTCTGAATTAATCTCTAGATGCAAAAACCAACCAACACTTTTTGTCACTTTTTTGAGTTTTGTTCTATGCCTATGCGACCTCTAACCCTCTTCTTTTGATCTGGAATTCTTCATTATATAACCTAGAGTGAATTAGGTTAACAAACTTGGATCCAATCTTGAGAATTCATGAATGGAATATTTGATTTTCAAGCCATATGATATCTTGCTATTTTGAGCCAAAACATGCCTTTCTTGTATCAATTGCCCTTGATTCGATTTGCTCTTGTTTACTCAGCATATCTTGATTGCCAAACTGTAAAAAAAAACAAATCAAATCACATCTTTGTTAATTTTCATCATTTATTTGATTTAATTCACTTTTTAATTAATGAAAAATCAAAATAAATTGAAAAATGAGGCATATAATGGGTGAGTGAACATTTGAGTCGTGGACCACATTATAATTAAGGTGAAAGCATAAAAAGTTGGGCCCATTTAGCAAAAAATGCAAATTTGAGCACATTTGACTTTTGGCAATTTTGCAAAAATGGTGAACTTGGCCAATGCATAACTCTCTCAATTTTGACCCTAGAGAGGTGTTCTTTGACTTTTTAGAAAGCTTAGGATGTACTGTAAACAACCCTTTTTGTATCATCTCAATTGAGTCTTCCATGTTCATGTATGAAGCTTTGACCCAAAAGGTGTTTTTGTTGACTTTTCAAAAGGACCTATAATGTCAAAATTCATATCTTTTTGTGAGTGCACATTCTGGACATGGGAGCTGAAGATGAATTATATGGGATTGTATCCTCTTCAAAATGAGCTTTGGATGGGTCATTTCTGATAAAGTATGAGAAAGTTATGCTTGGTCAAATTTGAGTTGACTTTTCCTATAAAACCCTAATTTAGCAACTTTTGGGTTTTGATGAATTGTGAGCAATCTTTGAGGAATCATGATCAACCCTTGATAAAATTATGGATAATACTTCAAAATGAGGATTTTGACCAAAAACCTTGAAGTTTGACTGTATGTGGGCCACAATTGACTTATGACCTAGTATAGTCGATTTTCAGGCATTTGAGCAATTGACTGAGCAAACTTGTTTTGCAAGGCTTGAAACTTGACATGGATGATCTTGAGAACATATTAGGACAATGGTGAGCATTTTAGTCCTTTTTGGTTCACACATCTTGATGAAAATAGAAACCCTAATTTGGGGTATATTGCCTTAGGAGAGAGTTTATCTGGTCAACTCTTGAACTTCCTTGAGAAATTTGGGGACCTCACTTGCCATGTGTTGAGAAATATCGGAGGGAAAATTTTGGGGTACAACAATGTCGAAATCCTGTTTAGAGCATCTGGCTCAGACATCATCACTGATGTCTCCCCATCTTGTCAGCCGGTTAGTACAGTATAGATCCTCGAGAGGTTCCACATCCCATATAAAGCCATGGGTTTCATGTAACTTCAATGAAACAAATGCTTCATCAAGGTTGGCATATACTTCTTCAGCAGGTTGACATGGGGAAATATTAGCTAATTTTCTGTCGAACTGCTTCTTTCCGACATTGTTCACGTCTGCTATAAAATACCCTTGATCAACTTCAATATTCTCGACTATGCCATCTTCCCTCCAGATCACCAAACACTGATGCATAGAGGATGGCACAACCCCCACTCTGTGTAGCTGTTCTCTCCCTACTAAGATTCTAACTTGGCTTGCCTTGAATCACCATGAAAATAGTCGGCCTAGTAACTGAGCCGACAGTAATATCCACTTGGATCACACCCATGGTGTTTCTAGTTCTTCCTCCGTAGTCTGACAACACCACATTATGAGATCTAACATCGGTGTCATATTTACTGATTTTGCGTAATAGGTGGTGTGGCATAATATTCACCGTAGCACCACAGTCTACCAAAACCTTGTTGATAACCACCCCTTCGACCTTAGCCCTTATTAAAAGGGGCTTTAAATGACTCCTCATGGCCATATTTGGTTTCTCAAAGAAAGCATTTTGGTTCTCAATGGAACCATTGTTCATTACAAAATAGCACGTTGGCTTGTGTAAAACCATGTCCTCAGCATCAGTTTCTGCTGAATCCTCTACTTCCGTCAAGCAATCATATTCTGCTGGAAAAACTGATACCACGTTGACTAAGATATTCAAACTCTCTTCAGAGTCGGAATCAAAATCGTTAGTGGCTTCTTCAGAACATTTGGCAGTTGGTCGATTCACGAATTCTTTGATTCGTTCTTTCATGGAGGAGTCAAATTTCACCCGGTACTTCCTCTGATTGCCACCTTTGTTTGCAGCAAACTGGCCAGCAGTTGCTTGCCTCTCAGCCTGCTTTCAATGCTGGAAGCATCTCCATTGGGTTCGAGTCATGGGATTCTGCCCCATGTAGTTTTCAGAAATGTGGCTTTTCTTCTCTGACTTGAACTTATGTCGGTAGTCAATAGCCGACTTCCCTCTATTTAGTGCCGCATCAATTGGTGCGCCCTTTCTCCCTTGGGGTTTAATCCAGGTCACATTAGGAGCTTTCGCCGAGGGAATATAACTCCTAGGTTTAACATGCGAGTTTCCCATAGCTCTCCTCCCTAGGTGTAAGGAACCTTTGATTGTGTGGCTTTGTTCTGTTCTTCTATAACTGTAGCTTCTGGAAATTTTTAGCAGCTATTTTGTCAGTCAAAGCGCCACATTTAGGACACAAGCAAGCTTGTGAAACTTTATTCTTACAACATTAAAGGAAGTCTAGCAAATCTTCCTCAGGCCTTGGGTACACATTTGCTAGGCCGACATCAGGACTTTCTCCAGTGCCCTCTTCGACCATATTGTCCTCGGGAAATTCAGTAATATCTACCATGTTGATGCCAACTGGGTCGAGAAATAAAGCTTCCTCTTGCCTAAGAGGATCAGTATCAATCTTCATCTTTCTTGCAGCAAACTTCAGCCTACCCTCTTGCAGTGACTTTTGCACGAGATCCCTGAAAAGGTAACATTGAGAGGTTGTATGACCAAGATAATTATGAAATTTACAAAAACCTCTTTTCTGTTGTTGTTCTAATGGTGGTAATTTAGCACCCGGGGGTACTAAAACTTGACCATCTTTAACAAGTAAATAAAAAATTTCTTCACACTTAGTGACATCAAACGTATAAGTTTTTGCTGGGAATTTTGGATTATTTTCGACCGTATTATTTCCTTTAGCAGTAAATAATGATTTACACTCATAGGCTGGCCCTGGCTTCATTTCAGCCAAGTCGACCTCTGCCTCTGTTGGTGAGGTATAATCGGCCTCACAAATGGGATATGTATCATCATAATCTATGAAGGCTACTTTTTCTTTTCTAGTCTTAGCTTTAGTATGTCTGACATTTTCTAGTCACGGACGCTCTAGATGTCGAACTTTATCAGCTAACTGTGACATGCTTTTCACGAAGGTTGGATCTATTTTCTTCTTAATAGAATAATCTAAACCTCCAACAGCCATTTGAACAAGCCCATGTTCTGGCACTTGAGTAAAGCATCTTTCTTTTAATGACCTAAATCTGTTTAGATAACCATTAATGGTTTCAACAAACCTTCTTTTAATGTTTGATAATTCGACCAAACTGAATGACCCTCATAAAATTGTTCATGGAAAAGTTTCTCCAACTTCGTCCATGAGTCAATCAAATTTGGGGGTAAAGTGCTAAACCACGTGAAAGCTGCCTTAGTAAGGGAAGAAGGAAAGTGCTTTACCCTTAAGTTTTCATTATTCGACATATCCCCAAATTCAGTTAAATATCTGGCAATATGTTCCACCGTCGACTCTCCAGATTCTCCCTTAAATTTCGTATACTTAGGGATTTTCCATCCTCTAGGGTTTTCAGTCTGTAAAATATATTCATACGAAGGGGGGGAATATGTTGGCATCTGAAGTGCGGTATTCATACCATTTTTGGCCATAATTCTCTTGACAATGGTCGTTAAATTATTTTCAACGACTAAGTCTTCTTGTCAAATTTGATCGACAATTTGATCAGCCTCTTGATGTCGATGTACTAATTCCCTAGGTGGATCGACCATCAAATTCCTTGGAGGCATTACCATTTGCCCCTGATGGACAGTTTCATCCTGTATTGCCCCCATGTCTATTTGACCAGGGGCATCTAGTCGAACAGGTGGTGCCTGTCGAATAGGCATTGGGGGAGCACCTAAAAAATTACACAAACGCATTAATTGGGTAATCACCTGTCGATTTGTTTCAGCGGAATGCCTATTAGTCTCAACTGACTCTTATACTATGGGATTAAATACATTACCTATCTTGTTAGTTAACATATTAACAAACTCATGGTTGCTATCATCCATTTGTTGCCTTAATACTGCTATTGAAGTATTATTAAGAGGCTGTACTAAAGGTTGAGAGGGCACTACCCTATTTTGGTTGCCTATATTATTTCCCCATGGCACAGATCCTTGTAAAGGAGAGTTCAAATTTTGAACATTATCTGACACCACTACTGTATTCGATGTCGACTGATATCCTGGCATCATGGAATACGGAATTCCATAAGCAGGATCTATATTACCAAAACAAGGCACATTAAGTATGGTAGTCGTAGTCATTACTGGTCTTGGGCTTCCCGGTGGAGCCTAAGACATTTGTACGGAAACTGCAGCAGTAGACCCTATTGGAGGAAAAAGTGCTACTTGTGAAACTACTGGATCGGTAGTGATTAAAGTTCGTGAAGGTATGTCATCTACGTTTGGATTATCAGGAATTGTCATTCTTGATATTTGCTTCCTAGATAATGGTTTATTATAATCTTTGGTTAACTTCCCATTTCTAAGTTGCATTCACTTATAAATACTTAAGACAAATTCTTAGCACTGTGTCCCACCAGGTGTGCCAATTTGTTTACTGTGGAAAATGGTAAACCACTACTGGTCCTCCTAGAGTCCTAAACTGAGGGTAACTTATGAGACCGACCAGTTGATCTCAAGATGCATGCTAAGAGTTTTTACTATCACACCTATTATGTCGAAATAATAGTCAAAGGAAACAATTTTCTTTTGACTGGAGAAACGGGTGTAATGGTTTTCCACACTATGATTTAATAGAATGACTGGTGACTTGTGACCGACAAAAGATATTCATACAAAAGCGAGACTCACTAAACTAACTGACTGATGACTCATGACCAACAGATAGTGTCGAATTTTTTATGTGAAATAGAAGATAACGTATAGATCTTGCTCGACAGTAAAGAGAAAATAGATAAAGTACTCAAAAGATATAATTGAAAGATAAAAGATTTGCATTGAAATAAAAATGGTGATTCACGTACATCGAGCACTCTTCACTCTTGATTTCCTGATGCTCGGAATGAGAGAGTTTGACAAGTGATTTGAGAGTACAAGTGAACACACACAAACTATACAAAATTTGCCTATTTATAGTTTTTACAAAGTAACTACCTAGATAAAATCTACGGCTAATATTAACATTTTGAGGTAACTGCTTCACTAGATGCTACCACCTATTTGGCGCTCAAACACGTCGTGGATTGCTAGTAACTGCTCATGACTTTGAAGTTCCACCTATTTGGCGCTTGAACACGTCGTGGGTTGCTGGTAACTGTCCATGATTCCTCTAAGCCTCTTGAACATAAATTGCTTCTGCCTTGCTTCGATGCTTTCTTTCTGGAAAAGAATAATCACACTTCCTCTAAGTCCAAGAAACCCTTTTTTGTCGACTAAAACCATTTTCGACCAAGTCCTTGTCTTTTACCCTTTGGTCGACTAAACCAATTTTAACCTCCTGACATATGTTCTTTTATTTCTTCCTTGTCGTCGTAGTTCAATTTCGACAGTTTCAGTGTGACTCCTTCCAAGCATTAACTTTGACTTAATAAAACCATCTTTTCACACATTGGCTCTTGTTTCCCAAAAAACCCTTATTTTGGAGGATGACTCCTAACTCATGAGAATATCTTCATTTATCACATGTACTTGAATTCCTTAAGATTTTCCAAGGTAACACTACCTACGAAGGGCCATTTGTTAGTAAGAAAGTATTCTCAGGCGGCGCTATGATGCTAACCACTATGGATGGCAAAGATTTCCTGCACCCTGTGAATGCAGACATAGTAAAAATATACTATGCATAAGAATGACCCACTAGGTTGACATACCTAGGAAAAAATAAGGGCGTCCCGGTGAACCAAAAGGGTTCGGGCAAAAGTAAGGGATATATACAAAAGACTGTACACCCGGTAAGTCGAAAACTTGAAAAGGCGGCTTGGGCAAAAAAGGGTATCCTGGTGGACTAAACACCCGAAAGGGTGGTCCAGGAAAAAGTTAGGGATTAAAAGCGTACGACTATATCCCGTTGGATCACTTACAATCAGCTTTTTTACCAAGGTCAAAGGTTCAAATGGTACAAGATCAATGCAATCAACTTCTTCTGATGTTAAGGGTTGAGATATTCAAAGGCATAAATGTAATAGCAGAGTTATAACCCAATTAGATCACTTCCACATGGCTATACATTTTTTTCTCACTTTGTATTCTTTTCATTTCACGATGACTTCCTATTACTAGGATTCCTGTCTCTTTGTACAAAATCGCCTGTTTATAGGCAAATTATCAATAAAAATATACTTTAAAGTCCATACTTTTTGTTTTTCTGTTTTGTTTGCAAGAACATATAATGACTAAATTGAATGAATATATGCATATGAACATGATTAACTGTTAACAAATATATACATAAGAAAGGGAATGAACATTTACTCAAAACTCTAGGAGCTAGGATGACACTCAAGCTGTCCATGAATCCCCATAAAATCCCTTTCATAAGGTTATCCCCAGTGAAGTCACCAGGGCCACTTCTATGAGATTATCCCCCGATAGATCACTCCAAAAAATAAAGGAGTATAATCTCCTCCCCGTTAAATATCCCCACGAAGTCTCAATCAGTACAATTCATGGAAATTCTGTTCCCAAGCTGAGTTTGTTCCTCCAAAACTGAAGAAAGAGACCCTGCAAAGTTTCTTCGCTTTAGCAAATTCAATTTCCTAAGAGAGTTAGTTTCCTCCACATAACACTTCTCTATCAATAAGGGTTTATTTCCCCTACAGGGTTTATTTCCTCAACAAACTATAAATTCCCTGGCTCGAGTCTATTCCTTAGATCATTACAAATCACTGACAAAATTCTTCTCCCCAGCAAAATTGCCACTAGCCCCAGAAGTTGTTGCAAAGCTTGGAATCCGACCAGATACCAGTTAACTTTATCCTCCCCATACACGTTAGAAGATTGACCATATCTTTATCCCCAGTCAGGGTATATAAGAAATAAATTCCCCAATAGAGCTACGGGCGATTGATGTACCTAAACTATACTCCCTAAATAAAAATCAACATCCCCTGTAGAGTTTCCTCAAACAAGTAAGAAGGAATCCCCAGCAGAAGCATTCTAGACAAGAGTGAAGATACACCTACTCTTGATCACCAACAATAGTCAGGGATTTATTTTCCCAAACAAATATACACTTCAACAACATTTCAAATTCATACATCATAACATATGCATACGAAATGCATATAACACATTCTCATTTATTTTGAAAACATCATTACGTAATGCATTTAATACATCATGGCATTGCATAAAACTAACTCTTTACCTTTTCAGGAAAGATCAATCAACGGACCAATATCATCAAAATCCTCAAAACAGATTATAGGTCACTCCCTGAAACAAAATAAAGGCAAATATATACATGATGGGCACTCCCTTGAAACATCTGCTAGCTTGGATTAAGTAGACCAAAGATTTATTCTGATACTTCTCTCAGTAGACCTTTTTCTGGCTCAGATTAAATTGACCAAAGATTTATTCTGATACTTCTCTCAGTTAAAGATTTAAAAACATATGATGGCTCAAATTAAATTGACCAGAGATTTATTCTGATACTTCTCTCAATAGACCTTTTTCTGGCTCAGATTAAATTGACCAAAGATTTATTCTGATACTTCTCTGAGTAAAATATTTAAAAACATCTGCTGGCTCAAATTAAATCGACCAAAGATTTATTCTGATACTTCTCTCAGTAGACCTTTTTCTGGCTCAGATTAAATCGACCAAAGATTTATTTTGATACTTCTCTCAGTAGACCTTTTTTCTGGCTCAGGTTAAATCGACCAAATATTTATTCTGATACTTCTCTCAGTTAAAGATTTAAAGACATCTGTTGGTTCAATGTAAATCAACCAAAGATTTATTTCTGATACTTTTTCCAGTAGACACTTTTTCTGATTCAGTTTCAATCGTCTAAAGATTTATTCTGATTCTTTTCCAGTTAAAGACAAACGCAGACATCATCTGGTTCAATTTTAAATCGACCAAATATTTATTATGATACTTTTCCAAGAGACACTTTTTCTGGTTCAGTAAATCGACTAAAGATTTACTCTGATTCTTTTCCAGTTAAATACAAACGCAGACATCTTCTTGTTCAGTTTAAATCGACTAAAGATTTAGTCTTATTATTTTCCAGTTAAAGACGGACGCAAACATCTTCTGTCGCAGTTTAAATCAAGCATTGATTTATTCTGATGCTCCTCAAATACAGTCGAGCGTAGACTCATTCTGATATTTCTATCAACAGTTACTTTGGATGGCATATTTAAGCCCATCTTCGACAACTCTCCATCATCTTTCCAAATGGCATCTTTAAGCCGATTCTCGGTATAGTCAACAAACAATTTTACTTCATGCACAAACGAGTGCAAATTTATGGGCACTTAAGTGTTCAATGATCTTCCACCTTCAAGTAGCGAATGGAGGACAAGCCAATCTAACTCTTCAGGTTTAAGAATATTGAACAGGGGCAACTGTTGTACCCCAAAAATTTCCCTCTCTTTTCTCAATACATTTATCACCAAAGATCTCAAAGGCTCAAGGGTTGGATCGACCAAGCTCACCACCTGAGCACTGAACCTCCAAATTAGGGTTTTGTTTTTCTCAAGGAAAATTAGACTTTTGATGCCTAAAATGACTTTCATGGTTCATTATGGGTCTCCAAGATTGCTCATACCAAATTTCAAGCCTTGCATCACAAATTTGCTCAGTCAATTGCTCAGATGACTGAAAATCAACTATATTGGGTAAAAAGTCATTTGTGGTTAATATATAGTCAAACTTCATGATTTTTGGACAAAATAAACATTTTGAAGTTATATTTATCAATTGATCAAGTATTGATCACAATTCCTCAAGAAAAGCATTCAAATCATCAAAGGGGCAAAATTGTCAAAATTAGGGTTTTGACTCAGAATGACTGACCAATGATTCTTGACCTAGTACATGACCTAATGACTTGAAGCATAATCTCAAGGAATAAAACACAACATGTTGACATAATTGCACGACTCAAATCATTTCTCAAGATCATTGGATTGATAGTTGGAATTTGATCAACTGATGAAAAGTCAGATACACAAAAAGTCAAACTTTGACTTTTTGGTCAACATTGAATTCCAAAGATTAAAATTCATCAAGACATTCAAAAATATCAAACTTGATCATCAAGAATCAAGAAAGTCAACAAAAAGTCAATATTTCTAATACTTAGAAAAATTCTAAGTGTTTTTTAAGCTTGATAATTTCACTACTTCATGATAATTTTTCACCATGATGCAAGATGATTCTAGGAAAACTTTCAACATGAAAATTGTAGATCTTGATGAATTCTACAACTTTTCCCCCTTAGGGTTGATGTCTAAAAAATTCTTAGATTTGAAGATATAAGCTCATAAAGTCATGACATTTTTCATAAAACACTTAGTGAAAATTTTAGCAAGTTTAGGCAGATATTTGACCTAACTTCTTGACCTATTTTCACCTAGTTCCAAGATGATTTAGCCAAAGTTGTCAACATAAAGGTTGTAGAAAATGTTTAAAGCTTTCCAAAATGTCCAAGAACTTGAAGAGATCATTTTTGAGCTAGGAGAAATGAAGAGAAGAAGTTGGCATGATAAACTTGAATTACAAGGCATTTTCATGAAGAACACATAACCTAATCTCATAGCTATGCTGCATAATTTTGCGTTGAAGGCCTTCTAACTTGAAAATCACTCCATAATTAAATGTTTACACAATTGATTGGGCCATTATCCAAGTGTTTGAGCCATTGTCCAAGACAATTTTCCATTTTTGGCACAAAGTTACCATTTCCATTCTTGTAAAGCAAGCTTTATGCATAAGTCAATGCATTGAGAATATCACTTATTTCTTATGATCACACTCCATTGTAAAGTGAAGAAGCAACCTCTCTGCACCCAACAAACTCAGACCATACATGTACTTGAACCTTAGAACTATGAAAATCCATTCAACTTGATTTCTCATTTTCAACCAAACCATAACATGTTATCTCAAAATTCTGGTTACTTAAAGATGTCAAACCTCTTGCCAATAAATATAAGATGTATTTGCAAGCTAAGACGTGAATTCACAAGCCTTGAAACTCCCTAAAACTCCCTAAAATCAGAAATTGCACCAAACACTCTATAACTTGCCATTTCTGACTTTGAATTCCAAATATACAAACCACTTGTGCGTTTTCCATTTCAATCATTCAAACATTATCCATACCCCATATAGAAGTGATCCAAACACTTGAACCACTTCTGTAACACCTCCACCACCATCCACCATTTTCAAAACTCAACTCTGCGCATTGACTTCTATAGGAAGATTCAGCCACTCTCAATCTAAAGTAAGTATTGCAATAGCTTCCTAAGAGTCTAGTGAAGTTATTCAGATCATCACAACACTTCCAGAAGTTCTCAAACTCCATACACGATTTCCAGTTTTGTGGTAAGTTTTCTCAACTTTGAACTCTCTCTACAAGCATCATTAATGGTTACTTTATGAATAAAAAATGTAGACATCATAGCCCTGGAGCTAACCATGCCCTTAGTTTTCATTTATGTTGGCTGGGTGATGCGAATCTTGAGTTTGAACTTCCTGAAAAAATTAGGTTTTATTTTGTACCAACAAAAATTCTCATTCATCTTTGATTTATATAGCTCATGAAATTTATATGGTTGATTTCGTATTGAAAATGGAGCAAGTTTCATGTTTACATTTTCTGATTTGGTTAAGAAATGAGGAAGTTACAAAATTCAAAAATGGTGTTGGAAATGTTGGTGCGAGGTTAGGGATTAAGTACTATTAAGACTGAGTTTATTTTATATTTATTACAAGTTGTACTACTCACGGATGAAACAGCCACCCCAGTGGCAGGAGAAGCACCCATAAGGCATTAAACTATAGTGACTTAGGTTTGAGCCCCAGTGGTACCCTTTTGTGTTTTTTTCATATTTTTCTTGCATTCAATGCATCAAGCCATGCGCATCCACCGTGAAGCCTCACATTAATGCCATCTGATCATCACAAGGATAAATCCAACACTCCACAATGCAAGACCATGGTGCATCATCACAGGCCATCCACACTTGAACATTAGGCGCTAGACTTCTTGTTCTGGGCCTTGACTGTTTTTTTACATACACCCCCATTTTAATTTTCATGCTCAGGCCCATACATTTTTTTTAATTTTATTTTCTGATTTCAAACAAAAACCACATTTGGTCCTAGCGCCCTTTTTACTAATTTTCTCACACCCATTTTACTTTTTAACACCTCGATCCAATATCTTTTATATTTTTCATATTTTATTTATTTTCATTTTATTTATTTATTTTCTAGTTAATCAAGAATACAAAAAATATATATTTTTTAATTAAATTAAACATAATTTAAACACTTATTTTATTTTGTTAATATTTAGAACTAGAGTTTGTTTATACTCTAAAATATTTTTCTAAATTAATATTAACATTCAAAAATTATTTTCTAAACAAATTAAATTTGACTTAGGTTTTATTTTAATTAACTAAGGTTTACATTTTGATTAAATAATTAATTAACTTCTTTTGTAATTAAAGTTAATTAGTTCAATTAGGTTAACCTCTAAACCTTTTCATCAAAAACCCTATAATAGAGTAGGACATTTAAATTCCATAATTTACCGCTTTCCTTATTATTGCTAGTAATTAGGGTTTGTATGACAAGACTTAAAATCAAACCTTAGAAAAACCCATAATTCAAATATAAATACTTGAAATCAAACACCTTGCACATATTTACTTCTAGGGTAACCCACACTTATTGCCTCGGATGTAAACGTTCACGTCCCTCGAATGTGAGATGTTTTAGAAATGACCCTCGATTAAAAGATTATAGTCCCTCGATGACCCTTCAAATGTTTCCTTCGGTAAATGATCTTAGCCCCTTACGATAATTTCTAAAACATCTTACAAGTTGCCTTCTATAATTGTACGA
Source organism: Vicia faba (assembly GCA_948472305.1). Classification (NCBI taxonomy): domain Eukaryota; kingdom Viridiplantae; phylum Streptophyta; class Magnoliopsida; order Fabales; family Fabaceae; genus Vicia; species Vicia faba. Next base: position 1,380,524,309 of record OX451738.1, on the reverse strand, counting down.
TGACCCACACCCATCCCTCACATCCAAAGATATGGCTCTCTACCAATCAATGGTAGAGTAGCAGTATCTAAAGGAGGAGGAAAAGAATAAATACTCTTTGAGTAGGTATATTTCTCGTAATTTCTTGCTCACAAACAAAACCATTTACACCTCACACTTTTAAAACACTTTTCAAACAAACATTTTGTATACATTCTTAACGATACGAGAATTATTTCAAAATGGCCTTACATTGGAATTTTCAAACATATTTCCAAACACTTCCTTTCAACAAATATTTTCAAAACCAACACTTTGTATACATTCTCAATGATACGAGAATCATTACAAAGTTTTCCAAACTTAAGCATTTTTAAAATATTTTTAAACTTACACAAACACAAAGCAATTTCAAAGTGATCAACAAATTTAGAGCCCATAAATAACTACGGATGAAAAGGGTGTTGTGATACGGTGCGAGAACTGACTTGGGGTTTTTGCGTTTGTGTTCACAAATATGTTGTGCTTTAGCAAGAATCGCCACCGACTTTTCTTTTATCCAATAAGGAAAGGTGAAAAAGCACAGGAAAGACCTTTTGAGATATTTTCTTGAGTTCGGGGAGGGGGGGGGGGGTAGATTATGAGAAGGGAAGGTATTAGCACGCTTTCCATCCATGGTTTTCCATGGGCTCTTAGTTACTTGTTAGATCACTTGCTTTTGTTTGAAAATTGTGCTTTTGTGTGGTTTTGAAAGTATTTTGAAAAGGTGCCATCGTTTAGGCGAACTTTGTAATGATTCCCTTTCGTAAGAATGTATGCAGAATGTTGAGCTTTTGAAAATATTTCATGTTTGGAAAGTGTTTTGAAAGTGTATGTGATTGTTTTGAAAAAATAGCAAGGATGTTTGTTTTGAAATTGAGCAAGTAACTAAAAGTAATCCACCTACTCAAAAGGTTTTAGATATGCTTTTCCTCCTCCTTTAGATGTTGCTACCTTACCATTGATTTGATAAGAAGCCCCATCGTTGGATGTGAAGGGACGAGCGTTGGGTCATCGTATGACCATGATAGCAATGTTTGTAAAATGACTTAGCACTTTTCTGTAGGGACTAAGATCATTTTGAAAGGAAACATTGATAGCGTCATCGAGGGACTATGATCTTTTTCGATTTGTTTGTGCTAAGACATCCCACATGCATAACATGGCCATTTTTGTAAGGCAACAAGTGGAATTTCCTTAAGGGTGCATGTGTGCAAGTGTGTTTGATTGCATGCATTTTGTCTTTGATTTTTTTGGGTTGTCTACTTGTTGATTTTATCTTGCCATACATACCTAATTAACATTTATATGAAGGTAATAAAAGAGTGAAAAAGATAAATCCTACACTATTACAACCATATTGAATTGCATGAAAATATAAAGGGCAAGAATAAGGTAAAAGCAAGAAAAATGGATCTTTCGACTTAGGGCAGCAACCCTTCGATTCTGCCATTTTTGGCCTTCTTCGACCTTACCTGAAAGGGGATGAAAGAATGAGTTTTGACTGGGGCCTAGACACCAGCATATTTTGGCTTTCGATTGGGGCCTGGAGGCCAGCATGTTGTGCCTTTCGACTACCTCTTTCATTTGGCCTGAAGGTTGGCATATAATCCTGAGGCTTCGTTTCTAACTTTTCGGTCTCCTGTTTCTTTCATTTGCGTTTGAATAGCAATATGACCCAAGGCCATGCCAACATCACCTTAAGACTAGATTAGTTCTTTAAAGCATATTTAAATGTACCAAGAGTAAAATCCAAGAAGATTGTTAACCATGACACATATTAAGAGAGTGAAGACAAAACAAAAAGAAGAAAATAGTATGTACATGTTTTAAATGAAAAAAAAGAAAACTTATTTACATGCTATGCTGGAAACGAAGGGTCAAAGGTTAAGAATGACTTACCTTGCTGGAGGTTGGAACGTGTTCTGGACTTTGATGCGGTTGCTTTGAATGCCTCTGGATTCGAAGGAAAAGGCCCTAGGTGGTCCTTCATGGGGTTGAATAGCATTTTCCTCTTGTAACAGAAGTCTAACTAGTTCTCCTGGTATGTCACAATCTTCCTCGCTTTCGTCTTCGGCTTGGTTGATAGGACATTCAAAGTCATAGTTGACAATAATAGAGTTGTTGGCAATAGGATCCAGAGTGGATGTAGACCTGCAAGAGTGTGTGTGTGTGCATGTAAGATACATGGCTATCTTTTGGAAATGTATTTAAAAGAAAAGAAAGACAATGAACACAAATATATGAATGCAAAAGAGTCCAATGTACTGAATGATCATATGATTAGATGAACAAAATATGAAACGATTGACACAAGAACCAAAGTTCCCCATGCTAGGCACATGGCTTAGAAGTCAATATCAAAATATTACAGACAACGAGTTCTTGAATTGATTAAAAGCAAAAACAAGTAGATTACTCCTCAATGAAGGAGATGGGCACGAAGTCCTTCGCATGCCAGTTGTTGGGCTTCCCTTTGGTTGTTGGGTAGATCCAGTCTTAAAAAGCACACTCAGCCTCAGAATCCTCTACGGCGTTCACTTCATGACTCTTGAGGTGGAGAGGCGGCTTTCTCGTACGAGCATCTCTGATTTATTTCTGAGCTTTGGAGGTGAAACCTATCCTAAACTTATCTTCCTTGAACGGGATGTTGGGGAGCTGACCCCGCATCTCATTGTTTCCTTCTTTTACCACCGCGCGAACATCCTTAAGAGAAACCATCTTGGGAATAACTTTATCGGCTTTTGGAGTGTCGGAGGAGATTTTGGTGGTGGCCACAACTTCAAATGTCTGGTAAGGAGTCTCTATGAATTCGCCATCCATTTCTACATACTTGAAAGAAGTGAGGTGGCTTACCATAAATTCTTCTTCACCACAAACAATGACAACCTTCCCTTGAACTGGATATTTTAACTTCTGGTGGAGAGTAGAAGTGACTGCACCTGCCCTATGGATCCATGGGCGCCCAAGCAAGCAAGAATACGCAGACCGTATGTCCATTATGTAGAATGTGGAGTTGAAAATCTATGAACCAACCTTAATTGGGAGATCCACCTTTCCATGAACCATCCTTTTCGACCCATCAAATGCCCTCACAACAATGTCACTTGGCTTCAAAACCAAACCTTCATAGTCTAGCCGATCTAAGGCGCCTTTGGGTAACACGTTTAAAGATGAGCCTGTGTCTACCAAAACATGTGCCAGAGTGGTCCCCTTACATTCAACAGAAATATGCAAGGCTTTATTGTGATTCTTTCCCATGGGAGTTAAATCTGCGTCGGAGAACCCCAGACCATTATCAGCTGTTAGACTTGTTATGCAGTTCTCGAACTGGTCGGCTGTGGTTTCTTGAGGCACGTGAGCCTTTTTCAAGAACTTAATCAGAGCTTGTGCACGGGCGTCAGAACACAGCAATAGGGACAACATTGATATTTTAGAAGGGGTTTGTCCCAACTTCTCTACTATTTTGAAGTCGCTTTTCTTAATGATTTTCAGAATCTCCTCCATCTCTCAAGTGGATAGTTCCTCCATAACAGTCTTTTTAGCAAGTGCCTCTTCTATGGCAGACTCTCCTTCTTTCTCTTTCCCTTTAGTACTGGCACCAGCATTGCCGTTGGTTATGCGGATTGGAACTGTGGTAGTGGTTGGTGGTGAAATATCAGGGGAAAATACTCTTCCTGTTCTTGTGACTTTACTAGAACCAGTGATATTAGTAACACCTGCTTCATTATCATCAATCCAAGAATCTTGTTTTACCCCATGGTAATAAACATCGACACCATAATACCATGGAATCGCTTTATCCGAGGTGTATGGAACGTGTCTGGCAGCACTGATTATGAGAGGAGAAATGATTGGTTCGTTTGAAATCCTGATAGGACCTTTGGATAAGATCCTAAGAGGTTTGTTTGAAATTGTTATGATGGCCAAGTCTTCAGCTTTGTCGATTGAATTTTTGATGGTAGGATTCTTTTCGAATAGAATTTCGCGGCTATCCATTATGCGCTATATACCTTTCCTCAGTTTTTCACACCCATCAGATTGTCTCATACAGCCCACACAGTCTTTTTCACAGCCGGGGAAAGTCCCAACTTTCAACAGATTGCTCTTGATTACATTCAATGGAGTAGTTAACCCTTTGACGAAGGCAATGAAATTCGTATCTTCGATGTCATTAACACCTTTGTCGTGTTTCGGCATTGGAGCGGTAATTACATTTGGCGTTGGAGGAGGATCAAATTCAATAGTCTTGTTGTCAATTAAATCATGGATTTTGTTCTTCAGAGCCCAACACTGACCAGTTTCATGTCCTGGGCTGTTTGAATGATAAGCACACTTTTCATTTGGATTATATCTTGGTGATGAGGTGTCAGGGTTGGCAGGAGGATCCCGCAATGTCACTAAATTGATCCTGAGCAGACGCTGAAGGGCTTGAGATAATGACACGCCTAACCTTGTGAACTATCTTCTTGGAGCTTCATCCCGTTGATGATTGGTAGATGGTCTTTGAGTAGCAGTCGAATTGGAGATTCAGACAGCATTGATAGACGGATGATTATTCATTTTAGTACGAGCCTTTGTTCTATACACAACATTAACTTATTTCTTCGTGGCAAAAGGTTTCTTGACAGGATTGGGAGTGGAAGTAGATGCCATAGATCTTTCCACTCTTAATGCCACTTTCTATTCTCTAACCAGTTAGGATTAGTTCGGTGAAACTAGAAGAAGAGCAGCCAACCAACAGATTGAAGAAAGGACCAGATAATGTGCTCATGAACATGTCAATATGTTCCCTATCAGTCAAGGGAGGTTGGACCCTACTTGCAAGGTCTCTCCACTTCTGCGCATACTCCTTAAATCCTTCATCCTTCCCCATGGTCATACCTTGCAATTGAACCCTCGTTGGTGCCAAGTCGGCATTGTACTGATATTGATGGTAAAAGCTAGTAGCTAGCCCCTCCCAGGTATTGATGCGAGAGCCATCCAACTGGTAAAACCATTCAAGTTGTGTTCCAGCCAGACTCTCTTGGAAAAAGTGAACCCATAGTTTTTTATCAGCAGTGTGCGGTTGTATCTTGCGTACATAGGACTTCAAGTGGAGCTTTGGGTAAGAAACCCCATCGTATTTTGCGAAGGTTGGTATTTTGAACTTGTGGGGAATGACTACCCCAGAGATTAAGCCCAAATCGTCAAAATTCAAACCGGGAATAGCTTGGATTTCAACTGCTTTCAGCCTGTCTTCCAGTTGCTTGTATTTGATGTCTGCGGGTGGATATTGTTCATTGAAATAATCATCATCAGATTCTTGGTCATTGATACAGTCGGCCTGAGTACTCTTGACTTCGCCAATTTGGTTCTCGTCCACTTCGGATGAATCTTCCTCTATTGGAATTTGACAGATTGTCTCTTTGAACCTTCTACCCATGTTGAGCAGAGCTTTCTTCTTTGGCTTCTTTTTAGTGGCCAACAAGGTCATCATATCCTGCTGCCCCTTGGCCAGGGCGAGTAAAGCTTCTTTAAATTAAGAATTCTGAGCTTGGAGTTCTGTCACAGTTTTCTCTAGATCCATCTTGCTTGCTGAAATAAACAGCGGAGAGATAAAGAAACCTATTATGCGGACGCCTGTCATATTATGATGCATGAATATGAAGTATGCAAATGATTTCAAGGATTTAAATAATTCAGCTTTGTATAGACAAATAGTGAACAAACGTTAACTTGCATTAAAGAAATCTTGATTTGAATACAAACATGCCTCTTGGGCTTACAACAACAGAAATAAGCATAAAGTAAACTCCTAAGACAGAAAAGTTGTGCACCTTTTCTTTGGCGCAATGTATGTGTTTAAGCTCCTTTCTTTATGAAGTTCCCTTGTAAGCTCCAATATCTTCGTCTCGCTTTCATAGAACTTGTCTTCGAAGGTGTCTCGTTCTCCTTTTAACTGAATCCAAGCGTTTTTCAAATCTTCAAGAGAAGTAGGCATATCAGGATAGAGGATCGTATGTGGAATGTCTCCCTCGACTATTGGTTCCATGATAATATGTAAGACTGCTTCATAAGGCATCTTAAGACTTTGAGCGCAAGCCCTTACCCATTTAAGATAAGGTTCCAAAGGAATGGAATTCTTATGCCCCAATGTCTTGCTATCAACGTTTGTTAACCATACCCCAAGCTCATATAAATCTTCGACGGTAACCTTGGGTATCGCTTTCGTAGTCAAATGCAATTCCTTGGATAAGTACCTCATGAGGGCCATCTCTTCTAGCATATCCTAATTGTCGCAAAGCTAAACAAGGGTTGTAAGTAATGCCTCCCCTAATTCCAAGTAGAGGGACATTAGGGAATTCCCCGCAGCGATCAATGACGGTAATGTCTTCTAAGGAGCGATAATACCAACGAATATCAGCATGCAAAAGTGACATCAATCTTTTAGACCATCTCATACCTTGTTCATTCTTTACCACAAATCGAGGTAGGTGCGAAATAAACCACCTAGCCAACAGAGGAGTGCAACACATCAAGGTCCCCCTTTTTCTTCAAAGTGCGAGAGTGAAGAGAATGCAATATGTCTCCAAGCAATGTAGGCACCGGATTACGAGATATGAAAACCTTAATCGCATTCACATCTATAAATTGGTCAGGATTTGGAAATAGTACCAATCCATAGATGAGAAGAGCCAGAATTTCCTCAAAGGCTTGTAGATCCAAAGTATTCCAACACTCTTGAGCCTTCTCCAACAAAAACTTTGCTTGTAACCCTTTAACACCACTCCTTGTTACCCAATTTGCTACTATGTCAGATGGTTGCAAATGTAGAGCTCGAGCAATTTCCTCAGGTTTAGGGTCTTTTTCAATACCGTTGAAAGGTAACTGATTAAGAATAGGGATCCCCATGACTTGAGAAAATTCTTCCAAAGTGGGCACAAGTTGGTAATCAGGAAAAGTGAAGCAATGATGCAAAGGGTCGAAGAATTGGACAAGCACCTTTATCATCTCTTCTTCAATACTTGAGGTGACCAAACTAAGGATCCGTCCATGTCTTTTGGTGAACGGGGAATCTTCAGGGACCCTTGATACTAAATCCTTGAGTTGTGGAGGTACCCTCACAAGAATGACTTGGATAGTATTCCTACGAGCGGAGGCTATATCCTTCAAAACAGAACAAAGATAAATCCAAAAAATCCTTGAAATGGTTAGTGATTTTTATGATGTTTATGATGTTTATGATGTTTATGATGTTTACGTATAAGTGCATATACAGAGCAAACAAGTCCTCGGTTTAGGCTTGCATGGGGTTTCAGGTAAGTACCCTCTTGAAGTTTTAGTTGGCTCAACCTGTCCTAGTTAAAGATAACCGGGTTCTAAGGGATCTCAATATCACTGATCTTTCCCCCAAGTTTCATTCGATAAGCGATTGACTCGCAACCAAACAAAACTCAAGAGTCAAACCTCAATGAGTGTAGCATCGAGTATCAACTAACTTCGGACTGCACCAAAGCCGGTCATCTCGCTATGTCCTAATGGCTAAGTTGGTCAAGTAAGGTTCTAAGGTCAGTTGATGCTTTATGACACCACGCGGTGGCCCCGTACTCTCCTTGATTGACTCAAGGGTTACCGATACCAACCAAAGTGCCACATCAACGTAGCTACTGCTTCAACCGTGTCGGTCTACCCCGCACAGTTCCCTCACAGTTTATTGCTACTTACCTAAAATGTATCCCCCAAATCCGGGTGTAGGATTTTTTTAACAATAACCCAAACAAGGAACCAAAATATAAAGCAGGAAAATCAAACAATGTAAGCAAGTAAATATGATCTAACCCTAAGGTAACCCCACTTTTTGTATTTTCACCGTCCCCAGCAGAGTCGCCAGTTCTGTGATACGGTGGGAGAACTGACTTGGGGTTTTTGCGTTTGTGTTCGCAAATATGTTACGGTTTAGCAAGAGTCGCCACCGACTTTTATTTTATCCAATAAGGAAAGGTGAAAAAGCACAGGAAAGACCTTTTGAGATATTTTCTTGAGTTCAGGGGGGTAGATTTTGAAGGGAAGGTATTAGCACCCTTTCCATCCATGGTTTTCCATGGGCTCTTAGTTACTTGTTAGATCACTTGCTTTTGTTTGAAAATTGTGCTTTTGTGTGGTTTTGAAAGTATTTTGAAAAGGTGCCATCGTTTAGGCGAACTTTGCAATGATTCCCGTTCGTAAGAATGTATGCAAAGTGTTGAGCTTTTGAAAATATTTCATGTTTTGGAAGTGTTTTGAAAGTGTATGTGATTGTTTTGAAAAAATAGCAAGGATGTTTGTTTTGAAATTGAGCAAGTAACTAAAAGTAATCTACCTACTCAAAAGGTTTTATATGTGCTTTTCCTCCTCCTTTATATGTTGCTACCTTACCATTGATTTGATAAGAAGCCCCATCGTTGGATGTGAAGGGACGAGCGTTGGGTCATCGTATGACCATGATAGCAATGTGTTTGAAATGACTTAGCACTTTTCTGTATGGACTAAGATCATTTTGAAAGGCAACTTTGATAGAGTCATCGAGGAACTATGATCTTTTTCGATTTGTTTGTGCTAAGACATCCCACATGCATAACATGGCCATTTTTGTAAGGCAACAAGTGGAATTTCCTTAAGGGTGCATGTGTGCAAGTGTGTTTGATTTCATGCATTTTGTCTTTGATTTTTTTGGGTTGTCTACTTGTTGATTTTATCTTGCCAGACATACCTAATTAACATTTATATGAAGGTAATAAAAGAGTGCAAAAGATAAATCCTACACTATTACAACCAGATTGAATTACATGAAAATATAAAGGGCAAGAATAAGGTAAAAGCAAGAAAAATGGATCTTTCGACTTAGGGCAGCAACCCTTCGATTCTGCCATTTTTGGCCTTCTTCGACCTTACCTGAAAGGGGTGAAAGAATGAGTTTCAACTGGGGCCTAGAAACCAACATATTTTGGCTTTTGATTGGGGCCTGGAGGCCAGCATGTTGTGCCTTTCGACTTCCTCTTTCATTTGGCCTGAAGGTTAGCATAAAAGCCAGAGGCTTCGCTTCTAACTTTTTTGTCTCCTGTTTCCTTCATTTGAGTTTGAATAGCAATATGGCCCAAGGCCATGCCAACATCACCTTAAGACTAGATTAGTTCTTTAAAGCGTATTTAAATGTACCAAGAGCAAAAGCCAAGAAGATTGTTAACCATGACACATATTAAGAGAGTGGAGACAAAACAAAAAGAAGAAAATAGTATGTACATGTTTTAAATGAAAAAAAAAAAAAACTTATTTACATGTTATGCTGGAAACGAAGGGTCAAAGGTTAAAAATGACTTACCTTGCTGGAGGTTGGAACGTGTTCTGGACTTTGAAGAGGTTTCTTTGAATGCCTCTGGATTCGAAGGAAAAGGCCTTGGGTGGTCCTTCGACACTGGATTCGAAAGAGAAAAACAGGCGAAATATACTTTTCTACTGGATTCGAGGGAAAGAACAAATGGGATGTTCCTTGAGTCGAAGGAAACTGGAGTGTGTGGTTTTTCTTCAGATTTGAAGGAGATAAGTGTGATTCTGGGGCTTTTTTGTGATTTCTCAAGTGTTGAAGTGTTTGAGAATTTTTTGTTGTGTTTGAGAGAATTTGGGGGATTCGTTCCTCAGGTCCAAAGATCCTCTCCTCTTTGTGCAAATGAACTCTCTATTTATAGAGAAAGGCTTTTGGGAAGCTTGGTGAGCAAATATAATAAAATAAGGCTCAGCCTGGAAAGTAAATGTCTACTTGTGCCATAAAAGTAAAATGAATGGTTCAGATGGGGTTGCTTCCTTCTGAAGGAAAACAGGCGCAAGGCTCAAGACAAACCTTTCTAAAAGGTAGTATCATGCTGTTAAGTGCAAGTGGTCTTGGACAACAAATTGGCAGAGGCCTATTTTAGCTTGCATAAACAATTAAGTATAGGGTGAGTCATAGGTTTGAGGCTTGAAAAGGGAAAACACGTACCCTAGCCTATGGGTCTAAATGTTCAGCTTGATCTTTTGAGTCGAATCCTCCATCTTTCTACACCTTTCGACCAGACTATAACACCACATCATTCATTTTCGCCAGTTGTGTGTCATAATGCAGGACTATGGCGTGTCGAAGGGTTTACAGATGGATTCAAAAGTAATATGAATGCGCATTCGAATCATACATGGAGATGAATTTTGAAAGTCACAAGAAGGTAGCCATTCATCCGATCAAAAACTTATGAATCCAAGGAAAACATGTGAGAGGCGAATGGTGCAGTCGGATGACAATTTTCAGAAGGTTATTAACTTCTGAATTGAAGGAAGCTTTCAGAAGATTATTGACTTTTGAATTGAAGAAAAACCAAAAGGAGGCATTTACTTCCTGAGTCGAAGGACATTCCTGAGTTGAAAGACACTACTTCAGAGGGAAACAAAAACTCAATTGAAGCTTATATGAAGATCATTTCCTTCTGATTCGAAGGAAGCCTTTTTGAAGTCACCTGCCCAGGCGAAAGAGGCACGCTAGCAGCAACCTTTGAGCAATTGAAGGAGGTGCAAAGTCCAATAGAAGGGGACTGAATCGAAGGAGACCTATTTTCCTCCAAACTCGTCAAAACGTTGTTCTTATCTATTTTCTCTCTTTTTGACAGTTTCCTTTTAATTCTGGTGCTGGAAAATCCCAATGTACTTGTGCAAGCTTGAACCTTGAGAATCTTTGTGAGAGATGCCTTAAGAATTAAGAGGGGAAATTTTGGGGTACAACAGGTGCTAACACCTTCCCTTTTCATAACCTACCCCCCAAACTCAAGAAAATTCTCAAAAGGTCTTTCCTGTTCTTTTCACCCTTTCCTTTATTGGATAAAAAAAGTCGGTGGCGACTCTTGCTATCTACACAACATTTGCGATCAAACGCAAAACATCCAAGTCAGTTCTCCCGCGGTATTACAGAACTGGTGACTGTTCTGGGGACTATAACTAAAAGTGGGGTTACCTTAAGATCTAGATCACCTTTATTTGCTTTACATGTTTGCCTTGTTTGCTTTACATTTTGGGTCTATGCTTGGGTTTACTACTTGTAAAGATCCTATACCTGGATCTGGGGGCGTATTAGGTAAGTAGCAATAGATCATGGAGACTGTACGACATAGACCTATATGGTTGAAGCGATAGCTACGTTAGTGCGACACATTTGTGGGTACCGGTGTCTTTTGAGTTAAATCAAGAAGAATACAGGGCCGTTGAGTGGTGTCATAAAGCACTAACTGACTATAGAAACTTAGTTGAACAACTTGTCCATTAGAAAGTAGTGAGATAGCTGGCTTTGGTGCAAGGTTGAAGTTATTTGATAATCAATACTACACTCATTGAGATCGGACTTTCAGGATATTTCGGTCGCAAAAAAAGATTGCTTGTGCTGAAACAATGCCCGATGAAGAAAGACCAATGATATTGAGATTCCTTATAACCCGATTACTTTCTTTTAGGACTGGTTGAACCAACTAAAACTTCAAGAGGGTACTTACCTATAAACCTTATGCAAGCCTAAACCTAAGGCCTTGTGTGCTTTGTGTGTATATGATTATTTGTTCATAGCATCATAAACATCATGACATCATGCCATAACATTTTCACTAACCATTTCAAGGGCCTAGGGATTTATCTTTGTCATGTTTTGTAGGATATGGATTCTACTCACTTAAATACCATCAGAATTAGCTTTGTAAAGTGCCTCCTCAACTCCAAGAGTTAGCATCAAGGGTTCCTGAGAATTCCCCGTTAACCAAAAGACATGGTCGACTTCTCAATCTGGTTACCTCAAGCTTTAAAGAAGAAATGATGTGTGTGCTCTTTCAATTCTTTGATCCTAAACATCATTGTTTCACCTTTCCCGATAATCAATTGGTGCCCATAATAGAAGAGTTCTCTAAATTATTAGGAGTACCTATTCTTGATCAAGTTCCCTTCACCGGTTTAGAGAAAGATCCATAACCTAAGGAGATTGCATCAACCCTACATTTGAAAAGGTTTGACATTGTAGCCAATTGGGAAGCAAGGAGCGGAGTCAAGGGTTTTCTAGCTAAGTTTCAATTAGAGAAGGCTCGACTATTTTGGGAGGATATGGATTTACAAGCCTTTGAAGAAGTCTTGGCTCTTCTGATCTATGGGTTAGTACTGTTCCCTAATTCAGACCAACTCATAGATGTGAATGTTGTCAAGATCTTCCTTTCTCGTAACCCTGTGCCTACTTTACTTGGAGACATTCTACATTGTCTTCACACTTGCACCATGATGAAGAGAGGGGCTTTCTTATGTGTTGCATTCTGTTGTTGTCTAGGTGGTTTATTTCGCACCTTCCCCGGTCAGTTTTAAAGATTGAACAAGGTCTGAATTGGTCGCATAGGATGATGTCGCTCTCTCATTCTGATATCTCTTGGTGTTCTAGATCTCAAGAGGATGTTACTATCATTGATCGTTGTGGGGAGTTCCCTAATGTTCCACTCTTGGGTATTAGGGGAGTTATTACTTATAATCCTTCTCTAGCTCTACGACAGTTTAGTTATGCTCGAAGAGATGATCCTCGTGATGCACCTATATATGGTATTGTATTCGACTACGAGAACGATGTCCAAGGTTATCGTCAAAGTTTTGTACGAGCTTGGGGCATGGTGAACAAGGTCGATAGAAAGACTTTGGGACATAAGAACTCCATTCCTTTGGAGCCTTATCTCAAATGGGTGCGAGCTCACGCTCAAAATCTCGTGATGCCATATCCTACTATCCTACTAATAGTTGTGGAGCCTATTATCGAAGGGGGGTATTCCTTATACCATTCTTCATCCTGACATGCCTACCGACCTTGAAGAATTACAGAGATCTTAGATTCAACTCAAAGGAGAACGATACACCTTTGAGGCTCGATTCTACGCAAGCGAGAAGAAAGTTTTGGAGCTCACAAGGTAACTTCACGAAGAGTGAAGCCTGAATGCATACATTGCACCAAGGAGGAAGAGTCACAGGGAGACTTGAGTCTTTTATTTTAGAAGTCTATTATGTTGTCTTTCGACACCCTTTTTTATTTTTCATTGTAAGCCCAAGGGGAAGTTGTAATCTTGAATTTATTAATACAATTGTTGTGTTTGTTTCCTTTTTGGATAGCAAATTTAAATCTCTTGAGGTTCTTGAAAACCTTGCATCCATATTGCATGCATCATATCATAAGTAGGTTTTTCGATACATGTTTCCTCATATTTTTACTGTTTATTTCAGTATAAGATAGATCTAGAGCAAACCGTAAAAGATATGCAAACTCAACACGCACAGTTTCAAGAGACTCTCCTCAACTTAGCTAAAGGACATCAAGAAATGATGACACTCATTGCCACAAAAAAGAAGACCAAAAAGTGGGTTATTATTCTCAACATGGGAAGAAGGTTCAAGGGGCCTGCCCAAATGACTCAAATAGAAGAGGCTTCTTCTGAGGAAGAATACAATAAAGAAGAGGAAGTTAGAAGCACCAGAGCTAGGGGTGGAAATAACCAGATTACTGAGGATAAAGATTATTTCGAAGAGCAGTATCCACCAGCGGATGAGAAATACAAACAGCTGGAAGACCGACTTAAAGCTGTAGAGATCCAAACAGTGCCTGGTTTGGACTTTGGAGACTTAGGTATGGTCCCTGGGGTAGTCATTCCCCACAAGTTTAAGGTTCCTGTCTTCACCAAATACGATGGGGTCTCTTGTCTAAAGATGCATCCGAGGTCTTATGTCCACAAGATTCAACCACACACTGCTGATAGGAAGTTATGGGTTCATTTCTTCCAAGAAAGCTTATCTGGGACACAATTGGAATGGTTCTATCAATTATAAGGGACCAATATCCACACATGGGAGGATCTGGCTGCTGCCTTCTACATACAATACCAATACAACACTGATCTTGCACCAACCCGTGTGCAATTACAAAATATGAGTATGGGTTCAAATGAAGGCTTAAAGGAGTATGCTCAAAAGTTGAGGGACCTGGCTGGAAGGGTGCAACCCCCTTTGACTGACAAAGAATTAGTAGACATGTTCATGGGCACCTTAACTGGTCCATTCTTTAATTTGCTGATCGGGAGTTCTTCGCCAGGGTTTACTGGGCTGATTTTGACTGGCGAACAAGTTGAAAGCGGAATCAAAAGTGGGAAGATCCCAATGGCCTCAACCTCTAATTCTATAAAGAAACCATTTGTTCATAAGAAGGAGACTAATTCTGTTTATGGACAAAGAAGCCGTATCAAGAATGATCGTCATCAGTCAGTAGGAGTTGTATTGATTTCAAACCCAACCCCAGTTCAATAACCACAACAATTAAACAATCAACAAAGGCCCGATGCCCCAAGGAGGAAATTTACTAGGATTAACATGCCACTATCTCAAGCTCTACAACATCTGTTGAAGGCATATTTGGTAACATTGAGGAATACTCCTCAAAACCCCAATACTTCATCTCCAAAATACAACCCAAATGCAAAATGTGCCTATCATTCCAATAGCTATGGGCACAATATCAATGATCGTTGGGCCTTAAAGAGCAAGATCCAAGATTTGATTGATAACAAAGTGATTGAGTTTGACCCTCCACAAACCCCTAATGTCATTATTGTTCCCATGGCCAGTCATGTTAAAGGTGTCAATGCTATTGACGATGCCTCCTTTGTCTCCACCATTGATGATTTGAATACTCCATTGTTAATCGTTAAGAAGAATTTGTTGAGAGCCGGTTTATTTCCCGTCTGCCTTGAAAGTTGTTACCATTGTTCTTCCCAAACTAATGGTTGTATGTGGTTGAAGAAAGGTATCCAATGCCTAATTGACAACCATGAAATTTTGTTCGAGAAAATTACGTCCTTGAAGAGTTTACCTGAAAGTATACCTGAAGATGTTTCCATAATCACAATTTCCAATACTCCTATTAGAATCACCTCTAAAGGCCCTATAACGATTCCTACTGAGCCAAGAGTGGCTCCCCTGATTATCACTACACCGGGGCCAGTCCCCTATACCTCTAACAAAGTTGTGCCCTGGAACTATGGGGCAGAAGTTTATTATCATGGTGTCAAGCAAGAGCCATGGATTACTGAAAATGAAGAGCCTGAAATTGAAAACATTGCCGGAACTAGTAAGGTCACTAGGACATGAAGGATCTTCTCTCCAGAGATATCTCCTCCAACAACTACTACTACACCTAATCGTATTCTTGGTGCTGGGCCAACTGCCAATGCCCAAGGTAAAGAGGAAATTATTGAGCCTGTCCTGACAGAGGCACCACCAAAAGAAGTAACAATTAAAGACCCATCTAGACAAGAGATGGAAGAAATATTGAAGATCATCCAAAAAAGTGACTACACAATAGTCGAACTATTGGGGAAGACACCCTCAAAGATAGTCATGTTGTCCTTGTTGTTATGCTCCGAAGCACATGCCCAAGCTTTATTGAAATTCCTGAAGAATGCCCATGTACCACAAGAGACCACTGCTGATAAATTTGGGAATTGTGTTGTAAGCCTAACTGCTGATAATGGCTTGAGATTTTCTGATACAGATTTAACTCCGTTGGGGAAGAATCACAACAAGGCTCTCCACATCTCTATTGAATGCAAAGGCATCACTCTGGCGCATGTGTTGGTAGATATTGGGTCTTCCCTTAATGTTTTACCCAAAGGTGCTTTGGATAGAATGGACTGTGAAGGGTTGATGCTGAAACCCAGCGATATCGTGGTAAGAGCCTTCGATGGGTCAAAGAGGATGGTCCATGGAGAGGTTAATCTATCGATCGAGGTGGGATCTCAAGTCTTTAATTCAACCTTTTATGTAATGGATATTCTCCCGACCTATTCATGCTTGCTCAGACGCCCATGGATTCATGGGCCAGGTGCAGTTACCTCTACATTACATCAAATGTTGGAGTACCCAGTGACAGGGAAGGTTTTCACAGTCTGTGGAGAGGAAGAATATATGGTCAGTCATTTAAATTCTATCAAATATGTTAAAATGGACGGAGAATTCATTGAAACCCCTGTCAAGTATTTGAGGTAATCCCTCAAATGACTGTTGTTGCTAAAGCTATGCTTGCTATTGCTAAGTACACACCAAGAATGGCCTCTCTGAAGGATGCTTGGGCTGTTGTAGAAGATGAAGGTTGCACTGTCTGGGGACAAATTCTTAATATCCCCTACAAGTCCAACAAATTTGGGTTGGGCTTTACTTCAAAGGCTCAAAAAGAGGTTCGACGTGCTCGTGCTGGTGGACCACCTCTCCATATTAGCAAAAATGAAGTTAATGCCATGGAAGATACTGATAGTGATGGTGATTTGGACGAATGGATATTCCCAGCCGCTGACGGTGGATGTAACAACTGGAAGGCCAAAGACTTCATCTCAATCTCCTTCAGCCAGGACTAATTGCTATTTCTTGTTTTTATTGCTTTAAGAAGTTTGTCTGTATAATTTATGTTTAAACAATGACTTTAAACCTTGTGCCTTTCCCGGTGCATAATGGTTCATTTGTTAATGGTTTGTCATTTCATATATCATATGCTCATTTAAATGAAAACATTGGATGATTTTGCATTCAAATTTTTTGCTCTTTGTATTTCTTTTACTTTACTGCATTTTCAAATAGCCATGTGACCTTACATGCACACACACACACACACACACATTTGAAGATCCACATCCACTCCAGATCTTATTGACAACTATTCTGCTATTGTCGTTTATGACTTTGAAAATCCAATCTATCAAGCCGAAGACGAAGGTGAAGAATGTTGCGAGATATCTGGAGAACTCACCAGACTCCTGATACAAGAGGAAAAGGCTATCCAACCACACGAAGAACCGGTCGAAGTGATAAACTTGGGTACTAAGGCAGATAAGAATGAAGTCAAGGTCGGCGCCAACTTGGAAGACAGTGTCAAGAGCAGATTAGTTCAGATGTTACATGACTATTTTTGTATTCGCTTGGTTATATGAAGATATGCCAGGGCTCGATACTAATATTGTAGTTCATGGTCTGCCATTGAAAGAAGGCTATTCTCCGATCAAACAAAAGGTTCATCATACGCGTCCTAATATTTCTGAGAAGATCAAGGCTGAGGTAATGAAACAATTCAATGCAGGTTTCTTGGCAGTGACATTGTATCCCCAATGGGTTGCAAATGTGGTTTGAGTGCCGAAGAAAGACAGTAAAGTCCATATGTTTGTAGACTACAAGGATTTAAATAGGGAAAGCCCCAAAGATGACTTCCCACTATAACATATTGATGTCTTGGTTGACAACACTGCTCAACACAAGGTGTTCTCCTTCATGGATGGCTTCTCGAGTTACAACCAAATTAAAATGGCACCCGAAGACATGGAGAAGACTACTTTTGTCAACAGTGGGGCACCTTCTATTATAAGGTCATGCCTTTTGGACTGAAGAACGCATGTGCAACTTATCAACGGGATATGGTGGCTCTATTTCATGACATGACTCATCATGAGATAGAATTCTATGTTGATGATATGATAATGAGGTCCCAAACTGAGGAAGAACACCTTGACCGTCTAAACAAGCTATTTGAAAGGTTGAATAAATATAAGCCGAGGTTAAATCCCAACAAATGCATCTTCGAGGTAAGGTCTGGAAAACTCATAGTCTTCGTCGTCAGTGGCAAAGGTATTGAGGTAGATCCTACAAAGGTCAAAGTAATCCAAGAAATGCCAGCTCCCCACACTGAGAAGGAGGTCATATGTTTTCTGGGACGACTAAACTACATTGCCCGAATCATCTCTCACCTGACTACTACTTGTGAACCACTCTTCAAGCTGCTGAAGAAAGATCAAGTGGTAAGATGGAATGATGACTGTCAAATAAATTTTAACAAAATTAAGGAGTAGTTGCAAGAACCTCCAATCATGATGCCACCCGTTGAAGGAAGACCTTTGATTATGTACTTAACTGTTTTAGAGAATTCAATGGGGTGTGTGCTGGGGTAACATGACTAGCCTGGTCGAAAAGAGCATGCAATATACTACCTAAGTAAAAAGTTTATCGACTGTGAAACAATATA
Source organism: Vicia faba (assembly GCA_948472305.1). Classification (NCBI taxonomy): domain Eukaryota; kingdom Viridiplantae; phylum Streptophyta; class Magnoliopsida; order Fabales; family Fabaceae; genus Vicia; species Vicia faba. The sequence continues at coordinate 1,380,506,194 of OX451738.1, read as the reverse complement.
TTCACTACTCGAGAAAACTTGCTACGCTTTGGCATGGGCTACTCGCCGACTAAGACAGTATATGTAGACTCATACCACTCTACTGATCTCTAAGATGGATCCTATCAAGTACATGTTTGAGAAGCCAACTCTCTTCGGAAGGATAGCCCGATGGAAAATGATCTTAACTGAGTACAATATCCAGTACACTACACAAGAATCAATTAAAGGAAGTGTGATGGCAGATCATTTAGCGCATCAAGCTGTGGATGACTACCAATCCATGAACTTTGAATTCCAGGATGAGAATATCACGCTGATTGCGGATTGTGAAAAAACTAGACTGTATGAAGGACCTGAGAAAGGATCCCGATGGACTATGGTTTTTGATGGAGCTTCCAACGCACTGGGTAACGAAATTGGGGTTGAGATCATTTCTCCCGAAGGTTTCCATATGCCTTTTACTGCCAGGACTTTGCTTCAACTGTACCAATAATATGGCCGAATATGAAGCGTGCATCCTAGGTCTTAAAGCTGCTATTGACTTAAGAATCAAATTTTTAAGTGTATATGGAGACTCAACTTTGGTCATCAGTAAGTTAAAGGAGAGGGGGATACAAAACATCCAAATCTTATCCCTTACAAAGAGCTTGTGATAACCTTGATCCCATGCTTTGTAGAGGTTACCTTTGAACATATCCCGAGGGAAGAAAATCAGTTGGCAGATGCTTTAGCTACCATGTCTTCTATGTTCAAAGTCATATGGGATAACGAAGATTCCTGAATTACTGTCGAAAGATTTGACGAACCAGCGCACTGCTATGATATTGACACTGATGGTGTAAAGGAGAAGCCTTGGTTTCATGAGGTGAAAATATCTCTCAAAGCTCAAGAGTATCCTGAAGGGGCATCAATCAACAACAAGAAATTCCTGTGGAGGTTCTCATCCAAGTTATTCCTGAGTAATGGGATCTTATACAAGCGTAACCATGATTCAATTCTGCTCCGTTGTATGGACAAGAAGGGAGCAGAAAATATCATGGAGGATATGCATGAAGGTATCTTTGGAACTCACTCCATTGGACACACTATGGAGAAGAAGATTCTAAGAGCTGGTTACTATTGGTCGACCATGGAAACTGATTGTCATCACCACTCGAGGACTTGCCATAAGTGCCAAATTTATGTTGACAAAGTTCATGTGGCTCCAATACCTTTAAATGTCATGACTACCCCTTGGCCATTTGCAATGTTAGGAATCTATATGATTGGAGAAATCAAACCTACTGCCTCTAATGGACACCGTTTCATTCTTGTCGCCATTGACTACTTTACCAAGTGGGTTGAAGCAGCTTCATTTGCCTCAGTTACCAAGAACGTCGTGGCATGGTTCATCAAGCATAACCTCATCTCCCGGTATGGTATCCCTGAGAGGATCATCACTAACAATGGAACCAACCTTAATAATGCTATGATCACTGAACTTTGCACGCAGTTCAAGATCAAGCATCACAACTCTTCTCCATACAGACCTAAGATGAATGGCGCAGTGGAAGATGCCAACAAGAACATAAAGAAGATTGTGCAAAAGATGTTTGTGACCTATAAAGACTATAATGGAATTCTACCATTTTCTCTTCATGGCTACCGTACTTCAGCACGAACATAAACTGGCGCAACCCCTTTCTCTTTGGTCTATGGCATGGAAGTTGTCCTGCCTGTTGAAGTTCAGATTCCTTATCTAAGGATTATGAAAGAAGAGGACTTAGATGAAGGCGAATGGATTCAGACAAGGTTGGATCAGTTGAATTTGATTGATGAAAAGAGGCTTGCTGCTTGTTATGAAGAAATTATTCTCGGGTGGCGCTATGATGCTAACCACTATGGATGGTGAAGATTTCCCGCACCCTGTGAACGCGGACGTAGTAAAAAAATACTACGCATAAGAATGACCCACTAGGTTGACATACCTAGGAAAAAATAAGGGCGTCCCACCGAACCAAAAGGGTTCGGGAAAAAGTAAGGGATATATACAAAAGACTATACACTTGGCAAGTGGAAAACCTGAAAAGGTGGCTTGGGTAAAAAAAAGGTATCCTGGTGGACTGAAAACCCGAAAAGGGAAGTCCAGGAAAAAGTTAGGGATTAAAAGTGTACGACTATATCCTGTTGGATCACTTACAATCAGCTAAGGTTCAAATGGTACAAGATCAGTGCAATCAACTTCTTCTGATGGTAAGGGTTGAGATATTCAAAGGCACAGGGGAAATAGCAGACATGGAACCCAATGAGATCACTTCCACATGGCTATAAATTTTGTTTTCACTTTATATTCTTTTCATTTCACGACGACTCCCTCTTACTAGGATTCCCGTCTCTTTGTACAAAATGGCCTATTTATAGGAAAATTATCAATACAAATATACTTTAAAGTCTAGACTTTTTGTTTTTCTGTTTTGTTTGCAAGAACGTCCAATGACTAAAACTGAATGAATATATGCATATGAACATGATTAATTGTTAACAAATATATACATAAGAACAGGAATGAACATTTACTAAAAACTCTAGGAGCTGATGTTGTACCCCAAAATTTGCCCTCTCATGTTTTCCAAGGTTTTCTCTTACATGGGTGGCCATAAACACTTGATCAAAGAAAAAATAAAATTTTGAAGATAAACAAGGTCTTTCGATTGGCATGTCAAAGGGTCTTTCGATTGGCATGTTGACAGGATTTGATTGAGCGCCTAACCTCCTCCAAGCTTGTCTCAAATTTCCAAGCTCCGATTGAAGCCTTGGCCTTTTGATTATTTATTGTATACAAGCTTCGACTGAGCATGTGTTTCCTTTGAAATAACCTCCTTAGATCCAAAAGGGAAAGGCCTCATGTTAGTACTCCTTCAATTGCACCATTGGCTTTACATGTTGGCTTGATTCATAATGTAATGGTTTCCTGCATGCAAGCTTAATTCCTGCTTCGATTGGGAATTTGATTTCTTTAGAGCAAGCTTGATTCCTGCTTCGACTAGGAAAAATTATCCCTCTGTGCGTGCCTTCAGCGCACAAAGTAAGAATCCCCTACAAATTCCCTTCGATCCACAAACAGTGGGTTCCTGCATGCCAGCTTCGTTCAAGGAAAAGACCCCTTTCGACTTGCCTTCAATTCACAAGGCAAAGGGCTTCTCCAGACCTGCCTTCAATTCAAGGCAAAGGTTTCCTCTTCATGCCTATTTTCGTTTCACAAGCACAAGATTGCCACATTATGAACACACAAATGGTGCCTTCGAAGGGCATACATTTGGTTTTCTCGAAAGACACACATTTGGTGGGATCAAACTTTTTTTGCCTTTTGATGAGGTTTGGTACAAGCTGCTTGCTGGGCAAGAGATTATATGCTGCCAAGCCCAAGCCTCATGTATCATTACATTCATGAAAAAGGAGGTTTCGATTGGCCAGAATGAAGTCCTCACTTGGGCTATTGGAATCAAGCAACTAAGGTAAATAGATGGGTCCAATGAAGGAACCATTTGAAATACACTAAAGAAGTCCATTCAGAGGAGGCAACCAAAGGCCCATTCGAAGGGTACACAAATGGTCCATTCAAAGGACCCCTTTGAAGGAGGCAACCAAAGGCCCATTTGAAGGCTATACAAGAGGTCCAGTCGAAGGAGGAAATAGGCCAATCAAAGAGCAACACTAGAGAGCATTCGAAAGTCAAAATTGTCCATATTCATTCAAATTGAAAAAGGGACAAGTTTCCACATCTTTTGCAACATTTCAAAATGGTATTCATGGCCTTAAAACACCAACTTAATGGTTGTTTACTCTTTTGCCTTCTTGTCCCCTCCATCCCCTCTATATAAGGAGACCTCATACATACGCATAAGGTAGAGACAAAAGCCCAGGGGAACCATACACAATATACGCACACGCTGCCTCATAAGCCACCAAAATTGTAAAAAAATCTCCTGAGTAATCCAAATCGAAGGAATCTTCAACAATACTCCACTCACTCCTTAAATTTTGCAGAGAACGTGCCCAAGCACTAGACATCTCTAACACCACAGATCCATACACCACTTTTGGTAAGGAAAAAGTAAGGAATCAAATTCCATTTTTTATTTGCATGTCATAGTCATTCGCTTTTTATTCATGATCGAAGGGACTGAGTGTGGTACCCAGGTCTGTATTTGTTTTCTTTTGTCTAACACTTGTTGCAGATTCAGCATAAGTAAGGCCAGTGTGCATAGAATCTAAGGACATGGGCTTGGCACCCATGTCATGCTTTTCGTTTTGCTACCATATCTTTGCAGACCAGCACGCACAAGATCAAAGGACCTGGGTTCGACACCCAGGTCCTGCATCTTCATTATTCTAACGTTTGTCTTATAGATATGAATCGAAAAGCATATTGTCTTTCCAAGATCGAAAGGAAGCATTTCCTTCCATCGAAACAGGCAACATCCCTCCTGGATCAAAAATCCCATCTTCCTCTGAATCGAAGGCAGCTTCCCCTCTGGATCTAAAAAGCCCCCTTTTCTCTCTAATTGAAGGATGCCCTCTTTGTATTTTTTACTTTTATTTTCATTTCTTTATTGACTTCTTTTTTTATTTTAACATTAAAATCAAAATCACAAAAAAACATTAGGCTAGTGTTTTATTAATCAAATTAAATTTTGTTAATTAACTAATTAATTATTTTAATCTTTTTCTTAATTTTAAATTAAATAGACTTAAGTTTTATTTTCTTTTATAAATAAAATAATAAAAAAACAAACAAAAATATTCCTTTTCCTTAGGATTTAGACGTCCATTTTAATTTGTTTGCGTATTTATTTATTTTCGCATTTTGTCTCTTCTTATTGTAACTGCTTCCAAGTTTGTAATAGTAACTAGGACTTTACTTCTCGCATTTTTATAATGTACCTCTCACAAAGCCATGTAATAGCGTAGGATTTACATTCTCGCACTTTACATTTCTGTACTTTACATTTCTGTATAATTAACTGCTAGTAACTAGGATTTGCATGACAAGACTAATAACAAAATGTTAGCAAACCTAACACAAAAGACAAAAATAACTGAACATAACACACTTGCACATATACACCTCTAGGGTACCTCACTTTGGTTTCCTTCAGAAATAAAACAGTCATGTCCCTCGAGACAGGGACGCTTTAGCAAAGACCCATAAATCAAAAGATCATAGTCCCTCGATGACCCTACAGTCACCTTTCGGTAAATGATCTAGCCCCTAAACATAAATTGCTAAAGTGTCACTATATTTTTGCCTTTATGACTGTATGTCCCTTAGAATGTCCCTCATACATCCAAACGATGGGGCTTCTTCCAAATCAATGGTAAGATAACAACGTCTAAAGGAGGAGGAAAAGAACGATAAACCTTTTGAGTAGGTAGGATGCTTATAGTTGCTCGCTTGCTCACAATAAAATAAATCATTTTTATACATACATTTTCAAATTGAAACATTTTCAAAAGTCAAAGTCCTTTGTACGCATTCTTATAGAGACGAGAATCATTACAAAGGCACTTTTCAAAATCACTTTCAAAACACCTTCCACAAACACTTCTTGGAACTATTTTCGAAACCAACACTTTATACGCATTCTTATAGAGACGGGAATCGTTACAAAGACGTTTTCAAAATATTTTCAAACCCATACCGCAGGCACATTTTCAAACAAAAGAAAATTGAACTAGCAAGCAACTAAGAGCCCGTAGATAACTACAGATGGAAAGGGTGCTAACATTTGGATAAAAGGGGTTCGAGAGAAAAAATTAGGGATATACATAAAAAATCTGTACACCCGACAAGTCGAAAACCTGAAAAGGCGGCTTGGCTAAAAAGGGGTATCCCGGTGGACTAAAAACTTGAAAGGGCAGTCTAGGCAAAAGTTAGGGATTAAAGCGTACGATTATGTCCCATCATCGTGTCATTTGTCTATCAGTAGAACACTCCCTGATCAACATACACCGAGGACTCTAGATGTTGGGATAATAGTCAAAATTGTCTACAAGATCCCAGCAGATACCTTCTCCAACAGGTACAGAGGCAGGGGCATCCTCCTAAAAAAGGTCACTACTGTATTCTCAGCATGCATCCTTATGATGTCAGTTGTTTTCATATCCCCGGTAGAAAAAAAAAATCTAATTACTGCTCCAAAATCCCCCAGTGAAGTCGCCAAGTGTTGTACCCCAAAATTTTCCCTCTCATTGTACTCAACAAATATCAAGTGAGTTCCCCAATTTGCTCAAGATTGCCCAAGAGTTGACCAGACAAACTCTCTCCTAAGGAAGTATACCCTAAATTAGGGTTTCTATTTTCATCAAGATGGGTGGAACACAAAGGTCTCATATGCTTTCCATGGTCTTAATATGTTCTCAAGACCCTACATGTCAAGTTTCATGCCTTGCATAAGAAGTTTGCTCAGTCAACTGCTCAGATGCTTGGGAAATTGACTGTATTAGGTCAAAAGTCAATTATGGCCCACATATAGTCAAACCTCAAGATTTTGGGTCAACATCAACATTTTGAAGTTATATACATCATTTGATCAAGGGTTGATCATGATTCCTCAAGGAATGCTCCAAATTCATCAAAACACAAAAGTTGCTAAATTAGGGTTTCTCCGTAAAAGTCAACCCAAATTTGACCAGGCATAACATCTTCATACTTTATCAGAAATTTTCCATCCAAAGCTCATTTTGAAGAGGATACAATTACCTACAACTCATCTTCATCTCACAAGTTCAAAATATGCACTCACAAAAAGATATGAATTTTGACATTATAGGTCCTTTTGAAAAGTCAACTAAAACACCTTTTGGGTCAAAGCTTCATACATGAAAATGGAAGACTCAATTGAGATGAGACAAATAGGTTTGCTTAGGGTACATCATAATCTTTCTAAAAAGACAAAGAACACCCTCCTAGGGTCAAAACTGAGAGAGTTGCGCATTGTCAAAGTTGACAATTTTTGGAAAATTGTTAAAAGTCAACATTGATCAAATTTGCATTTTTTTCCAAAGGGGCCCATTTTTTCTTGCTTGAAACATGTTTCAAATAGGACCCACGACCCCTGAGCTCACTCGCCTCTTATTTTATTATTTTTATCATTTATTTTGATTTTTTATTCATTTAAATCAAAATAAATCAAATTAAATGGTAAAAAAATGAAAACAAATCAAATCTTGGGATTTTTGTGCACATTTTGAGTCCACATACAGCTAACATGCCAGCCAATTCGTGCAAAGTGGATTTGGATTGAAAAAGATTGGATTGAAGCTTGTTTTAGAAAGATATCATACATGAAGTAAATCAAATCCAATTTTCATAATTCTCAAAGATATGATACAATTTTGTTGACCTAATTCAGTCTACTATAAGTGCATAATAATTCTAGAAAAAAAACACAAGGATTGGAGGCGTGAAACAGCAAGAAAGAAACTCGAAAATTTAGACAAAAGTGTGAGATCAAAATCCATCTTAGAGCCATCCTCGAGGAGTTTCAAGGTTAGCAATACGTTCCTGGATATCTCAGGAAGCTTCTTCATTCATTTGCAAGGCCTGAAGCGTCCAGAATCGCGCCCATCATCAACCACGGTTTGCACAAAATTTAGATTATGATTTCCTTGACTTTGGAATCATTAGCATGTTTTAATTATATATTCTTGTTCATCATCTTGTTTGCAAGCTATTGGTACCATTTAATTGCATTTACAACGCAGGAATCACAATATGCCATAGTTAGGGTTTGCGAGCTCATTTTGGGGTTTCTTAACCTAGGCAAAATTAGGTTTGATAATGGGTACCATGATGATCAGGGCTTCAAACCCAGTTGATTCATGGTCCCCAAATAATTTTATATTGCGTGTACATGATTTTTGAACGAGACAAGGTTATAGCCATGGGAAAACATCCGTAGGTAAAAGTGTTTTTCGTAAAACAACGGTCCAAGGAAGAAGATGATGCGTGTCAAAGCACGGTTGGCCAATTCAAATTTCGCGCGTTTATTCTGGCAAGATACTTGATTTGGTTTTTGATTTTATTTGTTTATTATGTTTACAACTAACAAATCCAGCGCAGATGGTTGGGAGGCATGCCTTTGATGTACATGCCCTGGGTTCGATCCCAGGCGTGTGCATTTTGTTATTTTCCTAATAATTCCAGGCCAATCTAATGCAATGCTCCCTCACACACCTATCATGTACCATTAACTTCCATCCACTAAATGCCCAGCTGGCCAGATCTCATGCTTCTCCCTTGAAGGCCCATGGTACACATGCAAGTCAATGCTACACCAGATCCAAAGGTTGACTGGGCTTAGAGGCTTAATGGGCTCGGGAATTCAGATTCATACCCCCCAAAATTGCTAACAGCAGGCCCACTTGGTTATTTTTACTATTTTTCTTTAATTTCTTTTTTAATTATTTTGTTTTTTTATTAATACAAAAATTATTTTATTAAATTAACCAATCAAAAGTCACAAAAAGATTTATTTCCTTAATAAATATTTTTTAAATTAATTAGTTTAATTAATTTAGGGTAACTCTAATTTCTTTCATAATTTAAAACAATTAGAATTAGGGTTTGAGATTTTGCACAAATTAATTAATTTTCTTGAAAAAAATATACATCAAAAATCATTTTTCTCGTAAATATTTATTTCTTTAATTAATTAGGTTAATTATAAAATTAGATTAATTTATTTCCTTTCATAATTTAAAAACAATTAGAAATTAGGTTCAATTAATTTGCAATTAAATATTTTCTCAAATAAAAATACACAAAATTTCTTTCTCTCAATTAGGGTTTTAAGTTATTAATTATTGCCCTCGTATTTAATTTGCCGCGCGCCTGTTAATTAATTTCCCATTATTTTGTAACTGTTCAGGGTTTGTAATAGTTTAATTAGGGTTTCATTTCTTGCTTTGAATCCCTGATTTTTGGTTATGTAATTAACCCCCCTCCCCGAAGCCTTGTAATAGCTAGGTTTATTTTTCGCACTTTCAATTTCCGCAATCTTTAACTGTCTAGATGTATGGCTAATAGGATTGTATGGAAAGAATGTTTGGAAAAATTAAAACGGTAGATCACCTTATGTGCAAAGACTAAATAACTGAAACAAATCATATGCACATATTCACTCCTAGGGTTTACCTCACTTCGGTTGTCTTCGGTAAACAATCATTAAGCATAAGAGATTTTAGTGGTTGCCCCCCAGTCTAAAGAGATCAAATTGTCTCATTCAAATGTTGCCTCGGAAAGATCTTAAGACTCTAGGGTTACTACTAAAGTTTTATAACCATTTCTTTAGTGATTGTATTTTTCCCTTTCGAATGTCCCTTACAACTCCAACGACGGTGCTACCTACTCCTTAATAGTGGGATAACGCTGTCTAAAGGAAATAGAACTAACAATCCTTTTTTCGAGTTGGTAGAACCTTAAGTACTTACTCAATAAAAACTTTTCACACAAAAACCTTTCAAAACAAATTTTCAAAACAACTTTGTCACATCCTTGAGGACTGATACATGGGTTATCACAAAGTAAAACATTTTCAAGACAAGCACACACACAAGCAATTTGAAAACTGAGAAAGTACCTAAGAGCCCATGGAAAACCATGGATAGAAAGGTTGCTAACACCTTACCTTTCTATAATCTACCCCCGTACTCAGAATATCTCAAAAAAAGGTTTTTTCTGTTCTTTTTCCTTTTCCATGATTGGATAAAATAAAAGTCGGTGGCGACTCTTGCTTACCGCGACATTTTGCGAACAAAAACGCAAAACATAAATTAGTATTAAATAGTCAATTCTGCCACCGTATCACAGAACTGGCGACTCTGCTGGGGATAATATAAAGTTGGGTAAACCTTAAGATCTAGGTCATATTTAATTGCTTTCTCTTGATTGTCTTGTTTGCTTTATATTTATGGGAACTGTTTGGGTTATTTGATCCTACACTCGGATCGGGGAAACACCTTTTAGGTAAGTAGCAATAAACTACGAGGGAACTATGCTGGGGTATACCGACACAGTTGAAGCAGTAGCTACGTTGATGTGGCACTTTTGTTGGTACCGGTAACCCTTGAGTCAATCAGGGAGAGTACGGGGCCGATGCGTGGTGTCGTGAAGCATCAACTGGCCTTAGAACCTTTAATTTCCCAACTTGGCAAGTAGGACGTAGCGAGATGGCCGACTTTGGTGTATGCCCAAGGTCGATAGATACTCGATGCTACAGTCATTGAGGTTTGACTCTTGATTTTTGTTTGGTTGCGAGTTCATCGCCTATTGAATGAAGCTGGGAGAAAGATCAGTGATATTGAGATCCCTTTTAGAACCCGGTTACTCTTTATAGGACAGGTTGAACCAATCCAATTTCAAGAGGGTATGACCTTAAAACTCATGCAAGCCTTAAACTTAAGGACTTGATGTGACTTGTTTGTTGTTTGCTATACCTGTGATTTTCTAACCTAATCATGACATCAAAAGCATGGCATATCATGACTAACCATTTCAAGGATTCCCTAGGGCTCATTTTTGCTCTATTTTATAGGACATGGCATCCGCCCGTAGGAACACTATATAGATCAAACTTGTGAAAGTGTCTCTCCAACTAAGGGATACGGAATTAAGGGTTCTTGAAGGTTATCATTTCACTAGAAAGCATGGTCAGTTGCTCAATCTGGTCACTGCAAAACCTAATGAAGAGTTGTTAAAAGTGTTGTTTCAGTTCTTCGATCCGGTGCACCATTATTTCACCTTCCCGAATTACCAGCTAGTAACTACTATGGAGGAGTTTTCTCAGTTGTTGGGGGTACCTATTCTTGACCAGTTTCCTTTAAATGGTACGGAAGAACATCCAAAGCCTGAAGAAATTGCTAGAGCTCTATCTTTACAACGGTCTGACATAGTGGCAAATTGGGAGACTAGAGGGAGTGTCCAAGGAATTCCGGTTAAGTTTCTATTTGAGAAGGCCTATCATTTTTGGGATACCTTAGATTTTCAAGCTTTCAAAGAGGTGCTGGCACTTCTCGTTTATGGGACGGTACTTTTCCCTAATGCTGATCAACTCGTAGATGTGAGCACTATCAAGGTTTTCCTGTCTCATAATCTTGTACTTACATTGCTCGGGGATATTCTGCACTCTTTGCATGCTCGCACTCTAAAGAGAAGGGGAACCCTCATGTTTTGAACTCCTCTATTGGCTAGGTGGTTTATTTCGCACCTACCCAGGTCTGTTTTAAAGAATGAGCAGGGATTGAAATGGTCTCGCAGGCTGATGTCCCTTAAGCATTCAGACATTCATTGGTGTTCACGGTTCTCGGAAGATGTTACCATCATCGATTGCTATGGTGAATTCCCTAATGTCCCCCTCTTAGGCATTAGGGGAGGAATCAATTACAACCCTTGTTTGGCACTACGTCATTTTGGTTACGTGAGAAGAGATGGTCCTCATGATACGCTTATCCAAGGAATCGCCTTCAACTATAAGAACGTCGTTCAAGGCTATCGTACAAGGTTCATAAAAGCTTGGGGAATGGTACATAAAATGGATAGCAAGACGCTAGGGCACAAGAATTCCATTCCTCTTGAGCCTTATCTCTGATGGGTACGAGCTCGTGCCCAAAGTCTGATTATGCCCTACCCTGCTGTCCTACCAATAATTATGGAACCAGTTGATGAAGGAGACACTACTTCTTTTGTTCATCACCCTGACATGCCAACTGATCATGAAGAATTACAGAAGTCTTGGGCTTAACTCAAATAAGAGCGGGACACGTTTGAAGCTCAGTTCTATGCCAGCAAGAAGAAGGTCCTGGAGCTCACTAGGCTACTTCACGAAGAAAGGAACATAAATGCCTACATCGCACCAAAGAGGATGCGCTCCTGAGAGACCTAGTTTCTTTTTGCTTGCAGTTTTGTTTTGTTTATTTGTAAGCCTAAAGGAAATTCTTTGTAACAATTCGAACTTATCAATGCAATTAACGTGTATTTCTTTTGGTTAAATGAATTTGAGCCTTTAAGAATCCTTGAAATCATTGCATACGCATATCGTCCATGACATTGCATAAATAGGTACCATTACAGGTTTCTCATCTTCTTCGCTGTTTATTTAAGCAAAAATGTCTTCTGAACAAAGCATCAAGGACCTTTAAGCACAAAACGCCCAGTTCCAACAAATGTTCATTAGTCTGGCAAAAGGGAAGGAGGATCTGAAAGCCCTTATTCTGAAAGAAAAGAAGAAAAAGAAGAAGGATGCCGATATTCTGAATATGGGCAGAAGGTTTGGAGAGCGGTTCAAGCGACAAGTCGATCTGACCTCTTTATCTAAGGAAGGGGAGAATCAGGAAGAAGAGAAGGACCCTTGTCCTGCAGTCTCTGACAATGATAGTGATTATAACGATGAACAATATCCTCCTACTGAGGATAGATACAAACAACTAGAAGACCGTCTGAGTGCCATGGAAGTTCAGAGGATACCTGGACTGGATTTCAGATAATTGGGATTGGTGTCGGGAGTGGTCATCCCATAGAAGTTCAAAGCTCTAGTTTTTGCCAAGTATGATGGGGTGTACTTCCCAAAGCTCCATCTCCGCTCTTATGTCAGAAAGATTCAGCTCCACACAGCTGATAGAAATTTGTGGGTGCATTTATTTCAAGATAGTCTGTCAGGGACTCAGCTTGAATGGTTCTACCAGCTGGAGGGAGCCATTGTCCGAAACTGGGAAGATCTGGCTGCTGCTTTTCTACAAGCAGTATCAGTATAATGCCGACCTTGCTCTCACTTGTACTCAACACCAGAGTATGTCCATGGGCGCTGGTGAAGGTTTTAAAGATTATGCAAAAAATGGAGAGACTTGGCTGGGAGAGTTAAACCCCCGTTGTCTAATAGGGAGTTGGTTGACATGTTTCTGGGGACGCTATCTGGTCCATTTTTCAATCATCTGATCGGCAGCTCGTCAACTGGTTTTATCGAGCTGATTCTAACTGGAGAAAGAGTAGAAGCTGGGATTCGAAGCGGCAAAATATAGAAGGATGCCTCATCAAGCTCAATAAAGAAGCCTTTTGCTGGTAAGAAGGAAGCCAATGCCGTCTATAGCCCAAGGGGTCAGAACAGGGCTGAAAAACGTCAGACAGTAAGTGCCGTAATGATACATAGACCTGCAGCTGCTCCACAATGCAATAATCAACAAAGGGTGGAAAGACCACAACGGAAGTTTACCCGCATCAACATGACATTGGCTGAAGTTCTACCTCATCTGCTGAGATCCAACTTGGCAACCTTGAGAGAGGCTCCCAAGAATCCAAATACTACATCTCCCTGATATAATCCAAATGCCCAGTGTGCCTATCATTCTGAGAGTCTTGGCCACAATACAAACGACTGTTGGGCTCTGAGAAACAAAATACAACACTTGATTGAAGCCAAGGAGATAGATTTTGATGCTTCAGAGAAGCCAAATGTCATAACTGCTCCCATGCCTAAACATGGTCGTGGAGTTAATGCTATTGATACTGATTTGTTTGTTACCTCTGTTGACGAAGTTTATACTCCTCTCATGACTGTCAAGAAGAATTTGTTGTTGGCCAGTTTGTTTCCGGGTTATGGTGAAGGTTGCCACGTGTGTTCGCTTCTACCTTCTGGTTTCCATTTGTTGAAATTAGGTGTCCAACGCCTGATAGATAGAAAATAAATTTTGTTTGAGAAAACTTTGGTTCCTGTTGTTCCAGTTGAAAACGTTGCTATTATAACAATTTCCGCCAATCCTTCCAAGGTTTCCTCAAGAAGACCTGTTAGGATTACATCTGCTCCAAGAATTGCTCCGCTGATAATTACTGTTCCTGGTCATATCATGTATGTCTCGGACAAAGCTGTCCCATGGTATTATGGTGCCAATGTGTACTAACATGGCACCAAACAAGATCTGAAAGATGAAGAAGCTGATCCTGATGTTGGTAACATTGTCGGAACAAGTAAAATCACCCGAAGTGGAAGGGTCTTCTCTCCTGAGATTTCCCCTAAGACTGTTAACAAGCCTATTATCATTACATCTGCTGCTCCTGCTAGTACATCAACTATTGTTCCTGTTCTTACTTCAGTCGGCGAATCATCTGATACCCACGACGAAGAGGTCGTAAGTGAGCCTTCCCGGACGAAGGCGCCTAAGAAAAATGTTGTGGAAGCCTCTAAGCAAGAAATAGAGGAAATTCTGAAAATCATTAAGAAGAGCGACTACAATATGGTCGAGCAGCTGAGGCAGACCCCATCGAAGATATCCATGTTGTCTCTACTATTGTGTTATGAAGCCCATGCGAAGACTTTGATTGTATTTCTCAAGACTGCGCATGTGCCACAAGAGACTTCAACTGATCAGTTCGAAGATTGTGTGGCCAGCCTGACTGTTGATAATGGGTTGGGCTTTTTAGATGCAGATTTGACACCAAAGGGAAGGAAGCATAATGATGCTCTGCATGTCTCGATTGAATATAGGGGAACCACTATGGCTCATGTGCTGGTAGATACCGGGTCATCACTGAATGTTCTGCCGAAGAAGGCGTTGGACCGTTTGGATTGCAAGGGTCTAACTCTAAAGCCTAGTAACATTATGGTAAGGGATTTTGACGGATCAAAGAGAACGGTGCACGGGGAAGTGGACATCCATGTCAAAGTGGGTTCTCAGACTTTTGGGTCCACTTTCTATGTGATGGATATTAGGCCGTCGTATTCGTGTTTGTTGGGTTGTCCTTGGATCCACGAGGCTGCGACAATCACCTCCATACTCCACCAAATGCTGAAGTACCCAGTGAAAGGAAAAATCGTCACAGTGCGGGGTGAAGAAGAATATATGATGAGTCACCTCAACTCCTTCCGCTACATAGAGATGGACGGGGAATTCATCGAAACCCCTTGTTATAATTTTGAAGAGGTCCCTCAGATCTTGGCTTCGACTGAAACTACCAGCAATAAACCTCCTTTGAAGATGGCTTCTCTCAAGGACGCTAGGGCCGTGGTTGAAGAAGGTGGGTGTGCCAATTGGGGTCAACTCCCTAATTTCACTCATAAAACTGATAAATTTGGTTTGGGCTTTACTACAGGGGCTCAAAGGGCTGTTAGGTGCGCTCAGGCTGGAGGACCTCCCCTACGCATCAGCAATCGTGGGATCAACGCCATTGAAGATAATGAAGAGGACTCAGACATTGAAAACTGGATCTACCCAACTACCAACGGTGGACCGAGTAATTGGACGACTTGGGACTTTATACTTATTTCTTTTATTCCACAGTAATTTACCTTTTTTTTTGTTTTAAGATTTGTAATAAACAATTTGAAACTTTAAGGCTCGGTGCCTTGCTCGAGGCACCTCGGCTTTGCTTGTGAGGGCTATTATTTGTCATTTCATAATCATTAATAAAGCATTGGACGTTTCTTGCATATAAATTTTGCGCTCCTTGTTTTTCCTTTCTGCTTTTCACTTTATCAAAACAGTTATTCTCTTACACACACACACACACGTATCATAATGCAGATCCATATCCACTCTGGATCCCATTGATAACAGCTCTGCTATTGCCAGTTATGACTTCAAAAATCCGATCAACCAAGTCGAGGATGAAGGTGAGGATGATTGTGAGGTGCCTGGAGAACTTGCTAGACTATTACAACAGGAAGAGAGGGCCATACAGCCTCATGAAGAGCCGGTTGAGACAGTGAACTTGGGTACTGAGGAAGACAAAAAAGAGGTTAAAATAGGTGTAAATCTGGAGCTTAGCGTCAAACAGAGGTTGATACAGATGTTGCACGACTATATTGAAATCTTTGCCTGGTCCTATAAAGACATACCTGGTTTGGACACTGATATTGTGGTACATCGCCTTCCGACTAAATAAGACTGTCCTCCGGTTAAACAGAAGGTCCTTCGTATGCGCCCTAAAATGTCAGAGAAGATCAAGGCGGAGGTCATGAAACAGTTTGATGCAATATTATTGGTTGTCACTTCTTATCCATAGTGGGTTACTAACATTGTTCTGGTACCTAAGAAGGACGGTAAGGTACAAATGTGTATGGATTACAGAGATCTGAACAGGGCAAGCCCCAAGGACGACTTCCCACTTCCTCACATTGATGTTCTGGTTGACAAAACCGTGCAGCATAAAATCTTCTCCTTCATGGATGGTTTCTCGGGCTACAACCAGATCAAGATGGCTCCTGAAGACATGGAGAAGAAAACCTTCGTTACACAATGGGGCACCTTCTGCTACAAGGTGATGCCTTTTGGGTTGAAGAACATCGGGGTAACCTATCAGCGCGCCATGGTTGCTTTGTTCCATGATATGATTCACCATGAGATCGAAGTTTATGTTGATGACATGATAGCCAGGTCTCAGACTGAGGAAGAGCACCTTGATCATCTCCAGAAGTTGTTCGACAAGTTGAAGACATATAAGCTGAGGTTGAATCCGAACAAGTGTACCTTTGGGGTAAGGTCTGGTAAGCTTCTGGGTTTTGTCATCAGTGACAAGGGTATTCAGGTAGACCCTGATAAAGTAAAAGCTATACAAGAAATGCCGGTTCCCCGTAAAGAGAAGGAAGTTAGAGGTTTCTTGGGACGTCTGAATTATATCGCCAGGTTTATTTCACATCTGACTTCTACTTGTGAGCCAATCTTCAAGCTTCTGAAGAAAGATCAAGTGATAAAGTGGAATGATGAATGCCAGACCGCTTTCGAAAGAATCAAAGAATACCTTCAAGAACCGCCAATTCTTATGCCTCCAGTTGAAGGAAGACCTTTGATATTATACTTGACAGTGCTAGACAATTCAATGGGGTGTGTGTTGGGGCAGCATGACGAGTCTGGTCGAAAAGAGCACACCATTTACTACCTTAGCAAAAAGTTTACCGACTGTGAGACTCGATACTCGTTACTCGAGAAAACTTGTTGCGCTTTGGCATGGGCTGCTTGCCGGCTGAGACAATATATGCTGACTCACACAACCTTGTTGATATCAAAGATGGATTCGATCAAGTATATTTTCGAGAATCCCGCTCTCTCCGGAAGGATAGCAAGGTGGCAAATGATCTTGACCGAATACGACATTCAATATACAACCCAAAAAGAAATCAAGGGGATTGTATTGTCTGATCATTTGGCTCATCAGGCCGTGGATGACTACCAGTCCATGAATTTTGAGTTCCCGGATGAGAATATCATGTTGGTGACTGACTACGAAGAGCCTGGACCGGATGAAGGACCTGAAGAGGGATACCGATGGTCTATGTATTTTGATGGAGCCTCAAACGCACTGGGCAACAACATTGGTGCTGTAATCATATCTCCCGAGGGCTGTCATACTCCATTCACCGCCCGATTATGTTTCAACTGCACTAATAACATTGTGGAGTATGAAGCATGTATCATGGGTCTTCGAGCTGCTATTGACCTGAGGATTAAATTCTTAAGGGTATTCAGGGATTCCGCTCTGGTGATAAGTCAGATCAAAGGCGAGTGGGATACGAAGCACCCAAATCTCATTCCTTATGAAGAGTATGTACTGACATTGCTCCCACACTTTGAGGAGGTAACCTTTGAACATTTCCCACGAGAGGAGAACCAGTTAGCGGACGCGCTAGCTACCATGTATTCTGTGTTCAAGGTTAGGTGGGACAATGAAGCTCCCCAGATTACCATTGAGAGGTTGTATGAACCAGCACACTGCTGCGAGATTGATACCAAAAAAGTGGCGGACAAACCCTGGTTTCACGAAGTCAAAAGGTATCTCGAGGCTCAGGAGTATACTGAAGGGGCATCTGTCAATGATAAGAAGTTTTTGAGAAGGTTCGCTACAAAGTTCTTCCTTAATAATGGGATCCTCTATAAACGCAACCATGACTCCATACTACTACGGTGTGTAGACAAGAGCGAAGCAGAGAGGATCTTGACAGATCTACATGAAGGCACCTTCGGAACCCATTCTAGTGGACATACCATGGCTAAGAAAATCCTACGGGCATGATATTACTGGTCCACTATGGAAGCCGATTAGCACTCTCGAACCTGTCATAAATTCCAAATCTACGCTGATAAGGTGCATGTGCCTCCGATTCCTTTAAATGTCTTGACGGCTCCTTGGCCCTTTGCAATATGGGGCATCGACATGATCGGCGAGATCAAACATATTGCGTCTAATGGGCATCATTTCATCCTAGTAGCCATTGATTACTTCATGAAGTGGGTTAAGGCAGCTTCCTTTTCTACAGTAACCAAGAATGTCGTGGCGCGGTTTATCTGACACAATCTGATCTGTCGATACGGTATACCAGAGAGAATTATCATTAACAATGGTACGAATATCAACAACACAATGATCACCGAGCTCTATAAACAGTTCAAGATACATCACCATAATTTGTCTCCTTACCAGCCAAAGATGAATGGCACTGTTGAAGCAGCTAACAAGAATATCAAGAAGATTGTATAGAAGATGACTGTGAAATATAAAGATTGTCATGAGATGTTACCGTTCGCTCTGCATGGGTACCGTACCTCAACACGGACGTCGACAGGGGAAACAACCTACTCTCTGGTATATCGCATGGAGGCAGTCCTACCCATAGAAGTCCAGATACCTTCTCTCAAAATCATGAAGAATGCGGGTTTGAACGAAGACGACTAGATCCAGACCCGGCTTGATCAGCTAAATTTAATCGATGAAAAGATACTTACTACTATCTTCCATGGTCAAACGTATCACCTGCGAATGATCAAGGCTTTTAACAAGAAAGTCAGGCGTCAAGAATATCAAGTCGGGGATCTGGTGATCAAACGCATCATACTGCCGCAAGGTGATCCCAGGGGCAAATGGACTCCCACATATGAAGGGCCATTTGTGGTTAAGAACATTTTCTCGAGGGGAGCTATGATTCTAACCACCATGGACGTTGACGACCTTCCTCACCCTGTCAATGCAGACATAGTGAAAAAAATACTACGCATAATCAAAGACCCGCTAGGTTGACTGGCCTAGGCAAAAAATAAGGGCTTCCCGGCGAACCAAAAGGGTCCGGGCAAAAGTTAGGGATGAAAATGAAAAACTTCTGTACACCCAGCAAGTCGAAAACCCGAAAGGGAGGCTTGGGAAAAAAAGGGTATCCCGGTGGATTGAAAACCCGAAAGGGCAGTCCAGGCAAAAGTTAGGGATTGAAGCGTATCACAAGGTCTCATTGGATTGTCTTGCAACCAGACTTCATTATCAGCTATCAAGCTCGGACGACGCCAATCAATCTGATCAACCTTCGGCCAAGTAGCAAAGTGATGAGACACTTGAAGATATAAAGGCAATAGCAGAGTTGGAACCCAATGGGATTGTTTCACATATCTGTTTTTTTTCTTTCTTTTACACAAATTGTATGATTTCTATCTTTCAGCGACGTTCTCTTACTAGGACGTAAACCTCTTTGTACAAAACGCCTATTACAGGCCAATTTCAAAATCAATACAAGTCATTTTACAAAACTTCAATTTGTTTTTCCTTTTTCGTTTTGTTTTGAAAGAACGTCTAATGATTTATTTTTGATATATGCATTTGAAAATGATTGTTGCTCATAAATATTTACATAAGAAACAAAGGCAATTACTCGTAATTCCAGAAACAGAAAAAAAAAACAAGAAGTGCCAAACCCGACGGTTCCTCTGCCCAGTAGGTATCGGGATAGAGTCAAGCTTGGGACATAATTATTGGTATACACACTCCCCATAGAATAAAAGTATCCAAAGGCATTGATGTCAGCTTTCCTGAAATAAGACATAACTATCCCCAGCCGAGGTTCGTAATCGCAGGCAAGTCAACAAATTTCATCTCCCAAGCGGAGTCTATTTCTACAGATACAGAAGCTCAATCTCCAACAGAACTCATCACTTCCAGTGATGAAATTTCATCCCCAGCTAGGTTTGTTCCTCCATATCGGCAAGTCTACCAACAAAGTATCTCTTCCCCCAAAGTCAGGTCCCCGCAGAGTTATTCTCCAGCATCTCTTCCTGGCAGAATATTCGTAAATCTCCAGCAATCGTCAGGGATTTATTTTCCCAAACACGAGCATACCCCGACAACATTTCATGAACATACATCATGACATACACATACATGTCATATACAGCATAATCTCATTTATTTTGAGAACATCATCTCTCCCTGCATTTCATGCATCACATATAACTAACCCTGATATTTTTTTCAGGAAAAGACGATTAGCTTCAATGAATCCAGCAGTTATACAGATCACATCTACAGACAACTAATGGAAACTTAGTTCCCGAAATCAAACGGGTCAACTAATCTACATTATCATATCAAAGTAACCTTACCCCGATTCATTCTGAAGTTTTACACAAACTTATCTCAAAGTAACCTTACCCCGATTCCTGCTGAAGTTTTACACAAACTTATAACCTTACCCCGGTTCCTCCTGAAGTTTTACACAAACTTATCTCAAAGTAACCTTACCCAGGTTTTACATGGACTTAGCCCAAAGTAACCTTACCCAAGATCCCGCTACAGTTTTACCCAAACTCCTCACGAAACAACCTTACCCAGGTTGTCATATCAAAATAACCTTACCCCGGTTCCTTTTGAAGTTTTACACGAACGTATCACAAAGTAACCTTACCCAGGTTCCTTTTGAAGTTTTACACGAACTTATCACGAAGTAACCCTACTACCCAGGTTCCTTCTCACAACCCTATTATCCAGGCTTTTCATATCGAAGTAACCCTACTATCCATGTTCCTTCTCACAGCCCTACTATCCAGGTTTTTCATATCGAAGTAACCCTACTACCTAGGTTCCTTCTCACAGCCCTACTATTCAGGCTTTTCATATCGAAGTAACCCTACTATCCAGGTTCCTTCTCATAGCCCTACTATCCAGGCTTTTCATATCGAAGTAACCCTACTATCTAGGTTCCTTCTCACAGCCCTACTATCCATGCTTTTCATATCGAAGTAACCCTACTACCCAGGTTCCTTCTCACAGCCCTACTATCCAGGATTTTCATATCAAAGTAACCCTACTGTTGTACGCCAAAATTTTCCCTCCCATATTTCTCAATACATGTCAAGTGAGGTCCTGAAATTGATCAAGGAAGTCCAAGGGTTGACCAGACAAACTCTCTCCTAAGGCAGTCTACCTCAAATTAGGGTTTCATTTTGTATCAAGATGTTTGAGTCCAAAGGATCCCAAATGCTCACCATTGTCCTAATATGTTCTCAAGATCATCCATGTCAAGTTTCAAGCCTTGTGGAGGAAGTTTGCTCAGTCAATTGCTCAAAGGCCTGGAAATCGACTATGCTAGGTCAAAAGTCAACTGTGGCCCACATACAGTCAAACATCAATATTTTTTGTCAACATCCTCATTTTGAAGTATAATTCATCATTTTATTAAGGGTTGATCATGATTCATCAAGGATTGCTCACAATTCATCAAAACCCAAAAGTTGCTAAATTAGGGTTTTGCAGGAAAAGTTAACTCAACTTTGACCAAGCACAATTGTCTCATACTTTATCAAAAATGACCCATCAAAAGCTCATTTTTAAAAGGATGCAATTCCCTACAATTCATCTTCAGCTCCAAAGTTCAAAATATGCACACACTAAAAGATATGAATTTGGACATTATAGGTCATTTTGAAAAGTCAACAAAAACACCTTTTGGGTCAAAGCTCCATACATAAACATGGAAGACTCAATTGATATGAGACCAAAAAGGTTGCTTATAGGACATCCTAATATTTCTAAAAAGTCCAAGAACAACTCTCTAGGGTCAAAATTGAGAGAGTTGTGCATTATCCAAGTTGACCTTTTTTGCAAAATTGCCAAAAGTCAAATATGCTCAAATTTGCATTTTTTTGCTAAATGGGCCTAATCTTTTATGCTTGCATATCATCCCTAACATAGTCCACGACCTATGGGACCCTCCATGCTTTATTCATTTATTTAATTTATTTTGATTTTCATTCATTTAAAATTCAAATAAAATAAAATAAATCCTAATAAATCATATATTGTGTTTTAGGGATGATTTTTGTATTAAAAGAAGATCTTATATGCTGTCAATGGAGAATCAACTCGTGCAAGGCTAAATTGGTTGGAAAAAGATTGTATTTGAGCAAAATTGGAAAGAAATCATATGCCATACAAGACCAAATCAAATCTTCATGATGGGCAAGATTGAGGTCGTTTTTGTTGACCTAATAGGTTGTATTGCATATACAGAAGCAAGCCAAGGCATGAGGGGAGTGAGAGCAGTCGTGCAGAGGTAAAACAAAACTCAAAAAATTTCAAGAAAATGGTGATTCAATTTCCATATTAGAGACCAAATCATGCCATTCTCACATTGCCAATAGATTGTTGGACGTCCCAGGAGCATATTCTAATCAATTTCAAGCCTTTTCACGCCTAGAATAGTAAGTTACAAGTATCACGATTTGCTTCCAAACTCATTTTCATTTTCATCAATTTATACGCCATTTGCAAGTTTTGACTGCATATTCTTGTTCCTTAACATGTTTGCAAGGTAATCATCATATTCAATTGTGTTTTTGGTGATTGTATGACAAACTGCCATGGCTAGGGTTTCGTGTTGAGTTTTAGGGCTTTGCAGGATAGGTGAAATTGGATGTTGATTCTGGTACCATGAGACTCGTGAGGATGAGACGAGTTGATTGGTACCATCCATGGTCATTTATATTGCTTGTGGAGAGTTTTTGAAAAACGCAGGTATATACCTACAACAAGTGTCCGTAGGTAAAAACATTGTTACCTAAAACGACGGATGGGAGGAAGAAGATGGAGGTGTCGCGCCCCCTGGTTGGGCAATTTGAATTTAGCGTGCTTTTCATTATTGTCCATATATTATCTTTTGTTTTATTGTATATACAAGTAAACCAAATGGCTCAGTTAGTAAGCGTGCAGGGGGAAAGTGTAGAGGACCTGGGTTCGATCCCCAGGTCCCAACCTTTATTCCTAATATTTTTCCACAGGAAATCCAGCGCTTTGCAAGTCAAGAGGTTCACTATACACCATCAGGATCTGGTCATCCAACTCATCAACGCTCCAGATCAACGTGCCACCCTTGGAGGACCACCATACGCCCCAGGTCAACGTACGCATTGGATCAGGGAAAGTCAAGACGGGTATTAACCATTTGGGCCCATAAATTCAATTTCAACCCCCCTTTTCAGCAAACACCACCAGGCCCATATTTCTTTCTTTTCCTTTTAGTTTTCTTTTAAAATCTTTCAATATTTATTCTATTTTCTTTAAATTCACAAATTAATTCATTTTTTTCACAAAAACCATAAAATCAATAATTCACAAAATTAGGATTAGTTTTTTTTTTATTTTTCAAAATTAATTTAAATTAGTTTAATTTAGGAAATTATATTTTGTTTTCAAAAATAAAATCAAAAGAAATTAGGTTAAACTTTTCCTTTAATTTTATTTTTCTATTTTTTCTCAAATAAATAAAAATGTAAAAAATAGGCTTTTAAACAAATTAATTTATTTCTCTTAGTTTAAAATTAATTAGACTTATAATTTTCCTTTAATTTAGCAAATTCCATTATTTTCTCAAAACAAAACAAAAACATTTTCTTTAATTAATCGTAATTAGTTTTAGGAAAGGGTTAAAACCCTAGTTGCTCCGTATTCGATTCATAGCGTGTGTATTATTTATTTTTTGTCAATATTGTTGTAACTGTGCATGGTTTGTAATAGTTTAATCTAGGGTTTTTATTCATCGCTTTTTCCCGGGTTTTTGGCTATGTAATTAATTCCCCTCCCCGAAGCCTTGTAATAGCATAGATTTACTTTCTCGCATTTTGATTCTCGCAAATATTTGACTGTTTAGATGTATGCTAATAGGATTGTATGATAAGAATGCATGACAAATTAATCCAGTTAGAAAACCCTAATGTGCGAAGACTAAATAATCAAAAACCGATCACTCACACATATCACTCTTAGGGTATACTCATACTTCGGTTGCCTTTGGTAAACGATCATTAGTGTATAGGGTGTCTTAGTGGTTGCCCTCCTGTCTAACAAAGATCAAATGTCCCGTTCAAATGTTGCCTCAGAAATGTTGCCTCGAATATGATCTTAAGACTTTAGGGTTATTACAAAGTCGTCCTAACATTGCTTTAGTGATTGTACGTCCCTTTCGAATTGTCCCTTACAACTCCAACGACGGTACTACCTATTTCTCAATAGTAGGATAGCGCTGTCTAAAGGAAACAAGAATAGAGACGATCTTTTTTCGAGTAGGTAGATGCTAGTAGGTACTTGCTCAAATCAAAACTTTTCACACATACACTTTTCCAACAAATTTTCAAAACAACTTCGTCACACCTTTGAGGACTGATACAAGGGTTATCACGAAGTCAAACTTTAAAAAAAAAATCACGTACACAAGCAATTTTAAAAAGATGAGCAAGTACCTAAGAGCCCATGGAAAACCATGGATGGAAAGGGTGCTAACACCTTCCCTTTCTATAATCTACTTCCCGTACTCATAATATCTCGAAAAAGGATTTTTTTTCTGCACTTTTTTCCTTTCCGATTGGATGAAATAAAGTCGGTGGCGACTCTTGATTACCGCGACATTTTGCGAACACAAAACGCAAAACGCAAACGAGCATTTCAAACAGTCAGTTCTGCCACCGTATCACAGAACTGGCGACTCTGCTGGGGACAATAAGTGGGGTATACGTAAGGATCTAGTTCATCATAATTGCTTCTCTTGATTTCTTTGAATGCTTTACTTTTAAGGGTTTTGTTTGGGGGTTACTTTAGATCCTAACCCGGATCTGGGGATACCTTTTAGGTAAGTAGCAATAGACTGTGAGGGAACTGTACAGCATAGACCGATATGGTTGAATCAGTAGCTACGTTGATGTGGCGTATTGGTTGGTATCAGTATCCCTTGTGGAGAAACGAGGAGAATACGGGGCCGTTGCATGGTGTCGTTAAGCATCAACTGACCTTAGAACCTTTAATCGACCAAATTGGCCATTAAAAAGTAGTGAGATAGCCGGCCTCAGTGTAAAGCTGGGAACTGGTTGATACTCGATGCTACACTCATTGAGAACATACTCTCGAGATAGTTCCGGCTGCAAGAAAAGATTGCGTGAGATGAAACCATGACCGATGGAGGATGGTCAGTGATATTGAGATCCTTTAGAACCCTGTTACTTTTTCTAGGACAGGTTGAAACCAACTTAACTTCAAGAGGGTACTACCTTTGACCTCATGCAAGCCTTAAACCTAAGGGCAATATGTGATTTGACTGTGTTTGCAATATCTGTGTTTGCTATACCTGTGGTTTACCATAACATCATGCATCATAACATGGCATTCATACTTCATTATACTAACCATTTCAAATACCAAGAGAATTTATCTTTGTTCTGTTTTGCAGATTATGGCTTCCGTGCGCAGAAATACCATCTGAGTCAACTTTGTGCAAATACCTACCCAACATAAAGAGCTAGCCTCAAGAGTTTCTGAGACTTCTATGTTCATTAAGAGACAGGTCAAATTCTCAGCTTGGTTACTTCAAATCTTGATGAGCAGATGATGAGTGTACTTTTTCAGTTCTTCGATCCCGTGCATCATTGCTCCACCTTTCTAGATTACCAGCTGGTACCCACCTTGGAAGAGTTCTCTCATCTATTGGGCATATCCATCCTTGAACAGGTACCCTTCACAGGTATGGAAGAAGTTCCTAGACCAGAAGACATTGCCTCAGCTCTGCAATTGAAACGGGCTGATGTAGTATCCAATTAGGAAACATGAAGCGGGGTCGAAGGTTTTCTAGCCAAATTTCTGATAGACCAGGCTCAGCTATTCTGGGATAATTTGGATTTTCAAGCTTTTGAAGATGTCTTGGATCTCCTTATCTATGGTTTAGTTATCTTCCCAAATCCGAATTCTTTTGTAGATGTGAATGCTGTCAAGATTTTCCTTTCTCGCAACCCTGTGCCAACCTTGGAGATATCTTGCATGCCCTCTATACTCGTACCGTGAGGAGAAGAGGGAATCTTATGTGTTGCATGTCGTTGCTGTCGATGTGGTTTATTTCTCACCTCCCTAAGTCTGTGCTGAAGAACGAAAAAGGTTTAGGTTGGTCCTATAGAATAATGTCACTTGCTCATATAAATATTCTTTGGTGTTCCCAGGCTATGGAAGACACTGCTGTTATTGACCGTTATGGGGGATACCCTAATGTCCCGTTGCTTGGAATCAGAGGGGGCATAACTTACAATCCTTATATAGCTCTGCGACAATTTGGTCGTGCTTAGAGAGATGGTCCCCATGTGTTACTTCTGGAGGACATTGTATTTGACTACAAGGAGGATGTTAAGGAGCATCGCCGGAGGTTTATACGAGCTTGGGGCATGGTGAATAGATCTGACCCCCAAGAGTTGGGACCAAAGACTTCCCTTCCTATGCAGCCTTATCTCCAGTGGGTCTGAACTCGTTCCCAGAAGCTTGGGATGCCCTATGAAGCCGTATTACCAGTGATTGTGGAGCCCACTAATGAAGAAGGCATTCCTTACACAGTCCTCTATCCTTACATGCCCACTGATCCTGGGGAGTTGCAGAGGTCTTGGATTCAGCTGAAGAATGAGCGGGATACTTACTGGGAGCACTACCATGAGCAAGAAAGGAAGATTTTGAAGTTCACCAGGCAGCTCGAGGAAGAAAGAGTGATCAATGACTACATCGGCACAAGGAGGAAGTGTCCATGGGACTTTTGATTTTGCTTTTTCTAGTTTTAGATCTTGTTTTATTTACTTCTTTGTAACGCCTTAAAGGCATTATTGAACCTTTCAAAGTTAATCTAATAAAGTTTGTTTATTTTTGGTTTTCAAATTTAAATCTCCCAAAGTCTTTGAAATCATTACATGCACATCCCATTATCATGCACATCATTACAGGTACCCTTACAGGTTTCTCATCTTCTTCGCTGTTTATTTCAGCAGAAATGTCTTCCGTTCAAGCCATCAAAGATCTGCAGGCACATAACGCCCAATTCTAACAGATGTTCATAAGTCTGGCTAAAGAGCAAGAGGATCTGAAGACCCTTATTCTGAAAGAGAAGAAGAAGAAAAAGAAGGTCGGAATTCTGAACATGGGTAGAAGATTCGGAGAAAGTTTAAGACAACCAGCGGATCTGACCTCCTCATCCAAGGACGGGGAGAACCAAGAAAGGGTAAAGGACCCTAGTCCTGCAGTTTCTGATAACGATACAGATTACGATGATGAGCAATATCCTCCTGCTGAGGATAGGTACAAGCAGCTAGAAGACCGTCTGAGTGCTATGGAGATTCAGAAAATCCCTGGTTTGGATTTCGGAGAATTGGGATTGGTATCAGGAGTGGTCATCCCTCATAAGTTCAAAGCTCCGGTTTTCTCCAAGTATGATGGACTATCCTGCCCAAAACTCCATCTCCGCTCGTATGTCCGAAAGATCTAACCCCACACTGCTGATAGAAATTTGTGGGTGCACTTCTTTCAAGATAGTCTTTCAGGGACTCAGCTTGAATGGTTTTATTAGTTGGAAGGAGCCAATTTTCGAAACTGGGAAGACCTTGCTGCTGATTTTTACAAGCAGTATCAGTATAACACCGACCATGCTCCCACTCGTACTCAGCTCCAGGGTATGTCTATGGGTGCAAGTGAAGGTTTTAAGGACTATGCTCAAAAGTGGAGAGACTTGGCTGGAAGAGTCCAACCCCTTTGTCTGATAGGGAGTTGGTTGACATGTTTCTAGGGACGCTATCTGGTCCATTTTTCAATCACTTGATCGGTAGTTCATCATCTGGTTTAATGAGTTGATTTTGATTGGAGAGAGAGTAGAAGCTGGCATTCGAAGTGGTAAAATAAAGAAGGATGCTTCGTCAAGTGCAGCACATAAGCCTTTCACCGGTAAGAAGGAAGCTAGTGCAGTATATGGCCTGAGGGGCCAAAGTAGACTTGAACACCGTCAATCGGTAAATGTTGTAGTGATATCAAGACCCGCGGTTGCTCCACAATGCAACAATCAACAAATGGTGGAAAGACCACAATGACATTTTACCCGCATCAACATAACTTTGGTTGAAGTCCTGCCTCATCTGTTAAAATCCAACTTGGCAACCTTGAAAGAGGCTCCCAAGAATCCAAACACTGCTTCTCCTAGATACAATCCCAATGAACGGTGCGCCTACCATTCAGAGAGTTCTGGCCACGACACAAACGATTGCTAGGATCTGAGGAATAAAGTATAAGATTTGTTGGAAGCTAAAGATATTGAGTTTGATGCTCAGAAAAAGCCAAACGTTATAACTGCTCCTATGCCCAAACATGATCTTGGAGTCAATGCTGTGGACACCGATTCATTTGTGACCTCTGTGGAAGATATTTCTACTCCTTTGATGACGGTTAAGAAGAATTTGCTGTTGGCCGGTTTATTTCTGGGCTGTGGTGAAGGTTGCCACATGTGCGCGATCCTGCCTTCCGGTTGTTGTTTGTTGAAATCAGGTGTTCAGCGCTTGATGGATAATAGAGAGATTTTGTTTGAGAAGACTATGATTCCGTTTGAAGATGTTGCCATCATAACTATTTCTGCCAATCCTTCCAAGGTTTCCTCGATAAAACTTGTTAGGGTTACACCTGTTCCAAGAATTGCTCCGTTAATAATCACCGCTCCGGGTCCCATCCCATATACCTCAGATAAGGCTATCACATGGCATTACGGTGCCGATGTATATTACCATGGTATAAAGCAAGATCTACAGACTGAAGAAGCTGATGCTGACATCAGTAATATTGTCGGGGCTAGCAAGGTCACCAGAAGTGGAAGACTCTTTTCTCCCGAGATTTCCCCTCCGACTGTCCACAAACCTGTTGTAATTCAGTCTGCTAGTACATCAACTACTGTCCCAATTCCTACTCCAGTTATCACCCCTACTGCTGAGCCTTCTGGGACTCGGGGCAAAGAAATCATAGGTGAGCCTTCCCGGACGGAGGCACCTAAGAAAATCATTGTAGAAACCTCTAAACAAGAAATAGAGGAAAATTTTAAAATTATCAAGAAGAGCGACTACAATGTAGTCGAGCAGCTGGGGAAGACCCCGTCAAAGATCTCCATGTTGTCCTTGTTGTTATGTTCTGAAGCCCATGCGAAGGCTTTGATTACATTTCTCAAGACTGCGCATGTGCCGCAGGAAACTTCTACAGATCAGTTCAAAGATTGTGTGGCTAGCCTGACTGCTGACAATGGGGTAGGGTTTTCAGATGCATATTTGACTACTAAGGGAAGAAATCATAATGATGCTCTGTATGTCTCGATCGAGTACAGGGGAACCACTATGGCCCATGTACTGGTAGATATCGGGTCCTCACTGAATGTTCTACCGAAGAAAGCGTTAGACCGTCTGGATTGTGAAGGTTTGATTCTAAAACCGAGTAACATTATGGTAAGCGCTTTTGATGGATAAAAAAGAACGATGCATGGGGAGGTGGACATCCCTGTCAAAGTGGGTTCTCAGACTTTTGGGTCCACCTTCTACGTGATGAATATTAGACCATCGTATTCTTGTTTGTTGGGTCATCCTTGGATTCATAAGGCTGGGGCAGTGACTTCCACGCTCCATCAAATGCTGAAATATCCGGAGAAAAGAAAGATTGTCACGGTACGAGGCGAAGAAGAGTATTTGGTGAGCCATCTCAACTCCTTACGCTACGTAGAGATGGACGGGGAATTCATAGAAACACCTTGTCAGAACTTCGAAGAGGCCCCTCAGACTTTGGCGTCAACTGAAGTTACTACTGGCAAACCTCCACTGAAGATGGCTTCTCTCAAAGAAGCCAGGGCTGTAATTGAAGAAGGTGGGTGTACCAATTGGGGTCAACTCCCTGATTTCACTCACAAAACTGACAAATTTGGTTTGGGCTTTACTACAGGGGCTCAAAGGGTTGTTAGGCGCGCACGGATTGGAAGACCTCCTCTACACATTAATAATTGGGGAGTTAATGCAATTGAGGACAGGGAAGAAGATTCAGACATCGACAGCTGGATCTACCCGACAACCAATGGTGGACTGAACAACTGGACGACGAAGGACTTCATACCTGTTTCTTTTATTCTGCAGTAATTGACTTTTGTTTTAAGATTTATAATAAACAGTTTGTAACTTTGTGGCCCGGTGCCTTGCCCGAGGCACCTTGGCTTTGCTTATGAGGGCTTATTACTTGTCATGTTCATATATCATTAATAAAACATTGGACGTTTCTTGCATTACAAATTTTGCGCTCCTTGTTTTTCTTTTCTGTCTCTCACTTTATCATGTGATACGGTGGCCAGAACCAGACTGTTTGAAATGCTGGTTTGCGTTTGTGTTCGCAAAATGTCGCGATAAGCAAGAGTCGCCACCAACTTTTATTTTATCCAACTAGAAAGGACAAAAGCACAGAAAATTCCTTTTTTCGAGATTTTGAGTACGGGGGGTAGATTATAGAAAGGGAAGGTATTAGCGCCCTTTCTATCCGTAGTTTTCTACGGGCTCTTAGGTACTTGCTCATCATTTTCAAAATTGCTTGTGTGTGTTTGATTTGAAAAAGTTTTGGTTTTACTTTGATTTAACCCTTGCTTCTGTCTTCAAGAGTGTTACGAAGTCGTTTTGAAAACTTTGTTTGAAAAGAGTGTAAGTGTGGAAAAAGTTTGTTTTGAGCAAGTACCTACTAGCATCTATCTACTCGAAAAAGAAAATGTTTCTGTTCTTGTTTCCTTTAGACAGCGCTATCCTACTATTAGTGAGTAGGTAGCACCGTCGTTGGAATTTTAAGGGTAATTCGAAAGGGACATACAATCACTAAAGCAATGTTAGGACGTCTTAGTAATAACCCTAATGTCCTAAGATCAATATTCAAGGCAACATATCCGAGGAAACCTTTCCGAGGCAACTTTTCCGAACGGGGCTTTGATCTTTGTTTAGACAAGAGAGCGACCACTAAAACACCCTATACTTAATGATCGTTTACCGAAGGCAACCGAAGTGAGAGTATACCCTAGGAGTGCGCATGTGCGAGTGATTCAATTTCAAGTTATTATCTTTGCACATTTAGCGTTTGCTAACCGTTTTAAATTTAACACACATTCTTGTCATGCAAAACTAATATCATACATCTAATAGTTTATATTTTGCGAGAATGAAAGTGCGAGAAAATAAAGCTACGCTATTACAAGGCTTCGGGTATTAATTACATAGCCAAAAAACCCGTAAAAAACGATAAATAAATGGAAAAGTCCTAATTAATCTATTATATCCTGTGAGCAGTTACATAAATATGGTAAAAAGAAATAAAGCGCGCACGATGAATTAAGAACGATAGGAAATTAGGGTTTTGACCCCGTTTAACCTAATTAAAAGAAAAATCATTTTTTGGTTGTTTTTGATTATTTTAAGAAAATAAGATTTTTAAATTAAATATGAATCTAATTACCAATTAAATTAAATTAAGAAAAATATTAAATTTGACCTATTTTTTTTGTTTTTGGGATTTTTAAGAAAAGAGAAATAAAAATTAAATTAGACAAAAACCCTAGTTTCTAGTTTATTTTAATTTATTTACAAAAAGAATTAAAGTTATCTAATAAATTAAATAAACTAATTAAATTAATTTTTGATAAAAAATAACCTAAATCTAATTGGATGAAAAATTATTTTTATGATTTTTGATAAAAAGAATTAATTTTGTTATTAAAATAATTAAATAAAGGAAAATATAAAAAGAAAAGCAAAAGAAAATGGGCCTGTGAAATAGAAATTGGAGGGTGTTGATAGCAAACTTTTGGGCCCAAACAAACTGATCCATGTTGACTTCCAAGATCCCATGTTGTGCATTGACCAGGGTGCATCATGGTCCTTCATGCAATGGCCTTCAGATCTGGCCTGTGGACATCTGGTTGGTTGTGCATTGAGGATGTATGGTGGACTTCACGCCTGTGCATATGCCTGATCATGTAATGAAAAATAACATGAAATATATGGGGGACCTGGGATTCGAACCCAGGTCCTATGGCCTTTTCCACTGCCTCATTACCAACTGAGCTGCGTGCGCGTGTTGTATGTCAAATAACAATTAAACAATATATAAAAAACAAACAAACTATGAATTATCCACGTGAAAGTTTGAATGGGCTAATGGGATGGTGCCATGCCATCGTCCCTAACCTCTCTCCATTGGTAAAAGTCAGAGACTTTTACCTACAGACAAATGTTCGTCACTAGAGCTCCTGCACATTGCAAAATCACACACAAGCATGATAAATGAAATCTAAGGCTGTGAATCAAGTCGCCTTGGCCTACTGAGCATCATGGTGCCCTTCTTGTGGACCAATTTCACCTGTATAAAAAGATCCTAAATCGAGACCAAGAACCCTAGCAATGGTGGATTCTGATATAGCCAACAAAAATGCAATTAATTGCCCCCATAAGCTTGCAAACATGTTAGGGATTCAGAATATGCTATTGAAACATGATAAAGATGCAAGAATAAGGGAATACGATTTTAAAAAAAGAACCAAACCGTGAGGGTCGTGGAGATGAATTATGGGCACGAGGATGCTTGTTCTTAATTTGTACAGCTTCCTTGTATGTCCAGGATGCAAATGGGATGGCTTAGGAATCTTGAAAACGCCTGGAAGTACAAAATCAGATAAGCACTTTCTTTGAATTTTTCCAAGTTTGGTTCTGCCTCTCCACGCCTCAAAACCTTCTCTTTTTTGTCTGCAATTGTCCACTATATACCACTGATTGAATTAGGGTTACAATAATGCTCTCAATCTTTATCAATTATGGCTTTTGATCTTGATTTGATTTCCATGAAAATCTTTCCAAAATAGGCCAAAATCAATCTTTTTATGCACACCTATGCCTTGCACGATTTTATTCACTTGCTAGCTGTATATGGGACCTGAAATGTGCACAAAATCTTAAGGTTTGAATGGTTTGGATATTTTCATGATTTATTTTGATTTAAATTGATTTAATTGAAATAAAAAATCAAAATAAATAGAAAAAATAAGATAAAGACAAGTGGAAAGAGCTAGGACTCGTGGACCATGCTATCAACTCAAAACAAATGCAAAAAGTTAGGCCCATTTAACAAAAATTGCAATTTGAGGCACTTTTGACTTTTGGCAATTTTGCAAAAAATGTCAACTTCACCAATGCATAACTTCTTCAACTCTGAATATTTGAAGCTGTTATTGGACTTTTTAGAAATCTTGAGATGTCTTCTAAGCAACCCTTTTGGTCTCATCTCAATTGAGTCTTCCATGTT
This sequence comes from Vicia faba, assembly GCA_948472305.1. Taxonomy (NCBI): domain Eukaryota; kingdom Viridiplantae; phylum Streptophyta; class Magnoliopsida; order Fabales; family Fabaceae; genus Vicia; species Vicia faba. The sequence continues at coordinate 1,380,472,803 of OX451738.1, read as the reverse complement.
CATGTATGAAGCTTTGATAAAAAAGGTGTTTTTGTTGACTTTTCAAAATGACCTATAATGTCCAAATTCATAACTTCTTGTGAGTGCATATTTTGAACTTTGGAGATGAATATGAATTGTAGGGAATTGCATCCTATTCAAAATCATCTTTGGATGGGTCATTTACCATAAAGTATGAGAAAGTTATGCTTGGTCAAAGTTGAGTTGACTTTCCCTGCAAAACCCTAATTTAGCAACTTTTGGGTTTTGATGAATTGTGAGCAATCCTTGATGAATCATGATCAACCCTTGATCAAATGACGAATGATACTTAAAAATTGGAATGTTGACCAAAAATCTTGAAGTTTGACTATATGTGGGTCATAGTTGACTTTTGACCTAGTACAGTCGATTTTCAGGCCTTTGAGCAATTGACTGAGCAAATTTCCTTTGCTAGGCTTGAAACTTGACATGGATGATCTTGAGAACATATTAGGACAATGGTGGTAATTTGGGATCCCTTGGACTCAAGTATCTTGATGCAATCATGAAACCCTAATTTGAGGTAGACTGCCTTAGGATAGAGTTTGTTTGGTCAACCCTTGGACTTCCTTGAGCAATCTGAGGACCTCACTTGAAATGTATTGAGAAATATGGGAGGGAAAATTTTGGGGTACAACATATCAAAATGGATATTCTCTTACACACACTCACGTGTCATAATGCAGATCCATATCCACTCTGGATCCCATTGATAACGACCCTGCTACTGCCAGTTATGACTTCAACAATCCGATCAACCAAGCCGAGGACAAAGGTGAGGATGATTGTGAGATGCCTGGAGAGCTTTCTAGACTATTACAGCAGGAAGAAAGGGCCATACAACCTCATGAAGAGCCAGTTGAGTAAGTGAATTTGGGTATAGAGGAAGACAGGAAGGAGGTCAAGATAGGTGCAAATCTGGAGCCTAGTGTCAAACAACGGTTAATACAGGTGCTACACGACTACGTCGAGATCTTCGCCTGGTCCTATGAAGACATGCTTGGTTTGGACACTGATATTGTGGTACACCGCCTACCGACCAAAGAAGACTGCCCTCGGGTAAAGCAGAAGGTTCGCCGTATGCGCCCTGAAATGTCAGAGAAAATCAAGGCATAAGTCATGAAAAAGTTCGACGCGGGATTCTTAGCTGTCACTTCTTATCCGCAGTGGGTTGCCAATGTTGTTCCGGTACCTAAGAAGGACGGTAAGGTACGGATGTGTTTGGACTATAGAGACCTGAACAGGGAAAGCTCAAAATATGACTTCCCGCTTCCTCACATTGATGTTTTAGTCGACAACACTGCGCAACATAAGATCTTCTCTTTCATGGACGGTTTTTCTAGCTACAACCAGATCAAGATGGCTCCCGAGGACATGGAGAAGACAACCTTCCTTACACAGTGGGGCACCTTCTGTTACAAGGTAATGCCTTTTGGGTTGAAGAATGTTGGGGCAACTTATCAACGCGCCATGGTCGCTTTATTCCACAACATGATTTACCACGAGATAAAGGTTTATGTTGATGACATGATAGCTAGTTCCCAGACCGAGGAAGAGCACCTTGATCATCTCCAGAAATTGTTTGACAGGTTGAAGACGTACAAGCTGAGGTTGAATCCGAACAAGTGTACCTTCGGGGTAAGGTCTGGTAAGCTTCTGGGTTTTGTTGTCAGTGACAAAGGTATTCAGGCAGACCCCGCAAAGGTAAAGGCTATACAAGAGATTTCGGATCGCTGCACAGAGAAGGAAGTTAGAGGTTTCTTAGGACGTCTAAATTACAACGCCAGGTTCATTTCACATCTGACTGCTACTTGTGAGCCAATCTTCAAGCTACTGAAGAAAGATCAAGTGGTAAAGTGGAATGATGAATGTCAGACCGCTTTCGAAAGAATCAAAGAATACCTTCAAGAACCACCAATTTTGATGCCTCAAGTTGAAGGAAGACCTTTGATTTTATACTTGACAGTGCGGGACAATTCAATGGGGTGTGTGTTGGGGAAGCATGACGAGTCTGGCCGAAAAGAGCATGCCATTTACTACCTTAGCAAAAAGTTTACCGACTGTGAGACCCGATACTCATTGCTCGAGAAAACTTGCTGCGCTTTAGCATGGGCTGCTCGCCGGCTGAGACAGTATATGCTGACTCACACCACTTTGTTGATATCAAAGATGGATCCGATCAAGTATATTTTCGAGAAACCCGCTCTCTCTGGAAGGATAGAAAGATGGAAGATGATCTTAATCGAGTACGACATCCAATACACAACCCAAAAAGCAATCAAGGGGAGTGTATTGGTGGATCATTTGGCGCATCAGGCCGTGGATGACTACCAGTCCATGAATTTTGAGTTCTCGGATGAGAATATCATGTTAGTGACTGACTGCGAAGAACTTGGACCGGATGAAGGACCCGAGGAGGGATCCCGATGGTCTATGTATTTTGATGGATCCTCGAATGCGTTGGGTAATGGAATTGGTGCTGTAATCATATCTCCTGAGGGTTGTCATACTCCATTCACCACCCGATTATGTTTTAACTGAACCAACAATATGGCGGAGTATGAAGCGTGTATCATGGGTCTTCAAGTTGCTATCGACATGAGGATAAAGTTCTTGAGTGTATTCGGAGATTCCACTCTGGTGATAAGTCAGATCAAAGGCGAGTGGGATACGAGGCACCCAAATATTATTCCTTACAAAGATTATGTACTAACATTGCTCCCGCACTTCGAGGAGATAACCTTTGAACATTTCCCCAGAGAAGAGAACCAGTTAGCGGATGCGCTAGCTACCATGTCTTCTATGTTCAAAGTCAGGTGGGACAATGAAGCTCCCCAGATTACCATTGAGAGGTTGGACGAACCCGCACGTTGTTGTGACATTGAGACTGAAGAGTAAGAAGATAAACCTTGGTTTCACGAGGTACAAAGGTATCTTAAGGCTCAAGAATACCCCGAGGGGGGCATCTGTTAATGATAATAACTTTCTGAGAAGATTCGTTGCGAAGTTCTTCATCAGTAATGGTATCCTTTATAAGCGTAACCATGATTCAACCTTATTGCGGTGCATAGACAAGAGCGAGGCAGAAAGGATCATGGTAGACCTACATGAAGGCATCTTCGGAACTCATTCCAGTGGACATACCCTGGCGAAGAAAATTCTATGGGCAGGATATTACTGGTCCACTATATAAGCTGATTGTTATCAGTACTCTCAGACCTGTCATAAGTGCCAAGTCTATGCCGATAAGGTGCATGTACCTCCAGTTCCTCTGAATGGTTTGACATCTCTTTGGCCATTTGCAATGTGGGGCATCGACATGATCGGCGAGATCAGACCTATTGCGTCTAATGGGCATTGCTTCATTCTGGTAGCAATTGATTATTTCACAAAGTGGGTTGAGGCAACTTCCTTTGCTACAATGACCAAAAATGTCGTGGCGCGGTTCATCCGACACAATCTGATCTGTCGATATGGTGTACCCAAGAGGATTATCACTGACAATGGTATAAATCTCAACAATACGATGATTACTGAACTCTGCAAACAGTTTAAGATACAATATCACAGCTCTTCTCCCTACTGGCCGAAGATGAATGAGGCTGTTGAAGCGGCTAACAAGAACATCAAGAAGATTGTGCAGAAGATGACGGTGACGTACAAAGACTGGCACGAGATGTTACCATTCGCTCTTCATGGGTACTGTACCTCGGCAAGGACATCGACAAGGGTAACACCCTACTCTCTGGTATATGGTATGGAGGCAGTCCTACCCATCAAAGTCCATATACCCTCTCTCAGGATTATGAAGGATGCAGGTTTGAACGAATAAGACTGGATCCAAACCCGACTTGATCAGCTGAATCTAATCGATGAAAAGAGACTTATCGTTATCTGTCACGATCATACGTATCAAAGGAGGATGATCAAGGCTTTTAACAAGAAAGTCAGACGTCAAGAATATCAATTCGGGGATCTAGTGATCAAACGCATCATACTTCCGCAAGGTGATCCCAGGGGCAAATGGACCCCTACATACGAGGGGCTATTTATGGTTAAGAACATTTTCTCGGGAGGAGCTATGATTCTTACCACCATGGATGGTGACGACCTTCCTCACCCCGTCAATGCAGACATAGTGAAAAGATACTACGCCTAATCAAATACCCGCTAGGTTGACTGGCCTAGGCGAAAATAAGGGCTTCCTAGTGAACCAAAAGGGTTCGGGCAAAAGTAAGGGATGAAAATGAAAAAAAAAACTATACACCCGGCAAGTCAAAAACCTGAAAAGGCGACTTGGGCAAAAAAGGGTATCCCGGTGGACTGGAAACCCGAAAGGGCGGTCCATGCAGAAATTAGGGATTAAAGCGTAACACTATGTCTCATTGGATCACCTTGAAACCAGACTCTGGTATCAACTATCAAGCTCAGACGGCGCCAATCAATCTGATCAACCTTCGACCAAGCAACAAAGTGATGAGACACTTGAAGATATAAAGGAAATAGCAGAGTTGGAACCCAATGGGATTGTTCACATAGCTGATTTTCTTTATTTTACACAAATTGTAATTTCTATCTTTCGGCAGTGTTCTCTTACTAGAGCGTCAACCTCTTTGTACAAAAACGCCTATTACAGGCCAACTTCAAAAATCAATACAATTCATGTTCACAAGAAATTCCAAATTGTTTTTCTTTTTATGTTTTGTTTTGCAAGAACGTCCAATGATTCATTTTTTATATATGCATTTGAAAATAATAGTTGCTCATAAATATTTACATAAGAAACAAAAGACGACTACTCGTAATTCCAGGAACAAGGACAAACAAGAAGTGCCCAAACCTTACAGTCACTCTGCCCATCAGGTATTTGGATAGAGCCAACTAGAGAACAATGAGTAGTGATACATACACTCCCCACAGAGTAAAAAGTATCTGAAGACAAGGATATGAGCTTCCCCGAACAGGACACAACTCTCCCCAGCCGAGGTCCACAATCGCGAGTGAGTTGGCAAAATTTTCCCCAAGCAGAGTTTGTTTATCACCAGCAACAGAAATTCATCCCCAGCTGAGTTATTTCTCCAAGTCGACAGATCTATCAACAGAGTATCTCCTCTCCAACATAGTTATTCCCCGCAGAGTTATCCTCAGACAGAGTCTCGTCCGGCAGAATATTTACTAGCCAAGGGGAAAATCCCCAGCACGGTCATCTTTGTTCACCATCCCCAACAGAGGTGGAGGAACTATGGTTTTCATAGAAATTAGGGATTTATTTTCCCAGATTCAGATTATCACGTCAGCATTTCATGTTCATACATCATGACATATGCATACATCACATATAACATAGTCTTATTTATTTTGAGAACATCAGCATACAATGCATCTCATGCATCACATATAACTAACCCTGTATTTCTTTCAGGAAAGACATTATTATCAACAATTTCCAGCAAGTCCATGATCAACACTCAAAGCTAAACAGAGTAGTCATCGACAACAAATGCAACCTCATCCAGGTTCCTTCTCACCGCCCTACTATCCAGGATTTCATATCGAAGTAACCCTACTATCCAGGTTCCTTCTCACAGCCCTACTATCCAGGCTTTCATATTGAAGTAACCCTACTATCCAGGTTCCTTCTCACAACCCTACTATCCAGGCTATCATATCGAAGTAACCCTACTATCTAGGTTCCTTCTCACAGCCCTACTATCCAGGCTATCATATCGAAATAACCCTATTATCCAGGCTTTCATATCGAAGTAACCCTACTATCCAGGTTCCTTCTCACAGCCCTACTATCCAGGCTTTCATATCGAAGTAACCCTACTATCCAGGTTCCTTCTCACTGCCCTACTACCCAGGCTTTCATATCGAAGTAACCCTACTATCCAGGTTCCTTCTCCTAACCTTACTATCCGGGTTCGGCCTCCCTTATCCCCAGACAACAGTCCACAACACTGTAAGACCGGGACCCAATCAAACATAATTGATTTCACATTTCCCTAGTAAGTCGCGGTGCAGCATGTACCCTGACCAAACACACATTTTATTTCCGCTTCCCAAACCAGAATTTTTCCCCAGTAGAGTGACGGACAACTGAAGCTTCTAAAACTCTATTTCTCTTAAGACAGAGACCAGCATTCCCCAGCGAAGTCCTCCTCAACAACAGGTATATGGGTTCTCGGAAAGGAATCTCTTATGCGATCGACACTTCTTCGGATGGCATCTTTAAGCCCATCTCCGACAATTCTCTAGCAACTACTAAATGGAATCTATAATCCCATTCCCGATAACATAAGTCAAGTATCACTTCATGCGAGTACAAATTTCTGGGCACTCTAGTGTCCAATCATCTTCCACATTCAGATCATGAAAGGCATACACGCCAATCTACATCCTCAGGTTTAAGAATATTGAACAGGGGCAACTGTTGTACCCCAAAATTTTTCCTCCCATATTTCTCAATACATGTCAAGTGAGGTCCTCAAATTGCTCAAGGAAGTCCAAGGGTTGACCAGACAAACTCTCTCCTAAGGCAGTCTACCTCAAATTAGGGTTTCATTTTGAATCAAGATGTTTGAGTCCAAAGGATCCCAAATTCTCACCATTGTCCTAATATGTTCTCAATATCATCCATGTCAAGTTTCAAGCCTTGTGGAGGAAGTTTGCTCAGTCAATTGCTCAAAGGCCTGAAAATCGACTATGCTAGGTCAAAAGTCAACTATGGCCCACATACAGTCAAACTTCAAGATTTTTGGTCAAAATCCTCATTTTGAAGTATCATTCATCATTTGATCAAGGGTTGATCATGATTCATCAAGGATTGCTCACAATTCATCAAAACCCAAAAGTTGCTAAATTAGGGTTTTGTAGGAAAAGTCAACTCAACTTTGACCAAGCATAACTTTCTCACACTTAATAAAAAATGACCCATCCAAAGCTCATTTTTAAAAGGATGCAATTACCTACAATTCATCTTCATATCTCAAGTTCAAAATATGCACTCACAAAAAGATATGAATTTGTACATTATAGGTCATTTTGAAAAGTCAACAAAAACACCTTTTGGGTCAAAGCTCCATACATGAACATGGAAGACTCAATTGAGATGAGACTAAAAAGGTTGATTAGAGGACATCCTAATATTTCTAAAAAGTCCAAGAAAACCTCTCTAGGGTCAAAATTGAGAGAGTTGTGCATTGGCCAAGTTGACCTTTTTTGCAAAATTGCCAAAAGTCAAATATGCTCAAATTTGCATTTTTTGCTAAATGGGCCCAATCTTTTATGCTTACATCTCATCCCTAACATAGTCCATGACCTATGGGACCCTCCATGCTTTATTTATTCATTTATTTAATTTATTTTGATTTTTATTCATTTAAAATTCAAATAAAATCAAATAAATCCTAATAAATCATATATTGTGTTTTAGGGATGATTTTTGTATTAAAATAAGATCTTATATGCTGTGAATGGAGAATCAAATCGTGCAAGGCTAAATTGGTTGGAAAAAGATTGGATTTGAGCAAAATTGGAAAGAAATCATATGCCATACAAGACCAAATCAAATCTTCATGATGGGCAAGATTGAGGTCATTTTTGTTGACCTAATAGGTTGTATTACATATACATAAGCAAGCCAAGGCATGAGGGGAGTGAGAGTAGTCGTGCCGAGGTAAAACAAAACTAAAAAAAATTCAAGAAAAGTGGTGATCCAATTTCCATATTAGAGACCAAATCGTGCCATTCTCACATTGCCAATAGATTGCTGGACGTCCCAGGAGCATATTCCAATCAATTTCCTGCCTTTTCATGCCTAGAATTGTAAGTTACAGGTATCACGATTTTCTTCCAAACTCGTTTTCGTTTTCATCAATTTATACGCCATTTGCACGTTTTGTCTGCATATTCTTGTTCCTTAACATGTTTGTAAGCTAATCATCATATTCAATTGTGTTTTTGGTGATTGTATGACAAACTGCCATGGCTAGGGTTTCATGTTGAGTTTTAGGGCTTTGCAGGATAGGTGAAATTGGATGTTGATTCTGGTACCATGAGACTCGTGAGGATGAGACGAGTTCATTGGTACTAGCCATGGTCATTTATATTGCTTGTGGAGAGTTTTTGAAAAATGCAGGTATATACCTAGAGCAAGTGTCCGTAGGTAAAAACATTGTTATCTAAAACGACGGATGGGAGGAAGAAGATGGAGGCGTGGCGCCCCCTGGTTGGGCAATTTGAATTTAGTGCGCTTTTCATTATTTTCCATATATTATCTTTTGTTTTTATTGTATATACAAGTAAACCAAATGGCTCAGTTGGTAAGCGTGCAGGGGGAAAGTGCAGAGGACCTGGGTTCGATCCCCAGGTCCCAACCTTTATTCCTAATATTTTTCCACAGGCAATCCAGCACTTTGCAATTCAAGAGGTTCACCATACACAATCAGGATCTGGTCATCCAACTCATCAGCGCTCCAGATCAGGGAAATTCAAAACGGGTCTTAACCATTTGGGCCCAGAAATTCAATTTCAACCCCCCTTTTCAGCAAACACCACCAGACCCATATTTCTTTCTTTTTCTTTTAGTTATCTTTTAAAATCTTTCAATATTTATTCTATTTTCTTTAAATCCACAAATTAATTCATTTTTTTCACAAATACCATAAAATCAATAATTCACAAAATTAGGGTTTTTTTTTTCAAAATTAATTTAAATTAGTTTAATTTAGGAAATTATAATTTGTTTTCAAAAATAAAATCAAATAGAAATTAGATTAAACTTTTCCTTTAATTTTATTTTGCTATTTTTCTCAAAAAAATAAAAATGTAAAAAATAGGCTTTTAGACAAATTAATTTATTTCTCTTAGTTTAAAATTAATTAGACTTAGAATTTTCCTTTAATTTAGCAAATTCCATTATTTTCTCAAAACAAAAACAAAAACATTTTCTTTAATTAATCGCAATTAGTTTTAGGCAAGGGTCAAAACCCTAGTTGCTCCGCATTCGATTCATCACGCGTGTATTATTTATTTTTTTGTCAATATTGTTGTAACTGTGCATGGTTTGTAATAGTTTAATCTAGGGTTTTTATTTATCGCTTTTTCCCAGGTTTTTGGGTATGTAATTAATTCCCCTCCCCGAAGCCTTGTAATAGCGTAGATTTACTTTCTCGCATTTTAATTCTTGCAAATATTTGACTGTTTAGATGTATGCTAATAGGATTGTATGATAAGAATGCATGACAAATTAATCCAGTTAGAAAACCCTAATGTGCAAAGACTAAATAATCGAAAACAGATTACTCGCACATATCACTCTTAGGGTATACTCATACTTTGGTTGCCTTCGGTAAACGATCATTAGAGTATAGGGTGTCTTAGTGGTTTCCCTCCTCTCTAACAAAGATCAAATGTCCCGTTCAAATGTTGCCTCAGAAATGTTGCCTCGGAAATGTTGCCTCGAATATGATCTTAAGACTTTAGGGTTATTACTAAATCATCCTAACATTGCTTTAGTGATTGTACGTCCCTTTCGAATTGTCCCTTACAACTCCAACGACGGTGCTACCTATTTCTCAATAGTAGGATAGCATTGTCTAAAGGAAACAAGAATAGAGACAATCTTTTTCCGAGTAGGTAGATGCTAGTAGGTACTTGCTCAAATCAAAACTTTTCACACTTACACTTTTCCAACAAATTTTCAAAACAACTTCGTCACACCTTTGAGGACTGATACAAGGGTTATCACGAAGTCAAACTTTTCAAAAACAAAGCACGTACACAAGCAATTTTAAAAAGATGAGCAAGTACCTAAGAGCCCATGGAAAACCATGGATGGAAAGGGTGTTAACACCTTCCCTTTCTATAATCTACCCTTGGTACTCAGAATATCTTGAAAAAGGATTTTTTCTGTACTTTTTTCCTTTCCGATTGGATGAAATAAAAGTCGGTGGCGACTCTTTCTTACCACGACATTTTGTGAACACAAAACGCAAAACACAAACCAGCATTTCAAACAGTCCGTTCTGCCACCGTATCACACCTACTATCCAGTATCCTTCTCACAGCCCTACTCTCCAGGCTCTTCATATCGAAGTAAACCTACTATCTAGGTTCCTTCTCACAACCTTACCATTAAGGTTTCTTTTCTTTTATCTCCAGACGGCAGTCCACAATACTGTAAGACCTGGACCTGATCAAACACGATCGGTTTCACCTTTCCCCAGTAAGTTGTGGTGCAGCCTGTACACTGACCAAATATGCAGTTCACCTCCGGAGTTAATTCCCCAATAGAGTAACGGACCGCTGAAGCTCCTAAAATTCTATATCTCCCGAGACAGATACCAACGTTCCTCAGCAGATTCCTCCTTAACAACAGCAACAGGGCTCTCATCGAAGGAACATCTCAGGAAATCAATATCTTCTAGATGGTATCTTTAAGCCCATCTCCGACGATTCTCCGTCATATCTTCCAGATGGCATTTTTAAGCCCATCTCTGACAAATCTTCTATCATCAACCTCCAAATGGCACCTGTAAGCCCATTCCCGATGTCACAAGCCGGTTGCCACTTCATGCGAGTGCAAATTTCTAGGCACTTTAGTGTTCAATCATCTTCCACCTTCAGATTACGAAAGGCAGACAAACCAATCTACATCCGCAGGTTTAAGAAGATTGAACAGGGGAAGCTGTTGTACCCTAAAATTTGCCCTCTCATTTTACTCAACAAATGTCAAGTGAGGTCCCTAATTTGCTCAAGGTTGTGCAAGAGTTGACCAGACAAACTCTCTCCTAAGGCTGTATACCCTAAATTAGGGTTTCTATTTTCATCAAGATAGGTGGACCACAAAGGTATCATATGCTCTCCATGGTCTTAATATGTTCTCAAGACCCTACATGTCACGTTTCATGCCTTGCATAAGAAGTTTGCTCAGTCAACTGCTCAGATGCTTGGGAAATCGATTGTATTAGGTCAAAAGTCAATTGTGGCCCACATACAGTCAAACTCAAGATTTTGGGTCAACATCAAAATTTTGAAGTTATATCCATAATTTGATCAAGGTTTGATCATGATTCCTCAAGGAATGCTCCAAATTCATCAAAACCCAAAAGTTGCTAAATTAGGGTTTCTTAGTAAAAGTAAACCAAACTTTGACCAGGCATAACTTCTTCATACTTTATCAGATATTTTCCATCCAAAGCTCATTTTGAAGAGGATACAATTCCCTACAACTAATATTCATCTCACAAGTTCAAAATATTCACTCACAAAAAGATATGAACTTTGACATTATAGGTCCTTTGGAAAAGTCAACAAAAACACCTTTTGGGTCAAAGCTTCATACATGAACATGGAAGACTCAATTGAGATGATACCAAAAGGGTTTCTTAAGGGAAATCCTAAGCTTTCTAAAAAGCCCAAGAACACCCTCCTAGGGTCAAAACTGAGAGAGTTGTGCATTGTAAAAGTTGGCAATTTTTGGAAAATTGTCAAAAGTCATCCAAAGGGGCCCATGTTTTCTTGCTTGAAACATGTTTCTAATAGGACCCACGACCCCTGAGCTCATTCACCTCTTATTTTATTATTTTTATCATTTATTTTGATTTTTTATTCATTTAAATCAAAATAAATCAAAATAAATGGTAAAATAATGAAAACAAATTAAATTTTGGGATTTTTGTGCACATTTTGAGTCCATATACAGCTAACATGCCAGCCAATTCGTGCAAAGTGGATTTGGATTGAAAAAGATTGGATTGAAGCTTGTTTTAGAAAGATATCATACATGAAGCAAATCAAATCCATTTTTCATAATTCTCAAAGATATGATACAATTTTGTTGACCTAATTCAGTCTACTATAAGTGCATAATAATTCTAGAAAAAAAACACAAGGATTGGAGGCGTGAAACAGCAAGAAAGAAACTCGAAAATTTAGACAAAAGTGTGAGATCAAAATCCATCTTAGAGCCATCCTCGAGGAGTTTCAAGGTTAGCAATACGTTCCTGGATATCTCAGGAAGCTTCTTCATTCATTTGCAAGGCCTGAAGCGTCTAGAATCGCGCCCATCATCAACCACGGTTTGCACAAAATGTCGATTATGATTTCCTTGACTTTGGCATCATTAGCATGTTTTAATTATATATTCTTGTTCATCATCTTGTTTGCAAGCTATTGGTACCATTTAATTGCATTTATAGCGCATCAAGCGCAATATGTCATAGCTAGGGTTTACGAGCTCGTTTTGGGGTTTCTTAACCTAGGAAAAATTAAGTTTGATAATGGGTACCATGATGATCAGGGATTCAAACCCAGTTGATTCATGGTCCCCAAATTAATTTATATTGCATGTACATGATTTTTGAACGAGACAGGGTTATAGCCATGGCAAAATGTCCGTAGGTAAAAGTGTTTTACTTAAAACAACGGTCCAAGGAAGAAGATGATGTGTGTCAAATCACGGTTGGCCAATTCAAATTTCGCGCGTTTTTCCTGGCAGGATACTTGATTTGGTTTTTGATTTTATTTGTTTATTATGTTTACAACTAACAAATTCAGCACAGATGGTTGAGAGGCATGCCTTTGATGCACACGTCCTGGGTTCGATCCCAAGCGTGTGCATTTTGTTATTTTCCTAATAATTCCAGGCCAATCCAATGCAATGCTCCCTCACACACTTATCATGTACCATCAACGTCCATCCACTAGATGCCCAGCTGACCAGATCTCACGCTTCTCCCTTGAAGGCCCATGGTACACATGCAAGTCAATGCTACTCCAGATCCAAAGGTTGACTGGGCTTAGAGGCTTAATGGGCCCAGGAATTCAGATTCATACCCCCCATAATTGCTAACAGCAGGCCCACTTGGTTATTTTTACTATTTTTCTTTAATTTATTTTTTAATTCTTTTGTTTTTTTTATTAATACAAAAATTATTTTATTAAATTAACCAATCAAAAATCACAAAAATATTTATTTCCTTAATAAATGTTTTTTAAATTAATTAGTTTAATTAATTTAAGGTGACCTTAATTTCTTTCATAATTTAAAACAATTAGAATTAGGGTTTGAGATTTTGCACAATTTAATTAATTTTCTTAAAAAAAATATACATCAAAAATCATTTTTCTCGTAACTATTTATTTCTTTAATTAATTAGGTTAATTAGAAAATTAAATTAATTTATTTCCCTTCATAATTTAAAAACAATTAGAAATTAGGTTCAATTAATTTGCAATTAAATATTTTCTCAAATAAAAATCCACAAAATTTCTTTCTCTCAATTAGGGTTTTAAGTTATTAATTGCCGTCCTTGTATTTAATTTTCCGCGCGCCTGTTATTTATTTTTTCCATTATTTTGAAACTGTTCAGGGTTTGTCATAGTTTAATTAGGGTTTTATTTCTTGCTTTAAATCCCCGATTTTTGGTTATGTAATTAATCCCCGTCCCTGAAGCCTTGTAATAGCTAGGTTTATTTTTCGCACTTTCAATTTCCGCAATCTTTAACTGTCTAGATGTATGGCTAATAGGATTGTATGGCAAGAATGTTTGGAAAAATTAAAACAGTAGATCACCTAATGTGGAAAGACTAAATAACTAAAACAAATCATATGCACATATTCACTCCTAGGATTTACCTCACTTCAGTTGCCTTCGGTAAATAATCATTAAGCATAGGATATTTTAGTGGTTGCCCCCCAGTCTAAAGAGATCAAATTGTCTCATTCGAATTTTGCCTCGGAAATGTTGCTTCGGAAAGATCTTAAGACTCTAGGATTACTACTAAAGTTTTATAATCATTGCTTTAGTGATTGTATTTGTCCCTTTCGAATGTCCCTTACAACTCCAATGACAGTGCTACCTACTCCTTAATAGTGGGATAGCGCTATCTAAATGAAATATAACGAACAATCCTTTTTTCGAGTGGGTAGAACCTTAAGTACTTGCTCAATAAAAACTTTTCACACAAACACCTTTCAAAACAAATTTTCAAAACAACTTCATCACATCCTTGGGATTTGATACACGGGTTATCACGAAGTAAAACATTTTCAAGACAAGCACACACATAAGCAATTTGAAAAATGAGCAAGTACCTAAGAGCCCATGGAAAACCATGGATAGAAAGGGTGCTAACACCTTCCCTTTCTATAATCTACCCCTCGTACTCAGAATATCCCTAAAAAAGGTTTTTTCTGTTCTTTTTCCTTTTCCATGATTGGATAAAATAAAAGTTGGTGGCGACTCTTGCTTACCGCGACATTTTACGAACAAAAATGCAAACTGCAAGCCAGTATTAAACAGTCGGTTCTGCCACCATATCACACCAAGCTTTTCAAGATTCCCCTACAGGATTTCAACAAAATCCCCAAGCAGTTTATAGAGTTCACCTTCCGCAACAGAGTTTTATAAGTCTCAAGTAGTTTATAAAGCCTTTTCCCCAATAGAGTTTATTTCTCTAACTATGAAAGTTCATCCCCCAGCGGAGTTTGTTTCTCCAAATTGGTGAAATCTTCCAACAGAACTTTCCCCTCAGCAAAACCATTCTCGAATAGAAGTCGAAGATCCTCGGCAGAGAAAGGGAATTGCCAACAAAAAAATCTCCATTCATTACCCCCAGTGGATATTAAAGAATCACTTTCTCCACTCACCAACAGCAGTCTGGGATTCATCTTCCTGGTACTCTTCAGTAACAATCAGGGATTCATTTTCCCTAGTTCAACAATACAACAATGGAATGACTAACACGTTTATGCATTGCATTCATATATCATTTTACAGATGTCATAGCATATGCATCACAGATGCATATATTACAAATCTCATTCATTTTGAGAACATCATTCTCACTTCATGCATCATGACATTGCATGCAACTAAATCTTTATCTTTTCAGGTAAAGTCTATACACAGACGAATTTTTCATTATCCATTGAGGTAGAAATCATCCAAGATTCCTTCATTATCTATTGAGGTAGCAATCGTCAAAGATTCCTTCATTATCTGTTGAGGTAGAAATCGTCAAAGATTCCTTCATCATCTATTGAGGTAACAATCGTCCAAGATTCCTTCATTATTTGTTGAGGTAGAAATTGTCAAAGATTCCTTCATTATCTGTTGAGGTAGCAATTGTTAGAACAAAGTTTGGTTCTAATCATATCTTAGAGTTTTGATGATAACAATGAAATAAATTTTGTATAATATATTTTATACTCTGATGTGCATGTTCTCTAATTCAGATGATGTTCTGACTCAAGCATTCTCAAAAGTGAAACATCATTCTACGCTGAGCAGAAAAAGGATAAAGAAGTTCCTAAGAAACTTTATGTAAATGCAAGTTTGAAGCAAACTTTGAAGGAATCACTCCAAGGCAAACTCTGATAAAAAGTAATCTTAAGCAACCTCTGATAAAGCTAGCTGAAGCAAAGATTTGAAAGAAGCACGCTGAAAGCAATATCTAATAATGCAAGCTGAAGCAAACTCTGATGAACATAAAATGAAGAAAACTCTGATAGAACAAGTGATATAGCAAACTCTGATGGAAGAAAAGTTAAAGTAAACTCTGATGTTGCAATGCTGCAAGCAAACTCTTAAACTTCCAGAGACAATCACTGACAGTACCGTTGATCATTTAATGCTAAGACGGCTAACACACTTAAGTGGTACTATGGACGAGAGCATTGGAAACATAAAGATCAAGCTAACACACATCATTAATGCATACACTCTCTTCAAGGCAGTAACAATCAATATTTGAAGCTATATATAGAAGACCATTTGTTTCAAAGAAAGGTTACTGATCCACGCAAAATATACTAAAGCTCACTATTTTCATTCTTGTAAACTCATTGTATATAATGGGTAATTCTTAAGTACTGGGCTAACATCTTAGTTATAAATCACATTTTGTGATATAGCTTATTAGAATCATTTGGATTCACTACTGTTAAGAGATAATCTTTGTAATTGTTCCTTGAGAGACCAGTTGGATCAGATTTCTCAAGAGGGCTAGGACTAGTTGAGTCTTAGAGGTGTTAGTCACTTGCAGTTGGCTTGTACATTGTATTGTTAGTCATAAAATTTTGGTTGTGCATTTGTAATCAGTTTTGATTATAGTGGATTAAGTCCTCATTGAGAGAGGCGAAATCACCTTGAGGGGTGAACTGGAGTAATTTGAGTTTCAAATGAACCAGGATAAAAATACCTGTGTCCTTCCATTATTATTGCACAAGAAAAAGAAAAACTTATTCAACCCCTAATTCTAAGTGTTTTCTCACCCTTCAATTGGCATCAGAGCTCTAGTTTTGGGTGCAAACACCTAACAGTGTCAGAAAAAGATCCAGAAGAAAAACACTATGTCAACTGAACAAAGCAACAAACTGCACCAAACCTCCTATGTTTGATGGAGAAGACTTTGAATACTGGAAGGATAGACTAGAAAGTTTCTTTCTAGGTCATGATGCTAATCTATGGGATATGGTCCTAGATGGTTACACACATCCAGAAGACAAATACGGAAATAAGATTGACAAAAGAACATGGATAAACAACAGAAATTAGATTTCAAAAATCACCACAGAGCCAGAAATATCTTTCTGAACGCTATCTCTAAAACGGAATATGAGAAAATCACCAACAGAGATACAACACGTGACAAGTTTGAGTCTCTCAAAAGGACTCATGAAGGCAATGCTCAAGTAAAAGAGACAAAGGCTCTGGCTCTCATCCAGAAGTATGAAGCCTTCAAAATGGAAGAAAATGAGTCCATTGAAGCTATGTTCTCAAGATCCCAAACTCTGACCGCTGGCCTGAGAGTTCTGAACAAAGGATACACCAAGGCAGACCATGTTAAGAAAATTATCAGAAGCTTACCCATAAGATGGGCACCTATGGTTACTGCATTGAAAGTGTCAAAATATTTTAATGATGTATCTCTTGAAGAACTTATGAGTGCATTAAGAAGTCACGAGATAAAACTTGATGAACATGAGCCTCAGAAGAAAGGTAAGTCTGTCGCCCTTAAATCTATTAAAAAATGTGAAACTAACGCTTCTCAGGCAAAAGAAGGAAACTCTGAAGACTCTGCATTAAAAGAAGATGAGTTATCTCTGCTCTCCAGAAGGATCAACCAGATGTGGAAGCACAGACAAAAGAAGTCAGAAACTACAAGAGGTCAGAAGATAAACCAGAATCTTCTGGACATAAGAAGTCAAGCATAAGAGATATAGTCTTCTATGAATGTAAAGAACCAGGACACTACAAAAGTGATTTTCCTAAGCTACAAAGAGAAAGACCAAAGAAAAGGTTTGGAAGAAAGAAAGGCATGATGGCCACCTGGGATGATTCAGAATCTTCTAAAGCTGAATCTGAATCAGAAGATGAGCACGCTAACCTAGAGTTTATGGCTACCACAATAGATGATGATGACTCAAAATCTGATTCAGAACCGAAAGAGGTATTCTCTGAATTCTCTAGAGCCGAACTTGCATAAAGCTTATCGGAACTTCTTAAAAACAACAGTCAACTCAAAATCAAATACAAGAAACTCAAAAAGAATCTTGCATCTGATTTTGAGAAACTTGAAACAGAAAACTCTGAACTTAAATAAAACATTTTTAAACTCAAAGAGGAAGTTCAAAAAGTTCAAAAGATTTCTATTTCAGATTCTGCTTCAAGTTCAAGAGATATTCTTAAAGAATATGACTCTAGTTTTAAAACATCTCTTGCTAAAAGTGTAGATAGAAGCAAAATGGATTCAGTGATCTATGGTGTTAGTGGAAATAATAAAAGAGGAATTGGATATGAAATTCCCAAAGGGAAAGAAACATATAAACCTAAACCTGTTGAGGAAATGGTTATCACATATAAACCACTGCACAAACAATTTAGTTTTGGGCACACACATGATATCAAATACACATCTCACTCTGAAAATCTTTATGCTAAATCAAAGTTCAAACAGAACTTTAGAAACTCTAACCAAAAAGGACCCAAAAGGATATGGGTACCTAAGGAGAAAATAATATATGTTGCATATGTCCTTAACAACTCAGTTGAAACACCAGTCATGGTACTTGGACTCTAGATGCTCATGACTTATGACGGGAAGAAAGTCTATGTTCCAAAGTCTGGAACTTAAATCTGGAGGAGATGTCAAATTTGGAGGAAATCAGAAAGGAAATATTATTGGTTCTGGAACCATTGGAAACAGTAACCTTCCTTCTATAACTAATGTTCTGTTGGTAGAAGGATTAGCACATAACTTTCTGTCCATAAGTCAATTAAGTGACAATGGTTATTACATAATCTTTAATAAAAAATCCTATAGAGCTGTTAGTCAAAAAGATGGAACAATCCTTTTTACTGACAAGAGAAAGAACAACATCTATAAAATTGATCTTTCTGACCTTATAACTCAGAATGTAAAATGCCTTATGTCTGTTAGCGATGAGCAATGGGCCTGGCACAAAAGATTGGGACATGTTAGCATGAGAAGAATATCTCAAATTAACAAAGTCAATCTGGTCAAAGGACTTCCCAATCTGAAGTTCAACTCAGATGCTCTGTGTGAAGCATGTCTGAAAGGAAAATTTTCAAAACCTTCTTTTAAGTCAAACAATGTTGTTTCTTCCTCTAGGCTGTTGGAACTTCTTCACATTGATCTGTTTGGACCAGTTAAAACTGCATCCATCAGAGGCAAGAAGTATGGATTGGTCATTGTTGATTACTACAGCAAATGGACATGGGTTAATTTTTTAAAACACAAGGATGACTCATATTCTGTGTTCTTCAACTTCTGTAACCAGGTGCAAAATGAAAAAGAGTTTAGAATCATAAAAGTTAGAAGTGATCATGGAGGAGAATTTGAAAACCATTATTTTGAAAAGTTTTTTAAAGAAAATGGAATTTCTCATGATTTCTCTTGTCCTAGAACTCCCCAACAAAATGGAGTTGTAGAACAAAAGAATAGAACTTTGCAAGAAATGGCCAGAACCATGATTAATGAAACCAATATGGCTAAACACTTATGGGCAGAAGCAATGAACACAACATGTTATATTCAAAATAGAGTCTCTATAAGACCTATTCTTGAAAAGACTCCTTATGAATTATGGAAAAACAGAAAACCCAACATTTCATATTTTCATCCTTTTGGATGTACTTGCTATATTCTGAATACTAAAGATAATCTGAACAAGTTTGATTCTAAGGCACAAAAGTGTTTTCTGCTTGGATATTCTAAACACTCAAAAGGCTATAGGGTATTATGATACGGTGGCAGAACCGACTATTTTTACTGGTTTGCATTTTGAGTTTTTTGTTTGCAAAATGTCGCGGTAAGCAAGAGTCTCCACCGACTTTTATTTCATCGAATCATGGAAAAGGAAAAAGAACAGAAAAAACCTTTTTTTAAGATATTTTGAGTACAGGGGGTAGGTTATAGAAAGGGAAGGTGTTAGAACCCTTTCTATCCATGGTTTTCCATGGGCTCTTAGGTACTTGCTCATTTTTCAAATTGCTTGAGTGTGCTTGTCTTGAAAATGTTTTTACTTCGTGATAACCCTTGTATCAGTCCTCAAGGGTGTGACGAAGTTTGTTTTTGAAAATGGTTTTGAAATGTGTTTGTGTGAAAAGTTTTTATTGAGCAAGTACTTAAGATTCTACCTACTCGAAAAAAAGATTGGTTGTTCTCGTTTCCTTTAGACAATGTTATCCTACTATTAAGAAGTAGGTAGCCCCGTCGTTGGAGTTATAAGGGACATTCGAAAGGGACAAATACAATCACTAAAGCAACAGTTAGAAAACTTTAGTAGTAACCCTAGAGTCTTAAGATCTTTCCGAGGCAACATTTCTGAGGCAACATTTGAATGGGACATTTTGATCTTTTAGACTGGAGGGCAACCACTAAAATCTCCTATGCTTAATGATTGTTTACCGAAGGCAACCAAAGTGAGGTAAACCCTAGGAGTGAACATGTGCATATGAATTGTTTCAGTTATTTAATCTTTGCACATTAGGTGATCTACCGTTTTAATTTCAGATATTCTTGCCATACAATCCTATTAGTATATATCTAGACAGTTAAATATTTGCAAGAATTTAAAGTGAGAAAAATAAACCTAGCTATTACAAGGCTTCAGAGGATGGGGATTAATTAAATAACCAAAGAATCGGGGATTAAAGCAGTAAATAAAACCCTAGTTTAACTATTACAAACCATTGGCAGTTACAAAAATAACGGAAAAGAAATAATTAAATGCGCGGAGGATTAAATACGAGGGATGTTGAAAAATAACCTAAACCCTAATTGAAAGGAAAAAGATTTTTTTATATTTTTTATTGAAGAAAACAATGAAATTGAAATTTAAATAAAACCCTAATTTCTAATTGCTTTTTAATTATGAAAAAATATTTAAGTTAACCTAATTGATTAAAATAAATATTTTAATGAAAAAATGATTTTGGTGTATTTTTTTAAAGAAAATTAATTAAATTATGTACAATTCAAATCCTAAGTCTAATTATTTTTAATCATAAAAAAAGAGATTAAATTGCCCTAAGTTAGTTAAACTAAATTAATTAAGAAATAAAATATTTTTATTAAAAAAAAGATTTTTGTAGTTTGTTGTGATTTTTGATTAAAAAAAAGAAAATGATTTTTGGGTTAATTAATTAAAACAAATAAAAGAAATTAATTAAAGAAATCAAAAAGAAAATAGAAAAGAAAATGAAAACTGGGCCTGTGTACTAGAAAATAGGGGGTTGCCTATCTGAATTTTTTAAGCCCAATAAACCTTCAAGCCCGGTCGGCCTTTGATTCCTTGTAGCGTTGACTTGAGGGTGCATCATGGTCCTTCACTACTGGAACGTTAGATCTGATAGTAGGCTTGATCAAATGGCTGGACACAAGGATGTATGGTGGATACCAGGATGAGAGATGCGCTGGATCTGTGGAAAGAAAATAAAATAAAGGGACTACTGGGACCTGGGATCGAACCCAGGTCCTTATGCTTACCAATCATATGCCTTGCCAATTGCGCTATGTGTTTGAACTGTTAGTATAATGAAAACCAAATATAATATAAAGAAAACAAGTCCCTGATTCCCACGCGCGTGTTTACCGTGGGAATTGGTAAACAACCGTTGATCTTCAAAAAGGTTACTTATTTGGTGACTCGCAGGATCGATCAGATTGATCCTAAGACATGGTTGATTTTGGGGTTTTGACTAAGTTTGATAATGGTTAAATGACAAGAAAATAAAGAAGCTTTAAGTAAATTGCATGAAGAATAAAAGGAAGGCTTAAAATGAAGGCTTCGACTGGAAAAGTAAAGGAGAAAGCAAGTAAAGTTTCTGGAAAATAAATGACTTTGATTAATAAAGTGGTGTTTAACACATACATTCTCAACAATTCTTTCTCTCACGCTGGGTACTCGAATCTATATGAGTGACTTGTATATAATTGTGAACACACGTGAAAAACTGCGTGAACTACTAATATTTATACTAAACACAATCCAAGTAACCGTCGGGCAGTTATGCTGCTTCGAGATGACTCCACTTGGCACGTTCACAGCGTTCGACGCTCCAGATCCTGGCATGTTGCACTTGGTAACCGCTGGGAACCGTTTTCCCTCCAAACGTTTGAATCTCAAACCGTTCCACTCTGAGCAATCGAACACCTTCATCGAGAAGCACCTTCGACGTCGAAGGCAACAAGATTCCTTCTTAGAAGAAATTCTCTAAGTACATTGCCATCTTCTGATGAGCATTTCGACAGACCCAGCTGGTCGAAACCATCCTTCAGCTTTAATGGCTGATATTAATAAAAACAAGGGTGTCGAATTTAGGAGCCAACAAATTGCCCCCCAAGAATGCCTTATTTCGACTCTGAAAAGAAAAAGGCATTCTTTGAAATTCCATTCGACACCTGTCTTTTCATTCTTAGTCACAAATTAAACTGTGCACTTTTTGTCTTCTACCAACCACTGACAATCCCAAGAAAAAGCCATCATTTCATCTGTACCTAAGACGTCACCTCAGTACGGCGTGCAGCGTGCCCAATGTCTTTTCACAAATTGTCATCATGACAATTTCCCAAAAACGAGGGCGCACGCTGCACCCTTTCAATTCTGCAGAACGGCTATGTCAACAGGGGGACGCCACGTGTCCCACTACCTTCTGCAACATTAAATGGCCTCGAGTTTGGGTATTTCCCCAACCATTATAAATAGCGCCAAGTACCCATTGTGGGACTTTTTCACGCTATCCTGCCTTCCAACTTCCTTGAACACAAAATCTCTGCAAACTTTGCAAACACCTTGTCCTTCACTTCATCTTCAACCTTAACATCAACAATGGCCTCAGGTTCTTCTACCGCTCCTAGTTCTAACATCCCCTCCAGAAATGTTAAACCCAAGATCTTCTCCACTGTCCCTGTAGTTACTCCTACAGGCCAATGAAGGGTTCCTGAACCCTTAGAAACTGCTGAACGTGAAGCTTATTCACACCAACTCATGATTCCGGTTGGATACTCCAACCAAATCTTCGCCATGTCTGGCCCGCTAAACCCATGCATCGCTGAAGCCATGAAGATCAAAAGCTTCTTTCCAGTGCTTGAAAAACTCAAACCTGTTGGATGCTCTAAAAAAGATGCAGAGGATAACGAAGATCCCGCTAAGGAGAAAATTGATCTTCGCTTCTTCAATAGGGGTGTTAGGGCTTTCAGGTCTAGCCCTAGCCTCACTCCTGACTACAGTGCTTGGCTGGAAAAAATGGAAAAAAGCCACGCTTCGATCTGGAAGGACCTGGGGATATTCGACCTAGTTATGTTGTCGAAGACGGGTCTCAACTACTCCCCAGAGATGTTGATAGCCTCCTTGCTTTTCTGGGATTACACTCATTTCACTTTCCACCTTCCCTGTGGAATGCTAACACCCATGCTTTTCGACGTGGCCGCCATCACTGGCCTTCGACCCACTGGGGATTATTTCAACCCAGAGGAAATGTCAGAGGATCAGACTGGATTCTCAGCTACGAAACCCACCTACACCACCTATATCAACCATTACCATGATAGGTCGACAACCACTGTGTCGGATGTAGAGCATATCGCGTTTCTAGCCTTATGGCTGTCACGCTTTGTGTTCTGCACAAAGTCTTTACAGGTGACAAAGAAGATGGTCACCCTCGCCACCCAACTCCACCACGGCCAAAATATTTGTTTGGCAGACTTAATCTTGGCGAATCTGTACGAGTCGATGAGCAGCGGAGCGACTCTGTTGAAGATCATCGAGAATAGAGCCAGTCTGCTGCTTGTAGGACCTTTTTGGCTACTTCAGCTGTGGCTCAATGCCACCTTCGAGTCTTTCTTACCTCAGAAGACTCAAATAAATGAGCAAGCTCCGGAGATAGCAAATAGGCACATCGAAGGCACCAGATTGGCTCTACTGACCCCGACTGAAGATGGGCTGGAGCTTCAACAAACTTTTGCAAACTTCGTCTTGATGTTTGCAAGAAGGAAAGAATTTGTTTCGACCATGGCTCCCTTTGCTCGACGAAAGGTTGGTCCAGAATGGTTCACGAGGCCCCATCCTAAGTCGTCAAGTGACCCTTAAGTCGAAGAACATACAGTAATGTGGGAAGCATTTCCCACACTAAGAATAATGCCCCTGCGCTTTAAAAGCTCCAAGACTCACTTGAGCTTGATCGCGTATCAACCAAACTTGGTCTCTCGCCAGTTTGGTATCATTCAAACACTTCCTTCTCCTATTTTTCCTAGGGAGAAATCCATGTTATATTTTTGCAACGACTATACTGAAGATGCTGCCACCAAGCATATCGGCAGGTATGCTGGTCAAACAGTCCTGTCACTGTTCGATTATCAGCTTAACTTTCTCTGTTCACCATCCTTCGAAGACTGGTGGAAGAGTTACTACGCCAAAGAGTTCTTCGACGAGAAGGACTTTGTGGATGAACTTCAGAAGTCTTTTGTTCTAGTCCTGGACAAAATAAAGAAGTGTAAGTTCACTCTCCAAATCATTTTGTCTTTCCATTTCGACTGGTAGCCTGTTAATTATAACTTGTCTTCTTTCAGTTGTTCGAAAGCCTGCAGCCAAGAAAGCTGCAGAAGGCCATCAGGGAGGAGGTCCCTTGACAAAACCTCCACCACTGGCGAAAACTATAGCACTGGCGAAAACTACAACAAGCCATCAGGGGGAAGGTCCTTTGAAAAAACCTTCAGCACCGGTAACCAGACTTTTATTATTTTCTTCTGGTTTTAACATTCTGACTTTCGATGTAGCATCTAAATCGAACTCCAATTGGTTTTTAGGCACCTTCACCCAAGAAACGACCTGCACTGACGGTCGAATCTGGGACTGACGAAGAAGACGACTCTCCCCCTGCTCCTCTCAAAAGGCGAAAACTGAAGAAAGATGTTCCCTCTCCTGAGACTCGATCCACAATCAGAATAAAGGTTGCTGGGAGAAAACCCAGGCCACCTACAGTAATTATTGAAGAGCCAATGGAGGAGGAACTAAATGTTTTGCTCAATAAACCCGTCGAAAGCGACAATTCCAACCCTGGGGATGAAGTTCCTCTGCAGGTAATTTCTTTGACCTTTTTTAACTCAGGTGTCGATGCTCGCGTTCGATTATGTCTCTTTCTAACCTAGAAGATTCTTCTTCTTCTTTTTCCAGGAAACCACTGAAAGCTCAGCGCCAAAGACTTCTGAAACACTAGATTCTGCTGAACTCAGTAGGCCACAAGAGAAAGAATTGGCGAACGATGAAGCCAATGCTGAAACAGATGAAGCCAATGCTGAGACAGAAGAACAACAAACAGAAGATCAACAACCAAAGGAGATTCAAGTGGTTGATCTGTCGGAGGAACAACATGATGAAGGGGATCACGCTGATGCTGGCACTACTGAACCTCAAGTCGAAGAGAGTCAAGTCGAGGCAAACGCTGCTCAACAGCTTCAACCCCAAGATAACGCTGCTGCTAAGGTTACCACCTCAACAAAGCATAGGTCCAAAGAAGACTTAGCACTCTTGAAGAAAACTAATCCCGTTGGCTATCTGAATGCCATTATCGAGAGCAAGGGAAGTTCGTCTGATATTAGTCAAGAGGCTTCTACTCAGTCGGGGAAGTCCACTGAGACTTCTCCTCTCGATGAGGCTTTGACGAAGGTCAAGGCCCAGTTCTTCAAGAAAGATTTGATGAAAGCTTTGGAGGGGGACCCTACTGCTCCGTCGTGTTTGGGAGATGTTTTGAATGCAGTAGACTTGCTAGCTGTGACTCCAGAGGTTTCGAGCTTTATCATGGAGTTATACTCCATTATTGATCAAGTCTCAGCAGACTATCGACGTCAGAGGGGCTTCAACAGCCAGCTCGAAGCGTTATATGGCAAAAGCTCTTCTGCATGGACTGCTGTAGCAGAGACGACTTCTCGAATTGCAGAGTTGTCGAAGCAAAAGGCATCTAAGCAAGAAGAAATTGATGCCATAGATCGAGACAATGCTTCCATAAAGGCGCAAATCGAAGAGCTGGAGGCCAAGATGAATGCCAATACTAAACGCAAGGAGGAGCTTCTCTCGACTGTTTCAGACACCGAGAGTCAAGCTGAAATCACACAAGGCCTAGAGTTTGCTGAGAAAGCTCAAGCCTTCGACGACCAAATTGCCAAGCTTGCCCAGGCGAATGCCTTGTGCAACAAAAGACTGGAGTTGCAGCAGGCGAAGTACCTTCGACTCAAAGATTCCATCCCCTTCTGATTGACTCAGCCCTTTAACCATGTATTGTAATATGTATTTGACAATATTGCCATTTTGGCTAATTTATAAAATTTTCCATTTTGGCTTATTTATGGTCAATCTAGTCATTACTTGCTATTTATTTTGATCTCTTGGAGCATAGGTCTATACTTTTTCAAATATTTGCCATTTACTCTCAAGAGCCTTTTATCCTCACTCAACTCTTCGACTTCATAAGCTCCACCAGAAAAGTTTGGATAATTCTGAATGGTCCTTCCCATTTGGGTGACCATTTTCCCATGCTTCGATCCCTTCGATCCATGGGAAGAATTACCTTCCAAACTAATTCTCCAGGCGAGAATGCCTTAGGTTTCACTTTTTTATTGTAAGAGTCTTCCACTCTTTTCTTCTGAAGCCTTAGTAAGTCGAAAGTGCGCAGTCTTTCTTCGTCTAAATCTACTAGTTCGTCTAACATCATATCCCAATAAACTTCAGAGGGGATATCATGGTGTCTCTGAACCCTTGCAGATTGAAGACAAATTTCTGCTGGCAACACTGCGTCATGACCAAAAGTTAGCCTATATGGTGTTGTACCTATGGCTTCTTTTGGGGACGTTCGAAAGGCCCACAAGATCTAGTCTAACGTCTTATGCCAATTTTTTGGCTTCTTCCCAACATGCTTTTTTATCAAGCCAATCACTACTTTGTTCGCCGCTTCGACTTGACCGTTTTCCTGTGCATAATAAGGCGTCGATGTTAGGAGTTTAAAGCCTAATTCCTGAGCGAATTCCTGCATCTTTCGGCCGGTGAAAACTGATCCTTGATCAGTAGTTATAGTTTCAGGGATTCCATATCTAAAAATAATGTTCTTTTGAATAAATTCAATGACATTTTCTTGGTCTACATTGACTAAAGGAATAGCTTTGATCCACTTAGTAAAATAATCAATGCCTACCAATATATACTTCTGGCTCTTTGATGATGCTGGTCGAATCTCTCCAATAAGGTCCAACGCCCATCCTCTAAAGGGCCAGGGTTTCACTATCGAGTGAAGTTCGCTTGCTGGTACATGCTGGATGCCTGTATGGACTTGACATTCTTGGCAACCTTTGGCGAACTCGACACAATCTTTCAACATGGTGGGCCAGTATAGTCCTTGTCGA
Organism: Vicia faba; assembly: GCA_948472305.1. Taxonomy (NCBI): domain Eukaryota; kingdom Viridiplantae; phylum Streptophyta; class Magnoliopsida; order Fabales; family Fabaceae; genus Vicia; species Vicia faba. Next base: position 1,380,445,857 of record OX451738.1, on the reverse strand, counting down.
AACAACAACCATTTCATCTTATGGCCTACTTGGTGAGCCCCACATGCTCCAGCGTGCGTAGTCGAAAGGGCTATGTATGCTTCAGTTTCACTTAAGCACTTTAGCAACACCCCTTCAGGCGTCTTTTTAAATAACTCATTACCCATGAGTACGTAACTTAACGCCCTATATTTTGTTTTTCGTTCTGTCGAAGCTACTGGATTTTGAAGATAATCCACAATGGGTTTCCTCCAATCTTGCTCTGACAAATTGTCTATGAACGAAATTTCGAAGTTACTTTGATCAGCATACCCTAGTCTTGTCGATTCCAAGTCTGTTGGTGACAAACAAGTTGCTTTTATCTTTTCTCGAACTTCGATTGCTCTTTGTAATCTCGTTTTTGAAATTTTGTACCCAGATGCAATTTGTGCCAAATCGTTGGCTATTTGATTTTCCAATCTGGGTATGTGTCGAATGTTGACCATTTCAAATTTTTTCAACAAACGATTTGCTATCACAAAGTACATAATGAGATTTTCTCTTATGCATTTATATTCTTTTGTGACTTGCTTAATGACTAACTCTGAGTCTCCCATTATTTCGACTCGAGTTGCCCCCAATTCCAACAATATCTCAAGGCCAGTAATTAGAGCTTCATACTCAGCCTCATTGTTCGAACAAGAACCTGATATCTTGTACTTGAATGTTGTTGGAATTTTTTCTGGAGAAATAATCAAGACTCCTACTCCTGTTCCATCTTTATGGCTGGAACCATTGAAGTAGAATTTCCAAGGCTCTATCTCCACATAATTAATACTCTCAACTTGAATTGAGTGGTCGATTATAAAGTCTGCCACCACTTGTCCTTTCACTGCCTTAAGAGGCATAAAGGTCAAGGAGTATTCAGTCAATGCTAGTGCCCACTTGCCTATTCGACTGTGCAAGATGGGTTTCGACAACATGTACTTGAAAACATCAAAATGAGACGAAACATACACATCAACTGGTTTTATATATTGTTTGAGCTTTGTACAAGAGAAATACAGACATAGACACAATTTTTCAACTTCGCTATATCTAGTTTCTGCATCGTTCAAAACTCTACTAAGATAATAAATGGGTCTTTCGACTCCATTTTCATCTTCTTGGGCTAACATGCTTCCCAAAGTTTTGTCGGATGCAGCTATGTACAATCTCATACTCCTATTGCTACAAGGAGGCACCAAAATAGGTGGCTTTGTGAGGTACCCTTTGATTTTGTCGAAGGCTTCTTGTTGCTCCTGCCCCCATTCGAATCCCTCTTTGTTCAATCGAAGCAAGGGTGAAAAGGCTTGAGCTTTCCCACTTAGGTTAGATATGAATCTCCTTAAGAAATTTATCTTGCCTAACAGAGATTGCAGTTCCTTTTTATTCGATGGCGCTTTCGCTTCCAGAATTGCCTTCGTCTTGTTCTGGTTGATTTCGATTCCTTTCTTATGGACAACGAAGCCCAAGAAATCTCCAGCTTTCACACAGAATGCACACTTCAAAGGGTTCATCTTCAGACCATGTTCTCTCATTCTTTCGAATGATTGTCGAAGGTGGTCTATGTGGTTCTTCCTGGAAACAGATTTTATAACAATGTCATCAATATATACTTGCATAAAAGTGTTAATAAAATCATGGAAGATAGAATTCATTGCTCGCTGATATGTTGCCCCAGCATTCTTTAGGCCAAAAGGCATCACTACCCATTCGTAAGTGCCTAAAGCCCCAGGGCATCGAAAAGCTGTTTTCGACACATCTTCTTCAGCAATGAATATTTGATTATATCCTGAATAACCATCGAGCATACTCAGGTACTCGTAGCCAGCGGCAGAATCGACTAGCATTTCCGCCACAGGCATAGGATATTCATCTTTGGGTGTAGCAGCATTCAAATCTCTGAAATCTATGCACACCCTCAATGTACCATTTTTCTTAATTACTGGCACAATGTTTGCAATCCATTCGACATACCTCGTAACGCGTATGAATTTTCACTTCAGCAGTCTTTCGACTTCTGTTTTGATCTTCGACAGTATTTCTGGAGCGAAGCGTCTTGGACTTTGCTTGATTGGCTTCTTCCCAGGTTTGATTGGCAACTGAAGTTCTACCAATCCTCTGTCGAGACCAGGCATCTCATCGTAATCCCATGCAAAACAGTCCTTGAACTCTTTTAACAAATGGATTACTTCCAACCTGAGTTCTGGGTCAATTTTTGCGCTAATGTAAGTTGGCTTTTCCTCTAACCCTTCGCCCAAGTTGATTTCTTCTAAAGGATCCTGCGCTAGCATCTTGATGTTATTCGCTAAGGGGTCCTTTTCGAATCCCAAAGGCTCATCGTCATAGATGGCGTCGAGCCTTTGTTCCTGCATCCCTTCTGGCATGATATCAGGAGGTTCTGGATCGAAGTCCTTTCCAGGACCTGTAGAAGATAACTGTTGATCATTGGCCTGTGTGGCCATATATTTTACTTCGGCTTCGAGAGCCGTTATCATCTTTGTTTCGGCTACGTAAGCCGAAATTCGTTGCAATGATTGTGACTCAGTCATTGTCACTGAATTCACTTCCCCAACCAGTTGGTTGGATATCAGTTAACCCACTAAAGTCAATGTGGGACAAGTCTTCTCTGTCCCATTGAAAACCATGCTCAGGGTGCAGGTATAGGGAACAAAAAGTATTTGGCGCTGGCGCCAATTCGAAGTCAAGTGTTGGGCATGGCCCAATGTGAGCCAAGTTCTTGTCGAAGTCTGCCAGCCCTAAGTGATTTACTTTGCCCAGGTAATAGCTTTGGTCCGCTTCTATGTTTTCGACCATTCCATCAGGACGCCATAGTAGTAACCTCTGGTGCATTGATGATGGTACAGCTCCAACACCATGAATCCATTCACGGCCCAACAAAAGATTATAGTTAGGTTTGGCCGATATGACCATAAACATAGTTGGTCGAAGGATAGATCCCACCTTGATGTCCAGTTGGATCACACCCATAGTGGTCCCTATGCCGCCTTCATAATTCGACAGGACCATGTTGTGAGGCTTGATGTTCTCATCACTTTTGCCTATTTTTCTTAGCATAAAGTGAGGGATGATGTTGATGGTTGCCCCACAATCCACCAAGATTTTATTTACTGTGGTTTCTTCGAGTTTAGCCCTTATAAATAAAGGCTTGAGGTGATTTTTCATCGCCTCTGTAGGTGGTTCGAAGAACCCATTCTGCTCTTCAGTAGCGCCATTATCCATGACGAAATAGCACACTGGCCTATGCTTGGCCATTTCTTGCTCCACTTCCCAATCGCTTGTTTCGACCTCCACCTGGCGGTTGAACTCTCTGGGCAGAACTGAGACTATGTTAACCATGATATCTAAGGTGTCATCTGACTTAGAACCATCATCGTTATCAACTTCACCCTAGTTATGCCAAACTAGCCTATTGGTTACTGGTTGTCTTTCCAGAGGTTTCCTTTGCTTTCTCTGAGGAACATTTGAACTGGATTCTGCCTTTGGTTCATTAGCAGCTTCCCTCTCAGCTTTTCGTCGCCTCTGGTATCTCCTCCATTGAGATCGAGACATGGGATTTTTCCCTTTGTAGTTGCTTGACACCTGGGTCACTTTAGGGGTAGCAACCTGAGGCTCTTTCTTATGTGTTAAAGACGAACCTCTTGGCACTTCGAAGGAGTGCCATCTTTCCTCGCTTGGCCTCTTTCGACCAGATGTTTTGTACCACGTATCAACTGGCACATTAGTTGGAGGCCTGAAAGTCAGTGGCCTCTTTTCTTGATTTGAACCCCTTTGGGAGGCTCTTCTGGGGTCATGCCGAGTATCAACACTTTCCCTTTTCCTATTTGCTGCTCTTACACCTTGAATATGTTCAGCAGCTTTTTTGTCGAAGATTGAACTGCATCGAGGACACAACATCACTTCTGACTTCTTTTTCTGGCATCTTTGCAGGAAATCTGCCAGAATTTTTCATTTTCCCGAGGGAAAGCAGTTTTGTTGGCTTGTTCTTGCCTCATGGCCTCCTCTGATGCTTTTGGTTCAGAGACTTCGACCATGTTGACATTCATGGTGTCTTTGTTGGCAAGAGTCAATTGCTTCATCTGACTCTCCAAGTCCTATGTCTGGCCTTGAACTGCAGCCAAGTGAGAATTGGGTCTTGTTCCAGATTTTTGGGCTCCAACTGTCTCCAGCTTCGGGCTTTCGACTGCCCTTTGGACCGCTTCAATTGTCTTTCTGGATAGATTCCCAGAAAAACTGCCAAAGATTGGCATGTTGACATGGTCCTTTGAGACTTCGACCATTGTGATTCCTGGCCTCTTCGACTGGCTTCTGGATGCCTCGATCACGTTCACCTCTGAAGGTTCAGCATAATGGGCTTCAGCCTGCAACGGGTTAGATTCCATAGTCATGGGGGTCTTGTCAGCAAACTTCAACCTCCCTTCTTCGATAGCGTCTTGCACAAGGTTCCTGAAAAGAAAACATTGAGACGTTTTATGGCCCAGAAAATTATGATATTTGCAAAAACCTCTCTTCTTTCTTTGATCAAGAGGAGGCACTTTTACCCCTGGGGGTACTATCATTTGGCCATCTTTTACAAGCAAGTCAAAGATTTCATCACATTTTGTAATATCAAAACTATAAGTCTTTTTGGGGAACCTATCGTTGGTCCTTTCTGGACCAGTGGGATTTTTTCCACTTGAGGGGACTAACAGTTTGCAAGAGTATGGTGGCCCTTGTTTTAGTTCCGCTAAATCGACCTCGCCTTCTTCGACGGTTATAGTTTCGTCGAAGGTTTCTGGATCTTCGTCATCCATCTCGACATACGCTATCCTCTCTCTTTTATGAGTCTTCGTTGCCTTGGCTTTCTCAGCTTTAAGGCATTCTACCTGTCGAACTCTATCGGCCAATTGGGCCATGTCTCTCAGGTATTGAGTGTCTAACTTCTTCCTAATGGAATAATCTAAGCCGCCTGCGGCTATTTCGACTAACTCATGTTCTGGCACTTGTGTAAAGCATCTTGCTTTGAGCAACCTAAACCTATTTAGATATTCGTCTATAGGTTCAGTGAAACGTCTCTTTACACTGGCCAATTCTTTCAGGCTTATCTTGGTTTGTCCCATGTAGAATTGCTCATGGAACAATCTCTCCAACTGGGTCCAATGATGGATCGAATTGGGGGGAAGAGTTGTAAACCAAGTAAATGCGTTCTTTGTTAAAGAACTTGGGAAGTACTTAATCCTCAGGTTTTCGTTATTTGAAATATCTCCTGCTTCGATCAAGTATCTCGCCACATGTTCGACAGTAGATTCTGTCGTGTCCCCAGAGAATTTAGTGAACTTAGGGACTTTACATCTAGGAGGTAAGTCTGTTTGTAACACGTATTCTGACAGTGGGGATGTAAAGTTGGGCCTACGAAAGCCCATGTTCATCCCATTTTGAGTCATGATTCTTTCGATCATGGCTGCCAGATTATTTTCCAAACCCATATTCTGGTATTGGATATGCTGAACTACTTCGTCAGCATTTTGGTTTCTGTTAACTAACCTTACCTCTAGGGAAATAACCCTAGGTTCTTCGACAGGCTGTTCCAATCGTGCCCTAAGGTTTTCTTCGACAGGCTGCTGGACTTGGTTGATAGTGGTTTCTTCCTCTAAGAGTATACCTTGGTTTCCCCTCATTTGCGCCCTTTGGGGCTGTCTAATAGGTTGGGGTACTCCAAAGAAATCAGCCAAACGCGTCATTTGCGCTGTCATCTGCTGATTCGATTGGGTGGTGTTTTGTATTAGAGGATTCAACACTGTACTTAAAGTTTGTGCCAACATTTGAACCATATCATGGTTGCTTTCGTCCATTTGTTGCCTCAAGACTACTGTCGAGGCATTTGTAAGGCCATGTGCTACTTGGGACGTTCCTCCTAAGAGTTGGGTCCTATTTCTGTTCGTCATACCTACTCCAGAACCTTGGAGTGGCGAAGAGGCACTCACTAAAGGGTCTGAAAAAGTGGACGCAGCGTTCGTCAGGCTAGCCAATTCAGAAGTTGGCATGCCATAGAGTGGTTCTCGATTTTGACCGCCTGTCATAAATCCTGGGGGAACATAAGGCCTGGTGCCTAGATTTCCCCTTGGTGGGGGAGTTCCCAAAGGCACTATGGGGCCTGTGAACGGAGGTAATGGCCCCGTTGTTGTGACCGTTACTGCTGGTGTTGAACCAGCAGTTATCGCTTCACTTACGGTTGGGATAACCGTTGTTCCCACATTCGTCTGTGGGATTTCGTTATTGTTTGGCGGATTCGCCATCGCTTCTCTTCTTCTGGCAGTATTGGTATTGTTAGTGTATATTCTACCACTTCTCAATAACATGCAATACTTCTCGAAAAAGATGATAATCTGTGTAAAAAGGTTAAATTTCAAAATCAACACACAGTCCCACCAGGTGTGCCAATTTGTTTACCGTGGGAATTGGTAAACAACCACTGATCTTCCAAAAGGTTACTTATTTGGTGACTCGCAGGATCGATCAGATTGATCCTAAGACATGGTTGATTTTGGGGTTTTGACTAAGTTTGATAATGGTTAAATGACAAGAAAATAAAGAAGCTTTAAGTAAATTGCATGAAGAATAAAAGGAAGGCTTCGACTGGAAAAGTAAAGGAGAAAGCAAGTAAAGTTTCTGGAAAATAAATGACTTTGATTAATAAAGTGGTGTTTCACACATACATTCTCAACAATTCTTTCTCTCACGCTGGGTACTCGAATCTATATGAGTGACTTGTATATAATTGTGAACACACGCGAAAAACTGCGTGAACTACTAATATTTATACTAAACACATTCCAAGTAACCGTCGGGCAGTTATGCTGCTTCGAGATGACTCCACTTGGCACGTTCACAGCATTCGACGCTCCAGATCTTGGCACGTTGCACTTGGTAACCGCTGGGAACCGTTTTCCCTCCAAACGTTTGAATCTCAAACCGTTCCACTCTGAGCAATCGAACACCTTCGTCGAGAAGCACCTTCGACGTCGAAGGCAACAAGATTCCTTCTTAGAAGAAATTCTCTAAGTACATTGCCATCTTCTGATGAGCATTTCGACAGACCCAGCTGGTCGAAACCATCCTTCAGCTTTAATGGCTGATATTAATAAAAACAAGGGTGTCGAATTTAGGAGCCAACAGCGCGCGAATTTTTAAATGGTCCAATGATGATTGGACACGCCATCATCTTCTCCAGGGAACCATCACTTTTGGCATTGACCCTTTACCTACGGACAAACTCGTCACTATAGGCTATAGTGACGGTTTCTTATGCGTGGCTAAAACCTGTAAAAATCTTAAAACAAAATTCAAGCCACATAAACTCCATTCAAGGGCATGAATCAACTGTAATTCATCCCCTGAACATGAAGAGACCCTTAATTTGGCCCAACTTTGTCTCTAGCTAGGGTTCCCCAATTTGGAGCTCACGAACCCTAACCATGGCAAATAGTTATTCCTGCATCAAAACCCAAATCCATGCTATCATAAAGCTTCCTAGCATGATCCTAAATATGTATATGCAAGCAAATTGGATTAAAATAGCGTAAAACTGGAGGAACAAGTTTGAGTTCAGAGGATGCAAACCGTGATGTATAGCTGGTGATTCTGGTGGTTTGATGACTTGGGAATGATTGAAATATCTTCTATGCGCGCCCAGGAAGAGTTTACTAGCTTCAAATTTCCTTGAATCGCCCTGTAGACTGAAAACTGAATCCCTCTTTTTGCAAGAAATCCACATTTTGTTTTTTGCTTTTCACGACTGCAAAACCTTGTTTTTTGCTTTGTTCTTGTCCAATATATATCTAGGAACGCATTAGGGTTACAAACTTGGATTGAATCTTGGCAATTATGAGAGATTTTATTTGATTTTCAAGCTACATGTAAACTTTCTATTTTGAGCCAAATCATCTCTTTCTTGTACCAATTATGCTTGATTCATTTTGGCCTTGATAATTCAGCATGTTTTGATTGCCAACCTGTCCAAAAACCAAATCAAATCATATCTTTGTTATTATTCATCAATTATTTGATTTAATTTAATTTTTAATTAATAAAAAATCAAAATAAATTGCAAAATGAAGCAAATAATGTGTGGGTGAATATTTTAGTCGTGGACCACTTTACAAGTGAGGTGCGAGCATAAAAAGTTAGGCCTATTTAGCAAAAAGTGCATTTTTGAGCATATTTGACTTTTGGAAACTTTACAAAAAAGGTCAACTTTGACAAGGCATATCTCCCACAATTTTAACCCTAGAGAGGTGTTCTTGGACTATTTAGAAATCGTAGGATGTCCCCTAAGCAACCCTTTTGGTCTCATCTCAATTGAGTCTTCCATGTTCATGTAAGAAGGTTTGACCCAAAAGGTGTTTTTGTTGACTTTTCGAAAGGAGCCATAATGTAGAAATCCATATCTCTTTATGAGTTCATATTTTGAACTTGTGGGATGAAGGTGAATTATAGGGAATTTCATCCTCTTAAAAATGAGATTTGGATGGAAATTTTTTGATAAAGCATGTGGAAGTTATGCTTGGTCAAAGTTTGGTTGACTTTTACTAAGAAACCCTAATTTAACAACTTTTGGGTTTTGATGATTTTGGAGCATTCCTTGAGGAATCATGATCAACCCTTAATCAAATGATGAAATTCACTTCAAAATGTTAATGTTGACCAAAAATATTGAAGTTTGACTGTATGTGGGTCACAATTGACTTTTGACCTAATATAGTTGATTCTCAAGCATCTAAGCAGTTGACTGAGCAAACTTCTTGTGCAAGGCATGAAACTTGACATGTAGGGTCTTTAGAACATATTAAGACCATGGAAAGCATATGAGGCCTTTGTGGTTCACCCATCTTGATGAAAATGGAAACCCTAATTTGAGGTATACTGCGTTAGAAGAGAGTTTGTCTGGTCCACTCTTGGGCAAACTTGAGAAAATTGAAGATCTCTAGGAGTATGTATTGAGTAAAATGAGAGGGAAAATTTTGGGGTACAACAGCTGCCCCTGTTAAATCTTCTTAAACCTGAGGATGTAGATTGGCTCGTCCACCTTTCGTGATCTGAAGGTGGAAGATGATTGAACACAAGAGTGCCCAGAAATTTGCACTCGCATGAAGTGATAATTGATTTGGTAATATCGGGAATGGGCTTATAGATGCCATTCAGAAGCTGCTAGAGAATTGTCGGAGATGGGCTTAAAGATGCCATACAAGATGTGGCAGAATATCGTCGGAGATAGACTTAAAGATGCCACCTAGAGGATGTTGATTTTCTGAGACATTCCTTCGATGAGAGTTCCCGTTGCTGTTGTTAGGGAGGAATCTGCTAAGGAACGTTGGTATCTGTCTTGGGAGAAATAGAATTTTAGAAGCTTCAGTTGTCCGTTATTCTATTGGGGAATAAACTCCAGAGGAAGCGGAAGTGAACTGCATATCTGTTTAGGGTACGAGCTGCACTGCAACTTACTGGGGAAATGCGAAACCAATCGTGTTTGATCAGATCCCAGTCTTACAGTGTTGTGAACTGTTGTCCGGAGATAAGAGAGAAGGAACCTGGATAGTAGGGTTACTTCGATATGAAATCCTGGATAGTAGGGCTGTGAGAAGGAACCTGGATAGTAGGGTTACTTCAATATGAAAGCCTGAATAATAGGGCTGTGAGAAGGAACCTAGATAGTAGTGTTACTTCCATATGAAATCCTGGATAGTAGGGTTGTGAGAAGGAACCTAAATAGTAGGGTTACTTTAAGATGAAAGCCTGGATAGTAGGGCTGTGATAAGGAACCTGGATGGTAGGGTTACTTCGAAATGAAAGCCTGGATAGTAGGTTGTGATAAGGAACCTGGATAGTAGGTTTACTTCGAAATGAAATCCTGGATAGTAGGGCTGTGAGAAGGAACCTGGATAGTAGGGTTACTTCGATATGAAAGCCTGGATAGTAGGACTGTGACAAGGAACTTGGATAGTAGGGTTACCTCGATATGAAAGCCTGGATAGTAGGGCTGTGAGAAGGAACCTTGATAGTAGGGTTACTTCGATATAAAAGCCTGGATAGTAGGGATGTGAGAAGGAACCTGGATAATAGGGTTACTTTAATATGAAAGCCTGGATAGTAGGGATGTGATAAGGAACCTGGATGGTAGGGTTACTTCGATATGAAAGCCTGGATAGTAGGGTTGTGAGAAGGAACCTAGATAGTATGGTTACTTTGATATGAAAGCCTGGATATTACGGCTGTGAGAAGGAACCTGGATGGTAGGGTTACTTCGATATGAAAGCCTGGATAATAGGGCTGTGAGAAGGAACCTGGATAGTAGGGTTACTTCGATATGAAATCCTGGATAGTAGGGCTGTGAGAAGGAACCTGGATGGTAGGGTTACTTCGAAATGAAAGCCTGGATAGTAGGGATGTAAGAAGGAACCTGGATACTAGGGTTGCTTCGATATGAAAGCCTGTATAGTAGGGCTGTGAGAAGGAACCTGGATGGTAGGGTTACTTCTATATGAAAGCCTGGATAGTGGGGCTGTGAGAAGGAACCTGGATGGTAGGGTTACTTAGATATGAATGCCTGGATAGTAGGGTTGTGAGAATGAACCTGAATCATAGGGTTACTTCGATATAAAAACCTGGATAGTAGGGCTGTGAGAAGGAACCTGGATGGTAGGGTTACTTCGATATGAAAGCCTGGATAGTAGGGCTGTGAGAAGGAACCTGGATGGTAGGGTTACTTCAATATGAAATCCTGGATAGTAGGGCTGTGAGAAGGAACCTGGATGGTATGGTTACTTCGATATGAAAGCCTAGATAGTAGGGCTGTAAGAAGGAACCTGAATGGTAGGGTTACTCCAAAGTGGTAGTGTAGATTAGTTGACCTGTTTAGCTTCGGGATCTGAGTTTCTGTTAGTCGTCTGTAGATGTAATTTGTATAACTGTTGAATTTGTTGAAGCTAATCGTCTTTTCTTGAAAAGATATCAAGGTTAGTTATATGCGATGTATGAAATGCAGGGTGAGATGATGTTCTCAAAATAAATGAGATTATGCTGCATATGATATGTATGTGTATGTCATGATGTATGTTCATGAAATGCTATCGGGGTATGCTCGCGTCTGGGAAAATAAATCCCTGATAGTTATTGGAGATTTGTAAATATTCTGTCGGGAAGAGATGCTGAAGAATAACTCTCGGGGACCAAACTTAGGGGAAGAGATACTCTGTTGGTAGACCTGCTGATCTAGAGGAATAAACTCAGTTGGGATGAAATTCACTGCTAGAGATGATGAGCTCTGTTGGAGATTGAGCTTCTGTATCTGGAGAAATAAACTCCGCTTGGGGAATGAAATTTACTGACTCGCCCGCGATTACGAACCTCGGCTGGGGATAGTTATGTCCTGTTTCGGGGAAGCTGACATCAATTCCTTTGGATACTTTTACTCTATGGGTAGTTTATATACCAATAATTATGTTCCCAAGCTGGCTCTACCCTGGTACCTGCTGGGCAGAGTAACTGTAGGGTTTGGCACTTCTTGTTTTTTCCCCTGTTTCTGGAATTAGGAGTAATTGCCTTTGTTTCTTATGTAAATATTTATGAGTGGCAATCATTTTAAAATGCATATATCAAAAATAAATTATTGTACGTTCTTGCAAAACAAAACAGAAAAAGAGAAAACAAATTGAAGTTTCTTGTGAAAATGATTTGTATTGATTTTTGAAGTTGGCCTGTAATAGGCGTTTTTGTACAAAGAGGCTAACGCTCTAGTAAGAGAACGCCACCGAAAGACAGAAATTATACAATTTGTGTAAAAGAAAGAAAAACAGCTATGTGAAACGACCACATTGGGTTCCAACTCTTCTATTGCCTTTATATCTTCAAGCGTCTCATCACTTTGCTACTTGGCCGAAGGTTGATCAGATTGGTTGGCGTCGTCCGAGCTTGATAGTCGATACCGAAGTCTGGTTGTAAGATGATCCAATGAGACATAGTGATATGCTTCAATCCCTAACTTTTGCCTGGATTTCCCTTTCGGGTTTTCAATCCACCGGGATACCCTTTTTTGCCCAAGCCTCCCTTTTGGGTTTTCGACTTGCCGGGTGTACAAATTTTTTTCCATTTTTATCCCTTACTTTTGCCCGAACCCTTTTGGTTCTCCGGGAAGCCCTTATTTTTTCCTAGGCCAATCAACCTAGAGGGTCTTTGATTAGGCATAATATCTTTTCACTATGTCTGCATTGACAGGGTGAGGAAGGTCGTCACCATCCATGGTGGTTAGAATCATATCTCCTCCCGAGAAAATGTTCTTAACCACAAATGGCCTTTCGTACGTGGGAGTCCATTTTCCCTTGGGATCACCTTGCGGCAGTATCATGCATTTGATCACTAGATCCCCGACTTGATATTCTTGTCGTCTGAATTTCTCGTTAAAAGCCATGATCATTCGCTTTTGATACGTATGACCATGGCAGATAGCGGTAAGTCTCTTTTCATCGATTAGATTTAGCTGATCAAGCCGAGTTTGGATCCAGTTGTCTTCGTTCAAACCCGCATCCTTCATAATCCTGAGAGAAGGTATCTAGACTTTGATGGGTAGGACTGCATCCATTCTATATACTAGAGAGTAGGGTGTTGCCCCTGTCAACGTCCGTGCTGAGGTACGGTACCCATGAAGAGGAAATTGTAGCATCTCATGCCAGTCTTTATATGTCATCGTCATCTTCTGCACAATCTTCTTGATGTTCTTGTTAGCTGCTTCAACAACCCCATTCAACTTCAGCTGGTAGGGAGAAGAGTTATGATGTTGTATCTTGAACTGTTTACAGAGCTCGGTGATCATTGTGTTGTTGAGATTCATACCATTGTCGGTAATAATCCACTCTGGTACACCATATCGATAGATCAGGTTATGTCGAATAAACCGTTCCACGACATTCTTGGTTACTGTAGCAAAAGAAGCTGCCTCAACCCACTCTGTGAAGTAACCAATGGCTATTAGGATGAAGAGATGTCCATTGGAAGCGGTGGGCCTGATTTCTCCAATCATGTTGATGCCCCACATTGCAAAGGGCCACAGAGCTGTCAAGACATTTAAGGGGACCGGAGGCACATGCACCTTATCAGCTTAGATTTGGCACTTATGACAAGTTCGAGAGTGCTGATAACAATCTGCCTCCATAGTGGACCAATAATATCCTGCCCATAGGATCTTCTTAGCCATGGTATGTCCACTAGAATTGGTTCCGAAGGTGCCTTCATGTAGATCTGTCATGATCCTTTCTGCTTCATTTTTGTCTACACACCATAACAATGTGGAGTCATGGTTGCGTTTATAGAGGATTCCATTACTGAGGAAGAAATTTTCAGTGAATCTTCTCAGAAATTTCTTATCATTGACAGATGCCCCTTCGGGATATTCCTGAGCCTTGAGATACCTTTTGACTTCGTGAAACTAGGGTTTGTCTTCCACTTCTTCAGTATCGATCTCGCAGCAATGTGCTAGTTCATCCAACCTCTCAATGGTGATTTTGGGAGCTTCGTTGTCCCACCTAACCTTGAACATAGAAGACATGGTAGCTAGCGCGTCCGCTGACTGGTTCTCCTCTCGTTGGAAATGTTCAAAGGTTACCTCCTCAAAGTGTGGGAGCTATGTCAATACATACTCTTTGTAAGGAATGAGATTCAGCTGCTTCGTATCCCACTCTCCTTTGATCTAACTTATCACCAGAGCGGAATCCCCAAATACACTTAAGAACTTAATCCTCAGGTCAACAGCAGCTCGAAGACCCATGATACATGCTTCATACTCTGCCATGTTGTTGGTGCAGTTGAAACATAATCGGGCGGTGAACAGAGTATGACATCCCTCGGGAGATATGATTACAGCGCCAATGCCGTTACCCAATGCGCTTGAGGCTCCATCAAATTACATAGACCATCGGGATCCTTTCTCAGGTCCTTCATCTGGTCCAGGTTCTTCGTAGTCAGTTACCAGCATAATATTCTCATCCGGGAACTCAAAATTCATGGACTGGTAGTCGTCCATGGCCCGATGAGCCAAATGATCAGCCAATACACTCCCCATTATTGCTTTTTGGGTTGTGCATTGTATGTCATACTCAGTTAAGATCATTTGCCACCTTGCTATCCTTCTGGAGAGAGCGGGCTTCTCGAAAATGTACTTGATCGGATCCATCTTTGATATCAACAAGGTAGTGTGAGTCAGCATATACTGTCTCAGTCGGCGAGCAGCCCATGCCAAAGCGCAGTAAGTTTTCTCGAGAAATGAGTATCGTGTCTCATAGTCGGTAAACGTTTTGCTAAGGTATTGCGTGCTCTTTTTGACCAGACTCGTCATGCTTCCCCAACACACACCCCATTGAATTGTCTAGCACTGTCAAGTATAATATCAAAGGTCTTCCTTTAATTGGAGGCATTAGAATTGACGGTTCTTGGAGGTATTCTTTGATTCTTTCGAAATAGGTCTGGCATTCATCATTCCACTTTACCACTTGATATTTCTTCAGAAGCTTGAAGATTGGCTCACAAGTAGCAGTCAGATGTGAAATGAACCTGGAAATATAATTCAGACGTCCCAATAAACCTCTACCTTCTTTCTCTGTGCGGGGAGCCGAAATCTCTTGTATGGCCTTTACCTTCGCAGGGTCTACCTGAATACCCTTGCCACTGACGATGAAACCCAGAAGCTTACCAGACCTCACCCCGAAGGTACACTTGTTCGGATTCAACCTCAACTTATATGTCTTCAACCTGTCGAACAATTTCTGGAGATGATCAAGGTGCTCTTCCTCAGTCTGAGTCCTAGCTATCATGTCATCAACATAAACTTCGATCTCGTGGTGAATCATATCATGGAACAAAGCGACCATGGCGCGCTGATAGGTTGCCCCAACATTCTTCAACCCAAAAGGCATCACCTTGTAGCAGAAGGTGCCCCACTGTGTAACGAAGGTTGTCTTCTCCATGTCTTTAGGAGCCATCTTGATCTTGTTATAGCTAGAGAAACCATCCATGAAGGAGAATATTTTGTGTTGCACGGTGTTGTCGACCAGAACATCAATGTGAGGAAGTGGGAAGTCATCCTTGGGGCTTGCCCTATTCAGATCTCTGTAATCCACACACATCTGTACCTTACCGTCCTTCTTAGGTACCAAAATAACATTAGCAACCCACTGTGGATACGAAGTGACATCTAAGAATCTTGCGTCAAACTGTTTCATGACCTCTGCCTTGATCTTCTCTGACATTTCGGGACGCATACGGCAGACCTTCTGTTTAACCGGAGGACAGTCTTCTTTAGTCGGTAGGTGATATACCACAATATTAGTGTCCAAACCAGGCATGTCTTCATAGGACCAGGCGAAGATCTTGACATAGTCGTGCAACATCTGTATCAACCTCTGTTTGACGCTAAACTCCAGATTTGCACCTATTTTAACCTCCTTTCTGTCTTCCTCAGTACCCAAATTCACTGTCTCAACCAGCTCTTCATGAGGCTATATGGCCCTTTCTTCCTGTTGTAGTAGTTAGCAAGTTCTCCAGGCACCTTCATCCTCACCTTCGTCCTCGGCTTGGTTGATCGGATTTTTGAAGTCATAATTGGAAATAGCAGAGCTGTTATCAATGGGATCCAAAGTGGATATGGATCTGCATTATGATACGTGAGTTTGTGTAAGAGAATAGCTGTTTCGATAAAGTGAAAACAGAAAAGAAAAATAGAGAGCGCAAAATTTATATGCAAGAAACATCCAATGCTTTATTAATGATATATGAAATGAAAAATAATAGCCCCTCACAAGCAGAGCCAATGTGCCTCGGGCAAGGCACAGGGCCGTAAAGTTTTAAATTGTTTATTACGAATCTCAAAACAAGTAGGTCAATTACTGCGGAATAAAAGAAACAGGTATAAAGTCCCTAGCCGTCCATTTACTCGGTCCACCGTTGGTAGTTGGGTAGATCCAGCTGTCAATGTCCGAGTCTTCCTCGCTATCTTCAATGGCATTAACCCCACGATTGTTGATGCATAGGGGAGGTCCTCCAGCCCTAGCGCGTCGAACAGCCCTTTGAGCCCCTTCTTCAACCACAACCCTGGCGTCCTTGAGAGAAGCCATCCTCAAAGGAGGTTTGCTGCTGGTAGTAGTTTTAGTTGATGCCAAGATCTACAGGACCTCTTCAAAGTTCTGACAAGGAGTTTCTATGAATTCCCCGTCCATCTCTATGTAGCAGAAGGAATTGAGGTGACTCACCATATATCCTCTTCACCCCGCACAGTGACAATCTTTCCTTTCACCGGATATTTCATCATTTGGTGGAGTGTGGAAGTGACTTCCCCGGCCTCGTGGGTCCAAGGACGACCCAACAAACAAGAATACGATGGCCTGATATCCATCACATAGAAGGTGGACCCAAAAGTCTGAGAACCCACTTTGTGATCGGTGGATCTGGAACTGACTATTTAACGCTGGTTCGCGAAATGTCGCGGAAGCAAGAGTCGCCACCGTCTTTTATTTTCTCCAAATGGAAAGGACAAAAGCACAGAAAAATTCCTTAAAGAGATTGCTCTCGGTTCGGGAGGTAGGTTATAGAAAGGGAAGGTGTTAGCACCCTTTCTATCCATGGTTATCCATGGGCTCTTAGATACTTGCTCATTGTGTTTTCAAAAATGTTTGTTTGCTTTTCAATGTGGGTTTTAAAAAAGTTTCTTTGAAAATTCCAGTTCGACTCTTGTGTCAGAGTGTTTGAAAAATTGCTTTGAAAGCTTTTGAAAAGTGTTGGTGTGAAAAGATTTTTGTTTGTTTTTTGAAGAGAGCAAGTATCCATGAGAACCTACCTACCCTAAGGAATTCGTCTGTGTAAATGTCCTTTAAAGTAGTGCCATCCCACCATTGAGAGGTAGGTAGCACCACTGTTGGAGGTGTTCGGGTCAATTCGAGTTTATAGGGACGTGGTGATCACCAGAGCAATGGGAAGACACCTTAGAAGCTACCCTCATGCCAGGTTCCCGGATCATGAGGACTTACTAAGACGTCCTCTACTCGACGACCACCTTTCGAAAGGCAACAGTGAGGCGTACCCTAGGGGTGGTGTGTGCGAATTGTGTGTCGTGTTTCAGTTATTTGTCTCGTCATGTTTATTTGTGATCTACGCTTGATTTTATTTAGGGCCATTCATTCTTGCATGCATATTCAACAGTTATAAAGTTTGCGAAAAATAAATCTACAACTATTACAAATGGCGCGGGTCCACATCGCCAAAATTAAACCGGACCCGATTTGACTGAAAAAATAAATAAAACGAATAAAAGTGCGAGAAATAAAATTGTTACAAGGCTTTGGGACATGTACATAATTATAATAAGCGACAAAGTAAAATGCGCGACATTAATAATTAAAAGTATGGGCGTTGGACCCTTTCATAAGAAATTAAAGTTAATAAGAATTAATTAATTAGAATTAAATGTTTTTGGTATTTTGTGTTTTTTAGATTTAAAAGAAAAAGAATTTATGGAAATTAAACATAAAATGCTAAACCCTAGTTCTAATGTTTTTTAAATTATTTAAGAAAAACATTGAATTTTTAACCTAATTTAAATCTAAGTTATTTATATACATTTAATCATAGAAAATAAATAAAATAAATATTATGATAAAAAGGAGAAAAATTAAAAAAGAAATAAAAGGAATTCATTAAACCTAATTCTACATATTTTTGGATTTTTAGTTATTAAAAGAAAGTTAAAATTGTAACCTAATTAGACTAAATTTATTTACATGTTAATTATTTACAAGAAAACAAATAAAATAAATATTATATTATTTTTTTTTGCCTTTTTCTGATTTTTAATGAAGTTTTTGTATTTTGTTAAAAAATAATTAATGAATTAAAACAACAAACAATAAAATAATAATTAAAAAGATATAAGAAAAATAAGTAAAATTAGCAAACCAGGGTGGGGTGTAGTCCCCAATTCAGGAGGTATAGGTTCAGCAAATCAGGCCCAATAAGCATGGCCTGGTGGACTTTTCAAGATTCCATATGGTGCGTTGACTGGAGTTTATTGCGCTTCTTGAATCCATGCCTTTGATTTGGTCGTCTGGGACACGTGTGTGGCTTGATGATGAGGGAATATGGTGTCTTTCACTGTGAGCGCTGCATGGAATGAGGCATAGAAAAATAACATGAGAAATATGTGAGACCTGGGGTTTGAACCCAGGTCATGAGAGTCACAAACGTGTATCCCTGCCAGCTGAGCTATTGAATTTCAATTAACATATTATAATGAATAAATAACAAAAGGCAAAACCAACGCGTAATGGTTAAAAACGCGCGAAATTTTAAAACACCCAACCACTGCTTGCCAACGCATCATCGTCTTCATGGTCCCTGTAAACAAAAGCGTATGGCCACGGTTTTCATGGCGTTGCAGAAAGTGGGCTATGGAAAAATAGCGATTAGCGCTATAAGCTTCATAAATTGTTCGCGAAGGGTGGTTTATGTCCGTCTCAATGCACTGAATTCAATGGCCATGGTCTGAAGCTTTGATTTTTCTTCTTTGCAAAAGCCCTAATTTTAAAAACCTGTAACCCTAATATTCAAACATGGTAGAATCGCATATGTGGCACAAAAACACAATTGAACACGTTGGTTAGCTTAGAAACATCATTATGAGCATGAATCAATAAAGAAAAATGCAAAAGGATGCTTGAATTATGCTATATGATTTCAAGAATTTCGTGACTCAGTTTGAGTTCTCTCTACCAATTCCTGGAGTTTTGAAGGATGTTTGGAGTTGGGATGTGATCAGGAGTCCACGAGCAAGCTTTTGGAATGAGTATTAGGGCTTAAAACCACCTGTAACCTTGAAATCAGTTTTGTGTTTTTATGGAAAATTTTCAATGTTGTGTATGGCTTCTGAGCGCAGCTTTTTGTCTCCTCCCTTTAGGGTTGTGATTCTGAATATGTATAGAGCATATTAGGTTAACAAATTTCAACAAAATCTCATGAATTCAATGGTTTCAATATTTGATTGTATAAGATCTTTTTTGAATCTTTTTTCATGTGTAATTTTGTTCAATCAGCTCAAATCACACCAAAACTTGCCTAATTAAGATGTGCACGAAATCTTGAGTCTAGAATGTGCATAAAAAGATTTTTTAGGTCAAGCTTTATATTTTTCATGTATTTAAATAATTTAAATGAATTAATATTAATATAAATTCAAATAAATAATTAAAAAATGAGAAAATACTTCCCTTTGGGCCTAATGGTCGTGCATAGGCTTGGCATGAAGAAACTTGGAAGAAAAATGGGCCCATTAGCATTTTTGGATCATTTGCATCAATGTTGACTTTTCAAAATTTCCAAATATTTCCCAACTTCCACAAGGCATAACTTGCTCCATTTTTAAGCTTTTCACATGTTCTTGGACATTTTGGAAAGGTCTTTGAGTCCTCTAACCAATGCCTTTGGTCCCATGTCATTTTGAGTTACCAATCTCAAGTTATGGCCTTTGACTTAAAGTCCCTTTTTGTTGACTTTTGAAAATGACCTATAATGTTGAAATTGATAACTTTTTGTGAGAGCATTTCTTGGACTTGAAGTATGAAGATGAATTGTAGGAAATGTCTTTCTCTTCAAAATGAGCTTTGGATGGAATTTTTCTGATAATCCATGTGAAAGTTATGCCCTGGTCAATTTCAGTTGACTTTTTCAGCTGTCCAAATATAGTAACTTTTGCATCTTTGATGATTTCTGAGCCAAATTTTGAGAATCATGATCAAGCATTGATCAAATGATGTTTGTGGCTTCAAAATGATATGTTGACCAAAAATTTGAACTTTTGACTGCCAAATGACCATTTTGCCCCTACAGTTGACTGTAGTGCAATCTAGGGTTTTGACTGTGCAATTTTGAGCTGAATGCCTTGAAAATTGATATGAGGATACTTGACCATCTTTGTAGGCATATGAGACTTGATTGGGTGCTTGAAAACTTCCTTTCTTTGATCAGAACACAAACCCTAGTTTTGACAGTATAGGAGACAGTTGGACTGCACAACCCTTGGGGAATTTTGTGACTTGACTTGGCCATTTCTTGAAGAATATGGGAGGGCAAATTTTGGGGTGCAACAGTTGCCCCTGTTCAATCTTCTTAGACCTGAGGATGCAGATTGGCTGACGTGCCTTTCGTAATCCGAGGGTAGAAGATGATTGGACACTAGAGTGCCCAGAAATTTGCGCTCACATAGTGGCAGTGATGGTGGAATGGGCTTATAGATGCCATTTAGAGGTTGCTGGATAGGATGATGGGCTTATAGATGCCATCTGGATGTTGATCGCGTAGGAGATTCCTTAGCGAGAACCTGCATACCTGCAAAAGAGAAAATGAGTACCTGACACGTTGCAGGAGCTGATTTTAGATGCTTGGTATAGATGTGTCCTGACTGGTTACAGGAGCTGAGTCTGGAGCTTCAAACGCTGATGAATGAACCAGGGATGGTTACTGCCTTAGCATGGATGGTAAGAGAACCTTGGGCGATTTTAACTTCAACAACGCTCGTTGAGAAAAATCTTGGGTGTCTTCTACTGGGATAAGAATCAGGGAGATCTTAGGGTCGATCTGACTGAACCAGAGGAGGCCTTTGACTGGATAAGCATCAGGAAAATCTTAGGGTCGATTTAACTGAACCGGTCTAGGTCTTGGAATATCTTCAACTGGATAAGCATCAGGGAGATCTTAGGGTCGATCTGACTGAACCAGAGAAGGCCTTTGACTGGATAAGCATCAGGAAAATCTTAGGATCGATTTAACTGAACCGGTCTAGGTCTTGGAATCTTCAACTGGATAAGCATCAGGGAGATCTTAGGGTCGATCTGACTGAACCAGAGAAGGCCTTTGACTGGATAAGCATCAGGAAAATCTTAGGGTCGATTTAACTGAACCGGACAAGGTCTTGGAGTATCTTCAACTGGATAAGCATCAGGGAGATCTTAGGGTCGATCTGACTGAACCAGAGAAGGCCTTTGACTGGATAAGCATCAGGAAAATCTTAGGGTCGATTTAACTGAACCGGACAAGGTCTTGGAGTATCTTCAACTGGATAAGCATCAGGGAGATCTTAGGGTCGATCTGACTGAACCAGAGAAGGCCTTTGACTGGATAAGCATCAGGAAAATCTTAGGGTCGATTTAACTGAACCGGTCGAGGTCTTGAAATGTGATTGAGACTTTAAACTGCATCTTTCCTGAAAGGTAAAAGTCAGTCATATGCAATGCATGATATGGATCAAGCAATGACGTTCTCAACATAAAGGAGACTTGTATGATGCAGTGCGTTATGCATGCTATGATGATGTATGTGAAGTTTTATGTATGTTTTCGTCTAGGAAAATGAATCCTTGACGGGTGCCGGGAAGTTGTATCCTGGGCTGACGTTGAAGAATAGATTTTGCTTCCGCTGGGGATGATAACTGCAAGAATACCGGTAGGAGAAGAGGACTCCGTTGCGGGATAAACTTGGCAAATGGAAGATTCTGCGGGGAGAAAAGATATTCTAGCGACCATGCTGAGAAGCGGTATTCTGTGGGGATAGAGATGCTTTGCTTGAATTATTGAGAATGACTTGCTGAGGATACCGTTGTTGTATGAAGTGTTGACGGACTTCGCTGGGGTAAGAAGACTTTGTCGACGACGTTCTTTCCATGGCTTTTGGCTGAGGATAACCCAGTTATATCCTGTTAAGGAAATAACTCTTTAAATCAAGCCGGACGACGCGTTCGTGCTCTGTGAGGATAAGCTTCCAGAATTTACTGGGGATAAGCTTACTGCTTGGGGAGATATGAATTCCAACTTTCCTGGGGAACTGGATTGGATTCTCCTGGGGAGATTTTGAACTGTAATGCTGTAGGTTGAAAGAGGGAACCTATGTAGGGTTTCCTGCTGATGAGCTCGTGTAAAACCGCATCTGAAATGGAGAAGGAACCTGGGTAGGGTTACTTTGATGATGAGTTCGTGTAAAACTTCGTTTTTGGAAAGGGAGAACCTGTGTAGGGTTTCTGGGTGACGAGTCCATGTAAAACTGCATCTTGAAGAGAGAGAACCGGTGTAGGGTTGCTTGGTGAGGTAAGTTCATGTAAAATTTCTTGATGAACCGGGGTGAGGTTATCTTGAGCTAAATCCATGTAAGACTTCTGGAGGAACCGGGGTTAGGTTATGGATAAGTTTATGTAAAACTTCTGGAGGAACCGGGGTAAGGTTACTTGGATGAGTTTGTGTAAAAACTTCTGGAGGAACCGGGGTAAGGTTACTTGGATAAGTTTGTGTAAAAACTTCTGGAGGAACCGGGGTAAGGTTACTTGGATGAGTTTGTGTAAAAACTTCTTGAGGAACCGGGGTAAGGTTATTTGGATGAGTTTGTGTAAAAACTTCTGGAGGAACCGGGGTAAGGTTACTTGGATAAGTTTGTGTAAAAACTTCTGGAGGAACCGGGGTAAGGTTATTTGGATGAACCCATGTAAGATTTCTAGAGGTACCGGGGTAAGGTTGCTTGACGAGTTTGTGTAAAAACTTTTTGATGAACCGGGGTTAGGTCATCTTGAGATGGGTCCGTGTGAGATTTTTTTGTCGAACCGGGGTAAGGTTGCTTCGGGCTAAGTTCGTGTAAAACTTCTGGATGAACCGGGGTAAGGTTGTTCGAGATAAACCCATGTAAGATTTCTAGAGGAATCGGGGTAAGGTTACTTGACGAGTTTGTGTAAAAACTTTTTGATGAACCGGGGTTAGGTCATCTTGAGCTAAATCCATGTAAGACTTCTGGAGGAACCGGGGTTAGGTTACCTGGATAAGTTTGTGTAAAAACTTTGATGAACCGGGGTTAGGTCATCTTGAGATAGGTCCATGTAAGACTTCTGGAGGAACCGGGGTTAGGTTACCTGGATAAGTTTGTGTAAAAACTTTGATGAACCGGGGTTAGGTCATCTTGAGATAGGTCCATGTAAGACTTCTGGTGAAACCGGGGTTAGGTTACTTCGGGATAAGTTTGTGTACAAACTTCTTGATGAACCGGGGTTAGGTCATCTTGTGGAGGAGGAGTCTGTGTATCGACTTTGTCTGAAGGTTGAGGAGAAACCGGTGTTGGGTTGCATGATTTTGATTAAGTGGATGATTGTCCTGTTTGGTCTCGGACGTTAACCCACGATCTGGAATTTGTAGGGGTAGATGGTAATCATTCTTATATTGATCTTTCCGTTGTACTTTGGTTGGCAGGGCAGTTGGGTTGCCTGGATAACTCATTACTGCCCCTGCTTCGGAGGTGAGGGAAGAGGATACCTGTGTGGGTGGTTGACAAATCTTCGGGTAGACAAGTGACGAGATACCGGAACATAGTCGTACGCTTTGATCCCTAACTTTTGCCTGAACCGCCCTTTCGGGTTTTCAGTCCACCGGGATACCCATTTTTGCCCAAGCCGCCTTTTCAGGTTTTCGACTTGCCGGGTGTACATGTTTTTTTCATTTCATCCCTTCATTTTGCCCGAACCCTTTTGGTTCGCCGGGAAGCCCTTATTTTTGCCTAGGTGTGTCAACCTAGCGGGTCTTTGATTGTGCGTAGTATTTTTTCGACTATGTCCACGCCTCAGAATGTAGGGAGTTGCCCCTGTTGGAAGTATTTTGCCATGCCCCAGGTAATGGGCAATGCTCCTACTGTGCCCCTTGATTGGAGGTACTTATGTTCACAAGGTGTTCATCGTGCGAATTTCCCTGCTGTTCAAACAAATAGTCATATGCAAACAAGGTTATTTTAAGAATGCAAAAGTCTATGTCTGTCTTGAATTTTGAAAATGCATTTTTTGTAATACAGTGCGATGTCAACTCAATATTTTACAGCAAACCTTCAGGAGTCAGGATACCTTCGTAACAGTATGCTTTCGAACTAACCCATGCTTCAGCTAGGACTTTTAAGGGTTATATTGTGGCCTGGTTCACGGTTTAAGAAACAAAGGATAAAGGCTCAAATTATTTGTACCCACCCGCTCTTCGTGATGTTCTCCAGACCTAAACTCAGTTGATCGTGCGTTAGACCTTGTTTGAGTCTTTGTTCTGATGTTCCAATGATGGTTCAGATGTTGATGATTTATTTTGGATAGGCAGTCACTTTTGCTTTGGTTGTGAGACCTCTTGCTTGATTTTTGTTATCCCCTATTTTTGCCTGAATTGTTTCCTTTTTGGAATTACAGTCAGCGGGATGCCCCAGTTTCATAAGTCCCCTTTGTAGGTTTAGACTTTTTGGGCTTTTCATTTATGATTTTGTTTTTGATAGTGACTGCCTGTCCTTATGATTGTTCTGAACCATCACTGTCTTTGTTCGTTTTGTAAAGATCTCTTCGGTGCCATTCGTCATGCACTTGGATCAACTGAGAAGACTACCCTGCCCCGGGTTATGATTAAGGGTTTAATTTTCGAAAATAAAAACTCCTACTTCTTTGGCTCAGAGGGGTTGACGAGGGACTATCTTCCTTATTACTCCAGTGTTTAGGAATTGAAACAATGCCTGTACCTCATCAGCGGGGTCTGTTCAAAAGCATACTGTAGATTCGGTATCGTTTTCGTCATCCTCCCTCAAGAGGTTTAGAATTTTCAGTTAAGAGTTGATCATCGCAAAAATATGAAAGCAGTTTTAAGCGTAGTAAACATAATTAAATCAAGACAGACATGTGTAATGCATTCATGAAATAAAAGAGTTTAACATAATAATTGTTTATCTGAACAAGAAAGGAAAAATACAACTTGAATTCAAATGAACAAAAATTCTCAATCCTAGCCATGTTTGGGCAATGGAGCAGTGATCACATTGGGAGTCTCGGCAGGCTCGAACTCGATCTCTTTGGCGTCGATCATGTTCTGAATCTTGTACTTTAGTGCCCAACAGTCCTCAGTATCGTGCCCCGGGCTATCGGAATGATAAGCGCATCTGGCTTCTGGATTGTAGCTAGGAGAGGAGGTCTTAGGATTGGCAGGAGGGTTGATCACTGAAATCAGGTTCATCTTCAGCATATGTTGCAGTGCTTGCGACCATGGCATGTTAATGTTGGTGAACTGCCTTTTAGGCCCGTCCGGCCTTTGCTGGTTTCCCCTCTGTGGTTGGCGGCGTGGTGCAGAACCAGAGATCATGACTGCCCCTGCATGTTGATCACGGCGACTCTTTTGACCGTATGCAGCATTAGATTCCTTCTTTCCCGTGTAAGGCTTTTTGTGAGTGTCAGAAGGTGTGGCCTCTTGAATTTTCCCACTCTTGATACCAGCTTCAATTCTTTCGCCGGTCAGGATGAGGTCGGTAAATCCAGCAGATGAGTTACCAATCAGGTGGTTGAAGAATGGCCCGGACAGGGTCCCCAAGAACATGTCAACGAGTTCCCGGTCAGTTAATGGAGGTTGTACCCTTCCGGCAAGGTCTCTCCATTTCTGTGCATACTCTTTGAAACCTTCGCCTGCACCTATAGACATTCCCTGAAGCTGAGTGCGTGTGGGAGCAAGGTCGGCATTGTACTGGTAATGCTTGTAGAAAGCAGTGGCTAAGTCTTCCCAGGTACGGATGTTGGCTCCATTCAATTGATAAAACCACTCGAGCTGAGTCCCTGAAAGACTCTCTTGGAAGAAATGGATCCATAAGTTTTTGTCAGCTGTATAGGGCTGGATCCTCCTTGTGTAAGCCCTGAGATGCAACTTAGGACAGGATGCCCCATCGTACTTTGCAAAGGCAGGTGCCTTAAACTTGTGTGGGATCACTACCCCAGAAGACAGACCTAGATCCTCAAAGTCCAGACCAGGCACCTTTGGTATCTCCATAGCACTTAACCGGTCTTCCAACTGTTTGTACTTATCCTCAGCCGGAGGGTACTGTTCGTCGTCGAAATCTGTCTCGTTGTCGGAGACCACTGGACTAGGCACCTCTCTCACATGGTGACTGCTTTCCCTCACAGATGGGGTTGTCCTCTCAGTTTCAGTCTGCGGTGTATTCCCAGATCTGCGTCTAGGGCTGAACAAGACAGTCCTCTTCTTCTTCTTTTCCTTCTTCAAGAGCAGAGCCTTCAGATCTTGCTGCCCCTGGGTCAAGTTCATGATTAGCCCTTGGAATTGGGCATTCTGGGCCTGGAGGGCCTTGATAGACTGCTCAGCTGATGATTCAGGATTCATGACGATCGGCTGAAATAAACAGCGAAGAAGGTAAGTAACCTGCAGAGAAAGGGTACCTGTTATGCAATGATATATATGACATGCATGCAATGATTTCAAGGACCTCGCGGGGTAAATAGAGAAACTTGTTAGAGTTGAAAGTCGGTAACTTGATTGAAGGTACTTCATGTTGTTGAGAGTCCTTCTTCAAGGGTCAAAGGCTCACCATATCCAGTGGGTCATAGCCCCTGACAGCCTTGGCTAGAGGGAAAGCAATCCCTTTTGCCCCTTGCTGGGACAGTTGATTCACCATGACCTGCATCACAAGCCCTTGTGATCCTTGAAATAGGTTAGGATGTATGCAATGGTATGATGTTATGATGTGCATGGGGTAATGTAGGTAACCCTGTCGTGAGTCCCAATTAAGGACCACCAACCAAAACCTGCAAGAAACTTAGGGTACTCTGTTATGAGTCCTGCAAGAAACCAGTGTCAGGTAACAAGCATGCAGATAGTCAAGTACGAAGGCACACAAGTCACACAAGAGAAGCCCTTAAGGTTTAAGGCCAGCATGGGGTCTGGGTAGTACCCTCTTGAAGTTGGTGGGTTCAACCTGTCCTAACCAAAGTAACCGGGTTCTAAGGTTCCCAATATCACGGGATTGCTTTCATTGTTCATCGTTTCGATTTAGCCACTGAACTGGCGACCGAAATATTCCAGGAAAGCAACCCTCAATTGAGTGTAGTATCGAGTATCAACCAACCTCGGACTGCACCAAAGTCAGTTATCTCACTACCCTAAAGAGGCCAAGATAGTTCAATTAAGGTTCCTAAGGTCTGTTGATGCTTCACGACACCACGCGGAGGCCCCGTACTCTCCTTGACTGAACTCAAGGGTTACCGGTACACACCAAAGTGCCACATCAACGTAGAAGACTGTTTCAACCATGTCGGTATACCCCGCACAATTCCCTCACAGCCTTGTTGCTACTTTCTAAGAAAGGTATCCCCCAGATCCGGGTTTAGGATCTATAGAACTCCCAAGCAACCCACAATTTAAAGCACACAAGGAAAACAATTGAAAACATAGTTATAAGCTAGCCCTAAGGTACACCTCACTTTAAAAGGGTCCCCAGCAGAGTCGCCAGTTCTGTGATCGGTGGATCTGGAACTGACTGTTTAACGCTGGTTCGTGAAATGTCGCGGAAGCAAGAGTCGCCACCGTCTTTTATTTTCTCCAAATGGAAAGGACAAAAGCACAAAAAAATTCCTTAAAGAGATTGCTCTCGGTTCGGGAGGTAGGTTATAGAAAGGGAAGGTGTTAGCACCCTTTCTATCCATGGTTATCCATGGGCTCTTAGATACTTGCTCATTGTGTTTTCAAAAATGTTTGTTTGCTTTTCAATATGGGTTTTAAAAAAGTTTCTTTGAAAATTCCAGTTCGACTCTTGTGTCAGAGTGTTTGAAAAATTGCTTTGAAAGCTTTTGAAAAGTGTTGGTGTGAAAAGATTTTTGTTTGTTTTTTGAAGAGAGCAAGTATCCATGAGAACCTACCTACCCTAAGGAATTCGTCTGTGTAAATGTCCTTTAAAGTAGTGCCATCCCACCATTGAGAGGTAGGTAGCACCACTGTTGGAGGTGTTCGGGTCAATTCGAGTTTATAGGGACGTGGTGATCACCAGAGCAATGGGAAGACACCTTAGAAGCTACCCTCATGCCAGGTTCCCGGATCATGAGGACTTACTAAGACGTCCTCTACTCGACGACCACCTTTCGAAAGGCAACAGTGAGGCGTACCCTAGGGGTGGTGTGTGCGAATTGTGTGTCGTGTTTCAGTTATTTGTCTCGTCATGTTTATTTGTGATCTACGCTTGATTTTATTTAGGGCCATTCATTCTTGCATGCATATTCAACAGTTATAAAGTTTGCGAAAAATAAATCTACAACTATTACAAATGGCGCGGGTCCACATCGCCAAAATTAAACCGGACCCGATTTGACTGAAAAAATAAATAAAACGAATAAAAGTGCGAGAAATAAAATTGTTACAAGGCTTTGGGACATGTACATAATTATAATAAGCGACAAAGTAAAATGCGCGACATTAATAATTAAAAGTATGGGCGTTGGACCCTTTCATAAGAAATTAAAGTTAATAAGAATTAATTAATTAGAATTAAATGTTTTTGGTATTTTGTGTTTTTTAGATTTAAAAGAAAAAGAATTTATGGAAATTAAACATAAAATGCTAAACCCTAGTTCTAATGTTTTTTAAATTATTTAAGAAAAAGATTGAATTTTTAACCTAATTTAAATCTAAGTTATTTATATACATTTAATCATAGAAAATAAATAAAATAAATATTATGATAAAAAGGAGAAAAATTAAAAAAGAAATAAAAGGAATTCATTAAACCTAATTCTACATATTTTTGGATTTTTAGTTATTAAAAGAAAGTTAAAATTGTAACCTAATTAGACTAAATTTATTTACATGTTAATTATTTACAAGAAAACAAATAAAATAAATATTATATTATTTTTTTTTGCCTTTTTCTGATTTTTAATGAAGTTTTTGTATTTTGTTAAAAAATAATTAATGAATTAAAACAACAAACAATAAAATAATAATTAAAAAGATATAAGAAAAATAAGTAAAATTAGCAAACCAGGGTGGGGTGTAGTCCCCAATTCAGGAGGTATAGGTTCAGCAAATCAGGCCCAATAAGCATGGCCTGGTGGACTTTTCCAGATTCCATATGGTGCGTTGACTGGAGTTTATTGCGCTTCTTGAATCCATGCCTTTGATTTGGTCGTCTGGGACACGTGTGTGGCTTGATGATGAGGGAATATGGTGTCTTTCACTGTGAGCGCTGCATGGAATGAGGCATAGAAAAATAACATGAGAAATATGTGAGACCTGGGGTTTGAACCCAGGTCATGAGAGTCACAAACGTGTATCCCTGCCAGCTGAGCTATTGAATTTCAATTAACATATTATAATGAATAAATAACAAAAGGCAAAACCAACGCGTAATGGTTAAAAATGCGCGAAATTTTAAAACACCCAACCACTGCTTGCCAACGCATCATCGTCTTCATGGTCCCTGTAAACAAAAGCGTATGGCCACGGTTTTCATGGCGTTGCAGAAAGTGGGCTATGGAAAAATAGCGATTAGCGCTATAAGCTTCATAAATTGTTCGCGAAGGGTGGTTTATGTCCGTCTCAATGCACTGAATTCAATGGCCATGGTCTGAAGCTTTGATTTTTCTTCTTTGCAAAAGCCCTAATTTTAAAAACCTGTAACCCTAATATTCAAACATGGTAGAATCGCATATGTGGCACAAAAACACAATTGAACACGTTGGTTAGCTTAGAAACATCATTATGAGCATGAATCAATAAAGAAAAATGCAAAAGGATGCTTGAATTATGCTATATGATTTCAAGAATTTCGTGACTCAGTTTGAGTTCTCTCTACCAATTCCTAGAGTTTTGAAGGATGTTTGGAGTTGAGATGTGATCAGGAGTCCACGAGCAAGCTTTTGGAATGAGTATTAGGGCTTAAAACCACCTGTAACCTTGAAATCAGTTTTGTGTTTTTATGGAAAATTTTCAATGTTGTGTATGGCTTCTGAGCGCAGCTTTTTGTCTCCTCCCTTTAGGGTTGTGATTCTGAATATGTATAGAGCATATTAGGTTAACAAATTTCAACAAAATCTCATGAATTCAATGGTTTCAATATTTGATTGTATAAGATCTTTTTTGAATCTTTTTTCATGTGTAATTTTGTTCAATCAGCTCAAATCACACCAAAACTTGCCTAATTAAGATGTGCACGAAATCTTGAGTCTAGAATGTGCATAAAAAGATTTTTTAGGTCAAGCTTTATATTTTTCATGTATTTAAATAATTTAAATGAATTAATATTAATATAAATTCAAATAAATAATTAAAAAATGAGAAAATACTTCCCTTTGGGCCTAATGGTCGTGCATAGGCTTGGCATGAAGAAACTTGGAAGAAAAATGGGCCCATTAGCATTTTTGGATCATTTGCATCAATGTTGACTTTTCAAAATTTCCAAACATTTCCCAACTTCCACAAGGCATAACTTGCTCCATTTTTAAGCTTTTCACATGTTCTTGGACATTTTGGAAAGGTCTTTGAGTCCTCTAACCAATGCCTTTGGTCCCATGTCATTTTGAGTTACCAATCTCAAGTTATGGCCTTTGACTTAAAGTCCCTTTTTGTTGACTTTTGAAAATGACCTATAATGTTGAAATTGATAACTTTTTGTGAGAGCATTTCTTGGACTTGAAGTATGAAGATTAATTGTAGGAAATGTCTTTCTCTTCAAAATGAGCTTTGGATGGAATTTTTCTGATAATCCATGTGAAAGTTATGCCCTGGTCAATTTCAGTTGACTTTTTCAGCTGTCCAAATATAGTAACTTTTGCATCTTTGATGATTTCTGAGCCAAATTTTGAGAATCATGATCAAGAATTGATCAAATGATGTTTGTGGCTTCAAAATGATATGTTGACCAAAAATTTGAACTTTTGACTGCCAAATGACCATTTTGCCCCTACAGTTGACTGTAGTGCAATCTAGGGTTTTGACTGTGCAATTTTGAGCTGAATGCCTTGAAACTTGATATGAGGATACTTGACCATCTTTGTAGGCATATGAGACTTGATTGGGTGCTTGAAAACTTCCTTTCTTTGATCAGAACACAAACCCTAGTTTTGACAGTATAGGAGACAGTTGGACTGCACAACCCTTGGGGAATTTTGTGACTTGACTTGGCCATTTCTTGAAGAATATGGGAGGGCAAATTTTGGGGTGCAACACACTTTGACAGGGATGTCCACCTCCCCGTGCACCATTCTCTTCGATCCGTCAAAAGCCCTTACCACAATGTTACTAGGCTTTAGAGTCAAACCCTCGCAATCCAACCAGTCCAACGCCTTCTTCGGTAGAACATTCAGTGAAGACCCAGTATCTACCAGCACGTGAGCCATAGTGGTGCCCTTGCATTCAATCGAGACATGAAGAGCATCATTATGCTTCCTTCCCTTTGGTGTCAAATCCGCATCTGAAAAACCCAGCCCATTATCAGCAGTCAGGCTGGCCACATAATCTTTGAACTGATCAGCTGAAGTTTCCTGCGGCACATGTGCAGTCTTGAGGAATGCAATCAAAGCCTTCGCATGGGCCTCAGAGCACAACAACAGGGATAACATGGATATCTTTGATGGGGTCTCCCCCAACTGCTCGACCATATTATGTCGCTCTTCTTAATTATTTTCAGTATTTCCTCCATCTCTTGCTTAAAGGCTTCCACAAAAATTTTCTTAGGTGCCTCCGTCCGGGCAGGCTCACCTATTATTTCTTTGCCACGGGTATCAGACGATTCGCCGACAGGGGTAATAACTAGAGTAGCAACAGGAATTGTAGTTGATGCATTAGCAGGAACATCAGATGGAATGACAATAGGTTTGTTGACAGTCTTTGGGGAAATCTCAGGAGAGAAGACCCTTCCACTTTGGGTAACTTTGCTGGTTCTGACAATGTTACCAATATCAGGATCAGCCTTTTCATCTTTCAAATCTTGTTTGATGCCATGATAGTACACATCGGCACCATGATTCCAGGGGACAGCTTTGTCCGAGACATACGGGACAGGACCAGGAACAATAATTATCAGCGGAGCAATTCTTGGAGCAGATGTAATCCTAACAGGTCTTCTCGAGGAAACCTTGGAAGGATTGGCGGAAATGGTTATAATGGCAACGTCTTCAGATGGAACAAAGGGAACCAAAGTTTTCTCAAACAAAATCTCTTTGCTATCTATCAGGCATTGAACACCTATCTTCAGCAAACGACAACCAGAAGGTAGAAACAAATACATGTGGCAACCTTCACCACAACCCAAAAATAAACCGGCCAACAACAAATTCTTCTTGACAATCATGAGAGGAGTAGAAACTTCATCAACAGAGGTAACAAACAAATCAGTGTCAACAACATTAAATCCACGACCGTGCTTGGGCATGGGAGTCATTATGACATTTGGCTTCTCCGGAGCATCAAACTCTATTTCCTTGGCTTCAATCAAGTATTGTACTTTGTTCCTCAGAGCCCAACAGTCATTTATATCGTGGCCAGGACTCTCAGAATGATAAGCACATCGGGTATTCAGATTATATTGGGGAGATATAGTATTTGGATTCTTGGGAGCCTCTTTCAAGGTTGCCAAGTTGGATCTCAACAGGTGAGGTAGCACTTCATCCAATGTCATGTTGATGCGGGTAAACTGTCGTTGTGGTCTTTCCACCCTTTGTTGATTGTTGCATTGTGGAGCAACTGCAGGTCTAGGTATCATCACGGCACTTACTATCTGACGATGTTCAGCCCTGTTTTGGCCCCTCGGGTTCTTTACTGAGCTCGAAGAGGCATCCTTCTGTATTTTTCCGCTTCTAATCCCAACTTCTACTCTTTCTCCAGTTAGAATCAGCTCGGTGAAACCAGCTGACGAGCAGCCGATCAAATGATTGAAAAATGGACCAGATAGAGTCCCCAGAAACATATCAACCAACTCCCTATCAGACAATGGGGATTGAACTCTCCCAGCCAAGTCTCTCCATTTTTGTGCATAATCCTTAAAGCTTTCACTTGTCCCCATGGACATACTCTGGAGTTGAGTACGAGTAGGAGCAAGGTCAGCATTGTATTGGTACTACTTGTAGAAAGCAGCATCCAGATCTTCCCAATTTCGGACATTGGCTCCCTCCAGCTTGTAGAACCATTCAAGCTGAGTCCCTGACAGACTATCTTGAAAGAAATGAACCCACAGATTTCTATCAGCGGTGTGGGGATGGATCTTTCTAACATAAGAACGACGATGGAGTTTTGGGCAAGACACCCCATCATACTTAGCAAAAACTGGAGCTTTGAACTTCAGCAGGATGACTACTCCCGACACCAATCCCAATTATTCGAAATCCAGTTCAGGTATCCTCTGAACTTCCATGGAACTCAGACGATCTTCCAACTGTTTGTATCTATCCTCAGCAGAAGGATATTGTGTTAGAACAAAGTTTGAATCCACTACCCTATGTTTAAGTTTTGATGATAACAAAATGAAAAGATATATTATTTATATGATTCATGTATGAACTATTTGCTACCTAAAAATATTACGTTCTGCTTTGCAGAAACTCTGATAGGTATCAGCAAGAGCACACTTAATCAGCATCAGAATATTGGTTCTTGACATCAGCATCAGAAGTTGCTATATCAGAATACCAGAATCAGAAGATTAACTCACGTGTATGCTGAAGCTTGATGAACAGAACTGCGCTCAACACTCTGATAAAGAAAACAACAGTTCATCAGCAGTTAAGCAGAGTCAGAATGAGCCAAGCCAGAACATGCATTAAGTAAGCAACGGTACTGTGCATTGAAAGCAAATTATTACCAACGGCCTCATTCCAGACAAGATCTGCTTGATAAGGAAAGTTTGTTATTAGCATTGAATCAAGAATATTGCTCCAACGTTCAACAATCTCAGTGCTATATAAACAAGAATATGAAGATTGAATTGGCTAATGCTCTCCAACATTTTACACGCCTAAAAGCTAATCATAATCTTCATTCTCTCAGTTTGCTAAACGCTACATATCTCCTTACTCAATCATTGTTTAGCAATCTAGTTTCATAAGCTTAAGTTGTGTATACATCACAGTTGTGATACAGTTTTGTAGAAAACATTCACACACCTAGATTTATCTTCTTTGTAAGAAAGTGTTTCCTTGACAAACCGGGTTGTGGTTTGCATCAAGAAGGCTTTAGCAGTTGTTAAAGCAGTTTGTAATATTCAGTTGAATATAGTGGATTAAGACCTTGTTGGAGAGAGGCGAAATCACCTTGACGGGTGGACTGGAGTAGTTTGAGATCAAACGAACCAGGATAAAAATATCTTGTTCATTGCATTGATTTTCAGTTTTACAATTCAACCCCCCTCCCCCCCTTCTTGTGTTTTTCACTTCTTCAATTGGAATCAGAGCGCCTGGTTCTGAGCTAAAACACTTAACCGTGTCAGTACAAGATCCAGCGTCAGAAAAACACAATGGTAGGAACTTATTCTCACACCAGCAATGACAACCATGAGGACAGAAACAGATTCAGCGGCAAACCTCCAGTCTTTGATGGAGAAAACTTTGATTACTGGAAAGACAGAATTGAAAGCTTCTTTCTGGCACATGATGCTGATCTGTGGGATATGGTGACAGATGGATACATGCACCCTGTGAATGCAAGCGGTCAGAAGATTGATAAAAAAATAATGACTGATCAACAAAAGCGTGACTTCAAGAATCACCACAAGGCCAGAACCATCCTTCTCAGCGCCATCTCCTATACTGAATATGAAAAGATCTCCAACAGAGACACAACAAAGAACATTTTTGACTCACTCAGAATGACGCATGAGGGAAACGTTCAGGTCAAAGAAACTAAAGCTCTGGCGCTCATTCAGAAGTATGAGGCGTTCAAAATGGAAGAATCTGAATCCATTGAAACAATGTTCTCAAGATTCCAGATTCTGGTAGCTGGTCTCAAGGTTCTGGACAAAGGATACTCTACTGCTGACCATGTCAAGAAAATCATCAGAAGTTTACCCAAGCAGTGGAGACCAATGGTTACAGCTCTGAAGCTACCAAAAGATTTCAACAAAATTACTCTGGAGGAACTTATAAGCTCCCTCAGAAGTCATGAGATAGAGCTAGAAGCTGACGAGCCTCAGAAGCAAGGTAAGCCTTTAGCATTGAAATCTAACAAAAAATCTGAGTCTAAAGTTTTGCAGGCAGTTGAAGAAACATCTGATGGATCCTCATCAGAAGAAGACGAACTCTCCCTCCTCTCCAGAAGAGTAAATCAACTGTGGAAGAAAAGGCAAAGGAAGTTCAGGAATCCCAGAAGATCTGATCAGAACGAGTCCTCTTCCAGATACAGAAGGACAGATTCTTCCTCTGTATACAGAAGATCTGAAGGCTCCTCAAGTAGCAAAAAGCCAAACACCAAGGACATCATCTGCTATGAGTGCAATGAGCAAGGACACTACAAGAGTGACTGCCCAAAGCTTCAGAGGGAAAAGCCCAAAAATAAGTTTGGAAGAGAAAAGAAGAAAAGTCTCATGGCTACATGGGATGACTCTGACTCGTCTGAAGTTGACTCAGAATCAGATGATGAGAGGGCAAACATAGCTCTCATGGCTAACATTTCAGAAGATAGTGAAGCTTCTGAATCAGACTCTGAATCAGACACTGAAGAGGTATTTCCTAACTTTGCTGTTAATTTTACCAAGGCTGAACTTGCTGAAAGCCTTAATGAAATTCTGGAAAGGTATCAGCAAATTAGAGTTAAATTCAGAGACCTGAAAAGGAATCTTGAATCTGACTCTAATAAGACTGAGAGTCTCAAATTGGAGAACTCTGAGCTGAGAAATAAGATTTCAAAATTAGAAAATACTTTACAAAACTCTCAGAAGGAACCAATTTCTGAAACTCCCAGCAACGCTGATGAGATCATCAAGGAGTATGATCACAGTTTCCAGAAGTTCCTCGCTAAAAGCATAGATAGAAGCAAAATGGCTTCAATGATCTATGGAGTTAGCAGAAACGGCAGGAAAGGAATAGGATACCAAGGTAAGGTTCCTACACCAAAGAATGTCATGGACTTAACCATTAAACACACTCCTCTGAATTCACATTTTGTGTATGGTCACACACATGATATTAAATACACTAGCAGTAAGTACTCTGTGAAACCAAAATTCAACCAGAATTTTGGTAAAACTAACAAATCAGGACCCAAGAAAATCTGGGTACCTAAGGATAAAATAATACATGTTGCAGATATCTTTAGTAGCAAGTCAGAAACACCAGTCATGGTACCTGGACTCTGGCTGCTCGCGACACATGAAGGGAAGAAGGCATATGTTCCAAAGCCTGGAACTTAAGCCTGGAGGCCACGTTGGCTTTGGAGGCAATCAGAGGGGAAAGATAATTGGCTCTGGAACTGTAGGTAATGGAAATATTCCCTCTATTGATAATGTCCTGCTAGTAGATGGATTAATGCATAATCTGTTATCCATAAGTCAATTAAGTGATAACGGTTATGATATAATCTTTAATCAAAAATCATGTAAAGCTGTTAGTCAGAAAGATGGGACTATCCTGTTTAATGGTAAGAGGAAAAACAACATTTACAAAATCAAACTTTCTGAACTAAAAATTCAGAATGTAAAGTGCCTTCTGTCTGTTAACAACGAGCAGTGGATCTGGCACAGAAGATTGGGGCATGTTAGTATGAGAAGAATATCTCAGATTAACAAACTCAATCTGGTCAGAGGACTTCCTGATTTGAAGTTCAATTCAGATGCTCTGTGTGAAGCATGTCAGAAAGGCAAGTTTACAAAACCCTCTTTTAAATGTAAAAATGTTGTTTCTACCTCTAAGCCATTAGAACTTCTGCACATTGACTTATTTGGACCAGTTAAAACTGCTTCAGTCAGTGGCAAGAAGTATGGGTTAGTAATCGTAGATGACTATAGCAGATGGACATGGGTAAAGTTCTTAAGACACAAGGACGAGTCACACTCTGTGTTTGTTACCTTCTGTAACCAAGTTCAGAATGAAAAGGATCTTAGAATCGTTAAAGTCAGAAGTGATCATGGTGGAGAGTTTAAAAACAAAGATTTTGAGTCATTCTTTAATGACAGAGGCATTCTGCATGATTTCTCTTGTCCTAGAACTCCCCAACAAAATGGAGTTGTAGAACGAAAGAATAGAACATTGCAAGAAATGGCCAGAACCATGATCAATGAGACAAACGTTGCTAAGATCTTCTGGGCAGAGGCAATAAACACAGCGTGCTACATTCAGAATAGAATCTCAATAAGACCTATTCTGGAAAAGACTCCATATGAATTGTGGAAGAACAAAAAGCCCAACATTTCATATTTTCATCCATTTGGATGTACCTGTTTTATGTTAAATACAAAGAATTATTTGAACAAGTTTGACTCTAAAGCACAGAAGTGTATTATGTTAGGATACTCTGAACGCTCAAGAGGGTACAGAGTATACAATACAGAAACACAGATTGTGGAAGAATCAATCAGTGTTCGTTTTGATGATAAGCTTGACTCTGAAAAGTTAAAGCAGAATGAAGTTTTTGCAGGTATGGAAATTGAATTTACAGGTTCTAAAGACAAGTCATCAGAAGCTCTCAACACAGACACTCCTTCAACATCTGAAAGGAGCACTGCTAGCAATCCTACAACAGCTGATGATCAACCTCAGAAGATATTACCCAGAAGCAGCTTGGATCACCCAGAAGAGACTATCTTAGGAAGAAAGGAAGATCCAATCAGAACAGGAACAAGCTTCAGAAACTCTGAAGAAACCCTCATGGGACTTGTGTCTCTGATTGAACCTTATTCTATTGATGAAACACTTCTGGACAATGACTGGATTCTGGCAATGCAAGAAGAGCTGAATCAATTCACCAGAAATGACGTATGGGATCTTGTTCCTAGACCAAAAGGATTCAACGTCATTGGAACAAGATGGGTCTTCAGAAACAAGCTAAATGAACAAGGTGAAGTCATCAGAAACAAGGCACGACTGGTTGCACAAGGTTATAGTCAGCAAGAGGGGATAGACTATACAGAAACCTTTTCCCCAGTCGCCAGGTTAGAATCTATCAGACTTTTAATTTCATTTGCGGTTAATAGAGGCATCACTCTGTATCAGATGGATGTCAAGAGTGCATTCTTAAACGGTTATATAGAAGAAGAGGTTTATGTGCACCAACCCCCTGGGTTTGAAAATACAAAACATCCAGAACATGTTTTCAAACTAAAGAAGTCACTATATGGTCTGAAACAAGCTCCCAGAGCTTGGTATGAAAGGCTAAGTAACTTTCTGTTAGAAAATGAATTCACCAGAGGGAAGGTGGACACTACCTTATTCTGTAAATCAGTTAAGAATGACATCTTAGTCTGTCAAATTTACGTTGATGATATTATTTTTGGTTCTACTAATCCTTCTCTTGGAAGAAAATTTGCTAAGTGTATGCAGGCAGAATTTGAGATGAGCCTCATGGGGGAACTGAAATTCTTTCTAGGAATTCAGATCAATCAAACTCCAGAGGGAACTTACATTCATCAGAGCAAATACATCAGAGATCTTCTGAAGAAATTTGACCTCTCAGAATGTAAGCCATCAAAGATTCCAATGCATCCCACGTGCATTCTGGAAATAGAAGAGGTAAGCAAAAATGTAGAACAGAAAGTCTACAGAGGTATGATTGGTTCTCTCCTTCATCTGACTGCTTCAAGACCTGATATATTATTCAGCATTTGTATTTGTGCTAGATTCCAATCAGATCCTAGAGAATCTCACTTAACAGCTGTTAAGCAAATTTTCAAGTATCTGAAAGGTACTACTAATCTGGGTTTGTTTTATAGAAAATCTAGTGATTACAGTTTAGTAGGCTACTGCGATGCTGACTTTGCTGGAGACAGAGTGGAGCGTAAAAGTACTTCTGGAAGCTGCCAGTTTCTGGGAGAAAATCTGATCTCTTAGTCCAGCAAAAGGCAATCAACAATTGCGCTATCAACAGCAGAAGCTGAGTACATAGCAGCAGCAGGATGTAGCACACAAATGCTCTGGATGAAAAGTCAGCTTGAAGACTTCCAGATTTTTGAGAGTAACATTCCTATATTCTGTGATAATACTTCTGCTATTTGCTTAAGTAAGAATCCTATTTTACATTCTAGAGCTAAGCATATAGAAATAAAACATCACTTCATTAGGGACTATATTCAGAAAGGAATTTTGAATTTAAAATTTATAGATACAGACCATCAATGGGCTGATATCTTCACTAAACCCCTTTCTGAAGATAGGTTCAATTTCATTCTGAAACATCTCAGCATGAAAATCTGCCCAGAGTGAAAATGTTTTAATTCCATATATTTATCTTCAGAATGTATTTGTTTTACTGTGAACTTCTGATCAATCTCTTTTCAGAAAGATAGAACATGCGGATTGTATCAGATGCAAGTCTAAAGATCTGAGAGTCTAAGCTCAAAGACAGACGTGCTGATCACTACATCAAACAAGTGTCATCCAATCATCAGCAAATCTCTGAAGCAGAACGCGTGCACGCTTCTGAGAAGGCAAAACGCTGATTGGGTGCATTGAGACACATGTCTGGTAACCGTTTTAAGTATCTTTCTCAAATCCCCCAAAATCAGCAAGCATTAAATGAAAGTAATCATGTTTTTAAAACGTAATCATGATTTTATTCCTCTTTATTGGAAACGTTTACTTTTTCAAAATATTCTGAACCCTATTTAAACACGTTAAACCTCTCACTTTCATCTTTTACAGTTTCTCATTATTTCTCAAAGTATTCTCTGCATTTTTCTGTGTTCATCTCTTGCAAACTCTTTTTCTCAGTTTTTCTCAAAATCCCTAAGTGTGAACATGGCAACCTCCAGCAGTGCTTCTGCAGGTTCTCAGAAGAAAGCATCATCTGAACAGTATCAAGTGCCATTCAGAACTCTCCTCACTCCTGTGAAGAATCTTGAAGTGTTATCTGAATTGATCATTGATTTTGGAAGTCTGAAGGAAAACGGTTTTGATTTAACAGAAGAAGTTAGGGCACAGAAATGGGAAAGGTATTTTGACAGGTTGGTTGGACCAACATTCCCTATGTTAGTCAAGGAGTTCTGGATTCATGCAACGGCTTCAACGCATCAAGTCACCTCCTACATTATGGGGAAGAAGATTGTGATCACTGAGGATCACATAGCAAGGTTAATTGGTTACAGTGGCGGTGGCGTCCGCTGTATTGATATGGCTGAGAGATATGCTGACGTGGGCGTCATAGCAGAAAGGATTTTCACCCATGGGGTGCCCAGCAGCAAGATCAAAGATCTGAAGGATCATCACAGAGTTTGGGCAAAGATAATTCTGGGGTGTTTTAACCATAGGAAGCCAACCAGTTCACCTGATTACATAAATGTAGATCAGCAGTTTCTGATCTACTTTATCAATCAGAAGGTAAAAATCAACTTGGCTCATCTTCTGTTTAATCACCTCAGAACAAGCGTGAAGGAAGCCATGGAAGAAGAAAGAACAAAGAGGGATTGGATACCCTTTGGAAGGTTGATATCAGATATTCTGACTAAGAATAGGCTGATAGAGCATCTGATAGAAGCTCAAGAGTTAAGCACCATTGAACCAACGGTTGGGAAGCCTCTGAACACGAAGAACTTGAAGAAAATGAAGTTGATAGAGAATATCAAAAAGGAACCCAGCGCTACTCCTATTGCTGATATCACCAGTAGAAGAGTCCCACTGAGTGACTTTCCTTTATTCTCTGAGATAGAATCCAAGCCAGTGGTAGTTCTCAGATATCTGGACGCGTGCAAAGCTGATGGTACAAATCCCAATCTGAAGATCAAAGATCTGCACCAACCTCAACCAGAAGTGACACTGAAGAAGACAAAGAAAAGGAAGGCACCTTCAGAAGGATCATCCCAACAGACACCCAAGAAAAGAGGTAATTTATCTGCTGCTTCTGTTTTAAATTCTTCTACTATTCCAGCATCAATTCCACCTCCAACCTCTCATAGAATCTCAATCCCCATCCCAACAATAGATGAAACTGAACCAGAAGATGACCCTTCTGAGGCACTTCAACTCAGAAGACCCCGAACTAAACATCCCAAACCAACAATCTCAACAACATCAGCAATTGACAAAGTGCTGTCTGACATTGATCAACACACTTCTGACCACTCCTCCATCAATCCAAACTCTGAACCACAAATTGTCCCTTCTCCACAACCAGAACAACAACAAGCTGCTGAAGAACTAGAACAACAACAACCTCTCTCATCCATTCCAGAAGAACCTCTTATCCCTGAACAACCAGAAATTCCAACAACTTCTCCACAACCAGCAATTCCTTCTCCCTCTCCTCAACCAGAAATTCATCCACCATCACCTCAACCTGAGTTTCATCACTCTGAAACTCCACCTTCTGAACCTCATTCACCTCAACCATCACCTCTAGCAATCCAGCTGCCATGTGGAACAACAATCACAATGGCCCAGCTGCCATCCTCACCAGAATCTACACCACCAAATACTCCCAAAACACCAAACAGTCCAATCATTATCTCTGATTCTCCCACTCCATCTCCAAAACAAACAGCTCCCAAGCAAACCACCGAAAACCCCAGCAAGACCTTCATAGACTTAACAATCCTTGACCGTCTTGCTGATCTGAAACATAAAATAGCCATTCCAAAACCAAAACAACCAGATGTTGGCTCTGGTATTATGAATTTTGAAACAGGTTTGCAGCAGTGGATTGCTTCTCTGAAGCAAGTCTGTCCTGGAATGATTGACCCAGCTGCCTCTGACCAGCTCTGGTCACAATTTAGAATTTGGGTACGTGCTGAAGCCCTCAAGTTGCAGGATATCAACTATGAGCAGGCACAACAGAACTTCAGCAAGCTGCTGAAGGAAGTTGAAAGTCAGCTGCCACAGGAAGACGTGCTCCCTCTGGATAGTGAGCCATGGTCTGAGAAACAGCCAGCTTCAAAGGTGCAACCAGAAGAAGACAAGACTATTCAAGCTGAAGCAAGTCAAGCAGAAGATGTTGCAGAAAGCTCTCAGAAGCTTCCTTCTTCTGATGTTTCTCAAGCTGCCTTGGACAGGAAGACTCTGGAAGAGCTGAAGCTGAATGACATGCGTCTGCAGCAAAGGATGGATGAAAATGACCAGAAGATGAAAGAAAGGATGGATGTGCAGGATAGCAAGATAGACACAGTTGTCAGCATGGTACACAAGCAGAATGAGACTGCTGATCAGATCAAAGCCATGCTGGAGAACCTGTTCACACGCCTTCCTCCCAAACCTTAGTTTTTCATTCATGTCATTTTCATGTTTTCTTTGATTATCTGTTGTACTGTTTTGTTTGATTCTGAACCTTTTAATATGACAAGTTTTTCTGCCTTAAATGTTTTAGCACATCACTTACACTTTTTGATTGCTGACAAAAAGGGGGAGAACAAGAATGATATATTAAATAATAATGGATTACTAAGACAGAAATTCTCGAACATTCTAACTCTGATATACTTGAATATGTTTTCTGTTTTG
The DNA here is from genome assembly GCA_948472305.1 of Vicia faba. NCBI lineage: Eukaryota > Viridiplantae > Streptophyta > Magnoliopsida > Fabales > Fabaceae > Vicia > Vicia faba. The sequence continues at coordinate 1,380,403,391 of OX451738.1, read as the reverse complement.
CTTAAGTCTACAGGTACAAGAAAGCTCCATGATACTCTGAAGACTAAAGCTCTGACACTCTGACCCAAAGCAAAGCTCTGACAAGAAAAGCTTTGATACGCTGATTTGAAGCTCTGCTCTGATATGCTGATCTAAAGCTTCTGATAGTCAAAACTCTGAGAATCTGATGTTCAAAGAAAGGCAAATAAAAAATCTGATCCTGAAGAACTCTTGGAATTAAAAAGGGAAGCAATAAATTCAGGGGGAGTATCTCTCAACTCTGATATCTCTTTATCCCTTATCTTTGATAACCTCTTACTCTAATACATCTTATCATTTAGTTACCTCTGATACTTTTTCAGGTTATTTTCAATTAAAAATATCTAGTTTTTGTCATCATCAAAAAGGGGGAGATTGTTAGAACAAAGTTTGAATCTACTACCCTATGTTTAAGTTTTGATGATAACAAAATGAAAAGATATATTATTTATATGATTCATGTATGAACTATTTGCTACCTAAAAATATTACGTTCTGCTTTGCAGAAACTCTGATAGGTATCAGCAAGAGCACACTTAATCAGCATCAGAATATTGGTTCTTGACATCAGTATCAGAAGTTGCTATATCAGAATACCAGAATCAGAAGATTAACTCACGTGTATGCTGAAGCTTGATGAACAGAACTGCGCTCAACACTCTGATAAAGAAAACAACAGTTCATCAGCAGTTAAGCAGAGTCAGAATGAGCCAAGCCAGAACATGCATTAAGTAAGCAACGGTACTGTGCATTGAAAGCAAATTATTACCAACGGCCTCATTCCAGACAAGATCTGCTTGATAAGGAAAGTTTGTTATTAGCATTGAATCAAGAATATTGCTCCAACGTTCAACAATCTCAGTGCTATATAAACAAGAATATGAAGATTGAATTGGCTAATGCTCTCCAACATTTTACACGCCTAAAAGCTAATCATAATCTTCCTTCTCTCAGTTTGCTAAATGCTACATATCTCCTTACTCAATCATTGTTTAGCAATCTAGTTTCATAAGCTTAAGTTGTGTATACATCACAGTTGTGATACAGTTTTTTAGAAAACATTCACACACCTAGATTTATCTTCTTTGTAAGAAAGTGTTTCCTTGACAAACCGGGTTGTGGTTTGCATCAAGAAGGCTTTAGCAGTTGTTAAAGCAGTTTGTAATATTCAGTTGAATATAGTGGATTAAGACCTCGTCGGAGAGAGGTGAAATCACCTTGACGGGTGGACTGGAGTAGTTTGAGATCAAACGAACCAGGATAAAAATATCTTGTTCATTGCATTGATTTTCAGTTTTACAATTCAACCCCCCCCCCCCCCCCCTTCTTGTGTTTTTCACTTCTTCATATTGCTCATCATTGTAATCGATATCATTGTCAGAAACTGCAGGACTATGGTCCCTCTCTTCTTCTTGATTCTCCCCTTCCTTAGATGAAGAGGTCAGGTCGACTTGTCATTCAACCGCTCTCCAAATCTTCTTCCCGTATTCAGAATATCGGCAGCCTTCTTCTTTTTCTTCTTTTCTTTTAGGATGAGGGCTTTCAGATCCTCCTACCCTTTTGCCAGACTATGAACATTTGTTGGAACTAGGCGTTCTGTGCCTGAAGATCCTTGATGGTTTTCTCGGAAGCCATTTCGTGCTAAAATAAACAGCGAAGAAGATGAAAAAACCTGTAATGGTACTTGTACATGCGATGTTATGAATGGGATACATATGCAATGATTTCAAAGACTTCGGGAAATTTAAATTTGCAAACCAAAATAAACAAAAACTTTATTAGCTGAGATTGAAGTTCAAATGCCTTTTAGGAGTTACAATTAAAAATAAATCTAAAATTATAAAAGACATCAAAATTCCCATGGATGCTTCCTCTTTGTGCCGAGATAGTCATTGAGCCCTCTTTCTTCATGCAGTTGCTTTGTGAGCTCTAAAACCTTCCTCTCCTGAGCATGGAACTGATCCGTGTAAGTATCCCACTCCTTCATCAACTGAATCTAAGACCTCTGTAATTCCCCAAGATCCATGGGCATATAAGGATAGAGAATCGTGTAAGGAATGCCTTCTTCAGTAGTGGGTTCCACAATCACTGGTAGAACGGCCACATAGGGCATCATAAGCTTCCGGGCACGAGCTCGTACCCATTGGAGGTAAGGTTCCATATGAATGGAATTTTTTAGCCCCAAAGCCCTGGTGCCAGATCTGTTTACCATGCCCCAAGCTCGTATAAACCTCCGGTGATACTCGTGAACATCATCCTCATAGTTGATTACAATGCCCTCGATAAGCAACTCATGGGGACCATCCCTTCGAGCGTAACCAAATTGTCGCAGAGCTAAACAAGGATTGTAGGTTATACCCCCTCTAATACCAAGTAATGGGACATTAGGGTACTCCCCACAGCGGTCAATAATAGCAGCATTTTCCATAGCTCGAGAACACCAAAGAATATTCGTATGAGCGAGTGACATTATCCTTTGCAACCAACCCAAACCTTCTTCATTCTTCAGTATGGACTTAGGGAGGTGAGAAATAAACCACCTCGACAGCAACGACATGCAACACATAAGAACCCCTCTTCTCTTCATGGTACGAGTATGGAGAGTGTGCAAAATATCTCCGAGCAAGGTAGGCACAGGGTTGCGGGAGAGGAAAACCTTGATAGCATTTACATCTACGAATGAGTCCGAATTAGAGAATAGGACTAACCCATAGATTAGAAGAGCCAGGACCTCCTCAAAAGCATGAAAATCCATATCATCCCAAAATAGCCGGGCCTTGTCTATCAGAAACTTAGCTAGAAAACCCTTGACTCCGCTTCTAGTTTCCCAATTGGATACCACGTCGGCCTGTGTCAGATGCAAAGCTGAGGCAATGACTTATGGCTTAGGAACTTCTTCTAGACCTGTGAGGGTAACTGTTCAAGAATGGGTATATCCAACAGCTGAGAGAATTCTTCCAAGGTAGGCACCAACTGATAATCTGGAAAGGTGAAGCAATGGTGCTTGGGATCAAATAACTGGAAGAGTACACTCATCATCTTTTCATCAAAGTTTGAAATAACCAGTTTGAGAAGTCGACTATGTCTCTTAGTGAACACAGAAGTTTCAGAAACCCTTGATGCTAGCTCTTTGAGTTAGGAAGGTATCTTCACAAAGCTGATTCAAATAGTGTTTCTACGAACGGAAGCCATGATCTGCAAAACAGAACAAAGATAAATTCCCTTGGTCTTTGAAATGGTTAGTGCAATAAGAATGGATGCTATGTTATGATGCATGATGTCATGAGAAACCACAGGTATAGGAAACACATTCAAATCACACAAAGTCCTTAGGTTTAAGGCTTGCATGGGGTCAAAGGTAATACCCTCTTGAAGTTTAGTTGGTTTCAAACCTGTCTTAAAAAGTAATCGGGTTCTAAGGGATCTCAATATCACTGACCATCCTTTATCGGGCATTGTCTCAGCTCAAGCAATCTTTTCTTGCGGCCGAAATATCCCGAAAGTCTGATCTCAATGAGTGTAACATCGAGTATCAACCAATCCTCAGCTCTACACCGAGGTCGGATATCTCGCTACTTTCTAATGGCCAAGTTTTTTCAACTAAGGTTCTAAGGTCCATTAGTGCTTCACGACACCACGCGGTGGCCCCGTATTCTCCTCTTTTCCCCACGAAGGATACCGGTACCAACCAAAGTGTCACACCAACACAGCCATCTCTTAAACCATATCGGTCTATGCCGTACAGTCTCCATGATCTATTGCTGTTTACCTAAAAAGTGCTCCCCAGATCCGAGTGTAGGATCTATAGTAACCCCAAACAAACCCTCAAAAGTAAAGCAATCAAGACAATCAAGAGAAGCAATTTAATTACCTAGATCCTAAGGTATACCCCACTTATCTATTCCCCAGCAGATTCGCCAGTTCTGTGATACGGTGGCAGAACCGACTGTTTTTACTGGTTTGTATTTTGCGTTTTTTGTTCGCAAAATGTTGCGGTAACCAAGAGTCGCCACCGACTTTTATTTCATCCAATCATGGAAAAGGAAAAAGAACAGAAAAAACCTTTTTTCGAGATATTCTGAGTACGGGGGGTAGGTTATAGAAAGGGAAGGTGTTAACACCATTTCTATCCATGGTTTTCCATGGGATCTTAGGTACTTGCTCATTTTTCAAATTGCTTGAGTGTGCTTGTCTTGAAAATGTTTTTACTTCGTGATAACCCTTGTATCAGTCCTCAAGGGTGCGACGGAGTTTTTTTTTAAAAAATTGTTTTGAAAGGTGTTTGTGTGAAAAGTTTTTATTGAGCAAGTACTTAAGATTCTACCTACTCGAAAAAAAGATTGTTTGTTCTCGTTTCCTTTAGAAAACGCTATCCTACTATTAAGGAGTAGATAGCCCCGTCGTTAGAGTTGTAAGGGACATTCGAAAGGGACAAGTACAATCACTAAAGCAACAGTTAGAAAACTTTAGTAGTAACCCTAGAGTCTTAAGATCTTTCTGAGACAACATATCCGAGAAAACATTTTCGAGGAAACATTTGAATGGGACATTTTGATCTTTTAGACTGGTGGGAAACCACTAAAATCTCCTATGCTTAATGATTGTTTACCGAAGGCAACCGAAGTGAGGTAAACCCTAGGAGTAAACATGTGCATATGAATTGTTTCAGTTATTTAATCTTTGCACATTAGGTGATCTATCGTTTTAATTTCAGATATTCTTGCCATACAATCCTATTAGCATACATCTAGACAGTTAAATATTTGCAGGAATTTAAAGTGCGAAAAATAAACCTAGCTATTATAAGGCTTCGGAGGATGGGGATTAATTACATAACCAAAGAATCGGGAATTAAAACAGTAAATAAAACCCTAGTTTAACTATTACAAACCATTGACAATTACAAAAATAATGGAAAAAAAATAATTAAATGTGCGGCGAATTAAATATGAGGGATGTTGAAAAATAACCTAAACCACAATTGAAAGGAAAAAGATTTTTGTATATTTTTTATTAAAGAAAACAATGAAATTGCAATTTAAATAAAACCCTAATTTCTAATTTGTTTTTAATTATGAAAAAGTATTTAAGTTAACCTAATTGATTAAAATAAATATTTTAATGAGAAAATGATTTTGGTGTATTTTTTTAAAGACAATTAATTAAATTATGTACAATTCAAATCCTAAGTCTAATTATTTTTAATTATAAAAAAAGAGATTAAATTGCCCTAAGTTAATTAAACTAAAATAATTAAGAAATAAAAGATTTTTATTATAAAAAAAAAGATTTTTGTAGTTTGTTGTGATTTTTGATTAAAAAAAAGAAAATGATTTTTGGGTTAATTAATTAAAACAAATAAAAGAAATTAATTAAATAAATCAAAAAGAAAATAGAACAAAAAATGCAAACTGGGCCTGTGTACTAGAAAATAGGGGGGTGCCAATCTGAATTTTTCAAGCCCAATAACCCTTCAAGCCTGGTCAGCCTTTGATTCCTTGTAGCGTTGGCTTGAGGGTGCATCATGGTCCCTCATTGCTGGAACGTTAGATCTGATAGTAGGCTTGATCAAATGGCTGGACGCAAGGATGTATGGTGGATACCAGGATGAGAGATGCGTTGGATCTGTGGAAAGAAAATAAAATAAAGGGACTGCTAGGACCTGGGATCAAACCCAGGTCCTTATGCTTACCAACCATATGTCTTACCAATTGCGCTATGTGTTTGAACTGTTAGTATAATGAAAACCAAATATAATATAAAGAAAACAAGTCCCTGATTCCCACACGCGCAAATTTTTAAATGGTCCAATGATGATTGGACACGCCATCATCTTCTCCAGGGAACCATCGCTTTTGGCATTGACCCTTTACCTACGGACAAACTCGTCACTATAGGCTATAGTGACGGTTTCTTATGCGTGGCCTAAAACCTGTAAAAATCTTAAAACAAAAATCAAGCCACATAAACTCCATTCAAGGGCATTAATCAACTGTACTTAATCCCCTGAACATGAAGAGACCCTTAATTTAGCCTAATTTTGCCTCTAGCTAGGGTTCCCCAATTTGGAGCTCACGAACCCTAACCATTCCAAATAGTTATTCCTGCATCAAAACTCAAATCCAGGCTATCATAAAGCTTCCTAGCATGATCCTAAATATGTATATGCAAGCAAATTGGATTAAAAATGTGTAAAACTGGAGGAACAAGTTTGAGTTCAGAGGATGCAAACCGTGATGTATAGCTGGTGATTCTGGGGGTTTGATGACTTGGGAATGATTGGAATAGCTGCTATGCGCGCCCAAGAAGAGATTGCTAGCTTCAAATTTCCTTGAATCGCCCTGTAGACTAAAAACTGAATCCCACTTTTTGCAAGAAATCCATGTTTTGTTTTGTGCTTTTCACGACTACAAAACCTTGTTTTTTGCTTTGTTCTTGTCCAATATATATCTATGAATGCATTAGGGTTACAAACTTGGATTGAATCTTGGCAATTATGACAGATTTGATTTGATTTTCAAGCTACATGTAAACTTGCTATTTTGAGCCAAATCATCCCTTTCTTGTACCAATTATGCTTGATTCGTTTTGGCCTTGATAATTCAGCATGTTTTGATTGCCAACATGTCCAAAAACCAAATCAAATCATATCTTTGCTATTATTCATCAATTATTTGATTTAATTCAATTTTTAGTTAATAAAAAATCAAAATAAATTGCAAAATGAAGCAAATAATGTGAGGCTAAATATTTGATTTGTGGACCACATTATAAGTGATGTGCAAGCATAAAAAGTTAGGCCCATTTAGCAAAAAGTGCATTTTTGAGCACATTTGACCTTTGGCAACTTTGCAAAAAAGGTCAACTTTGACAAGGGATATCTCCCCAAATTTTAATCCTAGAGAGGTGTTCTTGCACTTTTTAGAAATCTTAGTATGTCCCCTAAGCAACCCTTTTTGTCTCATCTCAATTGAGTCTTCCATGTTCATGTAAGGAGCTTTGACCCAAAAGGTGTTTTTGTTGACTTTTCAAAAGGACCCATAATGTAGAAATCCATATCTCTTTATGAGTGCATATTTTGAACTTATAGGATGAAGGTGAATTATAGGGAATTTCATCCTCTTCAAAATGAGCTTTGGATGGAAAGTTTCTGATAAAGCATGTGGAAGTTATGCTTGGTCAAAGTTTGGTTGACTTTTACTAAGAACCCTAATTTAGCAACTTTTGGGTTTTGATGACTTTGGAACATTCCTTGAGGAATAATGATTAACCCTTGATCAAATGATGAAAGTTACTTCAAAATGTTAATGTTGACCAAAAATCTTGAAGTTTGACTGTATGTTGGTCACAGTTGACTTTTGACCTAATATAGTCGATTCTCAAGCATCTGAGCAGTTGACTGAGCAAACTTCTTGTGCAAGGCATGAAACTTGACATGTAGGGTCTTGAGAACATATTAAGACCATGGATATAATATGAGGCCTTTGTGGTTAACCCATCTTGATGAAAATGGAAACCCTAATTTGAGGTATACTGCCTTAGGAGAGAGTTTGTCTGGTTCACTCTTGGGCAACCTTGAGCAAATTGAAGATCTCTAGGAGTATGTATTGTGTAAAATGAGAGCGAAAATTTTGGGGTACAACAGGTATACAACACAGAAACTCTGATTGTTGAAGAATCAATCAAAGTCAGATTTGATGATAAGCTTGGCCAGCAAAAGCCAAAGCAGAATGAAAATCCCGCAGGTACAGAAGATCATCTTACAAACTCTGAAAAGTCATAAGCAAAGGACAATTCAGAAGATCCTTCTATTGCAAATGCTCTGGACAATCTAAGAATTTTTGTACAAACCTCACAGAATAGATTCCCCATAATCACATCAGCACATCCAGAAAATGTGATTATTGGAAAGAAAGAAGATCCCATCAGAACAAGATCCTCTTTCAGAAACAACGAAGAATCACTGTTTGGATTGGTCTCTCTGATTGAGCCAACCTCAATAGAGGAAGCTCTACAAGAAAATGATTGGATCCTAGCTATGCAAGAAGAACTAAATCAATTCTCCAAAAATGATGCGTGGGATCTAGTTCCAAAACCTAAAGGATTCAATATCATAGGAACAAAATGGGTATTCAGAAACAAGTTAAATGAGCAAGGAGAGGTTGTTAGGAACAAGGCACGACTGGTTGCACAAGGTGTAGTCAATAAGAAGGAATTGATTATAATAAAACTTTTTTCCCCAGTCGCCAGGTTAGAATCAATTAGATTATTAATTTCTTTTGCTGTTCAGAACAACATCTCATTATATCAAATTAACGTTAAAAGTGCATTTTTAAATGGTTACATAGAAGAAGAAGTTTATGTCCACCAACCTCCAAGTTTTGATGACTCAAAATATCCAGAACATGTTTTTAAACTGAAAAAGTCTATGTATGGTTTGAAACAAGCTCCAAGAGCTTGGTATGAACGTCTAAGTAACTTTCTTTTAGAAAAGAATTTTACCGGAGGGAAAGTGGACACTACCTTATTCAGAAAAACACTTAAAAATGACATTTTAATTTGTCAAATATATGTAGATGATATTATATTTGGAACTATAATAAGTAGATGATATTGAGTCTATGCAGGCTGAATTTGAGATGAGCATGATGGGAGAACTAAAATTCTTTCTGGGAATTCAAATAAATCAGACTCCAGAAGGTACTTGCATACATCAAACAAAGTATGTTAAAGAACTCCTAAAGAAATTCCAACTATCAGAAAGTAAAGAAGCAAAGACACCAATGCATCCTACATGCATATTAGGAAAAGATGAGGTAAGTAAGAAAGTAGATCAGAAACTCTACAGAGGTATGATTGGATCTCTTCTCTATTTGATTGCATCTAGACTAGATATATTATTCAGTGTATGTTTATGTGCAATATTCCAATCAGATCCTAGAGAATCTCACTTAACTGTTGTTAAGCGAATTCTGAGGTATCTGAAAGGTACTACTAACCTTTGACTGTGTTACAGAAGATCCAAAGAGTTTAAACTAGTAGGTTATTGTGATGCTGACTTTGATGGAGATAGAATAGAACGAAAAAGCACCTCTGGAAGCTGTCAGATTCTGGGTGATAACATTATCTCATGGTACAACAAGAAGCAAGCCGCTATTGCACTATCAACAACTGAAGCAGAATATATATCTGCTACTGGATGTAGCACTCAGATGATCTAGATGAAGAGCCAGCTGGAAGATTATCATCTCTATGAAAGTAATATTCCTATCTTCTGTGATAATACCTATGCTATCTATATTTCAAAAAATCCTATCTTACATTCGAAGGAAAAACATATGGAAATTAAACATCATTTCATAAGGGACTATATTCAGAAAGGAATTTTAAGTTTAAACTTCATAGACACAGACCATCAATGGGATGATATTTTTACTAAACCCCTTTCTAAAGATAAATTTAAATTCATTCTGAAAAACATCAGTTTGGAATTTTGTCCTGAATGAAATTTTTTTCTCTCTATATATGTTTTCAGAATGTTTTGAAATGAGTGTTCTGATTAACTAATCTTCAGAAGTTAGAAGAGGAGTTACATCAGAAACCATCTATAATATTCTGAAATGCGTCTAACGTTTCATTACAAAAATGGTTCAAAAGTTCATTACATTAAAACAACTGTCACACACTATCCTCATAAGTTGAACGTGTGTTTCAACTCTGAAAGGTCACGCATGCGTGCATTGCTATTGAGACGTTGTTCCTAGGTAATTGTTCATATTTGATCAAATCTCACGCATCCCCTCAATGTAAAATCTCATTAATTGCTTGTAATGATTAATTTTTTTTAATCGTTCTAAATTCTTTAACTGTTTTATTACTTTAAAATTCTTTTTCACAAGCTATAAATTCTTTGCAAAATTCCTTTTTTACCTTTTACGAGAGGAATCCTCAACAGAAATCAAGAACCTTATTCTTTCTCTTATCTCTCGTCAATCTTAGTTTTATATTTCCAATTTTTTTACTTCTGTCCTTTGACATCTTCTATATAAAAATATTTTGAATCTATTTAATTTTTATTTATTTTTTGCTTTTGATTATGACAAAAAGGGGGAGAAAATGTGATTTTGATCTGATCCACGATAGCAGTTATGGGACTAAATCTCAAACATTCCTAACAAAATACAAAGTTTGTTCCTGTTTAAGAGATATGCAGGTACCTGAAGACTCTGAAAGACTAAGCTCTAAACATCATCTGGTAAAGATCTGCTAAAGAAACCCTGAAGAAATGATCAGGAGCTCTTAAAGAAACTCTGAAAGAAAAATGTCCCAAAGCTCTGAAGAACAATCTTAGGAAGTTTATCTTATGCATTTAAGTTCTTTTATTATTTATTTCAGAAGAAGAAATATTTATCTCAGGGGGAGATTCTCACTCTTGTAAAAAATTTCTTAAATCAAAATTGAATTGTTTTGTCATCATAAAAAAGGGGGAGATTGTTAGAACAAAGTTTGGTTCTAATCATATCTTAGAGTTTTGATGATAAAAATGAAATAAATTTTGTATAATATATTTTATACTCTGATGTGCATGTTCTCTAATTCAGATGATGTTCTGACTTAAGCATTCTCAAAAGTGAAACATCATTCTATGTTGAGCAGAAAAAAGGATAAAGAAGTTCCTAAGAAACTTTATGTAAACACAAGTCTGAAGCAAACTCTGAAGGAATCACTCCAAGGAAAACTCTGATAAAAAGTAATCTTAAGCAACCTCTGATAAATCTAGCTAAAGCAAAGATTTGAAAGAAGCACGCTGAAAGCAATATCTGATAATGCAAGCTGAAGCAAACTCTGATGAACATAAAATGAAGAAAACTCTGACAGAAGAAGTGATATAGCAAACTCTGATAGAAGAAAAGTTAAAGCAAACTCTGATGTTGCAACGCTGCAAGCAAACTCTTAAACTTCCAGAGATAAGCTCTGACAGTATCATTGATCATTTAATGCTAAGACGGCTAACGCACTCAAGTGGTACTACGCACGAGAGCATTGGAAACATAAAGACCAAGCTAACACACATCATTAATTCATACACTCTCTTCAAGGCAGTAACGGTCAATATTTGAAGCTATATATAGAAGACCATTTATTTCAAAGCAAGGTTACTGATCCACGCAAAATGTACTGAAGCTCACTATTTTCATTCTTGTAAACTCATTGTATATAGTGGGTAATTATTAAGTATTGGGCTAACATCTTAGTGATAAATCACAGTTTGTGATATAGCTTATTAGAAGTATCCTGATTCACTACTGTTAAGAGATAATCTTTGTAATTATTCCTTGAGAGACCAGTTGGGTCAGATTTCTCAAGAGGGCTAGGACTAGTTGAGTCTTAGAGGTGTTATTCACTTGAAGTTGGCTTGTGTATAGTATTGTTAGTCATAACAGTTTGGTTGTGCATTTGTAATCAGTTTTGATTAGAGTGGATTAAGTCATCGTTGAGAGAGGCGAAATCACCTTGGCGGGTGGACTGGAGTAGTTTGAGTTTCAAACGAACCAGGATAAAAATACGTGTGTCCTTCCATTATTATTGCGCAAGAAAAAGAAAAACTTATTCAACCCCCCTTCTAAGTGTTTTCTCACCCTTCAGCAATCGTCAAAGATTCCTTCATTATCTGTTGAGGTAGAAATCGTCAAATATTCCTTCATCATCTATTGAGGTAGCAATCATCAAAGATTCCTTCATCACCTGTTGAGGTAGCAATCATCCAAGATTCCTTCATTATCTTTTGAGGTAGCAATCGTGAAATATTCCTTCATTATCTATTGAGGTAGAAACTATCCAAGATTCCTTCATTATCTATTGAGGTAGCAATCGTCTAAGATTCCTTCATCATCCATTGAGGTAGAAATCGTCAAAGATTCCTTCATATAACCCTCCAGAGGCAGTTCAACACGAACTCATCCTGGAACAGCCTTACAAGGCTCTTGCTAATACATTTTCAGGTAACATTCAATTCCATTATCCTTAACAAGTTACTGTGAAACCTGAAATTCAACCAGAATACAACAAACTGTCATCTCTCCAGAGATAACTCCTAAGTAAAGCCTGGGACAACTAAAGTTCCTAGACTCTATTCCCCATAGAGTTTTCCTCAAGCAGGAGAACAATAGAAACCCATGTTCCCCAGCTGACTCCTCCTCAGACAGCAGGAAAAGGAACCCCCAAAGGGACCATGTGTGAAATCAGCATCTACTTTGGATGGCATCTTTAAGCCCATCTTCGGCGACTCTCTGTCATCTCCTCCAAATGGCATCTGTAAGCCCATTCTCGACATCACCAACCATCAGTGTTATTTCATGCGACTGAAAATATTTGGGCACTCTAGTGTTCAATCATCTTCCACCTTCAGATCACGAAAGGCAGACAAGCCAATCTAGATCCTTAGGTTTAAAAAGATTGAACAGGGGCAGCTGTTGTACCCCAAAATTTTCCCTCTCATGTTTTCCAAGGTTTTCTCTTACATGGGTAGCCACAAACACTTGATCAAAGAAAAAAAACAAAATTTTGAATATAAACAAGGTCTTTCGATTGGCATGTCAAAGGGTCTTTCGATTGGCATGTTGACAGGCTTCGATTGAGCATCTAACCTCCTCCAAGCTTGCCTCAAATTTCCAAGATTCAATTGAAGCCTTGGCCTTTTGATTAATTGTTGTATACAAGCTTCTACTGGGCATGTATTTCCTTTGAAAAAACCTCATTCTATCCAAAAGGGAAAGGCCTCCTATTAGTACTCCTTTGATTGCACCATTGGCTTTACATGATGGCTTGATTCACAATGCAATGGTTGCCTGCATGCAAGCTTAATTCCTTCTTCGATTGGGAATTTGATTTCTTTAGAGCAAGCTTGATTTCTGCTTAGAATAGGAAAAATTCTCCCTCTGTGCCTAGCCCAAGCCTCATGAACCATTACATTCATGACAAAGGAGGTTTCGATTGCCCAGAATAAAGTCCTCACTTGGGCTATTAGAATCAAGAAACTAAGGCAAATAGATGGGTCCAACAAAGGAACCATTCAAAAGACACTTAAGAAGTCCATACAGAGGAGGCAACTAAAGGCCCATTCGAAGGCTATACAAGAGGTCTAGTCGAAGGAGGCAATATGCCAATCGAAGAGCAACACTAGAGAGCATTCGAAAGTCAAAATTGTCCACATTCATTCAAATTTAAAAAGGGACAAGTTTCCACATCTTTTGCAACGTTTCAAAATGGTATTCATGGCCTTAGAACACCAACTTAATGGATGTTTACTCTTTTTCCTTCTTGTCCCCTCCATCCCCTCTATACAAGGAGACCTCATACATACGCACAAGGTAGAGACAAAAGCCCATGGGAAACATACACAATATACGTACACGGTGCCTCATAAGCCACCAAAATTGTCAAAAAATATCCTGAGTAATCCAAATCGAAGGAATATTCAACATATCATAGTCCCTCGATGACCCTACAGTTTCCTTTCAGTAAATGATCTAGTCCTTAAACAGAAATTGCTAAAGCGTCACTATATTGTTGCCTTTATTACTGTATGTCCCTAAGAATATCCCTCATACATCCAAACGATGGGGCTTCTTACCAAATCAATGGTAAGATAGCAACATCTAAAGGAGGAGGAAAAGAACGATAGACCTTTTGAGTAGGTAGGATGCTCATAGTTGCTCGCTTGCTCACAACAAAAAAATCATTTTTATACATACATTTTCAAATTGAAACATTTTCAAAAGTCAAAGTTCTTTGTACGCATTCTTATGGAGACGAGAATCATTACAAAGGAACTTTTCAAAACCACTTTCAAAACACCTTCCACAAACACTTCTTGGAACTATTTTCAAAACCAACACTTTGTATGCATTCTTATAGAGACGATAATCGTTACAAAGACGTTTTCAAAATATTTTCAAACCCACACCACAGACACATTTTCAAACAAAAGCAAAGTGAACTAGAAAGAAACTAAGAGCCCGTAGATAACTACAGATGGAAAGGGTGCTAACACCTTCCCATTCCATAATCTACCCCTTACTTAGAAAACTCTCAAAAAAGGTCTTTTTTTGTTCTTTTCACCCTTTCCTTAATTTGGATAAAAGAAAAGTCATGGAGACTCTTGCTTACCGCAACATTTGCGAATAAAAAATGCAAAAAACCAGTATTAACAGTCGGTTCTGCCACCGTATCACAACTGGGATGATAATTAAGTTGTCCATGAATCCCCACAGAATCCCTTTCATAAGGTTATCCCTAGTGAAGTCACTAGAGCCACTTCTATGAGATTATCCCCTAATAGATCACTCCAACAAATAAAGGAGTATAATATCATCCCCGTTAAATCTCCTCACGGAGTCCCAATCAGTACAATTCATGGAAATTCTCTTCCCCAACTGAGTTTGTTCCTCCAAAACTGAAGAAAGAGACCCTGCAGAGTTTCTTCTCTTTAGCAAATTCAATTTCCCAAGAGAGTTAGTTTCCTCAGCATAACACTTCTCCATCAACAAGGGTTTATTTCCTCAATATACTACAAATTCCCCGACTCGAGTCTATTCCTTAGATCACTACAAATCACTAACAAAATTCTTCTCCCTAGTAAAGTTGCCACTAGCCCCTGAAAGTTGCTGCAAAGCTTGGAATCTGACTGGATACCAATTAACTTTATCCTCCCTAGACAAGTCGAAATATTAACCATCTCTTTATCCCCAATCAGGGTATACAAGAAATAAATTCCCCAATAGATCAATGGACGGCTGATGTACCTAAACTCTACTCCCCAAATAGAAATCAACATCCGCTGCAGAGTTTCCTCAAACAAGTAAGCAGGAATCCCCAGCAGAAGCATTCTAGACAAGAGTGAAGATACACCTACTCTTCATCCCCAACAATAGTCAGGGATTTATTTTCCCAAACAAAGATACACTTCAATAACATTTCACATTCATACAGCATAGCATATGCATACAAAATGCATATAACACGATCTCATTTATTTTGAGAATATCATTACGCAATACATTTTATACATCATGACATTGCATATAACTAACTATTTACCTTTTTCAGGAAAGATCAATCAACAGGCCGATATCATCAAAGTCCTCAAAACATATTATAGGTCACTCCTTGAAACAAAACAAGGGCAAATATCTACATGATGGTCACTCCCTTCAAACATCCGCTTACTCATATTAAGTCGACCAAAGATTTATTCAGATACTTCTCTCAGTAGACCTTTTTCTGGCTCAAATTAAATCGACCAAAGATTTATTCTGATACTTCTCTTAGTTAAAGATTTAAAAACATCTGGTGGATCAGATTAAATCAACCAAAGATTTATTCTAATACTTCTCTCAGTAGACCTTTTTCTGGATTAGATTAAATCGACCAAAGATTTATTCTGGTACTTCTCTCAGTTAAAGATTTAAAAACATATGCTGGCTCAGATTAAATTGACCAAAGATTTATTTTGATACTTCTCTCAGTAGACCTTTTTCTGGCTCAGATTAAATCGACCAAAGATTTATTTTGATACTTCTCTCAGTAGACCTTTTTCTGGATCAAATTAAATCAACCAAAGATTTATTTTGATACTTCTCTCAGTTAAAGATTTAAAAACATTTGTTGGCTCAGATTAAATCGACCAAAGATTTGTTCTGATACTTCTCTCAATAGACCTTTTATGGATCAAATTAAATCGACCAAAGGTTTATTCTGATATTTCTCTCAGTTAAAGATTTTAAAACATCTGTTGGCTCAGATTAAATTGACCAAATATTTATTCTGATACTTATCTCAGTAGACCTTTTTCTGGCTCAGATTAAATCGACCAAAGATTTATTCTGATACTTCTCTCAGTTAAAGATTTAAAGACATCTGCTGGTTCAACGTAAATCAACCAAAGATTTATTTCCGATACTTTTTCCAGCAGAAACTTTTATGGCTCAGTTTATATCGACTAAAGATTTATTTTGATTCTTTTCCAGTTAAAGACGGACGCAAATATCTTCTGGTTTAGTTTTAAATTGACCAAAGATTTATTCTGATACTTTTCCAAGAGACACTTTTTCTAGTTCAGTAAATCGACTAAAGATTTATTCTGATTCTTTTCTAGTTAAAGACGGACGCAGGCATCTTCTGGTTTATTTTAAATCGACTAAATATTTATTCTGATTCTTTTCCAATTAAAGACGGACACAAACATCTTCTTGCTCAGTTTAAATCAAGCATAGATTTATTCTGTTGCTCCTCAGATACAGTCGAGCGTAGACTCATTCTGATATTTATATCAACATTTACTTTGGATGAAATCTTTAAGCCCATCTCCGACAACTCTCTATCATCTTTAGAATCGGTATCTTTAAGCCCATTCCTGGTATAATCAACAAACAATTTTACTTCATTCACAAACGAGTGCACATTTCTAGGCACTTAAGTGTTTAATCATCTTTCACCTTCAAGTCACGAATGGAGGACAAGCCAATCTAACTCTTCAGGTTTAAGAAGATTGAACAGGGGAAGCTGTTGTACCCAAAAATTTCCCTCTCTTTTCTCAAGATATTTGCCCTCCCTCCCCTATTGATGTAATAGCTTAGTATTTTTATTTTCCGTAATTTAATGCTTTATATATAAATGCTAGTAAATTAGGGTTTGTATGGAAAGATAAAATCAATGCTTAGAAAACCCTAATTCAAAGACAAAACAATGCATGTAAATTAATACACTTGCACACTTACACCCTTAGGGTAAATCCACTTTGTTGCCTTATGAAAATGGCCACATTATGCATGTAGGGTATCTTAGCAAAAGCAATCAAAAAATACAAGATTGTAGTCCCTCGATGACGCTATCAAAGTTTCCTTTCAAAAATGATCTTAGTCCCTAAAGAAAATGCTAAGATATCTTACAATATTTCTAATCATGGCTATACGATGACCCGCGCCCGTCCCTTTACATCCAAAGATAGGGTTTCTTACCAAATCAATGGTAAGATAACAATGTCAAAGGAAAGAGGAAATAAACATGAAAGACTTTTGAGTAGGTAGAATGTTCCTAGTTGCTTGCTCATTTTCAAACCAAAACATCCTTTCTATTTTCAAAACAAACACCAACACTTTCAAAACACCTTTCAAAACACCTTTCAAACTTGAACATTTTCAAAAGATCAACACTTTATATACATTCTTACAAACGAGAATCATTACAAAGTTTGCCTAAACGATGGTGCCTTTTCAAAATACTTTCAAAAACCACACAAAGCACATTTTCAAACAAAAGCAAGTGATCTAGCAAGCAACTAAGAGCCCGTAGATAACTACGGATGAAAAGGGTGCCAATACCTTCCCTTTTCATAATTTACTCCCCGAACTCAAGAAAACATCTCAAAGGTCTTTCCTGTTCTTTTCAGCCTTTCCTTTGGGATAAAAGAAAAGTCGGTGGCGACTCTTGCTAACCGCAACATTTGCAATCAAACGCAAAACAAACAAGTCAGTTCTTCCACCGTGTTACACCATCAAATACATATTTGAGAGCCAACTCTCTCCGGAAGAATAGCCATATGGAAAATGGTCTTAACAGAATATGACATTCAGTACACCACTCAGAAATCAATCAAAGGAAGTATACTGGCAGACCATTTGGCCCATCAAGCTGTAGACGACTACTAGTTTATGAATTTCGAGTTCCCGAACGAGAATATTATGCTAGTAATGGATTGTGAAGAACTTGGACCATATGAAGGACCTGAGCTAGGATCCCTATGGACTATGGTTTTTGATGGAGCTTCTAACGCACTTGGAAATGGAATTGGTGTTGTACTTATCTTTCCCCAGCGTTTTCATATACCCTTTACTGCCAAACTTTGCTTTGACTGTACCTACAACATGGTCGAATATGAAGCGTGCATCATAGGCATCAGAGCTACTATTGACTTAAGGATTAAGTTCTTGAATGTATATGGGGACTCAGCCCTGGTAATGAGTCAGATTAAGGGAGAATGGGATACAAAGCACCCAAATCTTATTCCTCATAGAGATCATGTGCTTACCTTAATCCCGCACTTCAAGGAAATAACTTTTGAGCATATCCCACGAGAAGAGAACTAGTTGGCAGACGCACATTAGCAACCATTTCTTCTATGTTTAAAGTCAGGTGGGATAACGAGGCTCCCAGAATTACCAATAAGAGGTTAGACGAACCGACACATTGCTATGAATTTGACACTGACAAAGTAGAAGAGGAGCATTGGTTTCATGAAGTGAAAAGATACCTTGAGGCTCAAGAGTACCCCTAGGGGACATCTATCAACGACAAGAAATTCCTACGGAGGTTCCAAGCCAAGTTCTTCCTGAGTAACGGGGCTCTGTACAAACCTAATCATGAGTCTAATCCGCTTCGCTGTGTAGAGAAGAAGGAAGTGAAGAAAATAATGGAAGATATACACGAAGGTATCATTGGCACTCACTCCAGTGGACATACGATGGCTAAAAAGATTTTGAGAGCGGGTTACCATTGGTCAACTATGGAAACTGATTGCCACCACCACTTACGAACTTGTCACAAATGCCAGATCTATGCTAACAAAGTACACATGCCTCCAGTACCTCTGAATGTCTTGACCGATTCTTGGTAATTTGCAATGTGGGGCATTGATATGATTGGATAGATCAAGCCTACTACTTCTAATGGACATCGTCTCATCCTCGTTGCCATCGATTACTTTACAAAGTGGGTTAAAGTGGCCTCATTTGCCTCTATTACCAAGAATGTCATCTCCCAATTTATTAAGCACAAACTTATATGTCGGTATGGCATCCCCAAAAGGATTATCACAAAAAATGGTACTAATATTAACAATACTATAATCACGGAACTATGCATGCAATTCAATATCAAGCACCACAACTCTTCTCTGTATCGACCGAAGATGAATGGCACAGTGGAAGCCGCCAATAAGAAGATTAAGAAAATTATACAGAAGATGATGGTGACATATAAAGATTGGCACGAGATGTTACCATTTGATCTTCATGGTTATCATACTTCAGCTTGAACATTAACTAGGGCAACCCTATTCTCTCTGGTCTACGGTATGGAAGTTGTCCTACCTGTGAAATTAAAATTCCTTCTATAAGAATCATGAAAGATGCAGATTTGGACGAAGATGAATTGATTCAGACTAGGATGGACCATTTGAATTTAATTGACGAGAAAAGGTTGGTGGTTGTTTGTCACAGTCAGATGTATCAGAAGCGTATGATCAAAGCCTTTAACAAGAAAGTCAAGCATAGGGTATATCAGGATGATGACTTGGTAATAAAGCACATCATTCTACCGTAAGGTGACCCTAGGGGAAAATGGACACCCACCTACGAAGGGCCATTTGTAATCAAGAAGATATTTTATGGTGGCGCTATGATACTGACCCTAGGGGCAAACCTCAATGAGTGTAGTATCGAGTATCTACCAACTTTGGACTGCACCAAAGTCGGTCATATCACTACATTCTAAAGGCCAAATTGGTCAAGTAAAGGTTCTAAAAGTTCATTAGTGCTTCATGACATCACTCAACGACCCCATATTCTATTTGATTAACTTAAAGGCTACTGGTACCCACAAATAAGTCGCACTAACATAGATATCGCTTAGACCATGTCGGTATACCCTGCACAGTTTCCATAATGTATTGCTACTTACCTATAATGTGTCCCAAATCCGGGTAGAGGATTCAAACCCAAACAAAGAACCATAATGTAAAGCAAGCAAATCAAACAATGTAAGCAAGTAAATGTGATCTAGCCCTAAGGTAACCCCACATTTTAGAATATTCCCCAGCAGAGTTGCTAGTTCTGTGATACAGTGGGAGAACTGACTTGGGTGTTTTGCGTTTGATTGCAAATGTTGCGGTTAGCAAGAGTCGCCACCGACTTTTCTTTTATCCAAAAGGAAAGGTGAAAAAGCACAGGAAAGACCTTTGATATTTGTTTCTTGAGTTCGGGAGGTAGATTATGAAAAGGGAAGGTATTAGCACCCTTTTCATCCATGGTTTTCCATGGGCTCTTAGTTACTTGCTAGATCACTTGCTTTTGTTTGAAATTGTGCTTTGTGTGGTTTTTGAAAGTATTTTGTAAAGAGGCCGTCGTTTAGGCAATCTTTGTAATGATTCTCGTTCGTAAGAATGTATATAAAGATGTTGATCTTTTGAAAATATTTTCAAGTTTGTAAGATGTTTGAAAATGTGTGTGATTGTTTTGAAAATAGAAAGGATGTTTATTTTGAAATGAAGCATGTAATTAGGAGCAATCTATCTATTCAAATGTCTTTCTTGTTCATTTCCGTTTCCTTTGACATTGTTGTCTTACTATTGATTTGGTAAGCAACCCTATCTTTGGATGTAAACGGGACGGGCGTGGGTCATCGTATAACCATTATTAGAAATATTGAAAGGCATCTTAGCATTCTCTTTTAGGGACTAAGATCATTTGTAAGGCAACTTAGATAGCGTCATCGGGGGACTATGATCTTGTATTCGTTTGTTTTTTGCTAAGATACCTCAAATGCGTAATATGGCCATTTTGTAAGGCAACCAAGTGGGTTTTACCATAGGGGTGCTTGTGTGCAAGTGTATTGTTTTCATGCTTACTTTTGTCTTGAATTAATGTTTTCTATTTGATTGATTTTATTCTTTCCATACAAACCCTAATTACTAGCATGTGAATATAAAGCATTTAAATTGCAGAAAATAAAAATACTAAGCTATTACATGATTTGTGGGAAGGGGGTGTACAAAGTATAAATGGGGATTGCAAGAAATTAAAACCCTAATTAGTCTATTACAACCATATTGAATTGATATGAATATACAAGGAATTTACCTAAATACAAGGTATAAAAATGAATGAATGTACAAGGATGCAAAATGTAAAGAAAATGAATTTTTGTTTGATTTTCATAAAAAGATTCTGTCTTAACCTAATTTAAAGAAAAATGGTTAATTTTAAGTTTGGATTTATTTAGAAAAAATATTTTAAAAGAAAGCCTAGTTCTATTAATCAATCAAAAGAAAATAATTTAAGGAAAGTATTTTTTGGCATTTTTTATCTTGAAAATATTTATAGCATTACAAATATTTTTAGTCCTTTTTTGACATTTAAATAATATATTTTTAAATGGTGTGAAGAAAAATAAATAAATAATACAATATTAATTAATTTTATAAGGTTTACTTAAATAAATAAATAAAGTATGAAGAATAAAAATTATTTTTATTTATAGAAAAATAAAATAAAATATATCAAAATATAAAATATCTTCTTTTTTTGCATTTTTATCATTTTTTAGTATTTAGAAAATATATTTGTGAAAATAAGTAAAATAAAAAAATGAAGAAATAAAATTGAATTGGGCCAGGGTGCAAATATGAAACAGGGGGGGAGATTAGAAAAAAAGTCAGGCCTGGGATGGGGGAGGCCCATGCGCTAGAAGGAACAAAAAAATGTAAAATGAGTGGAAAAAAAGCAAAAGGCAGCGCACGCTGAGGCTCGAACCTATGGCCTTCTAATTACCAGCGCGCTGCCTTACCATTGGGGTGGCTATACATCCGTTAATACAAATGAAACAATAAATACATAAGGTAAAATGTCTCCATGACCTGTACTTCGTCTTCAACCTTCAACCAGCCGGACACCTGTATCTCATTCATTTCTCAATAAAAATAAAAAATGCAAACATGAAAGTTGTGCTATTTTTCCTCACGAATCCAACCATATAACTTATGTAAGCTAAAAGTCAAAGATGGAGATTAATTTTGCTGGTCCAAAATTGAAACCTAATTTTTTCAGAAAGTTCAAATATGAAATTCTCTACACACACTCAATATAAATGAAAACTATGGACATGGTTAGCTTTAGAGCAATGATATCTACATTTTTACTTCATAATGTATGCACAGATGATGCTTGTATCAAGATATTGAAGTTTGAAAACTCACCTCTTGAAGATGGATTCGTGTATGGAGTTTGAGTAAGCTTTGAGGTGCCCTAAGAATCTGTTTAGCTTGCCTGGACCTCCTCGAGTGTATTCCAACTCCTACTTTGCTTTGAAAGTCCCTGGATCTCCTTACTCAAGTCAACCTGCAAGCTTGATGTTTAAAAATGGTGAATAGTGATGGAGGGGTTACAGTCTTGAAACAGGGGCCTGGATCACTTGTGTATGATGTATGTAAGGTGTTTGAATGATTAAGAATCAAAACGCACGAGTGGAAATGGAGATGGAGAGTTTTGGCTCAAAACTATCAAGTTGAGCAGTCTTGTGCAGCAAGGGTGTTTGGGAGAGTTTTAGGATGCTTGAAATCATGCCTTAGCTTGAAATAAACTTGTTAATATGTATGGAAAAGATTATAGCACAAAATCACTCCAGGTTTTTGAGTTATAGGATTATGGCTCTATAACTTGCTTTTGAAGAAAAGTGAAATGACAAATCTCAAGTATTGCACAAGCATGCTCTGAGCTTTCTTAGGTCTTAGACACATTGCTTTTGGTTTATAGGAGTTATGTGTGCAGAAAGAACAAGTTAGAAGCTCAAGACAAGTTGACTTTGTGATTAAAGCAACTTTTCAAGAATGGAATGGTAGCTTTCTTCCAAAAATGGCAAATTGGCTTGGACAATGCTTGGAACACTTGGATAATAGCTCAAAAGCAAGTGTAATATTCTGATTATGGAGATATCTTGAGGTTTAGAAGCCTGCAAAACAAGATTGTTCAGCATAGGTTTGAAATTGGATTCTTGTTCATCACAAAATGCCTTGTAACTCAAGTGATAAAACACCAACTTTATCTCTTCGATTCTCCCTACTCAAGAATGATCTCAAGGAGTTATTTAACATTTTGGAAAGCTTGCAATGTTCTCTACAACACATATTTGAATTTCATTTGAAGATTCCCCTTGGAACTATATGAAAAAGTGCCATGAAGTTGAGTCAAAATCCTGACCAAATTAGGACAAATTTTCACTAAGTGTTTAGTTTCATGATCCTATGTTCTTGGAATTATAACTTGAGATCCAAGCACTTTTGGAATAAGTTGTGTGAAGTAAAGCTGTAGATTTCATGGAGATCTACAACTTTCATGTTGGGAGTTTCTCTTGAATCATCTTGTATCATGGTGAAAATTTGGCTCAAAGTTATGAAAAAAACATGAATTTTTAACACTTAGAAAAATTTCTAAGTTTAGAAATTTTGACTTTTTCAAAATGAAATCTCGACTTTTTGATTTCTTGATGAATAAGTTTCATATTTTAACATTTTTTGATGAATTATGATCCTTGGCACTTGAATTTGACCAAAAAGTCAAAGTTTGACTTTTCAGTATACAATTGACTTTTGATCAGTTGACTGCAAAATTCATTTGTCTATCCAATGGGCTTGCAATGTTTTGAACCATGTAATTAGGTCAAAATGATTCAAAAGGACTCTTGAGATCATGCCTTAAACCAATTGACCATTTTCTAGGTCAAAAACTAGAAATTGCCCTTTCCTAGTCAAAACCCCAATTTTGACCATTTTGCCCTTTTGGGGATTTGATCAAATATCTTGAGGAATTATGGCCCAAACTTGATCAAATGATACATATGGGTTTAAAATGTTGATGTGGGTCAAAAATTATGATATTTGACTATAAATTGACCATGGTTGACTTTTCCCCAATACAATTGATTTTTAGGTCAACTGTTCAATTGATTGATCAAAAGTGTGATCCAAGGCTTGAAACTTGACGTGAGTAATCTTGGGGGTCCATAATGGTCCATGAAAGTCATATGAATCATTTATAGTTAAAAAATCCTTGTGAAAATTCAAACCCTAATTTTGGTCATCAGTGCCTAAGGAGGTGTCTTGTGCTGATCAAACCCTAGTGCAGTTTTGAGCCCAAGGAGATCTTGTGAGCAAATTATTGACAAGTGAGAGAGAAAATTTTGGGGTACAACAATAGGAATAATCATTTTATTAAGACTCTAGGAGTTGGGATAGCACCCAAGTCATCCATAAATCTCCACAGAGAAATCCCCACAGAGTTATCTTCGCAAGCTCATTCTTGACAAAGATACATTCCCACTAAGTCCAATATTCTTTCAAGACAAGAATTGGGGAATCTTCCAGCAATTAACCTAATCAAACTCCCCAGAAGATCCCCTAGGGGATAAAGGAGTATGATCTTTTCCCCGGCAATGTCGCCAACCTACAGAGCCCTAATCCTCATCAAATATTATGTCATCAACACATTTAAGAGAAATTCTCTTCCCCAACTGAGTTTATTTCTCTAAAACTAAAAACCCCTGCAGAATTATCTTCTCTTGTAGTGCACATTTCCGAGGCAGAATATATTTCTCCAGCAAGGTTCACTCCCTTAGTAGAGTATATTTCTTCAGCAGGGTTTACTTCCCCAACAAATTCAGTCTCCCCTTCTTGAGTCTATTCCTATGACTACTATAAATCACCGGTAAAATTCCTCTCTCTAGCGAAGGACAGTCCAGGCTGCTATCCCCAAAGAGTTTCTATGGAATTTAAAACCAAAGCAGATATCGTTTAACCTTGTCCTCCCCAGACAAGTCGGCATCCATATCAAAAACTCGGTCAGACAGCACCTCAGAAGGTTATCTATCTCTTTTATCCCCAGTCAGCGTATAAGAATTAAATTCCCCAGTAGAGCGATGAACGACCAATATTCCTGAACTCTTCTCCCCAAGAAGAAGTCAAAATCCCCAACAGAGTATCCTCAAACAGAAAGCAGAAATTCCCAGTGGATACATTCTAAACAAGATTGAAGATTACACCTATTCTTCATCCCCAACGACCATCAGGGATTCATTTCCCAGTCAAGGATGTTATACAAAGTTACAAATATGCTTCAACAACATCTCACATTCATACATCATTTACAAAATATCATAGCATATGCATACGACACACATATGGAATTCTCATTTAATTTGAGAACATCATTATGCAAGCATTACATACATCATGACATTGCATAAAGACTAACCTCGCCTTTTTCAGGTAAAGTCTACAAACAGACGAATATCATCAATTATTCTCAAACAGGTCACAGATTAAGTCCCGAAATAAGACGGGGCAACTATCTATATGACGAGACACAGATTAATTCCTAAAACAAGACAGGGCAACTATATGTGAAAACAAATTGTAGATAAAATCCTGAAACAGGACAGGGAACTATCTACATGAACATGTTGAAGATTAACTCCAAGAACAGGACAGGGAAACTATCTTTCTATCTTTATCACCAGGTGGTATGAATTCCCGAAATAGGATGGGTTTACCAACAAAAACAGACTGTAGATCAATTCCCGAAACAAGACGGGGAAACTATCTACATGACAAACGCTTCATTTCAAAGACTGAATTCTGAAAGCATCTTCCTCAGAGGTTTATTCTGACAAGAAGCTACTTAAGCACCTTCCCCAGAGATTCCTTCTGGAAAGAATCCTTCAGATACAGTCAAGCGTAGACTCATTCTGATACTTCTATCAATGAATACTTTGGACGACATCTATAAGCCCATCTTTGACGACATTTTGTCACTTCTCTGAATGGCATATTTAAGCCCATTCAAGCAATATCATCCATCAATGATGTTACTTTTTGCACATGCGAGTGCAAATTTCTGGGCACTTAGGTGTTCAATCATCTTCTACCTTCAGATCACGAATGGTGAACATGCTAATCTAACTCTTCAGGTTTAAGAAGATTGAATAGGGGAATCTGTTGTACCCCAAAATTTCCTCTCTCACTTTATTCAAGACATCCTCCTAGGGTTCCCAAGTGCTCAAGGTTGCTCAAGAATTGATCAGACAAATTATCCTCCTAAGCAAAGAATCCACAACTAGGGTTTTACTCTTCCCAAGTAAGTTTGGGTTTCAAATGTCTTAAATGTAATTCATGGTCTCTTATATGTCTCCAAGAAAGCTCATACCAAGTTTCAGGCCTTGCACCATAAGTTTGCTTAGTCAATGGTTCAGATGACTGAATATAAACTATATTGGGTAAAAAGTCAATTGTGGTCAACATACAGTCAAACTTTAAGATTTTTTGTCAACCTAAATATGTTGAAATCTTATTCATCATTTTATCAAGGGTTGATCATGATTCCTCAAGAAAAATCCTCAAATCATCAAAAGTCAAAAGTTGCCAAATTAGGGTTTCCTTAGGAGAAGTCCACTAAACTTTGACCAAGAATAACTTTCACATGCTTCATCAGTTTTGTCCCACTCAAGTCTCATTTTGAAGGAAATTAAATTATCTACAACTTTGTCTCTCTAAGCCCAAGTCTAAAAAATGCTTCATTTGAGAGATATGAGCCAATACATTACAAGTCATTTAAAAAATCAACAAAAAGACACTTTTTGTCAAGGAAACTTACATAAGATATATCTTCAAAATAAAAAACAATAAACATATATATTGTAGAGGAAACATTGGGATTTCCAAAAAGTCCAAGATCACTTTCAAAGGATGAAAATTGAGAGAGTTATTACCAGTGCAAGTTGGGAAATTTTGAGCAAATGCATTAAGTTCAAATTGAGTAAGCTTGATATTTTGGACTATTGGGCCATTGTTTTAAGGTCCAAATGTGCTCTATACTTCTTATACACCTAAAACCTTGTTCATGCATCCCTTGAACTATTTTATTTTAATTATTTTGATTTATGCATTAATATTTCAAAAATAAATAAGATAAAATATATGCCTTTCTTACATAAAGACCAAACCCATATCTTTGACCTAATTTGTCCTATATATTCCCATTCATTCTCATATAAAGACACAAAAAAATATTGCCTCAAAACTTGTAAAAAATATTCAAACATTTCAAGAACCATAAAAACTTGAAACCCTTATCACAAGCCCTTTCACTACAAACAACCACTCCATTCATTTCCAGCAATCATATAGGGTAAGATTGGATCAAGTTTGATTGTCCAAAACACATAAAAATACCATTACATGGCATTTCCATTTCCATACTCTCACAAAATTCATATCTTGATTTTCTATTTGCTTTAACATATACTAATGTCACTAATGTGTTCATGAGGTTTGGTAGTGCAGGATAGAACAATCATGGAGTTCCCATGCAATCAGAATCGTGAATCACCATATTTGTACTGATCCATGCATTTTTCACCATAACTCAAAATCCCTTGCGATTTATGCCAAGATAACTATTTCATTGGATTTGTAGCCCTCTATTTATGGGGGTAGGGTCACTTTGGATTACTAATTTTGGGTTATTTTGCAGGTTTGGCAAAAGAAGGAAACCAGAGAAGACGACCGGAGCTAGGGCTCCGGCGCCTCTCCAGTTCAGGAAAAAATATTATATTATATATTTATTGTTTGATCTAAGTTAATGTATGTATCACCTCCCCATCAATTGAAGCGCACGCGTTAGGGCATTGGTATCAAAGGGCATGGGTTTGATCTAGCCTTTTGTTATTATTTTCTTTATATTTTCACATTTTTCAAGATTGAGTACACAACACGCTGGAGCTGTTTGCTATCACCAAGGTGCGCACTTGGCCTAGTGGTGAAGGTGTTGGCTGAGGGTACCAAGGGTGTGGGTTCAACACCCACCCCTACCATTTGGTTTATTTATTTTACAAATCCTCTTTTTCTTACTCTTTCTTTTCTTTTCTTTTTTTTACAAAAAAACTTTTTTCAAAACCCTAACATTTTCACAAACCCTAATTAATTTTTAGGTTTTTATTTAATTAACCCTAATTAATTTTAGGTTTTCATTTAATTAATTAACTTATTTTTTAGGTTTTTCACTAAACTTTCTTTTAATAAAAATCAATTTAGGGTTGCTGAATTAATTAATTTTTTTTCTTAATTAAAACTAATTAGGTTTTTTAGATTAATCATCAAACTTTTCTATCAAACAATCATAAGACGATTTCCTTTTCCTTTTGCTTCGTATATTTTTATCATCTTCTCATTTTTCCAATTATGTATCTGTTTACGGTTTGTAATAGTTTAATTAGGGTTTTACCTTTTTCCCCTCATTTTACTATTTGTACCCCCATTCCTGAAGCCTTGTAATAGCGTAGGATTTTACTTTCTGCATTTATCGCTTTCCTTATAATTGTTTAGCTATAGGGTTTGCATGGCAAGATTAAAAACAATCGTAGAAAACCCTAATTTCAAGATAAATCAACTAAAATAAAAACACTCTTCACACGCGCACCTCTAGGGTAACCTCACTTGTTGCCTCGGAACAAACGTAGTCACATCCCTCAAACGTGGGGACGCTTTAGCACTGTCCCTCGAATAAAAAGATTGTAGTCCCTTGATGACCCTTCGAATGTTGCCTTCAGTAAACGATCTAGTCCCTTACGATAAAATTGCTAAAGCACCCCTACGAGTTGCCTTTATGACTGTATGATAACCCACACTTGTCCCTTCACATCCAATGATAAGGCTTCCTACTAACTAATGGTAGGATATCACTATCTAAAGGAGGAGGAAAAGAACGATAAATACTTTGAGTAGGTAGATAGCTCGTAATTGCTTGCTCATAAGCAAAACAAAAACATTTCTCATAATCACACTCTCAAAATATTTTCAAACAAACACTTTGTACGCATTTTTAACCAATACAAGAATCATTACAAAGTTGCCTTACTGTTGGCATTTTTTCAAAATATTTTTTCAAAACACACACAGAATTTTCAAAAGTGAGCTAGCGATTAAGAGCCCGTAGATGACTATGGTTGAAAAGGGTGCTAACACCTTCCCTTTCATAACCTACCCCCCGAACTCAATAAATCTCAAAGGTCTTTCCTGTTCTTTTCACCCTTTACTTATTAGATAAAAGAAAATTCGGTGGCTACTCTTTCTATCTGTAACATTTGCGATAAAACGCAAAACCAAGTTAGTTCTCCCACCGTATTACACTACCCAAATATTCCCAGGATGATGGTTCAGTCCTTGGTTTGGATGAAAACCACGGAAAAATGAAAACCAAGAGTAGAATTTTGTGATCCTCCTCTTGGTTTGATGTTTGTCTATTTATAAGCCAATTATTTTAGGTCAACAAATGTGGTATGGAACCATATGTAATTATGGCATGATTTCTTTTGAAAATCAATTAAAAACCTTCCAAAATAAGTGAAACTCTTCCCATATTAAGGCAACACGGTTTTGGCAAGTTGGATATGTGTTCTTGGGCCTCAAATATGATCCAAAACCAAGCCCACATGCCTTGGTCTATCATTTGTTATTTAATTTAATTTATTTTGTAGTTAATTGAATAAAAATCAAAATAAATATAAATAAAAAAAAGCATGGTAAGGTATGAATGAGTTAAGGAGTCATATAAAATGTCATGAACATGTTTATACCTTGGAAGATAGGTCCACTAGTCCAAAATTTCAAAATTGCTCAATTGAGGTTTCATGCATTTCTCAAAAATCTCTCAACTTGCAACAATCATATCTCACTCAATTTTTGTCATATGAAAGTTATCTTTTACTTTTTGGAAAGATCAAGATGTCCCCTACAACTCTCATGTTGGTCACTTTTTCATTTGAAGTCTTTAACTTGATGTAAATTTCTTTAACAAAATATGTCTTTTTGTTGACTTTCAAAATGACCTGTAATGTTTTGGCTCATATCTCTCAAATGAAGCATTTTTGGCCTTGAGCTTAGAGAGACAAAGTTGTAAAGAATTAAATTTACAACAAAATGGGTTTTGGTTGAGATTTTTTTGATGAAGAATGTGAAAGTTATGCTTGGTAAAAGTTCAGTTGACTTCTCCTAAAGAAAACCCTAATTTAGCAATTTTTGACTATTAATGGATTTTGAGTTTTCTTGATGAATCATGATCAAACCTTGATAAAATGATGAATGTGACTTCAAAATCTTGATGTTGACCAAAAATCTTGAGTTTTGACTGTATGTTGACCATAATTGACTTTTTATCCAATACAATTGATTTTCAATCATCTAAGCAATTGATTGAGCAAACTTGTGATGCAAGGCTTGGAACTTGTCATGAGGGTACCTTGAAGCATATGAGGAACCATGAAACTCACTTGAGGAATTAGAAGCTCAATTTTCTTTGAGAAACACAAAACCCTAATTGTAGGCCATTACTTAAGAGAGATGCTTGTATGTTCATACTCTTGAGTACTTTTGAGCAATTGAGAATGCTAGGAGCATGAGGCGGTATCTTGAATCAATTGTCTTCAAAAATGGAAGGGCAAATTTTGGGGTACAACAGCTGCCCCTGTTCAATCTTCTTAAACCCGAAGAGTTAGATTGGCATGTCCTCCATTCGTGATCTGAAGGTGGAAAAGGATTGAACACTTCAGTGCCCAGAAATTTACACTCAAATGTGCACGAAGTGACACTGTTGGTTGATTATACTGCTTGGATGGACTTAAAGATTCCATTCGGAGAGGTGATAGAATATCGTTAGGATGGGCTTACAGATGCCATCCAAAGTAACCGTTGATAGGAGTATCATAATGAGTCTATGTCTGACTGTATATGAAGAATGTTTTTCAAAAGGAAAATGCTTGCCAAAATTCAATCTTTGGGGGAAATGTTTTTCAGAATAAACTTCTGAAGGGGAATGCTCGTCAGAATTCAGTGAAGGAAATCATTTGGTCATGCAGATAGTCGCCCGGTCCTGTTTTGGGAATTGATCTATAATCTATTTTTTGTTAGTAAACCCATCCTGTTTTAGGAATTCATACCGCTTGGTCATATAGATAGTTACCCCATCTTGTTTTGGGAATTAATCTGCAACTTTTTTTTGTTGGTAAACCCGTCATGTTTCAGGAATTCATACCTCCTGATCATATAGATAGTTTTCCCGTCCCATTTTAGGAATTAATCAGCGACCTAGTTTTTTGTTGTTAAACCCATGCTGTTTTGGGAATTCACACCGCTTGGTCATATAGATAGTTACCCTGTCCTATTTCGGGAATTAATTTGTGACCTGTTTTTTGGTTGGGAAACCCGTCTTGTTTTGGAAATTCATATCGGCTGGTCATATAAATAGTTGCCCTGTCCTGTTTCGGGAATTAATCTCTGACCTGTTTGAAAATTACTGATGATATTCGTCTGTTTGCAAACTTTAATAGAAAAGACAAAATTAGCTTTATGCAATATCATGATGTATGTAATACATTGCATAATGATGCTCTCAAATTAAATGAGAATGTTATATGCGTTTCGGTATGCATATACTATGATGTATTATGAAATGATGTATGGATGTAATATGTAGTTGAAGTGTATCAGTAGCTCCTTGTAACAATGTCTAGCTGGGGAAAATAAATCTCGGACTGTTGTTAGGGATGAAGAAAGTGATTCTTCAATTTCTTCTAGTAATAATTTTGCTGGGGATTCTCGCTTTCTATTTAAGGATATTTCGCTGGGGGTCTTCGACTTCTGCTTGGGGATAGAGGAATTTAATGAGAGTCAGTCGTTTGCCATTATTTTAGTTGAAGGATTTGATTCTTACTTTAATACGGTGGTAGAATCGACTATTATACTGGTTTTGCATTTGTGTTCGCAAATGTTGCGGTACGCAAGAGTTGCCACAGACTTTTCTTTTATCCAAATTAAGGAAAGGGTGAAAAGAACATAAAAAGACCTTTTCGAGAATTTTCTGAGTAAGGGAGGTAGATTATGGAAAGGGAATGTGTTAACACCCTTTCTATTCGTAGTTTTCTACGGGCTCTTAGATTCTTAGCTCATTTTTTAAATACCTTATGCTTTATGTTTTGAAAAAGTAGTTTGAAAATTCCTTAGTGCGGAGATTCGCTTTATGATAACTCTTGTATCAGTCCTCAAGAGTGTTAATAAAGCGAATGTTTTTGAAAGTTGTTTTTGAAATATGTAAGTGTGAAAATTTGTTTTTTGAGCAAGCATCTATGAACTATCTACTTATACTCGAAAAGGTCCGTTCTTTTCCTCATATCCTTTAGACAGTGCTATCCTACTATTAGTGACTAGGTAGCCTTATCGTTGGATGTATGAGGGACATTCAAAGGGACGTATAGTCATAAAGGAAACATATGGAGATGCTTTAGAAATTTTGTTTAAGGGACGAGATCATTTACCGAAAAGAAACACTGTAGGGTCATCGAGGGACTATGATCTTTTGAATTATGGGTCTTTGCTAAAGCGTCCCCGTTTCGAGGGACATGACTGTTTTTCTGAAGGCAACCGAAGTGGGCATACTCTAGAGGTGTATATGTGCATGTGTGTTATGTTAAGTTATTTTAGTCTTGAGTTATGTTTGCTAACGTTTTATTATTGATCTTGTCATGCAATCCTATTAGGCATACATCTAAGCAGTTAATATATACAGGAATTAAAAGTGCGGAAATGTAAATCCTACACTATTACTTGGATTTGGAGATTAATTACATGTCCAAAAACTTGGAAAAATGAAGAAAAGCGGTAAATAGTCCTAGTTAATTTCTATTACATCCCATGAGCAGTTACAGTAATATGAAAAGTGTGATAAATAAATACGCGCGAATTGAGAAAATGTCTAAAAATCCTAGGGAAAGGAAATATTTTGTTTGTTTTTATTTATTTTAAGAAAATAAAGTCTAAGTCTATTTAATTTTAATTTTAAGAAAGATGTTAAAGTAATTAGATTAATTAGTTAACAAAAATAATTTTAATTGAAAAAAAGACTAGACCTAATTTTTGTGATTTTGTTTATTGTTAATTAAAAAACAGAGATTAAGAAAGGAGTAAGTAACACAAAAAGTAGAAATGCAAGAGAACAAGTCTTTCGATCTAGAGGAAAAGTTAGCTTTCGATCATGAAGAGGAAGCTTTCAATCCAATGAATGGTGATTGTCTTTCGATCCAATAAAGAGGCAGTTTTCGACCCAATGAATGGTGATTGTCTTTCGATCCCAGGGGGCAAACTGCTTTTCAATCCATATCTGCAAGACAAGCATTATAAAAATAAAGATGCAGGACCTGGGTATCGAACCCAGGTCCTTCGATCCTGTGCGCGTTGGTTTGCTCAGGCTTGATCTGCAGTACAAGCATTAGAAAAAGAAACCAATACAAACCTGGATGTTGAACCCTGGTCCTTCCCCTGCACACACACCTGCAAGTTTGATCAAATGCTAGATCGAACGTATGATCATATCCTAAATCCAAATCTGGGGTTAAAATTGGAAAAAGATTCCTGTATCACCTAGTTTGAAGCCTGGCTGCTTCGAAGCCTTAAAATGGCACGCAAGGACCGGTGGGTTTGGTGCATGACTTTTAGGTGTGCTTCACGCTTGGTAGAGAGATGGTATTCGTTTGGACTTGGAGAAGCCTGCAAAGTGTGTTTTTATTTTGACAACTTTGCTGGATTTTGAGAATTTTTAGTATTCTTCTCTTAGGCCGTGTATGCGTGTATGAGGCAGTATGTCCGTCTGTTTTGCTTCTGATTTGGTCTGGTATTTATATGGGTGAATTAGGTTAACCAAAACATGTACAAAATCTTAGTTACTTATGACAGAATATGGGACTTTCAATTTGTATCAAAAGTTGCCATTTTGATCCTTTTCTTGCCATCTTCGAAGCATAATGTACCTAAACATGTTATGGTTTTGGTGTCTTGTTCGAATTTGGGCCTCAATCTAACCAGTACAAACCCAACAAACTTCATCCTAATAGGCCTCTTTGATTTGCCTGATTCTTTCGATAGGCTCCCAATCTTTGCTCTTTTAGGTGGCCATTCAAAGTGACTTTGGGGCTGGTCGAAGATTCATTCTTCTTTCTTCGATTTCCCTTAATTTGGGCCAATCGAAGACTTACCTTATGGTCTGGTCGAAGCTTCATTCTTCCTTCTTCGATTTCCCTAAATTTGGGCCAATCGAAATGTCAACTTATTGATATGCTTATAAAAAGACATCTTGTTCTGATATGCCAATCGAAGGACACTTTGTTGACATTCCTTCTAAGTACACCTTACCTTTGCTCTTCGATTGGCTATGACTCACTCCTCCTGGTTCCTTCGATTGGGCCCATCTATTTGCCTTAGCTGCTTGATTATGGAAAACTCAAATAGCCCAAACGAGAGCTTCATTCTGGCCAGTCGAAGCCTCTTTTATCACTTCCTTCGAATGGCATTGCGCAGGAGGCTTGGACCTGGAAACATGTAGGACCAAGACTCCTCATACGATAAACTTGCTTTCAATAATTATGTGTCTCCTTTGAATGGACCACCTATATATCCTTCGAATGGACTTTTTGTGTGTCTTTCGAATAGTCCACATGTACGCCTTGTGCTTTCTTCGAATGGGCCACCAATGTGTGTCCTTCAAATGGACCTTTGGAGTTCTCTTTCGAAGGGGTCATATTTTGTGTCATAGTGCAGAAACTGTGTTGAGGGGTCTTAGCCTTGTGCATTGAAAGCAAGCACAAATGAAGTTTTTGCCTTATGCATTGAAGGCAAACATAGAAGAAGCCTTTACCCTTGTGAATTCAAGACAAGTCTGAGGAAGCCTCTACCTTGTGGATCGAAGTCTAGTTGAAAGGAGCCTTTGACTTAGTGAATCTAAGGCAAGAATGAAGAGGCCTTTTCTTAGTGAGTCAAAGGTTGCATGTAGAGGCCTTTGCCTAGTGAGTTGAAGGTTACATGTAGAGGCCTTTTGCCTTGTGAATCAAAATAAACATGCAGGAGGCCACTGCTGGTGAATCGAAGGGAACTTGTAGAGGGTTCTTGCCTAAATGAAACTTGGACCAAGGCTGGCTCGAAGAGGAACCAACATGCAATCGAAGCTGGTGGGACAATGCTTGGTCGAAGGGTTTTAGATGCCCAATCGAAGCTTGTGAGACAAATATCACTCGAAGGGTTTTAAAAGCACAGTCGAAGCTACTTGTCTAGATGCAAATCGAAGACCCTTTTGTTCACCTGCCAATTGAAGGATATTATTGACATTCCTTTAAAGTACACTTTATTCAGATGCCAATCGAAAGACACATGACCATCATTCAAAAATTTCATTTTCTTTGAACAAGTGTTTGTAAACCGCCTATATAAGAGAAAACATTGGAAGACATAAGAGGGAAAATTTTGGGGTACAACAGCTGCCCCTGTTCAATATTCTTAAACTTGAGGATTTAGATTGGCCTCTCTGCCTTTCGTGATATAAAGGTGGAAGATGATTGAATACTAGAGTGCCCAGAAATTTGCACTCGCATGAAGTTACATTGATGACTGATGATGGCGGGAATTGGCTTACAGATGCCATTTGGAGAAGATGACTGAGAGTCGTCGGAGATGGGCTTAAATATGCCATCCAAAGTATATGCTGACTTCATAAATGGTCCCTTTATGGGTAATTCTTGCTCCTGCTATCTGAGGAGGACTCCGCTGGGGGATGTGGGTTTCTGTTGTTCTCATGCTTGAGGAAAACTCTGTGGAGAATAGAGTCTAAGAGCTTTAGTTGTCCAAGACTCTACTGAGGAGTTATCTCTGTACTGGAGAGATGAGAGTTTGCTGCTTTCTGGTTGAAATCCAGGTTTCACAGTAACTTGCTGGGGATAATGGAATTAATCGTTACTTGAAAATGTATTAGAAAGAGCATGTGCAGGGCTGTTTCAGGATGAGTTCGTGTTAGTTTGCATCTGGAGATATATGAGAAGGAGCCCATGTAAGAGTGCTTCGTCTGGTCATGTAGATAGTTTTCCTATCTGGTTTCAGGTGTTAATCTACAAATCAGTTGTTCACAGATAGTTGTCCTGTCTTGTTACAGGTATTAATCTGGAACTTGTTTTTTGTCGGTCATTGAGATAGTTGTCCTGTCTAGTTTCAGGTATTAATCTCTGCCCTGAGAAAGATAGTTTTCCTGGCTTGTTACAGGTATTAATCTTTAATCTTCTCATGTAGATAGTTTTCCTGGCTTATTACAGGTATTAATCCATAATCGATCGTCCACAGATAATTATCCTGGCTTATTACAGGTATTAATCTGGGACTTGTTTTTGTCGGTTGTTGAGATAGTTGTCCTGTTTGGTTTCAGGTATTAATATCTGACCTTAGAAAGAAAGATAGTTTTCCTGGCTTGTTACAGGTATTAATCTTCAATCTTCTCATGTATATAGTTTTCCTGGCTAGTTACAAGTATTAATCTATAGTCGGCCGTTCACAGATAGTTGTCCAGGCTTATTACATGTATTAATCTGGAACTTGAAAATTACCGATCATTGAGATAGTTGTCTTGTCTGGTTTCAGGTATTAATCTCTGACACGAGAAAGAAAGATAGTTTTCCTGGCTTGTTACATGTATTAATCTACAATCAGCCATCCACAAATAGTTTTACTGGCTTGGTACAGGTATTAATCTGGAACTTGAAAATTGTCGGTCATTGAGATAGTTGTCCTGTCTGGTTTCAGGTATTAATCTTTGACCCGAGAAAGAAAGATATTTTTCCTGGCTTGTTACAGGTATTAATCTTCAATCTCCTCCTATAGATAGTTTTCCTGGCTTATTACAGGTATTAATATACAATCAGTCGTCCATATATAGTTTTCCTGGCTTGTTACAGGTATTAATCTGGAACTTGAAAATGGTTGGTCGTGAGATAGTTGTCCTGTCTGGTTTCAGGTATTAATCTCTTACCTGAGAAATAAAGATAATTTTCCTGGCTTGTTACAGGTATAAATCTTCAATCTCCACAATGTATATAGTTTTCCTAGCTTTTTACAGATATTAATCTATAATCAGTCGTCCACAGATAGATTTCCTAGCTTGTTACAGGTATTAATCAGGGACTTGTTTTTGTCGGTCGTTGAGATAGTTATTCTGTCTGGTTTCAGGTATTAATCTCTGACCTTAGAAAGAAAGATAGTTTTCCTGGATTGTTACAGGTATTAATCTTCAATCAGCTCATGTAGATAGTTTTCCTGGCTAGTTACAGGTATTAATCTACAGTCGGTCGTTCACAGATAGTTGTCCTGGCTTGTTACATGTATTAATCTAGAACTTAAAAATTGTCAATCATTGAGATAGTTATCATGTCTGGTTTCAGGTATTAATCTCTGACCCGAGAAAGAAAGATAGTTTTCCTGGCTTGTTACAGGTATGAATATTCAATCTCCTCATGTAGATAGTTTTCATGGCTTATTACAGGTATTAATCTATAATCAATCGTCCATAGATAGTTTTCCTGGTTTGTTACGGGTATTAATATGGAACTTGAAAATTGTCGGTCATTGAGATAGTTCCCCCATCTGGTTTCGGGCATTAATCCGTGGCCTACTGTGTATTTATTGGTAAACTCGTCTTACTTCAAGAGTTCATACCACTTGGTCGTGTAGATAATTTCCCCGTCTGGTTTTGGGTATTAATCTTTAACCTGTTGTATAAGTTGATAATGTTTGTCTGTCTGCAAGCTCAACCTGGAAAGGTAAGGTCAGTTTCATGCAATGTCACGATGTATGCATTGCATGATGCTCTCAAAAATAAATGAGATTGTGACATATGCATTTGTGCTGCATATGATATGATGTTTGTAAAATGATGTAAGAATGCAATGTATGAACGTGTCAGTCATTCCATTGGTGTATTGTTAAACTAAGGAAAATAAATCCCTGATTGCAGCTAGAGATAAAGAATGTAGGTCTTAATTTTTTTTTTTGAAGTTGACATGCTGGGAGATGATCTTCTATTGTTAGAGAAATAAACTCTGTTGGGAAAAGAAAACTCCATGAACCGCTTAGGGATTGTCAGAGTGAATCTATGTCATGATTGTATCTGGAGATGTGTTGAATAAGTGTCAAAATGATATCTGTCTCTGGATCATACCTGAACCGTTTCTAGAAGATGATCTGAATAAGTATCAGGATGACATCCGTCTCTGGATCGTACATGAATTGTTTCTAGAGGAGAATCTGGAATAAGTATCAGGATGGCATCCATCTCTGGATCATATCTGAACCGTTTCTAGAAGATGATCTGAATAAGTATCAGGATGACATCCGTCTCTAGATCGTGCCTGAAAGGTTTCTAGAGGAGAGTCTGGAATAAGTATCAGGATGACATCTATCTCTGGATCGTACCTGAACCATTTCTAGAAGATGATCTGAATAAGTATCAGGATGACATCCGTCTCTGGATTGTACCTGAACTGTTTCCAGAGGAGAGTCCACTTTATTTAGAATGTTTCCGCTGGGGATTCCTATTTTGTTGTTTTGAGAAGAAATCTATTTGGGAATCCTGAGAAGCTTGGCGACTTCACAAGGGAATTCTTAGATGTTGGAGCAGTAATTTGGAGATTTTGCTCTGCCGGGAATATGAGAACACCTAACACCATTAGGCTGCATACTGAGAATATAGCAGTGACCTTGTAGTAGAATTCCCCTGCCTCGGTACCTACTGAGGAAATATCTGCCGGGGATTTTGTGGATGGTTTGACTGTTATCCCAACTCTTGGATCCCAGAATAGACGCTGATCATGGTAATAAACCTTCCACTGATAGACAAGTGACGAGATGATGGGACTTAGTCATACGCTTTAATCCCTAACTTTTTCCTGGACTGTCCTTTCAGATTTTCAGTCCATCGGGATACTCTTTTTTGCCCAAGCCGCCTTTTTAGGTTTTCGACTTGCCGGGTGCACATATTTTTTTCATATGTATATCCCTAATTTTTTCCCTAACCCCTTTGGTTCGCCGGGATGCCCTTATTTTTGCCTAGGCCAGTCGACCTAGCGAGTCTTTGTTCATGCGTAGTATCTTTTAATTATGTCCATGTTCACCGGGTACAGAGAATTGTCACTGTCCATAGTAGTAAGTGTTGTCACACAGCCAGAAGATGTTTGTTTGATCGTACATGATTCACTATTGGAATTTGTGTCCAATTCCCCAAGTCATTCAGATGGAGATCTGCATCTAGCTATTTGGCATTTTTTGAGAGATTCCTTGAATCTTGGCTTGACTGCCCCAGATTAGCTGGACACCATGTTATGCCCCTTGATTATGAAAGGCCTGTCACTGGAATGTTTTTCCATCTGAGGTGATTATGTCCAATGAGAGGATTTCTGTTCATCAAATATCTGTTGTGCGAATTTCTCTGCTGTTGAACAAATAGTCATATGCAAATAATGGTATTTTAAGAATGCAAAGCTTATGTCTGTCTTGAAGTTTGAAAATTCATTTTTTTAGTAAAACAAACAAATTTTGTAAGAGTGTGATATCAGCTCAGGATTTACAGCGAACCCTATAGGAGTCAGGATACCTTTTATAACAATATGCTTTCGAACTAACCCATGCTTCAGTTAGGACTTTTAAGGGTTGTAGCGTGACCTGGTTCACAGTTTTAAGAAACAAAGGATAAAGGCTCAAATTTTATTTGTACCCAACTCGTTCTTCATGATGTTCTTCAGTCATAAACTCAGTTAATTGTGCGTTTAGATCCCAATTGAGTCTGAAATCTTTGCTCTGATACTTGGTGATGGTTCAGGAATTGAAGGAAGTCATTTTTGTAACCTTTTCTTTTTTTGTTGAGGATTTGTAACGACCCCCTTTTTTTTATTTTGTTATCCCTACTTTTTCCTGAACTATTTCTTTTGCGATTACAGTCAGCAGGATGCCCCAACTTTTCTTAAGTCTCCTTCATTGGTTTTTGACTTAACGTGCTTTTATTTTGAGAGATAATGATTTCCTGTCTTGATGATTTTGTGGAACCATCACCATCTTTTTTAGACCATCTTCTACACTATTTGTCGTGTATGAAGGTAGAGCTTGCGACTGAATGCATATCTGAATTAACTGAGAAAACTACCCTTCCCCAGGTTATGATTAAGGGTTTTAATTTGTGTGAAAAGAAAAACTCTTGCTTCTTAGGCTCAAAGGGGTTGACTAGGGATTATCTTCCTTATAACTCCACTGTTTAGGATTTGAAACAACGCTTGTACATCGTCAGCGGGGTCTGTTCAAAAGCATATTGTAGAGACTGTGGTATCGTTTTTGTCATCCTCCCTCTAAAGGCTTAGAGCTTTTAATCATGAGTTGAATATCACCAAAAGGAAGTAAAAACACAATTTGAATATAGTGAATACAAATGAGTTGATTCAAGACAAACATATGCAATGCATTGATAAAATAACAAAGTTTGACATGAAACAAACGTTCAAACAATCAAAAGAAATTACAAATTAAAAATTCTAGATGAAAAAAAAAGCCTCTTCGTCTTAGCTTGTCACTTCAGATGGTGTGCCTTAGAGGGATGACAGAAAAATTCCAGTTGACCATCTTGTGCAAATTCCAATTCTCCTTCATCGATCAGGTCTTGAATTTTATACTTCAACGTCCAACAATTATCAGTATCATGCCCCGAGCTGTTGGAGTGATATGCACATATTGCATCAGGATTGTATTTAGGAGAAGACATTTTGGGGTTTGGAGGAGGATCCTTCAATGTGACCAAATTCAACTTCAACATGTTTTGTAAGACTTGCGACATTGGTATGTTGAGTTTGGTGTATTGCCTAGTGAATGCATCCCGCTTACGTCGATGACCCTGCCGTTGTTGGCGAGATGGCAGCTGGGTTCGTGACGTAGCAGCAATTTGGAAAGGTCTACTCTCCACCAAGCCAACTCCTTGTCTCATCAGGGGTTGATTAATGACCTGATCCTCAGTCTCGACTGTTTGCTTCATACGATTGCATCTGTCTTGATGAAGCTTGCTAATGAGAAACCTCAACTCTTCTTGTTCCCGAGCTAAACTTTGGATAAGAGCTCTTTGATTACTCATATGGATTCTCATCCTTTCCATTTCAGCTTGCAGTTGTTCCAATTGGTCATCCTTGTTGTTGTCCGAATGTTTCTTGGTCAGATTCCCGTTGAGGAGTGATTTCAACTCTTCTTGCCCCTTAGATAGGTTGAGGAACATTTCCATGAACTGAGACTTTTGAGTTTGGAGATCTCTGTTGTTCTGTTTGATAGCCATTTCTCTTGATCGCGGGATAAACACAAGAAAATGTCAGAAGTTGAATTTTGACGACAGCTTTGACGGAAGAACTTCGTATTGTTGAATGTCTTTCTACAAGAATCAAGCTCACCATATCGAGTGGTCATAGCCCCTGACTCAAGTTGTCGTGTTTTGGTCTTCTGAAGGCATTTAGTTAGAGGAAAATAAATCCCCTTGCCCCTTGCTAGACGTCTGGTTCATCATAACCCGCACAACAGGCCCTTGAGATCCTTGAAATGGTTAAGGAAATGCTATGGTATGATGTTGTGATGTGTATGCTATGCGTCAAGCAAAAATGTAGGGTGATAAAGAAAAGTATGTCTTGCTAGAAATCCAGGTTATTGGATGTATACAAACAAGGTCCTGCAAGGAATATAAACAAAGCCCTGCAAATGAGTTCAAGTTGTTAGATAATAAAGGCAAACAAGTCACACAAGCAGCCTTAGGTTCAGGCTTGCATGGGGTTTGTAGGTAAGTACCCTCTTGAAGTATAGTTGGCTCAACCTGTCCTATCAATAGTAACCGGGTTCTAAGGAGTCTCATATCATAGACCTTTCTTTTAGGTATTATTCTAGCTCAAGCACCAAAGTATTGCGACCAGAATATCCCAAAGTCTAGTCTTAATGAGTGTAGTATCGAGTATCAACCAATCTTCGGTTGGAACCAAAGTCGGCAATCTCACTACTTTCTAATGGATTAGGATGAGTCAATTAAAAGTTCTAAAGGTCAGTTAGCACTTAATGATACTATAAGGAAGCCTAATGTTATCCTTGACTGACTCAAGGAACATTAGTACAAGCTAGAGTATCACGCTAACATAGCCATCACTTCGTCCATATCAGTCTACACCGTACAACTTCCATAATTTATTGCTACTTACCTAAAAAGGTGCCCCAGATCCAGGTGTAGGATCTTTAAGTAACAACCCAAACAAACCCTCAAAAGTAAAGCATACAAAGCAAGCAGTTAAAACAGTTTTAAAATGAACTAACTCTTAAGGTAACCCCACTTTTTCATTCCCCAGCAGAGTCGCCAGTTCTGTAATACGGTGGCAGAACTGACTGTTATACTGGTTTTGCATTTCTGTTTGCAAATGTTGTGGTAAGCAAGAGTCGCCACCGACTTTTCTTTTATCCAAATTAAGGAAAGGGTGAAAAGAACAGAAAAAATACCTTTTTGAGAATTTTCCGAGTAAGGGGGGTAGATTATGGAAAGGGAAGGTGTTAGCACCCTTTCCATCCGTAGTTTTCTACGGGCTCTTAGATGCTTAGCTCATTTTTTAAATACCTTGTGCTTTGTGTTTTGAAAAATTAGTTTGAAAATTCCTTAGTGCGGAGATTCGCTTTATGATAACTCTTGTATCAGTTCTCAAGAGTGTTGATAAAGCGGATGTTTTTGAAAGCTATTTTTGAAATGTGTAAGTGTGAAAATTTGTTTTTTGAGCAAGCATCTATGAACTATCTACTTATACTAAAAAAATTTCATTATTTTCCTCCTATCCTTTAGACAGTGCTATCCTACTATTAGTGAGTAAGTAGCCTTATCGTTGGATGTATGAGGGACATTCGAAGGGACGTACAGTCATAAAGGCAACATATGGAGATGCTTTAGAAATTTTGTTTAAGGGACGAGATCATTTACCGAAAGGTAACACTGTAGGGTCATCGAGGGACTATGATCTTTTGATTTACGGGTCTTTGCTAAAGCGTCTCCGTTTCGAGGGACATGACTGTTTTTCCGAAGGCATCTGAAGTGGGCGTACCCTAGAGGTGTATATGTGCTTGTGTGTTATGTTCAATTATTTTAGTCTTGAGTTAGGTTTGCTAACGTTTGATTATTGATCTTGTCATGCAATCCTATTAGGCATACATCTAAGCAGTTAATATATACAGGAATTAAAAGCGCGAAAATATAAATCATACGCTATTACATGGCTTTGGGGATTAATTACATGTCAAAAAACTTGGAAAAATGAAGAAAATCGGTAAATAGTCCTAGTTAATTTCTATTACATCCCATGAGCAGTTACAGTAATATGAAAAGTGCGAAAATAAATAAATATGCACAAATTGAGAAAAACGTCTAAAAATCCTAGGGAAAGAAATCTTTTATTTGTTTTTATTTATTTTAAGAAAATGAAGTCTAAGTCTATTTAATTTTAATTTTAAGAAAGATGTTAAAGTAATTAAATTAATTAGTTAACAAAAATAATTTTAATTGAAAAAAAGACTAGACCTAATTTTGTGATTTTGTTTATTGTTAATTAAAAAACAGAGATTAAGAAAGGAGTAAGTAACACAAAAAGTAGAAATGCAAGAGAACAAGTCTTTCGATCCAGAGGAAAAGGTAGCTTTTGATCATGAAGAGGCATCTTTCAATCCAATGAATGGTGATTGTCTTTCTGATTAGTGCATTTTGATGCACATTATTCCATGATTGTACTTATGTATTTCCATGGTTTGTTTAGCTTATTTTTGTATTTTATAGTGT
Source organism: Vicia faba (assembly GCA_948472305.1). Taxonomy (NCBI): domain Eukaryota; kingdom Viridiplantae; phylum Streptophyta; class Magnoliopsida; order Fabales; family Fabaceae; genus Vicia; species Vicia faba. The sequence goes on along the minus strand of OX451738.1, from coordinate 1,380,359,820 downwards.
TTTTCTATTTTAGTTTATTTCTACTCTTATTTGATTTTCACACTTTATTTTCAGCATTAGTAGTTTGCACGAATAAATGCATAACTTTAGCTATGGGAGTCAAAATGAGGCGTGCTACCAGTCGTTGGAAAGTTAAGAGAAAGATCTACGATTTTCAGTCAAAAGTCGAGAGTTGAATCGGACTTTAGAAGGGCCATACAATTCGTTGAAGTTGCAGCATTTTATATTTAAGTTTTGGGTCATTTGTTTTGGGCATGGGTTATGTTTTCGACCCAGTTGGGTTATGAACCGAATCCTTGTCCTTGCTATACCTAGCAGCCGCTACAGTAATTTCGTTTTAACCTTTTCATTATTAAGAAAAAAATATTGACTTGTACACTTGAATGAAGAACTAATCATCTATAGTTGATCTACTGTAATCGCGTTCCGATGCTTTGAGGTTTTTAATTTATCAATTCAATTTCGTTTCTCTTTCATTTCTATTTTATGAAATTGTATTTTCTTAATCTATTATTTCATGGAATGTCTTGATTAAATTCGTATAATTGTATTCCTAATATTTAATCGTTGTTTACGTCACTTAGTCGTTAAATTGCATTCTATATCGTGTTTGCTTAATTCACGATTATATTAATCCATTTGCTTAATTCAGAATGGGAATTTAATCTATTTTATATCTATTGTGCTTTTCAATTGGTATTGAAATCGAATAGAGGTTGAAGTCGCTTAGGGAATTGATAAGGTAAAAACCAATGATTAGCAGGAACCTGAAAACAGTAGATCAACTTATTTTTATAATTACTTGTTTTAATCACTTATTTTGTGTTACTAATCGATCCTAAACCCCCCCATTCGATTTCTATTAGTTAATACTAAAATCAAGAATCCTTGCGATACGACTCGAGCCATTGTCGCTATACTGCATTTTAAAATAACTCGTTTTTGATCCGCCCGTGACAGCGGATCAAATTGGCACCATTGCCGGAGATTCTTGTTGTTATTAATTAATATTTTAGTCATAGGTATAATGTTCTTGCTATTGTTTTCTTGTCTTTTTGTTGTGTTTGTTGATTTTCAGGGTTGCAATTTCGATTGCAGTATAGTTTTTCAGCCTACCAGGTAAGTTTGAAACCTACTGTTGAGGGGTCTTGGCCTTGTGCATTGAAAGCAAGCACATAGCAAGTCTTTGCCTTATGCGTTGAAGGTAAACATAGAAGAAGCCTTTTTCCCTTGTGAATTCAAGACAAGTCTGAGGAAGCCTCTGCCTTGTGGATCAAAGGCCGGTAGAAAGGAGCCTTTGACTTAATGAATCCAAGGCAAGCATGAAGAGGCCTTTGCCTAGTGAGTCAAATGTTACGTGTAGAGGCCTTTTCCTAGTGAGTTGAAGGTTGAATGTGGAGGCCTTTTGCCTTGTGAATCAAAATAAACATGCAGGAGGCCACTGCTGGTGAATCGAAGGGAACTTGTAGAGGGTTCTTGCCTAAATGAAACTTGGACCAAGGCTGGCTCGAAGAGGAACCAACATGCAATCGAAGCTGGTGGGACAATGCTTGGTCGAAGGGTTTTAGATGCCCAATCGAAGCTTGTGAGACAAATATCACTCGAAGGGTTTTAAAAGCACAGTCGAAGCTACTTGTCTAGATGCAAATCGAAGACCCTTTTGTTCACCTGCCAATTGAAGGATATTATTGACATTCCTTTAAAGTACACTTTATTCAGATGCCAATCAAAAGACACATGACCATCATTCAAAAATTTCATTTTCTTTGAATAAGTGTTTGTAAACGGCCTATATAAGAGAAAATCTTGGAAGACATGAGAGGGAAAATTTGGGGTACAACATTTACGTACCCTGACTGGGGATAAAAAAGATTGATATTCCTTCAGTGTGCTAATTGTCAAGGTTTCAGATACTATAGCAACTCTTCTGGGGATAGCAACTTTGATTAAAACCATGTTGGAGAAGAGAATTTTGTTAGGGATTTACGTTGTTGGAGTAATAAACTCCGCTGGGGAATTAAATTACTATGTCGAGGAAATAAACACTAATGGGGATTGGAATCTCATAGGCTGTGCTGAGGAAGTTTCTGCAAGATTCTTGGGAAATGATGAAACCTCCTTATATGCTAGGTGTTGTACCCCAAAATTTTCCCTCCCATTTTCACTCAAGACATGCCTCTAGAGGTCCTCAATTGCTCAATGATGACTAAGAATTGACCAGACAAATTCTCCTCCTAAAGCAATGAACTTCAACTAGGGTTTCAATTTTAAGCAAGATGGGTGAGTCCTAAGGATCCCATATGTTCTCCATTGTCCTAATATGTCCTCAAGATCATCCATGCCAAATTTCATGCCTTGAACAACAAGTTTGCTCAGTCAACTGCTCAAATGCCTGAAAATCAACTATACTAGGTCAAAAGTCAATTGTGGTCCAAATACAGTCAAACTTCAATATTTTTGGTCAACATCAACATTTTGAAGTAATATACATCATGTGATCAAGGGTTGATCATGATTCCTTAAGAAATGCTCCTAACTCATCAAAATTCAAAAATGGAAAATTAGGGTTTCTATAGAAAAAGTCAACCAAACTTTGACCAGGCAAACTTTCTCATACTTTATCATAAAATTCTCCTCCAAGGTTCATTTTGAAGAAAATCCAATTTCCTACAACTTCTCTTCACCCCTCAAGTTCAAGAAATGCATCAATCAAAAGATACAAGTTCATACATTATAGGTCCTTTCAAAAAGTCAACAAAAACACCTTTTGGGTCAAAGCTCCTTACATGAACATGGAAGATCCTATTGAGATGAAACCAAAAAGTTTGTTTAGTGGATATTCTAAGCTCTCTAAAAAGTCAAAGAACACCCTCTTAGGGTTAAAAATGAGAGAGATATGCATTGCTAAAGTTGACTAATTTTTGGAAATGTGCATGAAGCCAACATTGACCTAGTTTAAATTTTTTCCAAATGGGCCCATGTTTTCATGTTTGAAACTTATTTCTAACATAGTCCACGACCTCCAAGCCCATCAATGCCTTATTTCCTCATTTATTTTATTTATTGAGATTTTTAATCATTAAAAATTCAATTTAAATCAAATAAATGATAAAAAAATATATGAAGATTGTATAGGCTTTATTTCCAAATCTCTTAAGGCCTTAAATAACTCAGGATAGATGGAAAAAATGTGTGGGAATAATTTGTGCAATAAAAGGCCAAAAATCAAATATTTGGAAAGGGAATATTTCTCATCAAGGCATTGATATTTTTGCTCCATTTGTAACCCTATTCTGATTCACTACATAAACACGAGAACCCTAGGTCAAAATATACGTGAAAGCTGCCTCCAAAACCAAGAGAAAAAAGTTCAAGAATTTACACAAAAAAGTGCAAAGTCATTCTACAATATTCTTCCTCTTTTCAAGCAAACCATCGCCACAAATCATCTCTGGGACATCTCCAGGGTAAGATTGATTGGACTCCCATGCTTGTTTATGCTTGAAACCATCGTATGCATCATGACCGGTTTGCCTACTCTTTTTTTTTCAATCGTATTCTGAATTATATGCATTGCTGAGGAATTCTAATCACTTGAATCTTCTAGTGTGATCATTTAGAACAGGTTGATATCCTTACATGTGAGCTGGGACGTACGAATAGCCATTTTCCATTGTTGACCGTTGTTGTGCATTTTTTATCATAACATCATTTGCAGGGCATTTTAAGCCAAAAGGACCATGCCGTTGGATCCGCAACCTTTGAATTAGGGGGGAAGGGTCTAGCAAAACATTTGAATTTATAGGTTAAGCAATTTTCAGGGGAGGAGGCTGCCGGAGAAGGTGACAGGAGCTAGGGCTCTGGCGCCCCTCCGGTGAGTAAAAAATAAGGGTTATGTTGACTGCAGGCATGGCAGTTTAGCATGATATGATTGGTCCCTTCAGTTGATGACGCGTGCAATTCTTTTTGATGACCTAGATGTGCCTTAGTTCATATTATTATGTTTGTTTCCCATTTGTATTAACGAATGAGAAGGCAACGCAGATGGTAAGAGTGAAGGGTTTAAGGCATTGTATGTGTGGGAGGTCAGGGGTTCGACCCTTGCCTCTTTCATATTATTTTTCTGAATATTTCTTGCACATTCTCATCACCTTTGGATCCATCCAGTACCAGATCTGACGCCCAGAAACGTTTCCCCATGGTGGACCTCCCTACCACAACAACACTGGATCCAACGTGAGCGTGGGCCATCAGAGTTGGGCCTGGAAAAAATTCAACAACACACCCTTACAATTGGGTTTCTCACCCCCTTCACGCCCATTTTCTTTCATTTATTTTATTTAATTTTTTCTTTTATTAATTAGTTTATATTTTCTATTTATTCAAATATTTGTCATAAAATCAGAAAATCATCAAACAAAAAATTTGGACTTAGTTTTATTTCTTAATAAATTAATTTTTGCATATTAATTAATTTAATTAAAATTTTAACTTATTTTCTTTAATTTAAAATTAATTAAAGAATTAGGTTAAACTTCTATTTTTTTTCATAAAATACAAAAAAAAATATTTTTTAATAAACAATTATATTTTTTAGGGTTTAGAACTCTTTCCCATTTTAATTTTTGCGCGTCATTACCTTTTTTTCATACGATTATTTTTTATCATTTATGTAACTGCGTCTGGTTTGTAATAGCTAAATTAGGGTTTTTATTTTCGCATTTTATCTTTCAGTCCATTACTTATGTATCTACACCAAAGCCCTGTAATAGCGTAGGAACTTTTTATTCTCGCTCTTTATATTCTTATATGCTTGTATATAATTGTTAGTAACTTAGGCGTGCATGACAAGACTAATCAATTAACCATTAGACCACTAATCTCAAGACAAATATCTGAAAAAAGGCACTATTACACACTTGCACCCTTAGGGTATTCCTCACTTGGTTGCCTCGGAAAACAATGGTCATGTCCCTCGAACGTAGGGATATCTTAGCAAAGACCCTCAATTCTAAAGTCGACATAAAGATCATAGTCCTTTACTGTCCCTCGAGTTGCCTACGAGAAATGTTGTGGCGCGATTTATCAATCTTAACCTGATTTATCGGTATGGTGTGCCAGAGAGAATCATCACAAACAATGGTACAAATCTCAACAATACAATGATCACCGAACTCTGTAAATAATTCAAGATCCAGCATCATAACTCTTCCCCTTACCGACCGAAGATGAATGGCACTATGGAGGCTTCTAACAAGAATATCAAGAAAATCATACAGAAGATGACGGTAACATACAAAGACTGGCATGAGATGTTACCATTTGCTCTTCATGGTTACTGCACCTTTGCACGAACGTCAACAGGGGAAACACCTTATTCTTTGGTGTATGGTGTAGAGGTTGTCCTGCCTGTTGAGGTCCAGATCCCTTCTTTGAGGATCATGAAGGATGCAGGTTTGAACGAAGATGATTGGATTCAGACTCGACTTGATCAACTGAACCTGATTGATGAGAAAAGGCTTACTGTTGTCTGTCATGGTCAAATGTACCAAAAGCGAATGATCAAGGATTTCAACAAAAAGGTCAGACGTCAAGTATATCAAGTGGGTGATCTAGTAATCAAGCGCATCATACTGCCGTAAGGTTATCCCAGGGGAAAATGGACTCCCACGTACGAAGGGCCATTTGTGATCAAAAACATATTTTCTGGTGGAGCCATGATTCTAACCACCATGGATGGCGACGACATTCATCACCCTGTTAATGCAGACATAGTGAAAAGATACTATGCATAGATAAAGACCCGCTAGGTTGACTGGCCTAGGCAAAAATAAGGGCATCCCAGCGAACCAAAATGGTTCGGGCAAAAATTAGGGATAAATAAATAAAAATTGTACACCCGGCAAGTCGAAAACCTGAAAAGGCGGCTTGGACAAAAAAGGATATCCCGGTGGATTGAAAACCCGAAAGGGTGGTCCAGGAAAAAGTTAGGGATTTAAAAAACACAACCATGTCCCATCAGATCACCTTGCGATCATACTTCAGTATCAACTACCAAGCTCAAACGGTACCGATCAATCCAATCAGCTTTGGACAAGTAGCAAAGTGATGAGACGCTCAAGGACATAGGGGAAATAGTAGAATTGAAACTCAATGGGATTGTTACACATAGTTGTGTTCTCTTTTGTACACTATTTTGTGTAATTTTCATTTCTTACGATGGCGCTCTCCTACTAGAACGTCAGTCTCTTTGTACAAAATGCCTGTTATAAATGAATTTAAAAAATCAATACAAATCATTTCTTCGAAAATACAAAACTATTTGTTTTATTTTTCTGTTTTGCAAAAACGTCCAATGACTTATTTTTGACATATGCATTTAAATATGATCACTATTCACAAATACTTTCATAAAAACAGAAAGACGGTTACTAAAGATTTTGAGAAACAGGGCAAAGTCTAAAAAGCCATTTGTAGTTCCGACAGTTACTCTCTCCAGTAGGTATAGGGGGAGAGACAGTTCGAGACAAAGTCACCATTACATACGAATCCGTGACATCTATGTTCCCCACAGAGTAGAAACGACCAAAGTTTTGATCTCTCTTTCCCCAAGCAGGAATTATCTTCTCTAGCCAAATTCCTTCAGAAAGCTGAAATCTGTCTTCCCCAACCGAATTTTATAATGGCAAATAGTTCATAAAACCTCCTCCCCGGGTAGATTTTGTTCCTCAAACTGCAAAATGTTATTCCCCAATAAAGTTTATTTCTCTACATCGGCAAAATATTCCAACAAAGCATCCTCCCTCAAGAGTTATTCTCTCTCTGCTGAGTGAATCCCCGGTAGAATATCCTCAAACAAAAATAGGAAATCCCCGGCAAGTCATATCCATTCATCATGCTCAGCGGAAACGAAGGATTTGGCTTCCCAATGCTCTTCAGCAGCAGCCCGAGATTTACTTTCCCAGACTAAGAAACATTTCAATAACATTCCATATTCATACGTCATGGCATGCACACAAACATCGCATACAACATAATCTCATTTATTTTGAGAACATCATCACAATGCGTTTCATACATCATGACATTGCATACGACTAACTCTTTACCATTTTCAGGAAAGATCAAATCAATAAACACCCTTGGCTACTTACGTGACCTGGTAGTCTTCTCAAAAGCTACGTCTAATGAAGGGCTATTTCAGTGTTTTACTCAGAAAGATGTTCTCAAAAGACCTTCTCTGGTTCAGTCAGATCGACACTAAGATCTCTCTGATTTCCATTCCAATTGAAGATATTCCAAGACTTTTGTCTGGTTCAGTTGAATCGACCCTGAGATTCTTCTGATTTCCATTCCAGTCAAAGTCAATTAAAGACCTTCTCTGGTTCAGTCATATCGACACTAAGATCTCCCTGATTTCTATTCCAGTTGAAGATATTCCAAGACTTTTGTCTAGTTCAGTTGAATCGACCCTAAGATTCTTCTGATTTCCATTCCAATCAAAGTTAATCCAAGAACTTCTCTGGTTCAGTTAGATCGACACTAAGATCTCTCTGATTTCTATTCCAGTTGAAGATATTCCAAGACTTTTGTCTGGTTCAGTTGAATCGACCCTAATATTCTTCTAATTTCCTTTCTAGTCAAAGTTAATCTAAGACCTTCTCTGGTTCAGTCAGGTCGACACTAAGATCTCTCTGATTTTTATTCTAGTTGAAGATATTCAAAGACTTTTGTCTGGCTCAGTTGAATTGACCCTAAGATTCTTCTAATTTCCATTCCAGTCAAAGTCAATTAAAGACCTTCTCTGGTTCAGTCATATCGACACTAAGATCTCCCTGATTTCTATTCCAGTTGAAGATATTCCAAGACTTTTGTCTGGTTCAGTTGAATCAACCCTAAGATTCTTCTGATTTCCATTCCAATCAAAGTTAATCCAAGACCTTCTCTGGTTCAGTCAGATCGACACTAAGATCTCTCTTATTTCTATTCCAGTTGAAGATATTCCAAGACTTTTGTATGGTTCAGTTGAATCGACCCTAAGATTCTTCTGATTTCCATTCCATTCAAAGTTAATCTAAGACCTTCTCTGGTTCAGTCAGGTCGACACTAAGATCTCTCTGATTTTTATTCCAGTTGAAGATATTCCAAGACTTTTGTCTGGTTCAGTTGAATCGACCCTAAGATTCTTCTGATTTCCATTCCAGTCAAAGTCAATTAAAGACCTTCTTTGGTTCAGTCATATCGACACTAAGATCTCCCTGATTTCTATTCCAGTTGAAGATATTCCAAGACTTTTGTCTAGTTCAGTTGAATCAACCCTAAGATTCTTCTGATTTCCATTCCAGTTAAATTTAATCCAAGACCTTCTCTGGATCAGTCAGATCGACACTAAGATCTCTCTGGTTTCTATTCCAGTTGAAGATATACCAAGACTTTTGTCTGGTTCAGTTGAATCGACCCTAAGATTCTTCTTATTTCCATTCCAGTCAAAGTTAATCCAAGACCTTCTCTGGTTCAGTCGGATCGACACTAAGATCTCTCTGATTTCTATTCCAGTTGAAGATATTCCAAGACTTTTGTCTAGTTCAGTTGAATCGACCCTAAGATTCTTCTGATTTTCGTTCCAGTCAAAGTTAATTAAAGACCTTCTCTGGTTCAGTCAGATCGACACTAAGATCTCCCTAATTTCTATTCCAGTTGAAGATATTCCAAGAATTTTGTCTGGTTCAGTTGAATCAATACTAAGATTATTTTGATTTCCATTTCAGTAAAAGTTAATTGAATACCTTCTCAGTTAAAGAAACTTCAAAGCCTGGAGTACGACCAAATAACAGTTTAATCTCATTTCCCCAATAAGTAGTTTTGAAGCCTGGAACACGACCAGATAGCAGTCAGCCTTATTATCCTCAGCAAGTCACTATGAAGCTTGGATCCTGACCAAATAGAAGTTCACCTCCGTCTCTTCAATCAAGAGATGACTCCCTAGTATTGTAATGGACAACTGAAGCTCTTGAGCTCTACTTCCCAAATTAGAGACCAACATTCCTCAGCGAAGTCCTCCTCAACCACAGGAATAGGGATTCCTATAAGGGAATGTCTCAGGAAATCAATATTGTTCTAGATGGCATCTTTAAGCCCATCTCCGACAACTCTCCGTCATATTATCTGGATGGCATCTTTAAGCCCATCTATGACGATCTGTCGTCACCTCCTCCAAATGGCATCTATAAGCCCATTCCCGATATTATTTACACGGTAAAATATCACTTCATATGAGTGCAAATTTCTGGGCACTCTAGTGTTCAATCATCTTCCACCTTCAGATCACGAAAGAAAGACCAGCCAATCTACATGCTCAGGTTTAAGAAGATTGAACAGGGGCAGCTGTTGTAACCCAAAATTTTCCCTCCCATTTTCACTCAAGACATGCCTCGAGAGGTCCTCAATTGCTCAAGGATAACTAAGAATTGACCAGGCATAACTTCCTAAATTTCCCTCCCATTTTCACTCGGAGGGTTTTAAAAGCCCAGTCGAAGCTCCTTGTCCAAATGCCAATCGAAGACCCTTTTGTTCACTTGCCAATTGAAGGATATTGTTGACATTTCTTCAAAGTACACTTTATTCAGATGCCAATCAAAAGACACATGACCATCATTCAAAAATTTCATTTTCTTCGAACAAGTGTTTGTAAACCGCCTATATAAGATAAAATCTTGGAAGACATGAGAGGGAAAATTTGGGGTACAACACTTATGTACCCTGACTGGGGATAAAAGGGATTGATATTCCTTCAGTGTGCTAATTGTCCAGGTTTCAGATACTATAACAACTCTTCTGGGGATAGAAACTCTGATTAAAACCCTGCTGGAGAAGAGAATTTTGTTAGGGATTTACACTGTTGGAGTAATAAACTCCGTTGGGCAATTAAATTACTATGTCGAGGAAATAAACACTGATGGGGATTGGAATCTCATAGGCTATGCTGAGGAAGTTTCTGCAAGATGCTGGGGAAATGATCAAACCCCATTATATGCTAGGGGTTGTACCCCAAAATTTTCCCTCCCATTTTCACTCAAGATATGCCTCTAGAGGTCCGCAATTGCTCAAGGATGATTAAGAATTGACCAGACAAATTCTCCTCCTAAGGCAATGAATTTCAACTAGGGTTTCAATTTTAAGCAAGATGGGTAAGTCCCAAGGATCCAAAATATTCTCCATTGTCCTAATATGTCCTCAATATCATCCATGCCAAATTCCATGCCTTGAACATCAAGTTTACTCAGTCAACTGCGCAAATGCCTAGAAATCAACTGTATTAGGTCAAAAGTCAACTGTGGCCCAAATACAGTCAAACTTCAAGATTTTTGGTCAAAATCAACAATTTGAAGTAATATCCATCATTTGATCAAGGGTTGATCATGATTCCTCAAGAAATGCTCCTAACTCATCAAAAGTCAAAAATGACAAATTAGGGTTTCTATAGGAAAAGTCAACCAAACTTTGACCATGCATAACTTTCTCATAATTTATCAGAAATTTCTCCTCCAAGGCTCATTTTGAAGAGAATCCTATTTCCTACAACTTCTCTTCAGCCCTCAAGTTCAAGAAATGCCTTAATCAAAAAATACAAGTTCATACATTATAGGTCCTTTCAAAAGGTCAACAAAAACACCTTTTGGGTCAAAGCTCCTTACATGAACATGGAAGATCCTATTAAGAAGAAACCAAAAAGGTTGTTTAGAGGATATCCTAAGCTCTCTAAAAAGTACAAGAACACCCTCTTAGGGTTAAAAATGAGAGAGATATGCATTTCTAAAGTTGACTAATTTTTGGAAATGTAATTGAAGCCAACATTGACCTAGTTTGATTTTTTTCCCAATGGGCCCATGTTTTCATGTTTGAAACTTGTTTCTAACATAGTCCACGACTTCCAAGCCCATCCATGCCTTATTTTCTCATTTATTTTATTTATTGATATTTTTAATCATTAAAAATTCAATTTAAATCAAATAAATGATTAAAAAAATATGAAGATTGCATAGGCTTGATTTCCAAATCTCTTAAGGCCTAAAATAACTCAGGATAGCTGGAAAAAATGTGTGGGAATCATTTGTGCAATAAAAGGCCAAAAATCAAATATTTGGAAAGAGAATATTTCTCATCAAGGCATGGATATTTTTGCTCCATTTGTAACCCTATACTGATTCACTACATAAACACAAGAACCCTAGGACAAAAGACACGTGAAAGCTGCCTCCAAAGCCAAGAGAAAAAAGTTCAAGAGTTTCCACAAAAAAGTGCAAAGTCATTCTGCAATATTCTTCCTCTTTTCAAGAAAACCATCGCCACAAATCATCTCCAGGACATCTCCAGGGTAAGATTGATTGGACTCCCATGCTTGTTTATGCTTGAAATCATCACATGCATCATGACCGATTGCCTACTTTTTTTTCAATCGTATTCTGAATTATATGGATCATTGAGGAATTCTAATGACTTGCATCTTCTAGTGTGATCATTTAGAACATGTTTATACCCTTACATGTGAGTTGGGACGTACGAATAGCCATTTTCCATTGTTAACCGTTGTTGTGAGATTTTTCTCATAGCATCGTTTGCAGGGCATTTCAAGTCAAAAGGACCATGCCATTGGATCCGCAACCCTTGAATTAGGGGGGAAGGGTCCAGCAAAACATTTGAATTTGCAGGTTAAGCAATTTTTAGGGGAGGAGGCTTCCGGAGAAGGTGACCAGAGCTAGGGCTCTGCCGCCCCTCCGGTGAGTAAAAGATAAGGGTTATGTTGACTGCATGCATGGGTGTTTAGCATGATATGATTGGTCCCTTCAATTGCTGATGTAACACCCCAATTCTACCCGATAATTATAAATGTAAATCAGAATTATAAAATTCATGCAACTGAATCAGGATGCCACAAATTTAACTTTAAAAACACATTGCATTCGGCATGGATGCATAACACTTTAAAACTTCGGATGAACTATCAGCATAATTTTTGATCTCTTAATTCAACAACTTAAACATCTACACAGCAGAATTCTTAATAACATCTTCGCTCATCGTTACAGTAACTTCAAAACAAAGCATACTCAGCAACAATCAAATTAAAGATCAACAACTGAAATAATCAATAATTAAAAGCAACAAACGTTCATCCCCCCTTAGTGTTACGTATCAGAGCAATGACACTGACTCGAACTACTGAAGGTATACAACCTTCACTCTGGATTACCTGCACGTTACCAACGTAAGGGTAACATTCAAACAGAAGGGGTGATAAATAATATATTAAATTAGATCACATAACATCACCACTTCTCATTGTATAAACAACAATAATCCCAACAGAATACTAACAATAATACACATTCACCATATCAACATACAACTTCTTTATACAATCATATAATGCGACTCAATACTATGCAAATGCATGTGGTACCATTGAAGAAGAACTCCCATCTCAAAATAATTGCCAATAAATAGAGGCATCAACAAGGCATAATCCTTTATCTTAATATTCGCCAATACAGGCCATCTTAACGAGCATCAGCTCCATCTTGAAATGCAATGTATGCGACACAATCATGAATGTAATGACAACACCATAATTAACAACATCTCATCACAACATCATTGTTGGCCAGAAGCCTGCATCTTAATAACTGTCAATTATTATAGGCATCTCAACATCTTTCATCAACATCATCCATCAACATCATTTATCAACATAATTCATCAAACATCATTTATCATCATAATTAATTAAACATCATTTATCATCATACTTCATCAAACATCATTTATCATCATAATTCGCAGCAACTCGGCCATAATAACAATACAACTGTAGATCGACAATCCCGCAACGTTGGCCATAGGCCTACAACATGATATTGCCTATAATTAATTAATCATCTAAGGCTTACCTATAAATTACCAAACTTCTACATATTACTATTATGTAATACTACATCATTATCAACATTAACCTTACTGTTATGGATCAAACATTAATCTATAATCATCGCATCCTCATCATTCTTCACAAAATCATCATAGCGATTAACGCGGGAAGCTAACTCTAGTCCTAAATTGGGTTACTAGGATTATTCTTCTTATCCTTCATTTTAATCCTTAAGAATGAAGGTCATCGCGTCATCTATTCAACGCTTTGAACAACTCCTCAAACGGAGTCCGAAAACTCAAGTTACAGCCTTTGGAAACATATCTGCCAAAAATCAGACTACATGAATCGACACATAATGTCTTGAGTCGACGCGTACTGGGCTTAACATGCTGCATGAGTCAACGTGAACTCCCTTTGTATCGACTCATACTGAGTCTGCAACAATGCATGTATCGATACATGGTCCTATGTATCGACTCATCCTGAGTCTAAAAGCCTGCATGTGTTGACGCATGGCTTCTTCATATCAACTCATCCTGAGTCTAAAAGCCTTCATGCATCGACGCATGGATTTTGGGGTCGACACATACTGTTCTATCATGAATATTTTCTGCAATTTCACTGCATTTTCACTGCAGTTTCCATGCTTTAGGCCCTAAAAACATCCTCTAATCATAGGTAATCATCAATTATAATTATGCTATGTTTCTACATCAATTATACAGCATTAGGGCATCATTATTCATCCTTAAATCATTGATTTTCATCAAACAACAAAGTATATAATTCAATCACAAACCAAACAATCTTTCACATCAAATCCCACATACTAATCATCATAAGCCCTATTATAGAGTCAAAACCTCACCCTTACCTTGGATTGAAGGTTTCTCTATAACTTTTCCGATTGAATTTCGTTTCGCTCTTTTCCTTCTTTTCTATAACTTTCACGTTCTCTTCCTCTTCTTCTAACCCTTATTTCCTTCTCTCTTGCTGCTTCTTCTTTTCTTATTATTTTCTAAAATCTAATATAATGACCCTATAATTCTCTTTATGCCTTAATGGGCTTAAGACTCCTACACCCCCTTTTCTACTACTACGATTCTTTAAAACAAGCCCACATCAAATAACATTATCATTCTAATATTATTCCACAACTTAATAGAATAATTAAATCCAATAACAACAACACATCAGCTATTATAATAAAACAACTTCACAAATAATCCACAAATAATTTAATTAAATAATTAATTAAATTACGGGCGTTACAGCTGACGCGTGCAATTCTTTTTGATGACCTGGATGTGCCTTAGTTCATACTATTATATTTGTTTCCCATTTATATTAACGAATGAGCATGAAATGCAGATGGTAAGAGTGAAGGGTTTAAGGCATTGTATGTGTGAGAGGTCAGGGGTTCGACCCTTGCCTCCTGCATATTATTTTTTAGAATATATCTTGCAGATTCAGTGGTTCTACTCCAAACGCGTGCACCATGTGTCACATTCTCATCACCTTTGGATCCATCCAGTACCAGATCTGACGCCCAGAAACGTCTCCCCATGGTGGACCTCCCTACCACAACAACACTGGATCCAGCATGAGCGTGGGCCATCAGAGTTGGTCCTGGACAAAATTTAACAACACACCCTTACAATTGGGTTTCTCACCCCCCTTTAGGCCCATTTTCTTTCATTTATTTTATTTTATTTTTTCTTTTATTAATTAGTTTATATTTTCTATTTATTCAAATATTTTTTCATAAAATCAGAAAATCATCACAAAAAAATTAGGACTTAGTTTTTTTTCTTAAAAAAATTAATTTTTGCAAATTAATTAATTAAATTAAAATTTTAACCTATTTTCTTTAATTTAAAACTAATTAGAGAATTAGGTTAAACTTCTATTTTTTTTTTCATAAAATACAAAATAATATTTTTTAATAAACAATTATATTTTTTAGGGTTTAGAACTCTTTCCCGTTTTAATTTTTCCACGTCATTACCTTTTTTTCATACGATTATTTTTATCATATATGTAACTGCGCCCGGTTTGTAATAGCTAAATTAGGGTTTTTATTTTCGCATTTTACCTTTCAGTCCATTACTTATGTATCTACACCAAAGCCCTATAATAGAGTAAGAACTTTTTATTCTCTCTCTTTATATTCTTATATGCTTTTTTATAATTGTTAGTAACTTAGACGTGAATGACGAGATTAATCAATTAACCATTAGATCACTAATCTCAAGACAAATATCTGGAAAAAAAGGCATTGTTGCACACTTGCACCCTTAGGGTATTCTTCACTTGGTTGCTTCAGAAAACAATGGTCATGTCCCTCAAACGTAGGGATATCTTAGCAAAGACCCTCAATTCTAAAGTCGTCATAAAGATCATAGTCCCTTACTGTCCCTCTAGTTGCCTACGAGAAATGATCTTAGTCATATGCGAATTTCATTCATTGAATATCCGTCATGCAAATTTCTCTACTATCAAACACTTAGTCATATGCAAACAGTGATATTAAAATGCAAAGCTTATGTCTGTCTTGAAGTTTAAAAAATGAATTTTTTAGTAAAACAAAGTTTGTAAGAATGTGATATCAACTCAGTTAGGACTTTGAAGGGTTGTAACATGGCCTGGTTCACGATTTAAGAAACAAAGGATAAAGTCTCAAAGTTTATTTGTACCTAACCCGTCTCCATGATGTCCTTAAGTCCTATACTCAGTTAATTATGCATTTAGGTTCTAATAGAGTTAGGAATTATAACACTGATACTTGGTGATGGTTCAGAAATCGAAAGTTTATTTGAGAAGGAAATCATTTTTTTCTTGTAACATCTTTCTTTTGTTGAGTATTTGTAGCAACCTCTTTTTGACTTTATTATCCCTAACTTTTTCCTGAACTGTTTTTTTTTAGATTACAGTCAGTGGGATGCCCCCTTTTTTTCCCTAAGTCTCCTTCATAGGTTCGACTTAGCGAGATTTTCTTATGAAAGATAATTACTGCCCGACTTAATGATTATGAGGAACCATCACCGACTTTTAATTTGGAAGGATGCCTTCGATACTACCTATTGTGTACGTAGGAAAAGCTTGCGATTGAATGCACAATTGAATTAACTAAGAAACTACCATGCCCCAAGTTATGATTAATGGTTTCAATTTATGTGAAAAAGAAAACTCCTACTTCTTAGGCTCAAAGGGGTTGACTAGGGATTAACTTCCTTATATCTCCATTATTTAGTAATTGAAGCAACGCCTATACATCGTCAGCAAGGTCTGTTCAAAAGCATATTGTATGAGATTATGGTATCATTTTCGTCATCCTCCCTCTAAATGCTTATAGCTTTTAACTAGAGTTGAATATCGCAAAAAAGAAGTAAAAAGCACAGTTTAAATATAGTGAAAATGAATGGATTAATTCAAGGCAAACATATACAATGCATTAATGAAAAAAAAAAGTTTGACATAAAGATAAGTGTTCGAACAAACAAAAGAAATTACAACTGAAAATTCAAATGAATTTGACTCTCTCAATCTTAGTCATGATTTGGCATGGGAGCAGTGATCACATTAGGAGTCTTGGGAGGGTCAAACTCAATCTCCTTAGCATCAATCACATCTTTAATCTTGTTCTTTAATGCCCAACAGCCATTCGTATCATTTCCTAGACTATTAGAATGGTATGCACACCTTACATTGGGATGATAGCTAGGAGCAAAAGTATTGGGATTCCGAGGAGGATCCTTCAATGTAATCAACTCTGCGTTGAACATGTGTTGCAACACTTGAGCCAATGACATGTTAATTTTGGTAAATTGTATTTTGGGTGTATCCTGCTTATGCTGATTATCCTGTTGTCGTTGTTACATTGGTGCAGGATTGGAAATCAGTACTACCCTCACGGATTGATGACGGTCACCTTTAATATGACCTTTATGGACGTGTACAACATTAGATTCTTTCTTTCAGTTGAATGACTTCTTCGCAGTACTAAAAAGATGCTGCCACCTGAATTTTTCGGCTTCTGATTCCACCTTCAACATGTTCCCTATTAATATCAACTCGGGGAACCCGGCTAAAGAGCTTCTAATAAGATGATTGAAGAAAGGACCTATCAAAGTTCCCATAAACATGTCAACCAATTCCCTATCATACAAGGGGGGTTGAACTCTTCCTTCTAGATCTCTCCATTTCTGGGCATACTCTTTAAAGCCTTTGTTAGAGCCCATGGTCATACTCTGTAGTTGCATACGGGTTGGTGCAAGATCAGCATTATAATAGTATTACTTATAGAAAGCAACATCCAAATCTTCCCAGGCATGGATGTTGGTCCCTTCTAGTTGATAAAACCATTATAACTGTGTTCCAGACAGGCTCTCTTGAAAGAAATGCACCCACAACTTCCTATCAGCAATGTATGGTTGAATCTTCCGGACATATGACCTCAAATGAAGCTTTGGGAAAGAAACACCATCATACTTTTCAAAAGTGGGGACTTTTAACTTATGAGGAATGACTACTCCTGAGACTAAACCCACATCCTCAAAATCCAACCCAGGCAATTTTTGGTTCTCCATAGCATTTAGACGATCTTCTAGTTGCTTGTACCTTTCATCAGTAGGGGGATATTGTTCATTCAAATAATCTTCTTCCTCTTCATCAGAGTATTTAACAAGACCATGGTTTCTTTTTTCAGTTTCACCACTCTTATCGTCTTTATCTTGTTCGTCGTCTTCGTCTAATGGAGTATCGGGATCCTGAACTCGCTCGACTAGATCCCTGAACCTTCTTCCCATGTTAAGGATTCCGACTGGTTTCTTTGTCTTTTTCTTCTTCTCTTTGGTGATGAGTGCCTTCAGTTCTTCTTGTCCCTTGGCTAAGCTTAGGAACATCTCTTGGAACTGAGCATTCTGAGCCTGAAGATCTTTCACTGTTTGTTCGAGAGCCATTTCTGCTGAAATAAATAGCAAGGAGATAAGAAACATGTCTTGGAAACCTGTTATGCAATGACATGGTATGTAGATGCGTATGCAATGTTTTCAAGGATCTTTAGGGAATCTAGTTTGAAACATTAGAAATTGAATTTAGTTACAGCTTTGTTTGAAGAACTTTGAGTCTTTATTTTGAACTCCCTTCTATAAGAATCAAGCTCACCATATCAAGTGGGTCCTAGCCTCTGACTCAAGAGAACGTACTTCGATCTTTGATGACATCTGGTTAGAGGAAAATAAATCCTCTTGCCCCTTTCTAGAAATCTGGCTTATGATAATATTGCACCAAAGGTCCCTAAGATCCTTGAAATGGTTAGTAAAAATGTCATGTCATGATGTTATGATGTCATGAGGTTATGTTCATGTTTAAACAAGTAGCAAACACAAACAAATGACACAAGAGCCTTAGGTTTAAAGGCTTGCATGAGGTCCACAGGTAAGTACCCTTCTCTATTGAAGTTAAGTTGGCTCAACCTGTCCTAAAATAGTAATCGGGTTCTAGGAGTCTCATATCACCGATCTTTCTCGCAAGCTTTATTTCAGCGTGGCAACTAGCTTGCCACCAAAACATCCCGAGAGTCAAATCTCAATGAGCATAGCATCGAGTATCAACCAACTTTGGAATGCACCAAGCCGGCTATCTCACTACCTTCTAATGGCCAAGATGGGTTAATTAAGGTTCTAAAAGTAAGTTACTAGTAATGACATTGTTGTACCCTAAAATTTGCCCTCCCATTTTCTTCAAGACATTCTTCTAGGGTTCTCAAATGCTCAAGGATTCTCAGAAGTTGATCAGACAAACTCACCTCCTAAGTAATGGATCCACAACTAGGGTTTCATCTTGAACAAGAAATAATGGGTTTCAAAGTTCTCAAATGTTTTTCATGGTTCTCCATAGGTCTTCAACAAAGCTCATGTCAAGTTTCAAGTCTTACATCATAAGTTTGCTCAGTCAAATTCTCAGATGATTGAAAGTCAATTGTATTGAGTAAAAGTCAACTATGGTCACCATATTGTCAAACTTCAATACTTTTGGTCAACATCAACACTTTGAAATGATATTCATCATTTGATAAAGGGTTGATCATTATTCCTCAAGAGAAGCCCTATAATCATCAAAAGTCCAAAGTTGCCAAATTAGGGTTTCCTTAGTGTTATACCCCAATTTTTCCCCCTAAGATCCCTCATCATACTCTGTACATCTCATATATAGCATTGGTCTCGTGGTTACAGGATAGAAGAGCTTTTTGGCATTAGGTGTTTTCTTCTCTATGGACTAAGGTTGTTACATTCTTCAACTTGATTCAACTAGTGCTCTTATCATTCTTGGTACGAGATTAGGGTTTTGAATTTCCAGCATCATAAACGTCTTCCCTGACAAATTTCCTCAAGATACAAAGTTATCCTCATCAAGATTTTTCAAAAAAATGGCAATAATTAGGGTTTCTCCTAAATACTTTTCTTAATAAACATTCCTTTTAAGAAGTTTAGAGGACCGAATCAAGGGCTTCTTTCTTGTGATGCTATTTGTTAAATGGTTAAGAATTAATTGAAGATTTCATCAAGATAATTCTTGATGTTCAAGCTGTGAATCAAAGTAGGTTTACTTCTTGGGCTTTGATTAAATAGAAGATTGGGATTGAGTTTTATTTGGAGGAAATTTGAAGATTCGTTCAAGAAATGTCTCTAGGCCTAGATAAATTCAAGAACATTCGTATAATGGTTTGTATGGAATTCAAAGTTGATGATTTGAATATCATTCAATGTTAGTACGAATTAAAGCCCGTTCTATGAGAATTCCTTTTTAAGGAGAATTATTTGAGGTTTAGGACACTTATCATCCATTCCAATTCCATTCAAATTCCATTCAAGTGATTATCTTGGCGCAATTTTCCAGATGGATTTATATTTCAAGTTCTCTAGTATGGTGAACGTTATTCTTCAGAAGTTATGTTCTGTTCTCAGACTACTCAAGAATTTGTTGTTAATAAAGAGGTTGTCAAATAGTTGCATTTTCTAACTTGTAAAAAAAAGAAAGGAGGGGGCATTGCAATATTCTTGGTTGATAACATCCAGTTCTTGAAATTGAAGGCAATTGGTTTACTCAGTGCGGTATTATATTTATACACACAATATTGCACTTATGTGTTAGATAAAATGATGATACAATGCCATGTTACAAGTTGCAAAATTTAATACAAGGTAATAAAGCTGTCAAAGGTGGGAAATTCATTACATTCTTAATCACTACATCATGTTATAGTATTGAATAAAAAAACATAGCTATAAAAGAAAAATGTGGCCTTGCGATATTAAAGCTAACTTTCAACGTGGTTCCATCTGCTCGATATCAGACCTGATTGTAAAACCTGCGTTGCAAACACGAATCTGGCGCGAGAATGACCATGCCCTGCTGCAACCTTTTAAAGCCATGTGCAGACCTGTATTAGTGTGAAATCAGTGCAGGAAATTCAAAAATAACAGTATAAGAATTAAACTCAAAATAAAATTTAAGGACTGCCATTTTTTTCTCTAAGACTGTCCTAGCTCTGCATCAGAGTTCTTGCAATCCTGTTGCAGGATTCATTGTTGTTCGCCGCGTTCTACAAGAGCTGAATTATGCTCAATCTGTTTGTGATGTCGGCGATGCACTAAAGTTGTAGGTCGAATTTGATGCATTAACTGGAAGCAAGACCCCCACTCGAACATGACATACATGGGCTGCATTAAAAAAAATCAGGAAATGTGAAAATAGAATAAGATTTAAGCCTAATTCTCAGCTTGGCCTGTCGAGAAAAACATAACCGAAGGGCTAACAGTTTGGTAACAAAACTATAACAGCAATAACAGAATTCCCTAACAGAATCTTCTAACCCATTCAAAACAGTCCCAACAAACTAACCGAATAAAAAAAAAAGCTCAACAAACTTCCAGGAACAAACTAACAGAATCAAGAAAAATCTCTAACAAAACTTCCAGCCAAGGGAACATTCATAACATAAGAAAGGGAAGGAGAAGAAAAACCAGAAAATGATCCACAGAAAATGACAGAATACTGACCTTGGAGATTTTTCTCTTCGACACTGGAATCCTCATCAGCATGTTCATTAATTCTCTGCAAGATGCTTCAATCTTGAATTCGTATCAAGCGCAACTTCACAGCACAACATATCCTCCAATCACCTTGCACCTTCAACTGGTTTTCAATCTCCATCATCATTTTCATATGCAAGCTCTTCGTAGTCGCTTCATTTTCCATCACAGCGCAACAATATCATCATCTTCATCATTGTGCAACCTTCATCAACATCAACTTCACTCTCCATATTGCACCATCGTGTATCTTCATCGACCCGTCACTTGCAAGATTCTTCAACATCATATTTATCTCTATATTTAGCATCTTCATATCATCTTCCGTGAACCATTTTTCATCTACAATAACTTCAGCATCTCTTCACAATGATCGGCATTGTCTTCTACAAATTCATCACGCAACTGTGACAGCATCTCCGCATCAAGATCTCAAGATCATCATAACAGCGACTCGGATGAAAGGTGGAAATACGAATAAGCGAAGAAGAATTCAGAAGAACATTACCAGAAGCGTCATCATCAGATTCTGATTTCAATCTGAAATATTTAATTTGTCCTTGGAGCGTGAGAGATCCGAGGAGCGCATTTTGGTTGAGAGGGAATCCGTGAGAGAAACTCGAAGCATTAGAAAATGAAATAATATGAAGTCGATGAGTGGTGGTTAGGGAGAACATGAAATTCTGGCATGAATGCGGTGTTGATCGGAGAAGAATGGTGGCGGGCTCGAATCTTGGTTCGTCAGCTAGGATTAGCGATGGTTTAAACTTAATGTTCATAAACTCCACCTTCGATTTGGCCAAGCAAGGGGTTTTCACCTTAATCTAACACAAATATCGGGTCTAGGGTAAGATTTGAGGTTGGCTCTGCATTTGAGGTTCAAGGATTCGAGGTGGTTGATTGATTCGAGGCGACGACACTGTCGGTTAGTTTTCTCACCATAAATCGCGAGAGAGGTGAGGAGAATTCTTGCGCGAAAAAAGTTGAAGAGTCACAAACACATTCTAAACACTATCCAAATTGGATCAAAAGTGGACCTTAAATCTCTCTCCCTCAGACCAATGATCATGTTTTTTGGGTAGCTGTTGGATCATGCACAAAAAAGGCTTGTTAGATTCATTCTCAGTGGGCTTAACCATACCTTCATGCCTAGCCCGCTATAAATTTTTGGAGATTTGAGGGGTTTGAACCAAAACAAATATGTGGACTCTGCAGCATGGGCCTAGTGCCCAGTTTTTGGATATATCCACGGTTTGCCACCCCCTTTGAGCTTAATGTTCTCCTTAAATTTCCATGATATTTTTCTTATCTTTTTACTATAGATTATGGATAAAAAAATTACAAAAATCAATAGGACTTGTTAGTTTTTGTTAGAACTAATTCTCTAGTTTTTTTTATAGTTTTCTTTGCCCATAATAAAAATAAAAAAATAGTGGAATTTATAGTAGAGTTTCTTTTGTAGAAGTTTGTTTAGAATTTTCTATTATCAATTATGTTAGTAATCATTTTGTTACTCGAAATTTGTGAATTCACCTTTGCTTGTTGAGATTCGAGTTTTATGCAGGATATGAGGATGTGTTTTGGATTCCGATTATGATTTATTTTCACATCGATGAAGTTTCGACACTTATTCCGAATATTCGATCTCTGATTGTTTGTTTGTTAATATCAGCTCGCGTGAAGTATCTCGGGTTTCTTTACTTTGGTTACTGTTGTACCCCAAAATTTTCCCTCTGATTTCTCAGGAAAACACCCTGGATTTTCAAAGTTTTCTCTTAAACAAATCTAAGCCTTGAATTATGATTTCTTTCCAAGCAAGCCATTTACAAGGGCAAAATGGTCATTTGCATGCTGAAAAGTCAAACTTTGGTTTTTGAATCAAAATCAAAACACAAAAATCATATTTCATCAAGACATGTTGGAATATGAAGTATGTTTCATCAAGATGCTCAAAAGTCAAATTTTACCTTGGAAAAGTTAAATTCTAAATACTTAGAATTTTTCTAAAGTATTTAAGAAAAATGACATCTCACAACTTCTGAACCAACCTCCAGGCCGGAGCAGTCAGAAGATGCAAACTTAGCTCAACACATAATATTCAGTCAGAATGTAGCTCTTCAGCATTTATGCTAGCTCAGTCAGAAGTTGCTAGAAGATTATAAAACGTGATGAAAAATTTGAATGCCCCTTCCGAACATGCTGGAATCAGAAGGTAAGGGGGTCAGAAGTTTGGGTGCTACACTGAAGTAGAATCTCTAAGTTCAGAGTCTTCAGAGGCAAATCAAAAAAAGTTACTGGAAAGCCTGGAGATCCCTCAGAACTTGCTGAGACAACAGAATGCCAAGATCAGAACCTGAGTGCATTGTTCAAGACTACATTGAAATGGAACTTCTGGCCTAGATTTACGCAATGATGCAGAATCCCCTATTACAAGTTTTCTGATTTTGACAAATCTCATCACCATTTAATGCTCATTAATGCTCACAACCACTTTTGAATCTTTGTCCAAAGGGTCTCTCCACGTTAGCATAAAAAACCCTTTGTACATATTTAGGTATGGGTTCATGCGCTACTTTTCGCTCATGGGTGTCACTTTTCCTTAATCCTCGCTTACTAACCCAGCCTAGGCTAAAAGTTGTCAATCATCACAACCTTTTTTACTTTCTTCAAGAGTAAGTCAGCATCTAGTGCATGATATTGGTGCCACTTGACATTTTAAAATCCACAAAGCTTTGCTTATAAATAGAATACCATTGATCACTGAAAAGGGGCCAGACAGAAAAATTTGTGAAAGAAATCAAAATTTTGAGAAAGAAAAGTCTTGAACCTCTGCCCAAAATTCCCAGAGTTTCAAAAACGGTAAACACAACATACAAACCATTAACTTTGGATCCCTTGCGTTCAAACTCCATTTGTTCTCAAAATATTTCTTGACCAAAAAACACCCACACAGTTTCTGACCCACATGTTAGAAACTTCCATAACTTTTGTATCCATACTACTACATACCCTCCATCCATCTATTCAAAGAAGCTATTCAGAACATCCTCAGAGTTGAGACTAACTCCAGTTCACAGAACTTTTTCCAGCTGCAAGGTAAGCACTTGCTGACTCTCACCATATAGCTTAAGCATTACCAGATTTGCATGCTCAAAACACAATGTAGATATCATGCTTCTGATGTTGTGCATGTTCTAAGATTTTCACGCATCTGTATGCTTAAGTAGAGAACAAATCAGTTCAAAACGTGACTCTGATTTTTTGGTTCTGATTTCTGAAACGCTATGACACCTGCTGAAACTGTCCTAGGCATGCCTTCTGTTTTGTGGAGAAATAACCAAATTGCAGATGTTCTAACTAGCATAAAGGGAGACTAAGTTCTGACATTGGCACCAGCGCTTCTGGAACCTGTTTTGTTATCAGTAATATCAGAACTTCTGAAAATTACTGTGTTCCAAGCAGGGTCAGAACCTCTGACCCCATACATTTTCACTAACATGTTTCTGTTTTGCAGCGTACCAGGGTCAGAACCTCTGACCTATACATTTTCACTAGCAGATTGTTGTTCTGCAGCAGGCCAGGGTCAGAACTTCTGACTTCCTCTCAGCAGCACGCTGATCCTTTTCTTTTTTTTCTTTATTTCTTCCCCTTGTTATTTTCTTTATTTTTCTCACTGGTACTCCCCATTCATAAATTTGTACCCCCACCCTCTAAATATTGTAATAGCGTAAGACTTTACATTTCTGCAATTTATCGCTTTCAAATGTAAATGCAAGATAAAATCAATAAATAGACCACAAAAAAAAAATCAAAGACAAAAGCATGCAATCAAACACACTTGCACACAAACACCCTTAGGGTTTCTCCATTTGGTTGCCTTATACAAAAATATCCATATTACGCATGCAAAGTATCTTTGTAAAACAAACAAAATCAAAAGATCATAGTCCCTTGATGACGCTATTCAAAGTTGCCTTACAAAATGATCTTAGTCCCTTAAACATGCTAAGATACTTTGCAACATTGCTAATCATGGTTATACGATGACCCGTGCCCGTCCCGTTTACATCCAAAGATAGGGTTGCTTATCAAATCAATGGTAAGAAAACAATGTCAAAGGAATAGAGAATGCACAAGAAAGACATTTGAGTAGGTAGATTGCTTTTAGTTACTTTCTCTATTTTCAAA
Source organism: Vicia faba (assembly GCA_948472305.1). Taxonomy (NCBI): domain Eukaryota; kingdom Viridiplantae; phylum Streptophyta; class Magnoliopsida; order Fabales; family Fabaceae; genus Vicia; species Vicia faba. The sequence continues at coordinate 1,380,334,608 of OX451738.1, read as the reverse complement.
TAAATATCCTTTTTATTTTCAAAACAAACACATTCACATTTCCAAACAAACATTGAAAACATTTTCAAAAAATACAAACATATTTGTATACATTCTTACGAACGAGAATACTTACAAAGGTTGCCTAAACAAATGTCCTCTTTTACAAAATAATTTCAAAACCACACCAAACACATTTCAAAACAAAAAGCAAGTGATCTAGAAAGTAACTAAGAGCCCATGGAAAACCATGGATGAAAAGGGTGCTAATACCTTCCCTTTTCATAATCTACCCCTCGAACTCATGAAAACATCTCAAAGGTATTTCCTATGCTTTTTTACCTTTCCTTTTGGATAAAAGAAAAGTCGGTGGCGACTCTTGCTAACCGCAACATTTGCAAACACAAACGCAAAACCTCAAGTCAGTTCTCCCACCGCATCACAGAACTGGTGACTCTGATGGGGAGTATTGAAAAAAAGTGGGGTTACCTTAGGGCTAGATCATATTTACTCGCTTACATTATTTGATTTGTTTGCTTTACATTACGGTTCTTTGTTTGGGTTTGAATCCTCTACCCGGATTTGGGGATACATTATAAGTAAATAGCAATACGTTGTGGAAACTGTGCGGGGTATACCGACATGGTCTAAGCAATAACTATGTTATTGTGACATATTTGTGGGTACCGGTAGCATTTGAGTTAATCAAAGAGAATACGGGGCCGCTGAGTGATGTCATGAAGCACTAACGAACTTTTAGAACCTTTACTTGACCAACTTGGCCTTTAGGGCGTAGTGAGATGACCGACTTTGGTGCAGTCCGAAGTTGGTAGATACTCGATACTACACTCATTGAGGGTTGGTTTCTTGGAATATTTTGCTCGCAATTAAAGAGGCTTGAGCTGAAACAATGACCAAGGAAACAATCCGGTGATATTGAGCTCCTTAGAACACGGTTACTATTACTAGGACAGGTTGAGCTAACTAAACTTCAAGAGGGTACTTACCTATAAAACCCCATGCAAGCCAAAACTAAGAGCTTTTTTTTCTCTTGTATATACATACTTGTACATAACATCATGGACATCATGAGCATCATATGCATCCACTAACCATTTCAAGGATTTTTGGAGATTCATGTTTGTTCTTGTTTTATAGGATATGGATTCACTTCGCAGGAAATCTATCCAAATCAACCTTGTAAGAATTCCTCCACAACTTAGGGAGCCAGCTTCAAGGATCCCTGAAAGCTCTCCTTTCACCGAGAGACATGGTCGTCTACTCAACTTTGTCACTATGATACGGTGGGAGAACTGACTTGAGGTTTTGCGTTTGTTTTCGCAAATGTTTCGGTTGAGCAAGAGTCGCCACCGACTTTTTATTTTATCCTAAGGAAAGGTTAAAAAGCACAGCAAAAACCTTTGAGATGTTTTCTTGGGTTCGGGGAGTAGATTATAGAAAGGGAAGGTATTAGCACCCTTTCTATCCATGGTTATCCATGGGCTCTTAGTTACTTGCTTAGATCAACTTGCCTTGATTTTCAATTGTTTGAAATGGTGCTTTCAATTGTTTGAAATGGTGCTTTGTGTATGTGGGTTTTGAAAATGTTTTGAAAAGAGGCCAATGTGGTGGCAACCTTTGTAATGACCCATGTTTGGATGTATACAAAGGTGTACTTATCTTTTGAAAAGTTTTCAATGTTTTTGAAAGTTGTTTTGAAAGTGTGTTGTGATGTGTGGTTTTGAAAAAATAGGCAAGTGTTTTTGTTTTGCAAGTTGATTCAAGTAACTAAGAGTTTTGTTTACCCCTAAATTTCTCAAAGATCTTTCCTATGTTTTTAACCCTTTTAACAATTTTGTTCCACCATTGTATTTGGTGGACAATCTTGTGTTAGGATGTGAACGGGACGGGCGCGGGTCATCGTTTGGACCATGATTGCAATGATGCCAAGTATCTTTGGGCAATTTTTCCTTTAAGGGACTTGATCATTTTTAGGAAACTTTTGAAAGCGTCATCGAGGGACTATGATCATTTGAATGTTTTGTTTTTGCCAAAGATACCTAACATGCAATATGGCCCATTATTGAAGGCAACAAGTGGAGTACCCTAGGGGTGCAAGTGTGATTGGTGTTGTCCATTTTCATGCTTGTTTATCTTGAATTTAGGTCAAACTATTTGTTGTTTTTGATTTGCATATAAAACCCTAAGTCTAACATGGCATAATTGGAAAGCTTTTAAATGCGAAAAATAAAAGGTCCTAAGTTATTACAACACAAATATGGGATGGGGGGTACAAATGTTCAAATGGGGATATTTTAGCAAGAAATTAAAATCTAACTATTACATCCAAATTAAAATTTTACAAGGTATTTAATTGCACAATAATTAAATAAAATAAAATAAATATGCAAAAATGCAAAAATGATTTTCACATGTATGTAAAAAAGTATTTTTCATGTGTCAAATAAACAAAAATAAAATGAATTAATTTTTGGTATTTTTAGGTATTTAGGGCAAAACCCTAATTTTGTTAAACAAAATGTATTAATTATTTAATATATGCAATATTTATTAATTATGTACAAAAAATAAATAAAAGAAAGTATATTGTCAAAAAGTGATTTTTTAAGTTGAATATTAATAAAAATAAAATGTATTATTTTTTATGTTTTTATCCTAAATATTATAATAAATATATAAGTATTTATATTATTTATTAAATATATTAAATATGTACAAAAATGAAATATTTAATATTTTAAAAAAAGTATATTTTTTTTATAAAATGTTTTCAAAGGTAAAATAAAATAAAAATCAGAAAATAAAAGTGTTTGTATTATTTTTAGTTATTTTAAATAAAAGTATATTTATGTTTATTTATGTACAAAACTAAATAAAGCCAAATAAATATCAAATAAAATGCAAAAAATGTGGGAAAAATAATTTTAATATTTTTTCATGCTTAAATAAAAATATGGAAACAAAATCAAAAGGAAAAAATGAAAAATGACAAGTATATCTCAAAATGGGCCAGGGGGGTGCATGTGAAAAATGAAAGTGCAAAAAGGAAAAATATCTCAGGCCCAGCCCATGAGAGGTTGTCTTCAACCTCCAGACAAAAAATGTCAAAAACGCGCGCCCTTCCCTCCTGGTTCAAACATCCTGATTCCTGGACTTTTAGCACAAACTTACAACATGAAAAATGTCAAGCATCAAGCCACGATTCCATACATACCAAGAACTTGATCTAACTCTCAGAAATGAGAGAGAATTTCTCCATCCCTAATTCTTAACCTAAGTTTTTGTCAATGTTCAGGTCTTAAATTCTCTCAGCATATGCAATATAAATGGAAAGTGAGGATATGTATAGCTTCAGGGCCATGAGTAGAACATTTTTCATTCATAAACTTAAAGCTAACTCTTCCTAGATTGAGAGATAGAAGTCCAAGAACTTACCTGTTCAGCTTGGATCGTGTCTGGTAATGGAGGCACTTTCAAGGCAAGGTGAGGATTGGTACAACTTGCTTGAAGTCCAGGGATGCTATTCCAACCTTTAGCTTGCTTTGAAACCAAGTGAATCAAGCAATGGCAATCAACCTGCAAAACAGAAAAAGTGAAAATGGTGAAGTTGGTTAGAGGTGTTACAGGTCGTGTCCAATGCTTGGGATAGCTTGTATATGTGGTATGGAGTGTGTATGAACTGGTTTTAGCAAAAATGCACGAGTGGATTGAGTTATGGAAGTCCAACTGCAGAGGTGACTCTGTTTTTTGCAACAGGAGGGTGTTTTGATGAATGGTGAGGTTTGGAAGGTGTTTTGGTCGTGCCTTAGCTCAGTTATGTTGTTTGGGATGTGTCTAACAAGTTTTTCTAAGCTAGTTCTTGCAGCAATGAGAGTTGGATATCAATATGCCAAGTTTCTTCTCACTTAAGCAAAAAATGACAAGTTGGTTTCTAGACTTGTGCAGGCCCCCTAATCATGCTGCAACCATCCCTCTAGATCAGTGTGATATGTTCCTGAACTTGTGCCAAAAGGATTTGCATTGTACTTCAAAGATTGCAATCTTGACATAAAATTCCACTTTTCAAAAATGGATATATTGCTTTTTCAAATTAAGGACTAATCCTTCATGTAATGACCAAACTCAAAGAATAACATCTTGGCACAAAGGTTTAGCATTTAATTTTGGAGTTTAAATGAGATTAGAGGCCTGTAATGTAGCTTGCATATGCTGAGTTTGAAAATGCACAAGTTATGAACATGGAAATGGCTCATGAACAAAGTGACTTTTGCCTATATTTCCAAATTCGATTCTCCCTAACCACAAGGTTGTTTGATGAGTTCTTGGACATTTTAGAAAGCTTGGAATGTGTACTACAATCCATCTTTGTAATGCAAATTGAAATTCCAAGTGGAAGCATGTGAAAAGTGGCCATGAAGTTAGGCAAAAATCCTGCCTAGAATAGGTCAAAATTTTTCTAAGTTAAGAATGTTTTGCACCCTTGTTCTAAAAATCATAACTTGAGCTACAAGCTTCTTTTGAGGAAACTTTGTGAAACAAAGTTGTAGATTTTGAAATGGACTATAACTTTCATGTTTTGAGTTTTCCTTGAATCCAAATGCATCTTGATGAAAAAATGGGACAAAGTTAGGAAAAAATTAGGGATTTTCATAACTTAGAAAAATTCTAAGTTATGAAAATTCTTCATTTCAAACCCTAATTTGTGATTTTTGATTTCTTGGTGAACAAGTTTCATATTTTGACATGTTTTGATGGAAAATGAATCTTGACACTTGACTTTGACCAAAAAGTCAAAGTTTGACTTTTCAGTATACAGTCAAAAATTGATCAATTGACTGGAAAATTCATCTGTCAATCTTGTGCATTTGGGATCTTTTGAACTTGTTGAATATGTCAAGACAATTCCATTGGGTCCTTGAGTCCATATGTGAGCTTGGTTTGCCATTGGTTAGGTCAAACAGTCAAAAATTGCCTTTGTGCAGTCAAAACCCTAAAAATGACCATTTTGCCCTTTTGGTGATCTGATCAAATTTCTTGTGGAATTGTGGTCCAAACTTGACCAAATGGTTCATATGAGTTCATAATGTTGATGTGGGTCAAATTTCATGAGGTTTGACTGTCAATTGACCACAGTTGACTTTTTCCCCAATACAGCTGATTTCTAGGTCAACTGTCCAATTGACTGGGCAAAGATTGGAATCAAGGCTTGAAACTTGGTATGGATAAACTTGGGAGTCCAATATGAAGCATGAAAGTCATATTAGGCATTTTAGGTCAAAACATCTTTGTGCAAACACAAACCCTAATTTGGGTCAACAGTGCAAGGAGGAGTCTTGAGCAGAGCAAACCCCAACTTGGTCTTGAGCTCCAAGGGTCTTGTAGTGAGAAAATGTTGAGGAAATGGGAGGGAAAATTTTGGGGTACAACAGTTGCCCCTGTTCAATCTTCTTGAACCTGAAGAGTTAGATTGGCAAGTTTGCCTTTCGCGACTCGAAGATAAAAGGAGATTGGACACTAGAGTGCCCGGAAATTTGCACTTGCATGCTGGAGTATCAGCAATGTGATGGCGGGAATGGGCTTATAGATGCCATTTGGAGAGATGGTGGATAGGGAGATGGGCTTATAGATGCCATCTGGAGATGTGACCGAACCTTGTCGAGAATGGGCTTATAGATGCCATTTGGAGGTGTTGATCGCGTAAAAGATTCCTTAGCGAGAACTTGCGTACTTTGAGAAAGGAAGATGTTTCCTGGCGTGTCACAGGTGTTGATCTTCAAACTCTTCATGCAGATATGCCCTGGCTAGATACATGTATTGAATCTGGAATTGTTGTCTAAAGATGTGCCCTGGCTGGATACAGGTATCGAATCTAGAATTGTTGTCTACAGACATGCCCTGGCGGGATACAGGTATCGAATCTGGAATTGTCGTCTACAGATGTGCCCTGGCTGGATACAGGTATCGAATCTGGAATTGTAAAAGGTTGGTAGAGATAGCTTTCCTGGCTGGATACAGGTGTAGACCTCTGACCTGAGAATGAAAGATAATTTCCTGGCCTGTTACAGGGGTTGATCTTCAAACTCTTCATGCAGATATGCCCTGGCTAGATACAGGAATCGAATCCACAATCCATCACTCACAGATGTGCCCTGGCTAGATACAGGAATCGAATCTGGAATTGCGATAGTTGATAGTGATCATCTTTGGAGTGTCCTTTTTCCTGAAAAGGCAAAACATCAGTTGTATGCAATGTTATGATGTATGAAATGCATGATGTCATGATGCTCAAAATGAGATAGTGTTGTATGCACTTTATCATGTATGTAAGCAGGATGTAGGAAATGTGAAATGTCTATGAATGTATTTTCGTCTAGGAAAATAAATCCTTGATGACTAGCCGGGGAATCAAATCCTGGGCCAATGTTGAAGAGTAGAGTTCTTCGTTTCCGCTGGGGATGATGGTTGCAAGAATAAATCGGTAGGAGAAGATGACTCCAATGGGGAACAAACTTGTTGGAGAGATTGCTCTGAGGGGAAATACTCTGTCGGAAGAGATACTTCGCTGAGGCTTTGATGAGAGCTCCGCTGGGGATTTCAATGATAGACTCCGCCGGGGATTTCAACGATAAACTCCGCTGGGGATTTCAACGGTAAACTCCGTTGGGGATTCTGCTGATAAGTTATGTTGGGGAACTTGATGAACTCCGCTGGGGATAGGAAGAACTTCGCCGAGGACGATCTTTCCGTGGTAACTAGCTGAGGATAACCCAGTTATAAGCTCTTGTGAGGAATGACTTTGAATAAATTCTGGGAGAGACGTCCGTACTCCGCAGGGGATTAGCTTCCAGAATCTACTGGGGATAAGCTTCAAGACCTGCTGGGGATAATGATTCAACTCTCTTGGGGAAACTTTTCGGACTGTACTGGAAAATGGTTCCACTGGGGTGTCTGTATTCCGCCGGGGAACAATCTTATATTAAGACTGCCGGGGATGCTTGCTGAGGAATGCCTATACTCCGCTGGAGAATGTTGAGATTTTCTGGGGATACCCAACTTCCTTAAGGCTGACAGTAGACTGATCCTGCTTGGAGAGTATTGCTGACTTGCTAAGGGAATATTGTGATTTTTCTGGGTTGAGGGGAGGCCAACTCTTCCTGGGGAGAGTATTGCGGAATCTTGGTCTTATTCTGTGGGGAGTCGAGGTAACTTGGTCACATTCTTCAACTGAACCTACCTCGGTACCTTGGTGGACAAAGTAACTAGATCGCCTAGACAAATCTAAATTGCCCCTGTTCTTGATGTCATCTGTAATTAATCCTTCGTTTCGCATGTAAATATTTATGATCTAGCAATTTAATGTCAAATACATATATCAAAAATGGACATTGGACGTTCTTCGCGAAACAAAACAGAAAAAGGAAAAACAATGGATAATTTGTTTGAGAATTTGAATTTGTATTGATTTTGAAATTTGCCTGAAAATAGGCGTTTTTGTACAAGAGGCTGACGTCCTAGTAAGAGAACGCCGCCGAGCAACATAGATTTTATACAATTTTGTGAAAGGAAACAAAACAGCTATGTGAAAAATCCCACTGAGTTCCAACTCTGCTATTGCCTCTATGTCTTCAAGCGTCTCATCACTTTGCTGCTTAGTTGAAGATGAAGCTGATCGATCGATGCCGTCTGACCCTGATAGTTGACACCGAATTCTGGATGCCAGGTGATCCAATGAGACATAGTATTACGCTTTATCCCTAACTTTTGCCTGGACCGCCCTTTCGGGTTTTCAGTCCACCGGGATACCCATTTTTGCCCAAGCCGCCTTTTCAGGTTTTCGACTTGCCGGGTGTACAGATTTTTTCATTTCGGCCCTTATTTTTGCCCGAACCCTTTTGGTTCACCGGGAAGCCCTTATTTTTGCCTAGGTGTGTCAACCTAGCGGGTCTTTAATTCATGCGTAGTATCTTTTTACTATGTCTGCATTGGCGGGGTGAGGAAGGTCGTCACCATCCATGGTGGTTAGGATCATGGCTCCTCCTGAAAAGATATGTTTAACCACAAATGGCCCTTCGTACGTAGGGGTCCATTTGCCCCTGGGATCACTTTGAGGAAGAATGATGCGCTTGATTACCAGGTCTCCGACTTGATACTCTTGTCGTCTGACTTTCTTGTTAAATGCCCTGATCATCCATTTTTGGTACGTCTGACCATGACAAATAGCAGTGAGTCTCTTTTTGTCAATCAGGTTTAATTGATCAAGCCGAGTCTGGATCCAGTCATCCTCGCTTAAACCTGCATCCTTCATTATCCGGAGAGAGGGTATCTGGACTTCAATGGGCAAGACTGCCTCCATGCCATAGACCAAGGAAAAGGGAGTTACCCCTGTTGACGTCCTTGCTGAGGTGCGGTACCCATGAAGAGCAAGTGGTAACATCTCGTGCCAATCTTTATAGGTCACTGTCATCTTCTGCACAATCTTCTTGATGTTCTTATTTGCTGCTTCGACAGCCCCGTTCATCTTCGGCCGATAAGGAGAAGAGTTGTGGTGTTGTATCTTGAATTGCTCGCAGAGCTCAATGATCATCTTGTTGTTAAGATTGGTACCATTATCTGTAATGATCCTCTCAGGTACGCCATATCGACAAATCAGGTTGTGCTGAATGAACCGTGCCACGACACTCTTGGTTACGGTGGCGTAGGAAGCTGCTTCAACCCATTTTGTGAAGTAATCAATCGCGACTAGGATGAAGCGATTCCCGTTGGATGCCGTAGGTCGGATCTCTTCGATCATATCAATGCCCCACATTTCAAAAGGCCAAGGTTCCGTCAGGACATTCAGAGGAATCAGAGGAATATGCACCTTATCAGCATAGATCTGGAATTTATGACAAGTTCGAGAATGCTGATAACAGTCGGCCTCCATTGTGGACCAGAAATATCCTGCCCGAAGGATTTTCTTTGCCATGGTATGTCCACTGGAATGTGTCCCGAAGGTACCTTCATGTAGCTCTGCCATGACCTTTTCTGCTTCAGTCTTATCCACACAACGCAGTAAGGTCGAATCATGGTTTCGCTTGTACAGAATGCCGTTGCTAAGGAAGAACTTTGCTGCGAACCTTCTCAGAAACTTTTTGTCGTTAACGGATGCACCCTCGGGGTATTCTTGAGCTTCAAGGTACCTCTTCACTTCATGATACCAGGGTTTTTCTGTTACCTCTTCGGTTTCGAGATCGCAGCAATATGCAGGTTCGTCCAACTTCCAGATAATGATCCGGGGAGCCTCATTGTCCCATTTGACTTTGAACATGGAAGACATCGTAGCTAGTGCGTCCGCTAACTGATTCTCCTCTCTTGGGAAGTGTTCAAAAGTTATCTCCTCGAAGTGGGGAAGCAATGTCAGCACATATTCTTTGTAAGGAATAAGATTCGGGTGTTTCGTATCCCACTCGCCTTTGACCTGATTGATCATGAGAGCGGAATATCCGAAGACACTCAGACACTTGATCCTTAAATCAATTGCAGCTTGAAGACCCATGATACATGCCTCATACTCCGCCATGTTGTTGGTGCAGTTGAAACATAACCAGGCGGTAAGTGGAGTATGAGTGCCTTTAGGGGATATGATCACAGCGCCGATACCATTACCCAAAGAGTTCGAGGCTCCATCAAAGTGCATAGACCATCGGGATCCTTCCTCAGGTCCTTCATCCGGTCCAGGTACTTCGCAATCAGTCACCACCATGATATCCTCGTCTGGAAATTCAAATTTCATCGACTGGTAGTCGTCCACTGCCTGGTGTGCTAAATGGTCTGCCAATACACTTCCCTTGATTTCTTTTTGAGTCGTGTACTAGATGTCGTATTCCGTCAAGATCATTTGCCATCTTGCTATTCTTCCAGACAGAGCAGGCTTTTCGAATATGTACTTGATTGGATCCATTTTTGAAATCAACAGAGTAGTGTGAGTCAACATATACTTTCTCAGCCGGCGAGCAGCCCATACCAGAGCGCAACAAGTTTTCTCGAGCAGTGAGTACCGAGTCTCACAGTCGGTAAACTTTTTGCTCAGGTAATAAATGGCGTGCTCTTTTCGGCCAGACTCGTCATGCTGCCCCAGCACACACCCCATTGAGTTGTCAAGTACTGTCAAGTATAAGATTAGAGGTCTCCCTTCAACCGGTGGCATAAGAATGGGTGGTTCTTAGAGATACTCTTTGATCTTTTCGAAAGCGGCCTGACATTCATCATTCCAACGTACTACTTGATCTTTCTTTAGTAGCTTGAAGATTGGTTCACAGGTAGCAGTTAGATGCGAGATGAATCGGGCAATGTAGTTCAGCCGTCCTAGAAAGCCTCTGACTTCTTTCTCTGTCTTGGGAGCTGGCATCTCTTGTATGGCTTTTACCTTAGCAGGATCCACTTGAATACCTTTGTCGCTTACAATGAAACCTAGTAGTTTTCCATATCTCACCCCAAAGGTGCACTTGTTCGGGTTCAACCTCAGCTTGTACAACTTCAGACGGTCAAACAGCTTCCGTAGATGGTCAAGGTGTTCCTCCTCAGTTTGGGACCTTGCAATCATATCGTCGACGTGTACTTCTATTTCGTGATGGATCATGTCATGAAATAAAGCAACCATGGCACGTTGGTAAGTTGCCCCATCATTTTTCAACCCAAAAGGCATGACCTTGTAGCAAAAGGTGCCCCACTGAGTGACAAAAGTGGTCTTCTCCATGTCTTCAGGAGCCATCTTGATCTGATTATAATCGGAGAAGCCGTCCATGAAGGAGAAAACTTTATGTTGAGCAGTATTGTCAACCAGAACGTCGATATGAGGCAGGGGGAAATCATCCTTGGGGCTGGCCCTGTTCAAATCCCTGTAATAAACACACATCCGGACCTTACCATCCTTTTTCGGCACTGGAACCACGTTGGCAATCCACTGAGGGTAAGAAGTTATTGCTAGAAATCCGGCATCAAATTGTTTCATAACCTCAGCTTTGATTTTCTCGGACATCTTTGGACGCATACGAAGGACCTTCTGTTTAACCGGAGGGCAATCTTCCTTGGTAGGCAGGTGATAAACCACAATGTCGGTATCCAAACCAGGCATGTCTTCGTAAGACCAGGCAAAGATTTCCATGTAGTCATGCAGCATCTGAATCAACCGTTGTTTCACACTGAGCTTTAGATTGGCACCAATCTTGACTTCCTTTCTGTCTGTCTCAGTACCCAGGTTTACCGTTTCCACTGGCTCTTCATGTGGCTGAATGGACCTCTCTTCCTGGAGTAGCAGTCTTGCAAGTTCACCAGGCACTTCGCAATCATCTTCACCTTCGTCTTCGGCTAAGTTGATCAGATTTTCGAAGTCATAACTGGCGGTAGCAGAGTCGTTACCAGTGAGATCCAGAGTGGATTGGAACCTGTATAAGTGAGTGTGTGTAAATATAGATGTTTTGCAATATATGATAAAGAAAGATAAGGAGCACAAGATTTGAAATGCAACAAACGTCCAATGTTTTGATTAATGATATATGAAAATGTCATACAAAAGCCCTCACAAATGGAGCCACGGTGCCCCGGGTAGGACACCGAGCCATAAAAGTTTCAACATATTGTTTGTTACAAATTGAAAACAAAAGAGTTCATTACTGAGTGACAAAAGTAATAGGTGTGAAGTCTTTGGCAGTCCAGTTGCTTGGTCCGCTGTCGGTTGTTGGGTAGATCCAGCTGTCGAATTCAGATTCCCCCACGTCGTCCTCAATAGCATTCACTCCTGGATTGGTGATGAACACAGGAGGTCTTCCCACTCTTGCTTTACAAACAACCCTCTGAGCCTCCGCAGCGAAACCTAAACCAAACTTGTCGGTCTTTGGAGTAAAGTCAGGAAGTCGGCCCCATTTTGCACGCTTACCCTTCTCAATCACAGCCCGGGCATCCTTTAAGGAAGCCATCTTCAAAGGAGGGTCTTCAATCACAGTTTCAGCTGATGCAAGTGTCTGCGGCACTTCTTCAAAGTGTTGAAAGGGGGTTTTAATGAATTCCCCATCCATCTCTATGTACCGGAACGAGTTTAAGTGGTTGACCATATACTCTTCTTCCCCTTGCACTATAACAATCTTTCCTCTAACCGGGTACTTAAGCTTCTGATGTAGTGTGGAGGTCACAGCTCTAGCCTTGTGGATCCATGGACGACCCAGCAAACAAGAGTATGATGGACGGATGTCCATCACATAGAAAGTAGAATCAAAAACTTGAGAACCAACCCTGATTGGGATGTCAACTTCTCCATGTACCATTCTTTTCGAACCGTCAAAGGCTCGGACAACAATGTTACTAGGCTTGAGCTCCAAACCCTCACAATCTAACCTATCTAAGGCTTTCTTGGGCAATACATTCAAATAAGAACCGGTGTCCACCAACACATGGGCAAGAGTAGTTCCCCTGCATTCAATAGAGACATGCAGGACGTCATTATGGTTCTTTCCTTTTGCAGTCAGATCGGTGTCAGAGAAGCCCAGACCATTATCAGCAGTCAAGTTGGCCACACAATGAGTAAATTGATCAGCAGATGTTTCTTGTGGCACATGGGCCGTCTTCAGAAAGGAGATCAGAGCCTTGGCGTGGGCTTCTGAACACAATAACAGTGATAGCATAGAAATTTTAGAGGGGGTGTGCCCCAACTGCTCAATAACATTGAAATCACTTTTCTTGATAATCTTGAGGATCTCCTCCATCTCTTGCTGGGAGGCTTCAACAGTGGTTTCCTTCGGCGCCTCCGTCAGGGCAGGCAAATCAGTAGAAATCCCTTTGCCCCGAGCGTCAGATGACTCGGCAGCAGGGATAGAAACAGGAACTTGATTAGGAAGTGGAACATGCACACTTGCGGGTGTGATGATAAGGGGTTTCTGAATAGCTGGTGGCGAAATATCTAGTGAAAACAGCCTACCACTGCGAGTAATTTTGGCAGACCCGGTGATGTTATTGACACCGGTACTTGTATCAAACTCTTAGTTTATTCCAAGAACATAAACATCTGCCCCATAGTGCCATGGGACAGCTTTGTCGGATGTATAAGGGAGAGGCCCCGGAACAGTAATAATGATAGGAGCAATCTTCTGAGTGGACATGATTTTGACAGGCTTCTTTGAATGAGCCTTGGGGGGTTTGTTGAAAATAGTGACAATAGAAATTTCTTCGGCAGGGACAGCAGGAACAACAATCTTCTTGAACAAGATTTCCTTGCTACCCATCAGGCTTTGGATACCTGATTTCAGCAAAGGACAACCAAAAGGAGAAACAGCACATAGAAGGCAATCTTCACCACATCCCGGAAATAAACCGGCTAGCAACAGATTCCTTTTAACAGTTGATAACGGAGTAATAATCTCTTCCACGGAGGCCACATATCGGTCTTCTTCCACAGCATTCACTCCATGCTGGGGCATGGGAGCGGTCACAACATTGGGCCTTTCAGGCGCCTCGAACTGTATTTCCTTAGCATCAATAAGGTCTTGAACCTTATTCCTCAGAGCCCAGCAATCGTCCGTAGTATGCCCGGGGCTATCAAAGTGATAAGCGCAACGGGCGTTGGGGTTGTACTTCGGAGAAGCTGTGTTCACTACTTTCGGAGCTTCTTTGACAGTTACCAGATTGGTTAACAGTAGTTGCGGCAAAATCTGAGACAGGGTCATACTGAGCCGAGTGTACTGCCTTTTAGGTCTCTCACCCCTTTGTTGATTATACTGCTGAGGAGCAACAACAGGCTTGGATATTACCAATGCATTGACAGCTTGGCGGCGTTCCGGCTTAACTTGTCTTCTAGGACCATAAACAGCACTAGCTTCCTTTTTGAAGGGCTTCTTTTCAGTATTCGCAGCGGCACCTTTCTGTATCTTCCCTGACTTGATACCAGCTTCTATTCTCTCACCAGTCAAGATCAAATCTGTAAACCCAGCAGAAGAATTACCAATCAGATGGTTAAAGAACGGACCAGACAGGGTCCCAAGGAATATGTCAACAAGTTCACGGTCAGTTAGCGGTGGCTGCACCCTGCCAGCCAGATCTCTCCACTTTTGCGCATACTCCTTGAATCCTTCGCCCGTTCCCAGTGACATACCCTGAAGTTGGGTACGCGTAGGAGCGAGGTCAGAATTGTACTGATACTGTTTATAAAATGCGGTGGCCAAGTCTTCCCAGTTTCGGATACTGGCTCCATCCAGCTGATAGAACCACTCGAGTTGATCCCCTGAAAGGCTATCCTGAAAGAAATGGATCCAAAGGTTCTTGTCTGCAGTGTAAGGTTGGATCTTCCTTACATATGATCTGAGATGCATTTTCGGGCAGGACAGCCCGTCATACCTTACAAAAACTGGCACTTTGAACTTCGGGGGGATCACAATTCCAGCAACTAATCCCATGTCTTCGAAATCTAAGCCGGGAACTCTCTGCAGCTCCATAGCTACCAACCTGTCTTCCAAGCCTTTGTACTTATCATCGGCGGGCGGGTATTGTTGATCAGAGTAGTCTTCGTCCTCTTCAGCCTCCTCTTCTTCAACCTCGGATTCGGAAGGTACTGCAGTCGCATTCCCTTTACTGGTTCCCTCTTCAAATGTAGGGGGAAATTAAAGCACTATTATGGCTTCACCCTCAAACCTTCTTCCTAGGGTAGCCACCCCGATCCTCTTCTTCTTCTTTTTCACTTGGTTTTTGTTCCCCAGCAGGGCTTTCAGATCCTCCTGACCCTTTGCCAAGGTCATCAGGAGTTGTTGAAACTGTGCATTTTGAGACTGCAAGTCCTTGACCGTCTGTTTGAGATCCATCTTACTGAAATAAACAGCAGAAAGATAAGGAAACCTGGTGTGGAGACCTGCTTATGCACATGATGAATGGTATGCTTATGTATGCAATGCATTCAAGGATTCATAAAGTTCAAATTTGTTGCAAACAAAAAGAACGCACGTCATATTAATAAGAAGAAATTTGTCAGTACATAAATGCCCCATGGGCCAAATATTACAAAAAAACTTCTCAAGGTAAAAAGACGTTGCGCATCCTCTTTGGTGCGATGTAGGTGTTGAGGGTCTCTTCCTCGTGGAGTCGGCGGGTAAGCTCCAAAACCTTCTTCTCACTGGCGTAGAAGCTGGCTTCAAAAGTGTTTCGTTCCTCCTTGAGTTGGATCCAACTCTTCTGCATCTCCTCCCACGATGTAGGCATGTCAGGGTATAGGATGGTGTAGGGAACCTCTCCTTCCGTAACGGGCTCTTTAATCACAGGGAGAACATGAGGATAAGGCATCATCAGACTCTGGGCTCGGGTTCGTACCCACTTGAGATAAGGCTCAAGAGGGATGGAGTTCTTGTGTCCCAGTGTCTTGTTGTCTACCTTGTTAGGCATCCTCCAAGCTCTGATGAATCTTTGGCGAAGTCCTTGCGCATCGTTGTCGAAGTCAAAAACTAGGTCAGGAATCAACATGTCGTGAGGGCCATCCCTCCGTGTGTATCCAAATTGTCTCAAGGCTAGACAAGGGTTGTAGGTAATGCCTCCCCTAATGCCAAGTAATGGAACATTAGGGAACTCTCCACAACGATCGACGATGATGACATTTTCTCTGGACCGAGAACACCAATGTACATCAGAGTGAGTAAGGGTCATTAACCGTTGTGACCACCTTAGGCCTTGGTCATTCTTCAAGACAGATTGTGGAAGGTGCGAAATAAACCACCTTGCGAGGAGAGGAGTACAGCACATGAGAACACCCCTCTTTCTCATTGTTCGAGTGTAAAATGAGTGAAGAATGTCCCCAAGCAATGTTGGTATTGGATTTCTGGATAAGAAGATTTTGACGACGTTGACATCTACAAGCTGGTCAGGATTTGGGAACAAGACCAAACCATAGATGAGGAGGGCCACAATTTCTTCAAAGGCTTGTAGGTCCAATGAATTCCAACACTCTTGTGCCTTCTCAAACAAGAATTTTGCCAAGAAGCCTTTGACACCGCTTCTAGTTTCCCAATGCCCCTTGATGTCAGATGGCTGTAGCTGTAGTGCTTGAGCAACATCTTCAGGCTTTGGTTCCTTTTTCGTACCGTTGAAAGGTAGTTGATTAAGGATAGGAATTCTCAGGAGTTGAGAAAATTCCTCCAAAGTGGGCACCAATTGGTAGTCGGGGAAAGTGAAACAGTGGTGAAGAGGGTCAAAGAACTGGAACATCACATTCATCATGTCCTCTTCAATGCTGGTGTTGAATAGGATGAGCAGTATACCATGTCTTTCACTGAAGGGAGAGCTTTCCGGAATTCTTGATGTGAGCTCCTTGAGTTGAAGAGGGATTCTCACAAGGTTGACTTGGATAGTTTTCCTGCGAGGAATTTCCATGACCTACAAAACAAGAACAAAGATGAAAATCTAAACCCTTGAAGTGGTTAGTGTATGCATATGATGCTTTATGATGTTCATGATGTATGCACAAACATATGTACAAGCAACTCACACCAAACCCTAGTTTCAGGCTTGCATGGGGTTTCATAGGTAAGTACCCTCTTGAGTGTAGTTGGCTTAAAAACCTGTCCTATAAATAGTAACCGGGTTCTAAGGAGCTCAATATCATTGGATTGTTTTCATTGTTCATTGTTTTGGTTTAGCCACTTAACTAGCAACCAAAATATTCCAAGAAAACAACCCTCAATGAGTGTAGTATCGAGTATCTACCAACTTCGGACTGCACCAAAGCCGGTCATCTCACTACCCCTAATGAAAGGCCAAGATGGTCAAGTAAGGTTCTAGGTCATTAGTGCTTAGTGACATCACTCAGCGGCCCCGTACTCTCCTTGATTGAACTCAAGGGTTACCGGTACTCACAAATATGTTGCACTAATATAGCTATTGCTTCAACCGTGTCGGTATACCCCGCACAGTTTCCACAACGTATTGCTATCTATGAATGTTTCCCCAAATCCGGGTGTAGGATTTCAAGCCCAAACAAGAGAACCAAGATAATAAAGCAATCAAAGCAATCAATTAGTCATGCAAGAGGGTGGTCTAAGCCCTAAGGTCACTCCACTTTAAAAAATTTCCCCAGCAGAGTCGCCAGTTCTGTGATACGGTGGGAGAACTGACTTGAGGTTTTGCGTTTGTTTTCGCAAATGTTTCGGTTGAGCAAGAGTCGCCACCGATTTTTTATTTTATCCTAAGGAAAGGTTAAAAAGCACAGCAAAAACCTTTGAGATGTTTTCTTGGGTTCGGGGAGTAGATTATAGAAAGGGAAGGTATTAGCACCCTTTCTATCAATGGTTATCCATGGGCTCTTAGTTACTTGCTTAGATCAACTTGCCTTGATTTTCAATTGTTTGAAATGGTGCTTTCAATTGTTTGAAATGGTGCTTTGTGTACGTGGGTTTTGAAAATGTTTTGAAAAGAGGCCAATATGGTGGCAACCTTTGTAATGACCCATGTTTGGATGTATACAAAGGTGTACTTATCTTTTGAAAAGTTTTCAATGTTTTTGAAAGTTGTTTTGAAAGTGTGTTGTGATGTGTGGTTTTGAAAAAATAGGCAAGTGTTTTTGTTTTGCAAGTTGATTCAAGTAACTAAGAGTTTTGTTTACCCCTAAATTTCTCAAAGATCTTTCCTATGTTTTTAACCCTTTTAACAATTTTGTTCCACCATTGTATTTGGTGGACAATCTTGTGTTAGGATGTAAACGGGACGGGCGCGGGTCATCGTTTGGACCATGATTGCAATGATGCCAAGTATCTTTGGGCAATTTTTCCTTTAAGGGACTTGATCATTTTTAGGCAACTTTTAAAAGCGTCATCGAGGGACTATGATCATTTGATTGTTTTGTTTTTGCCAAAGATACCTAACATGCAATATGGCCCATTATTGAAGGCAACAAGTGGAGTACCCTAGGGGTGCAAGTGTGATTGGTGTTGTCCATTTTCATGCTTGTTTATCTTGAATTTAGGTCAAACTATTTGTTGTTTTTGATTTGCATACAAAACCCTAAGTCTAACATGGCATAATTGGAAAGCTTTTAAATGCGAAAAATAAAAGGTCCTAAGTTATTACAACACAAATATGGGATGGGGGGTACAAATGTTCAAATGGGGATATTTTAGCAAGAAATTAAAATCTAACTATTACATCCAAATTGAAATTTTACAAGGTATTTAATTGCACAATAATTAAATAAAATAAAATAAATATGCAAAAATGCAAAAATGATTTTCACATGTATGTAAAAAAGTATTTTTCATGTGTCAAATAAACAAAAATAAAATGAATTAATTTTTGGTATTTTTAGGTATTTAGGGCAAAACCCTAATTTTGTTAAACAAAATGTATTAATTATTTAATATATGCAATATTTATTAATTATGTACAAAAAATAAATAAAAGAAAGTATATTGTCAAAAAGTGATTTTTTAAGTTGAATATTAATAAAAATAAAATGTATTATTTTTTATGTTTTTATCCTAAATATTATAATAAATATATAAGTATTTATATTATTTATTAAATATATTAAATATGTACAAAAATAAAATATTTAATATTTTAAAAAAAGTATATTTTTTTTTATAAAATGTTTTCAAAGGTAAAATAAAATAAAAATCAGAAAATAAAAGTGTTTGTATTATTTTTAGTTATTTTAAATAAAAGTATATTTATGTTTATTTATGTACAAAACTAAATAAAGCCAAATAAATATCAAATAAAATGCAAAAAATGTGGGAAAAATAATTTTAATATTTTTTCATGCTTAAAAAAAAATATGGAAACAAAATCAAAAGGAAAAAAATGAAAAATGACAAGTATATCTCAAAATGGGCCAGGGGGGTGCATGTGAAAAATGAAAGTGCAAAAAGGAAAAATATCTCAGGCCCAACCCATGAGAGGTTGTCTTCAACCTCCAGACAAAAAATGTCAAAAACGCGCGCCCTTCCCTCCTGGTTCAAACATCCTGATTCCTGGACTTTTAGCACAAACTTACAGCATGAAAAATGTCAAGCATCAAGCCACGATTCCATACATACCAAGAACTTGATCTAACTCTCAGAAATGAGAGAGAATTTCTCCATCCCTAATTCTTAACCTAAGTTTTTGTCAATGTTCAGGTCTTAAATTCTCTCAGCATATGCAATATAAATGGAAAGTGAGGATATGTATAGCTTCAGGGCCATGAGTAGAACATTTTTCATTCATAAACTTAAAGCTAACTCTTCCTAGATTGAGAGATAGAAGTCCATGAACTTACCTGTTCAGCTTGGATCGTGTCTAGTAATGGAGGCACTTTCAAGGCAAGGTGAGGATTGGTACAGCTTGCTTGAAGTCCAGGGATGCTATTCCAACCTTTAGCTTGCTTTGAAACCAAGTGAATCAAGCTATGGAAATCAACCTGCAAAACAGAAAAAGTGAAAATGGTGAAGTTGGTTAGAGGTGTTACAGGGCGTGTCCAATGCTTGGGATAGCTTGTATATGTGGTATGGAGTGTGTATGAACTGGTTTTAGCAAAAATGCACGAGTGGATTGAGTTATGGAAGTCCAACTGTAGAGGTGACTCTGTTTTTTGCAGCAGGAGGGTGTTTTGATGAATGGTGAGGTTTGGAAGGTGTTTTGGTCGTGCCTTAGCTCAGTTATGTTGTTTGGGATGTGTCTAACATGTTTTTCTAAGCTAGTTCTTGCAGCAATGAGAGTTGGATATCAATATGCCAAGTTTCTTCTCACTTAAGCAAAAAATGACAAGTTGGTTTCTAGACTTGTGCAGGCCCCCTAATCATGCTGCAACCATCCCTCTAGATCAGTGTGATATGTTCCTGAACTTGTGCCAAAAGGATTTGCATTGTACTTCAAAGATTGCAATCTTGACATAAAGTTCCACTTTTCAAAAATGGATATATTGCTTTTTCTAATTAAGGACTAATCCTTTATGTAATGACCAAACTCAAAGAATAACATCTTGGCACAAAGGTTTAGAATTTAATTTTGGAGCGTAAATGAGATTAGAGGCCTGTAATGTAGCTTGCATATGCTGAGTTTGAAAATGCACAAGTTATGAACATGGAAATGGCTCATGAACAAAGTGACTTTTGCCTATATTGCCAAATTCGATTCTCCCTAACCACAAGGTTGTTTGATGAGTTCTTTGACATTTTGGAAAGCTTGGAATGTGTACTACAATCCATATTTGTAATGAAAATTGAAATTCCAAGTGGAAGCATGTGAAAAGTGGCCATGAAGTTAGGAAAAAATCCTGCCTAGAATAGGTCAAAATTTTTCTAAGTTAAGAATGTTTTGCACCCTTGTTCCAAAAATCATAACTTGAGCTACAAGCTTCTTTTGAGGAAACTTTGTGAATAAAAGTTGTAGATTTTGCAATGGAATATAACTTTCATGTTTTGAGTTTTCCTTGAATCCAAATGCATCTTGATGAAAAAATGCGACAAAGTTAGGAAAAAATTAGGGATTTTCATAACTTAGAAAAATTCTAAGTTATGAAAATTCTTCATTTCAAACCCTAATTTGTGATTTTTGATTTCTTGGTGAACAAGTTTCATATTTTGACATGTTTTGATGGAAAATGAATCTTGACACTTGACTTTGACCAAAAAGTCAAAGTTTGACTTTTCAGTATACAGTCAAAAATTGATCAATTGACTGGAAAATTCATCTGTCAATCTTGTGCATTTGGGATCTTTTGAACTTGTTTAATATGTCAAGACAATTCCATTGGGTCCTTGAGTCCATATGTGAGCTTGGTTTGCCATTGGTTAGGTCAAACAGTCAAAAATTGCCTTTGTGCAGTCAAAACCCTAAAAATGACCATTTTGCCCTTTTGGTGATCTGATCAAATTGCTTGTGGAATTGTGGTCCAAACTTGACCAAATGGTTCATATGAGTTCATAATGTTGATGTGGGTCAAATTTCATGAGGTTTGACTGTCAATTGACCATAGTTGACTTTTTCCCCAATACAGTTGATTTCTAGGTCAACTGTCCAATTGACTGGGCAAAGATTGGAATCAAGGCTTGAAACTTGGTATGGATAAACTTGGGAGTCCCATATGAAGCATGAAAGTCATATTAGGCATTTTAGGTCAAAACATCTTTGTGCAAACACAAACCCTAATTTGGGTCAACAGTGCAAGGAGGAGTCTTGAGCAGAGCAAACCCCAACTTGGTCTTGAGCTCCAAGGGTCTTGTGGTGTGAAAATGTTGAGGAAATGGGAGGGAAAATTTTGGGGTACAACAGTCACCTCCAACACAGAGGAGGATGTGATGAAGGTGCTCTTTCAGTTCTTTGATCCTTTGCACCATTGCTTCACATTTCCCGATTACCAGCTTGTGCCTACTTTGGAAGAATTCTCTCAACTCTTGAGTATTCCCATTCTCAATCAACTACCTTTCAACGGTACAGAAAGAGACCCAAAGCCAAAAGAGATTGCTCAAGCTCTGCACTTGCACTCATATGATATCACAAATCATTGGGAAACTAGAAGTGGTGTCAAAGGCTTCTTAGCAAAGTTTTTGTTTGAGAAAGCCCAAATCTGTTGGAATTCCTTAGACATGCAAGCTTTTGAAGAAATTGTGGCCCTTCTTATCTATGGGATGGTTTTGTTCTCCAATCCTGACCAACTCATAGATATAAGTGCCGTCAAAATCTTCATGTCACGCAATCCGGTGCCTACATTGCTAGGGGATATCCTCCACTCTTTTCACACTCGTAAAATGAGGAAAAGAGATGTCCTTATGTGTTGCACTCCCCTCCTGGCAAGATGGTTTATTTCTCATCTTCCCCAATCAATCCTAAAGAATGATCAAGGATTAAGGTGGACACAAAGGTTAATGGAACTCAAACATTCAGATATTCGTTGGTGCTCTCGATCCAAGGAGAATGTTATCATTATTGACCGCTGTGGGGAATTCCCTAATGTACCTCTACTTGGAGTTAGGGGAGGAATCACCTATAACCCATGCTTAGCTATAAGATAGTTTGGTTTTTCCCGAAGGGATGCCCCGTACGAGATGCTGATTCAAGGCTTGGTTTTCGACTATGACAACGACAATCAAGGTCTTCACTAGAGATTCATCCGAGCATGGAGGATGCGAAACAAGGTGGATAGTAAGACTTTGGGACACGAGAATTCCATCCCTCTTGAGCCTTACCTCAAGTGGGTACGAACCCGTGCTCAAAGTCTTATGATGCTGTATCCTTTCATTCTCCCGATAATCATTGAGCATGTTAAGGAAGGAGAAGTTCCGTACATTATCCTACATCCTGACATGCCCACATCTCTTGAAGACCTACAAAGGGATTGGATACGGCTCAAAGGAGAGTGAGATACTTTCGAAGCCCGATTCTACGCAAGCGAGAAGAAGATTTTGGAACTCACTAGGCTACTCCATGAGGAGAAGACTCTAAATGCCTACATTGCACCAAAGAGGATGCACACTACTTTTTTATCTTAGAGTTTTGTTTTATTTTTGCCCAAGAGGCGTTGATTCACTCAAACTCTATCTTATTAATATAACGTGTGTTCCTTTTTTTGTCCAAAGCGAACTTGAATCTTTAAAAATCCTTGAAAACATTACATATGCACATATCATTCATCATAACATAAACAGGTCTTTTGCAACAAGTTCCCTCATCTCTCTGTTGTTTATTTCAATAAGATGGATCTCGAACAGACAGTCAAAGATCTTCAAGTTCAAAATACGCAGTTTCAACAGTTACTCACAACCCTGGCCAAAGGGAAAAAGGAGTTGAAGACTCTGTTGGCCAAAGAAAAGAAGAAGAAAGAGAAGAAACCAACCGGTGTTGTAATTATGGGGAGAAGGTTTCAAGGACAGACTAGAAGAACCTTGAATTTAGCAACAACCTCTGATGAAGGAAAAGGAAAGGAAACAACGGTTCAGTCAGAATCTGAAGAAGAGGAAGACTACTCCGAGGAACAGTATCCTTCAGCAGATGATAAGTACAGACATCTTGAGGAACCCTTGAACGCTATGGAAATACAAAGGGTACCAGTTCTAGACTTTGAAGAATTGGGGTTAGTGTCAGGAATTGTGATCCTACTGAAGTTCAAAGTGTCGTTGTTTGCAAAATATGATGGGGTGTCATGTCCTAAGATGCACCTCCGATCATATGTGAGAAAGATCCAGCCGTACTCCACCAATAGAGATCTATGGGTGCATTTTTTCCAAGATAGCCTATCTGGAACACAACTCGATTGGTTTTACCAATTGGAACGGGCAGACGTCCACAACTGGGAAGATCTTTCCACAGCTTTCTATAAGCAATACCAATATAATGCAGATTTGGCACCTACCCGTACTCAACTTCGGAGTATGGCTATGGCTTCCAACGAGGGTTTCAAAGATTACGCGCAAAAATGGAGAGATCTAGCTGGGAGAGTTCAACCCCCCCTGTCTAAAATGGAATTGGTGGACATGTTCTTAGGAAATTTATCAGGCCCTTTCTTCAACCATCTGATTGGAAGCTCATCTGCTGGATTTACTGAATTAATATTAATTGGAGATAGGGTGGAAGCTGGCATAAAAAGTGGAAAGATTCAGAAGGATTCGTCTGCCTCTACAGCTATGAGAAAGCCTTTTACTGGGAAGAAGGAGGTATCTGTTGTTTACCCACAAAGGAAACAAAGGAGAGTTGAACGCCGACCAATGGTGGGAGCTGTTATGATCCCAAAGCCTACATCTGATCAACCAAGAGGTAACCAACTGAGGGTGGAAAGGCCGGTCCGACAATTCACCAAAATAAATATGACTCTAGCCCAGGTTTTACCACATCTTCTGAAATCTAATTTGAAAACTCTCAAGGAAGCTCCAAAGAACCCCAACACTGTGTCCCCTCATTATCACCCAAATGCCAGATGTGCATATCATTCCGAAATTCCGGGTCATGACACCAACAACTGTTGGGCCCTGAAAAACAAGATTCAAGATCTTATAGAGGAAAAAGAGATTGAGTTTGATGCACCCGAGAAGCCAAACGTCATTTCCGCTCCTATGCCTAGACATGGTCACAACACCAATGCAATTGAAGAAGATTTGTTTGTGGCCACAATTGACGAACTCTTGACTCCACTCCCAATCATTAAGATGAACTTGTTGAATGCCGGTATATTCCCGGGTTGTAATGAAGACTGCCATCTCTGCTTATCCTCACCAACTTCTTGCCTTTTATTGAAAACAGGCATTCAACGCTTGATAGACAACCAAGAGATTCTGTTTGAAAGTACTCCTGTTTCACCTGTTCCTGTTGAAGATGTTTCAATCATAACAATCTCGGCCAATTCTTCCAGGGTCCCCAAAAGACCCGTTAGGATTACATTGGATCCAAAAACTACTCCTCTTATAATCACAATGCCCGGGTCGGTCCTGTATGAATCAAACAAAACAATGTCATGGAATTATGGTGGAGACATCTACTACCATGGTATCAAACAAGATGGGCTGGTCGCTGAAGAATCAAACTCCAAAGAAGAAGACTTCGACATCAGCAATATTGCTGGAACCAGTAAGATTACCCGAAGCGACAAAATCTTCTCTCCAGAAATTGGCCCCCCAAAGGCAGTTTTTGGACCCGTAGCTGCTCCAAAGGTTACCTCCGTACCAATAAACATATATGCAAGTACTCCTACTAACAAAGACGACACAACCCCTGCTGTTATCCCTACCAATACCCCTACTGCTGAAATTTGAGGAAAAAGTATTCAAGAAGAGCCTGTCCGGACGAAGGCTCAACCATTGATTATCCCCGAAACCTCCAAAAAGGAAATGGAGGAGATCCAGAGAATAATAAAGAAGAGTGACTACGACGTAGTTGAACAGTTGGGGAAAACTCCCTCCAAAATCTCCATGATAGCATTGCTACTATGCTCGGAGGCACACGCGAAAGCTCTGGTGAAGTTTCTAAAGACAGCACATGTACCTCAAGAGACGTCTGCTGACCAATTTCAAGATTGTGTAGCCAGTTTGACGGTGGACAATGACCTAGGCTTCTCGGATGCTGATCTGACACCGAAGGGAAAAAATCACAATGAGGCATTACATGTCTCTGTGGAATGTAGAGGAACAACTCTGGCCCATGTCTTGGTGGACACTGGCTCATCTTTGAATGTTTTACCAAAGAAAGCTCTTGACAGACTGGACTGCGAAGGATTAACGTTGAAACCTAGTAACATAGTCGTGAGAGCATTTGATGGCTCAAAAAGGACGGTCCACAGGGAGGTGAACATCCCCATAAAGGTTGGGACTCAAACTTTCAACTCAACCTTCTATGTAATGGAAATTCGCCCCTCTTACTCCTGTCTGCTGGGACGATCGTGAATCCATAATTCCGATGCTATCACCTCTACACTACACCAGATGCTGAAATATCCAGTCCATGGAAAGATTATCACTGTCCACGGAGAGGAAGAGTATATGATTAGTCACCTCAATTCTTTCCGGTATGTGGAGTTGGACGGCGAATTCATTGAAACTCCTTTTCAACATTTCGAAGAAGTCTCTCAAGAGATAGCAGTAACCAAGACGGTGTCCTAGATTCCCAAGATCATAAGACCTCCGCTCTAGATGTCATCTCTGAAGGACGCCAAATCTGTAGTTGAGCAAGGAGGATGAACCATCTGGGGGCAACTTCCAGACATTCCGTATAAATCTGACAAGTTTGGCTTAGGGTTTACTTTAAGTGCTCAGAAGATTGTGCGTCATGCCCGTGCGGGAGGGACTCCTTTGAAGATTAGAAACCGAGAGGTCAATGTAGTGGAAGATGGTGAAGAGGATTGCAGCTTGGAGGAATGGATCTTTCCTACTATAAAAGGAGGATTCCACAATTGAGAAGCCAGAGACTTTGTTCCGATAACTTTCGTCCCTCAGTAATTTATCTTCTACATTTTTGTTGGATTTGTAATATTCACAAACAATTTGCACATTTTAAATCTTGTGTCTTGCCCAAGGCACAATGGTCCATTCATAAGGGTTGTCATTTCATCTTCATATGACATTCAATGAATCACAGACGTTTTGCATACAAACTTTTATGCTCATTGTTTTTCTTTTACATTTATTTCCCTTTTAAAAGATGGCTATACCCTTACACACACCCACACAAATGCAGGTACCCATCCATCTCGGATCCCATGGGGTAACGATACTGCTATGGCCTTTAGTGACTCTGAAGATCTAATCTACCAAGCTGAAGACGAAGGTGAGGAAGATTGTGAAGTACCATGGGAACTGGCCAGGCTACTACAACAAGAGGAAAGAGCTATTCAACCTCATGAGGAACCGGTGGATACAATCAACTTGGGTACCGAGGAGAATAGAAAAGAGGTCAAGGTGAGTGTCAATCTAGAGCCTAGTGTCAAGGAATGTATGATTCAGCTGCTGTGTGATTATGTTGAGATCTTTTCCTGGTCATATGAAGACATGCCGGGACTTGATACAAACATCATGGTACATTGTCTGCCAATAAGAGAAGATTGTCCTCCAGTAAAACAAAAAGTCCACCGCATGAGACCTGATATGTCAGAGAAGATCAAAGCATAGGTCGTGAAACAATTCAATGTTGGATTCTTGGCTGTCACTTCCTATCCCCAATGGGTGGCTAACATTGTTCTTGTGCCTAAAAAGGACGGAAAAGTACGTATGTGCATGGACTATAGAGATTTGAATAGGGCCAACCCTAAAGATGATTTTCCACTTCCCCACATAGATATCTTGGTTGACAATACAGACCAGCACAAGGTGTTTTCCTTCATGTATGGATTCTCAGGTTACAACCAAATCAAAATGGCACCTGAGGACATGGAGAAAACTACATTTGTCACACAGTGGGGGACATTCTGCTACAAAGTGATGCCATTCAGACTGAAGAATGCTGGGGCCACCTATCAGCGCGCCATGGTAGCTTTGTTTCATGATATGATACACCATAAAATAGAGGTCTACGTAGACGATATGATAGCCCGGTCACAAACTGAAGAAGAACACCTCAATCACTTTCAAAATTTGTTTGAGAGACTGAAGAAGTATAAGCTAAGGTTGAATCTAAACAAGTGCACATTTGGAGTACGATCCGGTAAACTCCTAGGTTTTATCGTCAGTAAAAAAGGTATCGAGGTCGATCCTGCCAAAGTTAAAGCGATACAAGAAATGCCTGCTCCTCATGCTGAGAAGGAAGTCAGAGGATTCTTGGGACGCCTGAACTATATTTCCAGATTCATCTCTCACCTAACAACTACTTGTGAGCCAATCTTCAAACTACTGAAGAAAGATCAAGTAGTCAAATGGAATGGTGAATGCCAGACTGCTTTTGACAAAATCAAAGAGTACTTACAAGAGCCTCCTGTTTTGATGCAACCAGTCGAGGGAAGACCATTGATCATGTATCTGACTGTTTTAGAAAACTCAATGGGGTGTGTATTGGGGCAGCATGACGAGTCTGGCCGAAAAGAGCATGTTATTTACTACCTGAACAAAAAGTTTACCGACTGTGAAACCAGATATTCACTGCTCGAGAAAACTTGCTGCACTCTGGCATGGGATGCTCGCCGGCTTAGACAGTATATGCTGACTCATACTACCTTGTTGATATCTAATATGGATCCGATAAAATAAATCTTCGAAAATCCTGCTCTGTCTGGGAGAATAGCTAGATGGCATATGATCCTAACAGAATATGACATACAGTATACTACCCAGAAGGCTATAAGGGGAAGTGTGCTAGCTGATCACCTTGCTCATCAAGCTGTAGAAGATTATCAGTCCGTGAAGTTTGAATTCCCGGATGAAGACATCATGACATTAGACGACTGTGAAGAAATCAGACCATATGACGGACCTGAACAAGGATCCCGATGGATCCTATTCTTTTATGGGGCCTCCAATGCACTTGGTAATGGTATCGGTGATGTACTCATATCTCCGAAAGGGTGTCATACTCCCTTTACTGCCAGACTTTGCTTAAATTGTACAAACAACATGGCAGAGTACGAAGCATGCATCTTGGGCCTCAAGGCTGCCATAAATCTGGGAATCAAATATTTAGACGTGTTCGGAGATTCAGCTTTGGACATCAGTCAGATCAAAGGGGAGTGGGACACTAAGCACCCAAACCTTATCCCTTACAAAGGACATGTTTTGACATTGCTACCACACTTTGAGAAGATTACCTTCGAGCATTTCCCGTGAGAAGAAAATCAGCTAGCAGACGCTCTATCCATAATGTCATCTATGTTTAATCTTAATTGGGTTAACGAAGCTCCCTGGATCACCATCAAACGAATGGATGAACCATCACACTGTCACGAGATTAATACTGAAGAGTTAGTGGACCGGCCTTGGTTTCATGAAGTCAAGAGGTATCTCGAGGCTCAAGAATATCCAGAAGGAGCCTCAATCAACGATAAGAAGTTCTTAAGGAGATTATCTGCTAAATTCTTCCTTAGTAATGGCATCCTGTACAAACGCAATCATGACTCCATTTTACTTCGGTGTATGGATAAGGTTGAAGCTGAAGAGATTATGGCTGAATTACACGAAGGTACTTTTGGCACCCACTCCAATGGGCATAAAATGACAAAGAAAATCCTACGGGAATGCTATTATTGGTCTACCATGGAAGCATATTGCTATCAACACTCTCGGACCTGTCATAAGTGTCAAATTTATGCGGACAAAGTACACGTACCTCCGGTTCCTCTGAATGTCTTAACGGATCCTTTGCCCTTTGCTATCTGGGGAATTGATATGATTGAGGAGATCAAGCCTACAGCCTCCAATGGGCACCGCTTCATCCTAGTGGCCATTGACTACTTTACCAAATGGGTCGAAACAGCTTCCTTCGCTTCCGTTACTAAGAATGTTGTTGCCCGCTTCATCAAGCAAAATCTCATCTGCCGGTACGATATCCCGGAAAAGATCATCACTGACAATGGTACAAATCTTAACAACACTATGATCACCGCCTTGTGTGAGCAATTCAAAATTCAGCATCACAATTCTTCTGCCTACCAGCCAAAGATGAATGGTGTTGTCGAAGTTGCAAATAAAAACATTAAAAGATCATACAGAAAATGACAGTCACATACAAGGACTGGCATGAGATGCTACCATTTGCTCTCCACGGGTATCGTACCACGACTCTCACCTCAATCGGGGAAACACCATATTCTTTGGTATATGGCATGGAAGCCATTTTATTTATTGAGGTTCAGATCCCCTCTCTGAGGATTATAAAGGATGCAGGTTTGAATGAAGACAATTGGATCCAAACTCAACTTGATCAACTGGACTTAATTGATGAAAAGAGACTTAATGTTGTCTGCCATGGTCAAGTGTATCAAAAACGGATGATCAAGGCTTTCAACAAGAAAGTCAGATGTCAAGTATATCAAGTTGGGGATCTAGTGATCAAACGTATCATCCTGCCACAAAGTGATCCCAGGGGGAAATGGACTCCTACCTATGAAGGACCATTTTTAATCAAAAACATATTCTTCGGTGGGGCAATGATCTTAACCACCATGGACGGCGACGACCTGCCACACCCTGCGAACGCGGACATAGTCAAAAGATACTACGCATAAGAGACCCGCTAGGTTGACACACCTAGGCAAAACAAGGGCATCCCGGCGAACCAAAAGGTTCGAGCAAAAATTAGGGATAAAATAAAAAATATGTACACCCGGCAAGTTGAAAACCCGAAAGGGTGATTTGGGAAAAAAGGGTTTCCCGGTGGACTGAAAACCCGAAAGGGCGGTCCAGGAAAAAGTTAAGGAATAAAAGCGTATGACTATGTCTCGTCGAATCACTTAGCGGACCACATTTGACTTCCACTGACAAACTCGGAGTTTCTGATCAATCCAATCATCTTCAGAAGAAGCAACAAATAGACAAGATGCTCAGGGATACGAAGGCTATAGCAGAATGGGAACCCCATGGGACTATCATACATAGCTGTCTTTCTTTGTATAAAAATTCTCCTTGTTTTATGGCACCATTCTCTTACTAGAATGTTTGTCTCCTTTGTACAAAATACTTACTCGGAGTCAATACAAAAATATCCCTTTGAAAGTGCAAAAAACTATTTGTCCTTTCTTTACAATTGTGTTTTGTTTGCGAAAACATCCAATGATTCATCAATGAACATATGCATTTGAACATGATCATTGTTTACAAATAAACAAGATGAGAAAGACAATTAATGATAGGTTGAAAAGGCAGGAAAACGTCTCTAGACCACTCCATATTCCCCACAGAGTTTTCAATAACTCCCCAGCAGAAACAAAATTTCAAGTTTTAATCCCCAGTAGAAATCATCAAATTTCTCAGGATTCCTCAAACAGATCTTACAAGCAATACATGGCATTGCCCTTACAACGAAATTTACTCCTCTCGACAAGAGTTCATCAAAGCTTCAAGACATGAAAATTCACATACCTCCACCAAAATACAAATTCCCTAGTTTGAATTTTCCTCTCCGACTACTACAAATCAAAGGACCACAACTCCTCTTCCCTAGTAGTCTACTCTACATCAGGTTACTGTGAAGCCTGGAATCCGACCAGATAACAGTAAACTTCCTTATCCCTAGCAAGTCATTATGAAGCCTAGAATCCAACCAGATAGCAGCTAACTTTTGATTCTCTCCAGCCAAGGGTAACCCCCCAGTAGAGCGGCAGACAACCGAGACTCCGGAACTTTTTCAAGCAGAAATCACCTTTTTTCCCATGGAGTTTTTAATCATCCCCAGCGGAACAAAACTGCCAGCTACGAAGCTTCTAGTTTATCAAATCCCGGTAGAAATCGCCCAATTTCTCCAAATTCCTCAACAGGTGGTTGTGAAGCCTAGAATCCAACCAGATAGCAGCTAACTTTTGATTCTCTCCAGCCAAGGGTAACCCCCCAGTAGAGCGGCAGACAACCGAGACTCCTGAACTTTTTCAAGCAGAAATCACCTTTTTCCCCATGGAGTTTTTAATCATCCCCAGTGGAACAAAAATCCCATCTACGAAGCTTCTAGTTTATCAAATCCCGGTAGAAATCGCCCAATTTCTCCAAATTCCTCAACAGGTGGTTGTGAAGCCTAGAATCCAACCAGATAAAAGCTAACTTTTCAATTCTCCCCAGCGGAATAAAAACTCCCATTGATTAATCCCCAGTAGAAGTCGTCAAGATTCTCAAGTTTCCCCAAGCAGATCTTACAGGCAATACATGGCGTTGCCCTCACAATAAGAGTTTATTTCTCTCAGCAGAAATTCATCAACACTTCGACTTTAAGACATGAAAACTTACATATCCTCGGCAGCAGTCAAGGATTTATTTCCCCAATCCGAAAGCAATACAACAAATCAGCTTACATGCACATACATTACATCCATATATCATGAAAAAACTGATAGAATGAATGCATTGCATCATACATTTCATGAAACATAACTTTGTGTTTCAGCTAACATTTTACCTTTTTCAGGATAAAGTTAACAGCTACGATTCAACTTTTGATACAGTTCAGATACGCCCCAGACACGAAAGCCATTCTGATACTCATTCAGATTTCTACACTCCTGATACAGTGCAGATACGCTCCAAACACGGAAGCCATTCTGATACTCATTCAGATTTCTACACTCCTGATACAGTTCAGATACGCTCCAGACACGGAAGCCATTCTGATACTCATTCAGATTTCTACACTCCTGATACAGTGCAGATACGCTCCAGACACACTCCAGACACAGAAGCCATTCTGATACTCATTCAGATTTCTACACTCCTGATACAGTTCAGATACGCTCTAGACACGGAAGCCATTCTGATACTCATTCAAATTTCTACACTCCTGATACAGTTCAGATACACTCCAAACATGGAAGCCATTCTGATACTCATTCAGATTTCAACACTCCTGATACAATTCAGATACGCTCCAGACCCGGAAGCCATTCTAATACTCACTCAAAGATTCCTTCAGGTACGCTCCAGACACGGACGCCATTCTGAGGTTCGACTCACAAACTACATCTCAAAAAGCATTCTTGGATGGCATCTACAAGCTCATCCCTAACAAGATTTTATTACCTCTCCAAATGGCATCTTTAAGCCCATTCCTCCTATCATCGTCGAGTGCAAATTTATGGGCACTTTAGTGTCCAATCATCTTCCACCTTCGAGTCGCGAATGGAAAAATCTCGCCAATCTAACTCCTCAGGTTAAAGAAGATTGAACAGGGGCAGCTGTTGTACCCAAAATTTTCCCTCTCATTTCTCAAGAAAACACCCTGGATTTTCAAAGTTTTCTCTTAAACAAATCCAAGCCTTGAATTATCATTTCTCTCTAGGAAAGCCATTTACAAGGGCAAAATGTTCATTTGCACGCTGAAAAGTCAAACTTTGGTTTTTGAATCAAAATCAAAACACAAAAATCATATTTCATCAAGACATGTTGGAATATGAAGTTTGTTTCATCAAGAAGCTAAAAAGTCAAATTTTACCTTGGAAAAGTTAAATTCTAAATACTTAGAATTTTTCTAAAGTATTTAAGAAAAATGACATCTCAGAACTTCTGAACCAACCTCCAGGCCAGAGCATTCAGAAGATGCAAACTTAGCTCAACACATAACATTCAGTCAGAATGTAGCTCTTCAGCATCTACGCCAGCTCAGTCAGAAGTTGCCAGAAGATTATAAAACGTGATGAAAAATTTGAATGCCCCTTCAGAACATGCTGGAATCAGAAGGTAAGGGGCAGAAGTTTGGGTGCTACGCTGAAGAAGAATCTCTAAGTTCAGAGTCTTCAGAGGCAAATCAAAAAAAGTTACTGGAAAGCCTGGAGATCCCTCAGAACTTGCTGAGACAATAGAATGCCAAGATCAGAACTTGAGTGCATTATTCAAGACTATGTTGAAATGGAACTTCTGGCCTAGAATTAGGCAATGATGCAGAATCCCCTATTACAAGATTTCTGATTTTGACAAATCTCATCACCATTTAATGATCATTAATGCTCACAACCACTTTTAAGTCTTTGTCCAAAGGGTCTCTCCACGTGTAGCATAAAAAACCCTTTTTACAGATTTAGGTATGGGTTCATGCACTACTTTTCACTCATGGGTGTCACTTTTCCTTAATCCTCGCTTACTATCCCAGCCTAGGCTAAAAGTTGTCAATCATCACAACCTTTTTTACTTTATTCAAGAGTAAGTCAGCATCTAGTGCATGATATTAGCGCCACTTGACATTTTAAAACCCATAAAGCTTTGCCTATAAATAGAATACCATTGATCACTAAAAAGGGGCCAGACAGAAAAATTTGTGAAAGAAATCAAAATTTTGAGAAAGAAAAGTCTTGAACCTCTGCCCAAAATTCCCAGAGTTTCAAAAACTGTAAACACATCATACAAACCATTAACTTTGGATCCCTTGCGTTCAAACTCCATTTGTTCTCAAAATATTTCTTGACCAAAAAACACCCATACAGTTTCTGACCCATACGTTAGAAACTACCATAACTTTTGTATCCATACTAATACATACCCTCCATCCATCCATTCAAAGAAGTTGTTCAGAACATCATCAGAGTCGAGGCTAACTCCAGTTCAAAGAACTTTTTCCAGCTGCAAGGTAAGCACTTGCTGACTCTCACCACATTGCTTAAGCATTACCAGATTTGCATGCTCAAAAACACAATGTAGATATCATGCTTCTGATGTTGTGCATGTTCTGAGATTTTCACGCATATGTATGCTTAAGTAGAGAACGAATCAGTTCAGAACATGCCTCTGGTTTTTTGGTTCTGATTTCTGAAATGCTATGACACCTGCTGAAACTGTCCTAGGCATGCCTTCTGTTTTTTGGAGAAATAACCAAATTGCAGATGTTATGACCAGCATAAAGGGAGACCAAGTTCTGACATTGGCACCAGCGCTTCTGGAACCTATTTTGTTATCAGTAATATCAGAACTTCTGAAAATTACTGTGTTCCCAGCAGGGTCAGAACCTATGACCCCATACATTTTCACTAACAGGTTTCTGTTTTGCACGTACCAGGGTCAGAACCTCTGACCTATACATTTTCACTAGCAGGTTACTGTTCTGCAGCAGGACAGGGTCAGAACTTCTGACTTCCTCTCAGCAGCATGCTGATCCTTTTCTTTTTTTTCTTTCTTTCTTCCCCTTGTTATTTTCTTTATTTTTCTCGCTGGTACTCCCCATTCATAAATTTGTACCCCCACCCCCTAAATATTGTAATAGCGTAAGACTTTACATTTCTGCAATTTATCGCTTTCAAATGTAAATGCAAGATAAAATCAATTAATAGACCACAATAAAAAATCAAAGACAAAAGCATGCAATCAAACACACTTGCACACAAACACCCTTAGGGTTTCTCCATTTGGTTGCCTTATACAAAAATAGCCATATTACGCATGCAAAGTATCTTTGTAAAACAAACAAAATCAAAAGATCATAGTCCCTCGATGACGCTATTCAAAGTTGCTTACAAAAATATCTTAGTCCCTTAAACATGCTAAGATACTTTGCAACATTGCTAATCATGGTTATATGATGACCCGTTCTCGTCCCGTTTACATCCAAAGATAGGGTTGCTTACCAAATCAATGGTAAGACAACAATGTCAAAGGAATAGAGAATGCACAAGAAACACATTTGAGTAGGTAGATTGCTTCTAGTTACTTGCTCTATTTTTAAACAAATATCCTTGTTATTTTCAAAACAAACAAACTCACATTTCCAAAAAAACATTGAAAACATTTTCAAAAAATACAAACATATTTGTATACATTCTTACAAACGAGAATCATTACAAAGATTGCCTAAACAAATTTCCTCTTTTACAAAATACTTTCAAAACCACACCAAACACATTTCAAAATAAAAAGCTAGTGATATAGCAAGTAACTAAGAGCCCATGGAAAACCATGGATGAAAAGGGTGCTAATACCTTCCCTTTTCATAATCTACCCCCCCGAACTCAAGAAAACATCTCAAAGGTCTTTCCAGTGCTTTTTTACCTTTCCTTTTGAATAAAAGAAAATTCAGTGGCGACTCTTGCTAACCGCAACATTTGCAAACACAAACGCAAAACCTCAAGTCAGTTCTCCCACCGCATCACAATTGCGCTTTTTACGGACATTGTCATTCGTTTGATATTATACTGCTTCCAAGTTATATTTCTGCATTTATTGCTTTCTATATATCATGAGAAGTAGGAAATAAAGAGTGTGCGCTCGAAGTCTTTATTTAAAGACCTGTAGCAGGAATTCCGCACTTCATTTCTTATATGTGTTGTGCTTGTGTTTGTTTACTTTCTTCTTAATCGATGAGTCACTCAATTTAGAAATTGAGATCACGACTTCTCTCTCAGTGCATGCTCCCTATAGGACTTTATTGCTTTCCTTTATTTCTTGTTGATCGATGAGTCACTCAATTTAGAAATTGAGATCACGACTTTGCTCTCATTGCATGTTCCCTATAGGATAGTTTGTTAGACTTTCTTTGGCATGCTAACTTAGATAGGATCCCTCATTGTATGATAACATTAGGTTAGAGATAGGTTAGTCTCCCTTAGATTTTTTCTTCCCGTTTTTGCATAATTGCATTTAAATCTAAAACTTATTTTTCTTGGCAAATATATAAGAAATGCTAATCATACAAAAATTCTTTTCATGGCAAAAAAAATACCAACCAATCCATTTCTTTTTGCTATTCGACTTTTCTCTTCTAAGAGCATGTTAGCTCCTTTCCACTACAGGTCATAAGTCTCCAAAGGTCGAGCAACGGTGGGATGATCGAATGCAACATTGTTCATTTAAAAAATACAAACAAACAAAATATATGAGCCGAACTATGGTAGTTCTGACTCCTCAAAAAGGATACGTAGGCATTGGGGTAGGGCCCAAGCGAGTACAATTTTATTTTCCCTACATTCTTTCTCCTTTCTTTGCATGCATTCTCTCTTAGTTTATAACCCTTAAGCATTAGATTGAACACACCCTTTGATTAGAATAACGATAGTGGATCCCGTAGATTACTATGGACGTGTGGGGTGCTAATACCTTCCCCTCGCGTAATTGACTCCCTTACCCAATCTCTCGGTCGCAAGACCTTGATTTCCCCCCTTTAGGTTTTTCTTCTTTTATTTTCCTTTCCCTTTTATATGGGATAAATAAATACTCGGTGGAGACTTCATTGATTTTACCGCTACAGAAAAATGGCGACTTCACTGGGGATAGATGATTGTCGACTAATTGTTGGTCCATCCCGTGAGTCACTCCTAGCTCCCGCTTTTCTTTTCTTAGGGTGTTTATCATTATTCTTTTATGGATTATTCATTTGTATATGTTTGAGCATATGTTTGCATTACATATTTATTGTTATTTGTTATATGGTTGCTGTGATGGTTTCTCTGTTTCTTGATGGGTGGGATGTTACTATGAGGTAAAAGGCCCAATACCCAGGCCAAGTGGAAACCATATGAACACTAGGAATAGAGTGGGACATGAAATACTAGTTGACTTAGGTTTCACTATGCCACCATATCGTCCATGCTCAGATGAGGTACAAATGAGGGGCTATCGTTTTCACGTAGGTGATATGGCGATAGTTTTTCAAGAGTACCCTTGATTCGGAGTTACCATTGACCTTACCATGAACTAGTCTTTACTCGTGAGTGGGGAGGGAATAATCTTTATAGGTACAGATGGTGACTATACATGTTCCGTTGGTGACTCTGATTATACTAATTACTTTGATCCTTGGTGTTCTGATTTGGTCTGGACCTTTGATCTTATTACATATGACAATGGTTCTGTTATCAGTTCTGCAGTTATCCAGTACCGCAAAAGCTTTGGTCCCATATGTTTGCATACATAGCATGTTAATATAATTATCAGCATACATGTTCTTTTTTTCTTGTTTCCAAACATTACTTCCTTGATTCCAATTGTTAAGACAAAAAATAAACATAAAAAAATATAATAAATACATGAAAAAAGAATATATAATAACATTGTGGCTTAATAACTAGAATCAAAGTGTATGAACTTTTGGAAATAAGAATATGGCATTTGTATTGCATGTCGTGCATCATGTTACGTTTGACTATGCATTTCATGAGTTTTACAGAAGCCTTACTTGAGGTCCTTTGTCTCCATAATCAAGTTGTCTCATTAGTACAACACTCGTGCTAAGGGAAGATGGAAAGCATTAAGCAAGAGATTTTTGAACTCCACAAAGAGATAACTACTTTGAAAGCCGATATGGAATATCTAACTGTTTTGGTTAAAACTTTGGTTGCCGCCCAAGTTAATCCTTCTAGGAAGGAAGAAGAGATGGCGAAAGTCTTCACAGAAACTCTAAAATAATTCTTTCATGAGAAGGTGATAGTCAATGCACCCGGTGAGTTCCCAGAAAAGGAGAATGTGGGAGTGCTTCTAGAAGAGGATGTCCGAAAGGAATGTTTATCTGAAGACAGTGGCATAACTAGTGGTGTGAAAAAGCTTGATAATAATTTTTCTAAGAAGAGAACCAGAAGAAGAAACAATCAGCATCATAATCAGCATGTTCCTTTTGTCAACCCTGTGTTCAATTTACCTCTTGTCGCTCCAGTTTGTCAACAGAATCAACAAGTTCCTAGTCATAAGAAAGTTCAGTTTGATCCAATTCCAATGACTTATACAAATTTGTTTCCTATCCTAATGCAGAGGAATTTGGTTTAGACTCGACCTCCACCGAGGATTCCTGAGAAGATACCTTGGTACTACAAAGCTGATTTGACTTGTGATTTTCATCAGGGAGCCCCTGGGCATAGTATTGAACAATGTTATCCATTGAAAGCTGAAGTGAAGAAATTGGTCAGAAGTGGTATCTTATCACTTAAGGATACTTGTCTTGAGGTTCAAGCCAAGTCTTTGCCGAAGAATAAACGTGATTGAAAGACACCCTGGACTTTAAGGATGACTAGCTTTCTCAGTTTACTAGCAATTTTTTTGATTTCTAATTTGTAATTCTTCTTGTTAATCATCGTACTGTTTGCATGTAAGAACTTGTTTACATTTGAATGATTATCTTAATACAATGAATATGTTTGTATTGAAGAAGTCCATTCGTTTCACTCGTATTTATTTTTTGATTTTTGCATTATGACCCCAAATTGTTATCCATTATCTTGCCTAGGCATGGTTTGGGGAGAGGATGATGAATTTAAAATGCAAAATTTCTGGTTGTATGCTTTTGAATAAAACTTTGTTGATGATATACAGGCATTGTTTCCAATTCCCAAACACCGTAGATATAAGGGAGTGAAACCATCGTTAACCCCTTTGAGCCTTGAAGCAGGAGTTTCTTTTCTATTTTAGAAAAAACCATCATTTTTAACTTGGGGCAGGGTAGTGTTCAACTAATTTGATCGAGCGTTCAGAACTCATCAGAAATGCGCATCTAAGGATACAACAATGGTTATCCTTCAAAAGGTTGAAGTAACTCAATATTGTAATGGCTAACCTTCACTTATCAAGAGTGTGCATCAATTGATGATATCCAGATGAGTACCTCTCACACCTCAAAAAGCCAATAGACGATGATACAACAATGGTTATCCCTCATCTTCCAAGAAATAGGGCAATCACAGTTCTTCCAACAAGTCAGAAATGACTCAACATCACGTGACATGTTCAAAAAGAAAGAAAAGGTAATATAAAAATAAATGAAAAAATGAAATGAATAGTAAGTGATTAAAGAAAAAGACAGAAAGCCCCGCTAAGTCGAAACTTGGAAAAAGCTCGCTTAGGGAAAAGCCAGGGCATCCCGCTGAGCTTCATAATCAAATTCAAAAAGAATTTGTCCAGGAAAAAGTTAGGGAAAATGATGGGAAGCCTGAAAGGCGAAAAAG
Source organism: Vicia faba (assembly GCA_948472305.1). Taxonomy (NCBI): domain Eukaryota; kingdom Viridiplantae; phylum Streptophyta; class Magnoliopsida; order Fabales; family Fabaceae; genus Vicia; species Vicia faba. Next base: position 1,380,295,673 of record OX451738.1, on the reverse strand, counting down.
GATTACAAAATGGTTGTCCTTAGCAAAGAAATATGTTGTGTGATCAGATAATAAAAGTAAAGATAAGTGATTGTCGTATCCAAAGAAAACCTTGGTTGGTTCCTCAACCGTCTCGAAATTTCTTTTGAGAGATGAATGTTTAGATCGAGTTAACTGAACTTAAGAATGGAGAACATCATGAAGAGGGTGGGTACCAAATAAATTTGAGTCTTAAAATCTGTTTTTTTATAAAACCATGAACCAGGCCACGTTACAACCCTCAAAAGTCCTAATTGAAACAAGGTTTATTTTGAAAGCATACTTCAACGAGATAGCGTTTTCTGACGCTCGTGAATTTTGCTAAAAATTTTGTGTTGGTATCATATGCTTTTGTTATCTTTGATAAAAATAAAAAATCAATTTTGCTTCCTGGCTAGTGATTCATTCATAATGTTTTGCGAAATATCTTCAATAAAATATTCAAGACTTACATAATTGTTGCATTAGAATTATTATTCTTAGAATAAACATTATTCTGCCTGTAAAACCACTGTGTAATATCAAAGAAGCTTACATTTGAGTATCATCAAAGGGCACGTAGCTAAGAAGAAGTTGTCGGGTAAAGAAGATGCAACATTCAGCTAATCTAGGGCAGTTACATCGAGATTCAACGAATCTCTAGGAACTTTTTTGGTCAGGCAGATTATCCTAAAAGTAGACAGCCAAGGGCAAGTCGTGAAAAGATATCTCGACCAGTATGGTAAATTTGGGACACCAAATTTGTTTCCAAGGGCATTTCCAGATTTTTTTAGACAAGTTACTAGGCTCTTCCACGAACCGAAGATTTTCCTCAAGCAATATTGTTTCTAATGATATGCACGATATATATGTGCATGATTCCCTCTACAGTAACTGACCAGTTAGTGGGTGTCTTCCAGGTTGTGGTGTGGTATTGGGTTTGCAATCCCATTTTCTTCCCTAGTTAAGCCTTCGTTCAGATTTTCTTCAAGCTATTTAATGGTGTATTTGAAATCCCATCCTCCCCAGTCAGGTCCTGGTTCAGATTCCTCCGACTGAGAAATATTATGCCCTCCAGTTATGATATTGTTATTGTACTGTGCCTCTAAGCAACCAGACAAGGGCAACCTACATTCTAAGAAGTTTTGAGATAAGCATCTACTCCTTGGGTTTTCTCTCGCTATGCGCTGAGTTTGATTTAAAATCCCCATGAGCTGACCCATTATTGTGTTGTCGACTTCTTAAATTCTCCAGATATGTCGAATATGATACTTCCCTATGAAGTTGTTATCCCATGAAATTTCGTGATCTCTCTCCAGAGAATTTCGACCAACCATTACGCCTGATATTAAATACTGTATCCAGGCTCTCTTTGGTGTGTGTGGCTTCTTTTTCCCCAATGAAGTTAGCATAACAATCCCCAGTTGAAGTATCAACAATTTAGTTTTGCATCTTCCCCGGTAAAGTCTGTATTGACATCCCCAGTTGAGGTCTCGACGACATGGTTTTCATCTTCCCCTAGTGAAGTTGATTTTGGAATCTCTAATGAAGTCTAGAAGATAAAACTTCCTCTTCCCTTATCGAAATCCGTATTGGTATTCCCTGGTGAGACATAGAAGAGTTTATGATACTCCCGCAACTTTATTTGTTGCTAGTCAGGTGGTTCTTTGATTGTTTTCAAGTCATGTGCTTCCCATCGAAGTTAAGCCGTGAAATAGGACTTTGTTTCCTCGTTTCTTGCTTACCCTCTCGTGGAATCTGATCTTCGTCCTGCATGTGACTGGGCCGAGTGTTGTCTCTACCCAAGATTAGATTTGTCTGGTTATCCCCAGTGTATTATGGTTGTTTTATCAGCATGCGCATGATAACATCCATACATTCATACACATCATGGATAGATGAATTTAAAACTCATCACTCATTTGCATTCATTAATGTTTTGTCAGCATATTATCCTCTTTGCAAAGTTATGTTACTCTCTCTCCAATAGAGTTGGCAATGTTGAACAAAAAGTGTATATCCTTTCAATCCCCCCCACTGAGTTATCTCTCGTGGAAGATTTTTGCTTCAGCCTTCCTATTCAGTTCATTATCTGGATGGAGTGTGATCACCTTTTGAGTTTATTTCTCATTGGGTGCTGACTTGGTTGATTTCATTCCATTTTATTTCTGGTTTGAGTATGTAGTCCCCGACAACATTATTATTCTGATTTCTGCAGGCTTTGAACCTTGATTTGAGAATGTTCATTTATTTTGCACACAAAGACTTTTTCTCCTCAACAGGAATGTATTAGAATTTCCCCGGGAAATACAGCTTCATTTCCCGCAAGTCTTATTATAATTCCTTCTTAAACAGCAAGCGACAATTCTCTTTATTTGAGTAACCTGTTCCTTCCCAGTAAGTCTGTTAATGCAAGAAGATGTTTTTCCCAATGAATGGTAGCCTTGTCATTATGGAAGGTAGTTCATTGATGAAAATTTGCTACTTTCAATGAATGGTGGTCCCGTCATTATGGGAGATAGTTCGTTGATGAAAGCTCGATGTTCCAATGAATGGTAGCCTTGTCATCATGGAAGGTAGTTTGTTGATGAAATTTGATATTCCAAAGAATGGTAATCTCGTCATTATGGGAGATAGTTCGTTGATGAAGATTGTTTTTTCAATGAATGGTAGCCTTGTCATTATGGAAGGTAGTTTGTTGAGGAAATTTGATATTCCAATGAATGGTAGCCTTGTCATTATGGAAGGTAGTTCGTTGATGAAAATTTATTACTTCCAATGAATGGTAGTCTCGTCATTATGGGAGATAGTTCATTGATGAAGATTGTTTCTCCAATGAATAATAGCCTTGTCATTATGGAAGGTAGTTCGTTGCTGAAGTTTGTTACTCCAATGAATGGTAGTCTCGTCATTATGGGAGATAGTTCATTGTTGAGATTGGCTGTACTTCAATGATAAAGACATTTCGTTGAAAGATCTTTACAGCAGTATTTTTACCCTTTCCAGGTGAAATATCTTGGTTAAAGAAGAAACTGAGACCAGTTTGTGGCTTATAGTCAGGATCGAGGGGAAGTTTATCTAATTCTCCATCAAATGGTATTTCTTCAAAGAAGTTTCGCAAGAGAAGTTTGTTGTGAATTCTTTACAAGTGGTAGTCTCTTTATTTAAGATAGCTTGTATTTTTACCCTTTCCAGGTGAAATATCTTGGTTAAAGAAGAAACTGAGACCAGTTCATGGCTTATAGTCAGGATCGAGGGGAAGTTTATCTGATTCTCCATCAAATGGTATCTCTTCGAGGAAGTTTCACAAGAGAAGTTTGTTGTGAAGTCTTTGTAAGTGGTAGTCTCTTTATTTTAGATAGCTTGTATTTTTACCCTTTCCAGGTGAAATATCTTGGTTAAAGAAGAAACTGAGACCAGTTCGTGGCTTATAGTCAGGATCGAGGGGAAGTTTATCTGATTCTCCATCAAATGGTATCTCTTCGAGGAAGTTTCATAAGAGAAGTTTGTTATGAAGTCTTTACAAGTGGTAGTCTCTTTATTTGAGATATCTTGTATTTTTACCCTTTCCAGGTGAAATATCTTGGTTAAAGAAGAAACTGAGACCAGTTCGTGGCTTATAGTCAGGATCGAGGGGAAGTTTATCTGATTCTCCATCAAATGGTATCTCTTTGAGGAAGTTTCTCGAGAGAAGTTTGTTGTAAATTCTTTACAAGTGGTAGTCTCTTTATTTGAGATAGCTTGTATTTTTACCCTTTCCAGGTGAAACATCTTGGTTAAAGAAGAAACTGAGACCAGTTTGTGACTTATAGTCAGGACCGAGGGGAAGTTTATATGATTCTCCATCAAATGGTAACTCTTCGAGGAAGTTTCGCAAGAGAAGTTTGTTGTGAAATCTTTACAAGTGGTAGTCTCTTTATTTGAGATAGCTTGTATTTTTACTCGTTCTAGGAAGAATGCTATGATTTTGGGAAGTTCGTTATTACTCTTTGAGACATCACCTTCAGTAAAAGCTGGTACATTCTCTTTTCTTCACCTTCAGTAAACGTCGGTGTATCTTCTGTTTCTTTACCTTCAATAAAAGTCAGTATTATCCTATGTTTGTTTGTTTTTTTACCTTCATTATTTAGTGGGTAGTTCATTACCATTCTTAGGTAAGATTGATCTTTTCTGGTTAGCGATTGTCGATCCCCTGTGTTGATGTTACACTCTATTTTCTATCTCCTCTATGAGTGGATAGTTCACAGCTATCGGTTAATTGTTGTCATCCATTACTTTTCCCTTGGTATTTGAGTTTATTTTATTTTATCTCTTCTCTGGATCTTACTCAATAGAGTCAAGTCTTCTATTCCCCAGCAGAGCCTATTTGTCTCTAATAGATTCAAATTTCTATCCCTGGAGTCGTGTTGTTCTCCAGAGATTTATTATCCTGGTTGAATTCTTTTTGTCAATTTGTAGATTCTACTTTTGCTTCTCCAGTGTGTGTCTTGCCCATCTGCATGAAGTTTATATGTTACACCCATAATCATAAGCATCGCATGGCATCTTAGGGCGAAAAATAGGGCTTGTTTTATATTTAAGTATCTTCAATCGCGTTGAAACGAAGATTTTAATCTTCGCATCTCCGGATAGAAGACACTTAAATAAGGGCAGCTGTTATACCCCAATTTTTGCCCCTAAGATCCCTCATCATACTCTGTACATCTCATACATAGCATTGGTCTCGTGGTTACAGGATCGAAGAGCTTTTTGGCATTAGGTTTTTTTCTCTATGGACTAAGGTTGTTACATTCTTCAACTTGATTCAACTAGTGCTCTTATCATTCTTGGTACGAGATTAGGGTTTTGAGTTTCCAGCATCATAGACGTCTTCCCTGACAAATTTCCTCAAGATACAAAGTTATCCTCATCAAGATTTTTCAAAAAAAGGGCAATAATTAGGGTTTCTCCTAAATACTTTCCTTAATAAACATTCCTTTTAAGAAGTTTGGAGGACCGAATTAAGGGCTTCTTTCTTGTGATGCTATTTGTTACATGGTTAAGAATTGATCGAAGATTTAATTAAGATAATTCTTGATGTTCAAGTTGTGAATCAAAGTAGGTTTACTTCTTGGGCTTTGATTAAATAGAAGATTAGGATTGAGTTTTCCTTGGAGATGATTTGAAAATTCGTTCAAGAAATGTCTCTAGGCCCAGATAAATTCAAAATAATTCGTATAATGGTTTGTATGGAATTCAAAGTTGATGATTTGAATATCATTCAATGTCAGTACGAATTCAAGCCCGTTCTATGAGAATTCCTTTTTAAGGAGAATTATTTGAGGTTTAGGACACTTATCGGCCATTCAAATTCCATTCAAGTGATTATCTTGGCGCAATTTGCCAGATGGATTTATATTTCAAGTTCTCTAGTATGGTGAACGTTATTCTTCAGAAGTTATGTTATGTTCTCAGACTACTCAAGAACTTGTTGTTAATAAAGAGGTTGTCAAATAGTTGCATTTTATAACTTGTAAAAAAAAAGAAAGGAGGGGGCATTGCAATATTCTTGATTGATAACATCCAGTTCTTGAAATTGAAGGCAATTAGTTTACTCAGTGCGATATTTTATTTATACACACAATATCGCACTTATGTGTTAGATAAAATGATGATACAATGCCATGTTACAAGTTGCAAAATTCAATACAAGGTAATAAATCTGTCAAAGGTGGGAAATTCATTACATACTTAATCACTACATCATGTTACAGTATTGAATCAAAAAACATAGCTATAAGAGAAAAATGCGGCCTTGCGATATTAAAGCTAGCTTTCAACGTGGTTCCATCTGCTCGATATCAGACCTGGTTGTAAAACCTGCGTTGCAAACACGAATCTGGCGCAAGAATGACCATGCCCTGCTGCAACCTTTTGAAGCCATGTGCAGACCTGCATTAGTGTGAAATCAGTGCAGGAAATTCAAAAATAACAGTATAAGAATTAAACTCAAAAGAAAATTAATGGACTACCATTTTTTCTCTAAGACTGTCCTAGCTCTGCATCAGAGTTCTTGCAATCCTGTTGCAGGATTCATTGTTGTTCGTCGCGTTCTACAAGAGCTGAATTACGCTCAATCTATTTGTGATGTCGGTGATGCACTAAAGTTGTAGGTCGAATTTGATGCATTAACTAGAAGCAAGACCTCCACTCCAACATGAAATAGATGGGATGCATTAAAAAAAATCAGGAAATGTGAAAATAGAATAAGATTTAAGTCTAATTCTCAGCTTGGCCTATCGAGAAAAACATAACCGAAGGGCTAACTGTTTGGTAACAGAACTATAACAGCAATAACAAAATTCCCGAACAGAATCTTCTAACCCATTCAAAACAGTCCCAACAAACTAACTGAATAAAAAAAAGCTCAACAAACTTCCAGGAACAGACTAACAGAATCAAGAAAAATCTCTAACAAAACTTCCAGTCAAGGGAACATTCATAACAGAAGAAAGGGGAGGAGAAGAAAAACCAGAAAATGATCCACAGAAAATGACAGAATACTAACCTTGGAGATTTTTCTCTTTGACACGGGAATCCTCATCGGTATCTTCATCAATTCTCTGCAAGATGCTTCAATCTTGAATCCGTATCAAGCTCAACTTCACAGCACAACATATCCTCCAATCATCTTGCACCTTCAACTGGTTTTCAATCTCCATCATCATTTTCATCTGCAAGCTCTTCGTAATCGCTTCATTTTCCATCATAGCGCAACAATATCACCATCTTCATCATTGTGCAACCTTCATCAACATCAACTTCACTCTCCATACTGCACCATCGTGTATCTTCATCGACCCGTCACTTGCAAGATTCTTCAACATCATATTTATCTCTATCTTTAGCATCTTAATATCATCTTCCGTGAACCATTATTCATCTACAATAACTTTAGCATCTCTTCGCAACGATCGGAATTGTCTTCTATAAATTCATCACACAACTGTGTCAGCATCTCCGTATCAAGATCTCAAGATCATCACAACAACGACTTAGATGAAAGGTGGAAATACGAACAAGCGAAGAAGAATTCAGAAGAACATTACCGGTAGCGTCATCATCACATTTTGATTTCAATCTGAAACATTTAATTTATCCTTGGAGCGTGAGAGATCCGAGGAGCGCATTTTGGTTGAGCGGGAATCTATGAGAGAAACTCGAAGCGTTAGAAAACGAAAGAAGATAAAGTCGATGAGTGGTGGTTAGGGCGAACATGAAATTCTGGCATGAATGTGGTGTTGGTCGGAGAAGAATGGCGGCGGGCTCGAATCTTGGTTCGTCAGCTAGGATTAGTGATGGTTTGAACTTAGGGTTCACAAACAGAACCTTCGATTTGGCCAAGCAAGGGGTTTTCACCTTAATCTAACACAAATATCGGGTCTAGGGTAAGATTTGAGGTTGGCTCTGCATTATAGGTTCAAGGATTCGAGGTGGTTGATTGATTCGAGGCGGCGGCACTGTCGGTGAGTTTTCTCACCAGAAACCGCGAGAGAGGTGAGGAGAATTCTTGCGCGAAGAAAGTTGAAGAGTCACAAACACATTCTAAACACTAGCCAAATTGGATCAAAAGTGGACCTTAAATCTCTCTCCCTCAGACCAATGATCATGTTTTTGGGGTAGCTGTTGGATCATGCACAAAAAAGGCTTGTTAGATTCATTCTCAGTGGGCTTAACCATACCTTCATGCCTAGCCCGCTATAAATTTTTGGAGATTTGAGGGGTTTGAACCAAAACAAATATGTGGACTCTGCCAGCATGGGCCTAGTGCCCAGTTTTTGGATATATCCACGGTTTGACACCCCCTTTGAGCTTAATGTTCTCCTTAAATTTCCATGATATTTTTCTTATCTTTTTACTATAGATTATTGATAAAAAAATTACAAAAATCGATAGGACTTGTTAGTTTTTGTTAGAACTAATTATCTAGTTTTTTTATAGTTTTTTTGCCCATAATAAAAATTAAAAAAAATAGTGGAATTTTGTAGAGTTTCTTTTGTAGAAGTTTGTTTAGAATTTTCTAGAATCAATTATGTTAGTAATCACTTTGTTACTAGAAATTTGTGAATTCATCTTTTCTTGTTGAGATTCGAGTTTTATGCAGGATATGCGGATGTGTTTTGGATTCCGATTGTGATTTATTTTCATATCGATGAAGTTTCGACACCTATTCCAAATATTCGATCTCTGACTGTTTGTTTTTTAATGTCAGCTCGCGTGAAGTATCTCGAGTTTCTTTACTTTGGTTTCGCTTTTTGCGGACATTGCCGTTCATTTGGTATTATACTGCTTCCAAGTTATATTTCCGCATTTATTGCTTTCTAGATATCATGAGAATTAGGAAATAAAGAGCGTGCACTCAAAGTCGCTGTTTAAAGACTTGTAGCAGGAATTCTGCACTTTATTTCTTATATGTTATGTGCTTGTGTTTGTTTAATTTCTTCTTGATCGATGAGTCATTAAATTTAGAAATTGAGATCACGACTTCACTCTCAGTGCATGATCCCTATAGGACTTTATTTCTTGTTGATCGATGAGTCACTCAATTTAGAAATTGAGATCACGACTTCGCTCTCATTTTATGTTCCCTATAGGATAGTTTGTTAGACTTTCTTTGGCATGCTAACTTAGATAGGATCCCTCATTGTATGATAACATTAGGTTAGAGATAGGTTAGTTTCCCTTAGATGTTTTCTTCCCGTTTTTGCATAATTGCATTTAAAACTAAAACTTCTTTTTCTTGGCAAATATATAAGAAATGATAATCATACAAAAATTCTTTTAATGGTAAAAAAATACCAACTAATCCATTTCTTTTCGCCATTCGGCTTTTCTCTTCTAAGAGCATGTTAGCTCCTTTCCACTACAGGTCGTAAGTCTCCAAAGGTCGAGTAGCGGTGGAATGATCGAATGCAACATTGTTCATTTAAAAAATACAAACAAAATATATGAGCCAAACTATGGTAGCTCTGATTCCTCAGAAAGGATACGTAGGCATTGGGGTAGGGGCCAAGCGAGTACAATTTTATTTTACCTACATTCTTTCTCCTTTCTTTGCATGCATTCTCTCTTAGTTTATAACCCTTAACCATTAGATTGAACACACCCTTTGATTAGATTAACGAGAGTGGATCTCGTAGAGTACTATGAACGTGTGGGGTGCTCATATCTTCCCCTTGCGTAATAGACTCCCTTACCAAATATCTCGGTCGCAAGACCTTGATTTCCCCCCTTTAGGTTTTTCTTCGATGATTTTCCTTTCCCTTTTATATGGGATAAATAAATACGCGGTGGCGACTTCATTGATTTTACCGCTACACTTAGGAGAAGTCAACTAAACTTTGACCAAGCATAAATTTCACATGCTTCATAAAATTTTCCCCAACCAAAGCTAATTCTGAAGGAAATTAAATTCTCTACAACTTTTATATGTATGCTCAAGTCCAAAAAGTGCTTCATTTGAAAGATATGAGCTAATACATTACAGGTCATTTCAAAAGTCAACAAAAAGACACTTTTTGTTAAGACAACTTACATCAAGATAAAGTCTCCAAATTAAAAATTAATAAAAATATAAATTGTATAGGACAACTTGAGCTTCCCAAAAAGTCAAAGATCATATTCAAAAGATGAAAATTGAGCAATTTATGAGTTGCACAAGTTGGAAAATGTTTTAGAAATGCATGAAATCTCAATTGAGCAAATTTGTGATTTTGGGCTATTGGGCCTAAGTTTTGGAATTCAAATATGTTCATGACATGTTTAAAGACCCCTAAGTGCATCCATGCATTACTTTAGTTTCAATTTTATTTATTTTGATTTTATTTATTTAAAATCAAAATTAATTAAATAAATACAAAGTTAATGTAAGAAACATGTAATATTTAAAAATCTGAATATTTTGAAATCCAAATAGCTCATGACCAATTATCAAAATCGTGTGGACCAAGAAGGGAAGAAAATTTCTTCTTTTGGAAAGTTTTAAGCACACTTGAAACACCATAATGTCATTTGATTTGTACCATATTTTCTACCCTAATTTGGTCTTCTATATACACAATCATCAGACCAAAAGAGAAAAGATGAAGCTGCCTCCAAAGCTAGGGTTCTTGTTCACAAAAATTCAAAAGATAAGTGCAAATAAAATCTCACGTTCTAAGCCAATTTCAATCCAAAAAAAATCCAGCAATCAACTCCTGAAGTTCCCAGTAGTCTCACCAGGTCCTTAGTCAAGCTATTCTACATCCGGAACACCACCTCTTGAAGACACCGGTTGGGTAAACAACCTGTCGGAGAAGACGGTTGTTTCAGCCACCCACGGTGGCATTGACTGACCAAAGGCAGGCGTGGCATGTTCAAATAATCTGATTGACCAGTCAAAAACCCTGGCACCCTCTCTCCACTTTTGATTGGCTAATACTGGATATAGTGGCCCACCTGTTTTAACTTTGTTTTAAAATTAAAATTTTAAATTGTTTTTATTATATATTTAATTATTTGTGTTTATATGAACGAAAGTAATGGCCGCCCCAGCGGTAAGCGTGTGTTTATAAAGGTGTTAGTGTACCAGGACATGGGTTTGATCCCTGCCCATGGTATGTTATTTTTCTCATATTTCTTGTTTGCAGATCCAGTGTGCCAAGTCTTTGCAAGTCCACCATGCAACCTCTCATCATCATTCTTGGATCTCAACAGATCCTGATCCAATGCCCTAGATCCATGCGCCTATGATGAACCCTCAATGGCCAACCACAATGGATCAATACAGCAGCTGGGATTTTTGTTTTGGGCCTCACGAATTTGCTTCTTCACACCCCCTGGGTTTACTTTTGCAGGCCCATTTCGTTTTTCTTTTACAAATTCTTTTTAAAACATAATTAATTTTTTCTAATTGATTAATTAAAACAAACCTAGATTTAGGATAAAATCAACTTGACTTTTTATTTATTTATTTAAATTAAATTAACTTTTTTGTAAATAAAATAATCAAATTAATTAATTTAATTAAACTTTTCTTCAATTAAAAATAACTTAGGTTTTATTATGTTTTAAATTCCCTTTTTCTCAAAAATAAACAAAAAAGATCAATTAATCATTATTTATTTTCCCTCAAATAAACCCCTCATCTCTTCTTGCAATCTTTGCGCTTTTCTCATTTTTCTCATAAATATTTTTCTTCATAATATTGTAGCTGCTAAAAGGTTGTAATAGATAATTAGGATTTACTATATCCCCCCATATTTTATGGTTTGTAACCCCCATCCCTGAAGCATTGTAATAGCGTAGGTTTTATTTCCCGCACTTTACTGCTTTTCATTATAGTTATATTATTGTGCTAGTAACTAGGATTGTATGGTAAGATTAAAACAAAACGCTAGAAAACCTAATCAAAGACAAATTAACTGAAAATAAATCACCTTTCACACACGCACCTTTAGGGTAACTCCACTTGTTGCCTTCGGATGAAAAATAGTTATGTCCCTCGAACATGGGGACGCTTTAGCAAAGTCCCTCGATATAAAGGTTTGTAGTCCCTCGATGACCCTTCGATGTTGCCTTCGGTAAACGATCTTAGTCCCTTACGATAAAATTGCTAAAGCGCCCTACAAGTTTCCTTTATGATTGTACGATGACCCGCGCCTGTCCCTCACACATCCAATGCTAGGGCTTCCAACTAACTAATGGTAGGATAACACTATCTAAAGGAAGAGGAAAATAACGTGAATGACTTTTGAGTAGGTAGATATCTCGTAGTCGCTTGCTCACAAACAAAAGCATTTCTCACACAAGACACTTCTTTTCTAAAATATTTTCAAAACAAACACTTTGTATGCATTCTTAACTGATACGGGAATCATTACAAAGTTGTCGAACTTAGACATTTTTCAAAATATTTTTAAACTTACACATTCACAAAGCATTTTCAAAAGTGAGCTAACGATTAAGAGCCAGTAGATAACTACAGATGAAAAGGGTGCTAACACCTTCCCTTTTCATAACCTACCCCCTAACTCAGAAAAATTCTCAAAGGTCTTTCTTGTTCTTTTCACCCTTTCCTTTATTGGATAAAAGAAAAGTCGGTGGCGACTCTTGCTTTCCATAACATTTGCGATAAAATGCAAAACCAAAAAGTTAGTTCTCCTACCATATTATAGACACCATGCAGAAGTCTAATGTTATCCTTGACTAACTCAAGGAACATTAGTACAAACCAAAGTATCACACTAACCGTAGCCATCACTTCAACCATATCGGTCTATGCCGTACAATTTTCATGATCAATTGCTACTTACCTAAGGCATCCCTAGACCCTAGTGTACGATCTTACAAACAATAAACCCAAGCAAGCCCTTAAAGTTAAAGCAGACAAAGCACGCAATTTAAGCAAGTAAAGTTATCTAAACTCTTAAGGTAACCCCTCTTTAAATTCTATTTCGCAGCAGAGTCACCAGTTCTATAATACGGTAGGAGAACTGACTTGTATTATTTTCTTTCAATTCTTGTACATTATTCAATATGGTTCTAATAGATATCTATATTTAATTTTCTTGAAATCCCCATTTGTAAATTTGTATACCCTCCTTAATGATGTAATAGCATAGTAATTTTTAGTTTCCGCAATTTATCGCTTTAATATAAATGCTAGTAATTAGGGTTTGTATGGCAAGACTAAAATCAACAAATAGCAAACCCTAATTCAAGATAAACAATGCATGTAAATCAAACACACTTGCACACTTACACCCTTAGGGTAATTCCACTTTGTTGCCTTACAAAAATGGTCATGTTATACATGTGGGATATTTTAGAAAAAGCAATCAAAAATACAAGATCATAGTCCCTTGATGACGCTATAAAATGTTGCCTTTCAAAATGATCTTAGTCTCTCAAAGAGAAAATGCTAAGATATCTCACGACATTGCTATCATGACTATAAGATGACCCACGCCTGTCCCTTTATATCCAAAGATAAGGCTTCTTGCCAAATCAATGGTAAGATAGCAATATCAAAGGAAAGGAAGAAATGAACAAAGACTTTTGAGTAGGTAGACTATTCCTAGTTGCTTGCTCACTTTCAAATCAAACATCCTTGCTTATTTTCAAAACAAACAACAACACTTTTAAAACAAACACTTTCAAAACACTTTCCAAACATGAAACATTTTCAAAAGTCAAACACTTTGTATACGTTCTTATGAACGAGGACTATTACAAAGTTTGCCTAAACGAAGGCGCCTTTTCAAAATACTTTCAAAACCACCACAAAGCATATTTTTCAAACAAAAGCAAGTGATCTAGCAAGCAACTAAGAGCCCATAGATAACTATGGATGAAAAGGGTGCTAACACCTTCTCTTTTCATAATCTACCCCCCGAACTCAAGAAATAATCTCAAAGGTCTTTCTTGTTATTTTCAGCCTTTCCTTTTAGATAAAAGAAAAGTCGGTAGCGACTCTTTCTAACTGTAACATTTGTGATAAAATACAAAACACCCAAGTCAGTTCTCCCACCGTATCACAGAACTGGAGACTCTGCTGGGGACAAACTTAAAAGTGGGGTTACCTTAGGGCTAGATCACCTTTACTTGCTTTCATTGTTTGATTTGTTTTCTTTACATTTTGGTTCCTTGTTTGGGCTTGTTCTAATCCTCTACCCGGATTTGAGATACCTTATAGGTAAGTAGAAATACGTTGTGGAAACTGTGTGGGGTATACCGACATGGTCTAAGCAATAGCTACGTTAGTGTGACACAATTGTGGGTACCGGTAGCCCGTGAATAGTCAAGGAGAATACGGGGCTGCTGTGTGGTGTCATGAAGCACTAACCGACTTTAGAACCTTTACTTGACCAACTTGTCCATTAGGACGTAGTGAGATAACCAACTTTGGTGCAGTCTGAAGTTGGTTGATGCTCGATACTACAATCATTGAGATTTAACTTCTTGGGATATTTCGGTAGTCGTGAAAGAGGCTTGCGCTAAAACAATGCCCGATAAGACAGATCAATGATATTGAGATCCCTTAGAACCCGATTACTATTACTAGGACAGGTTTGAGCCAACTAAAATTCAAGAGGATACTTACCTATAAGACTCCATGCAAGCCTAAACTTAAGGACTTGTTTTCCTTGTTTGTATATATTTACTTGTACATAACATCATAAACATCATAACATCATACTCATTCTCACTAACCATTTCAAGGATTATTGGGATTTATCTTTGTTCTGTTTTGTAAGACATGGCTTCTATCCGCGGGAACACTATCCAAGTCAATCTCGTAAGAATTCCTCCTCAAGTCAAAGAGTTAGAATCAAGGGTCCCTAAGAATTCTCCATTCACCGAAAGACATGGTCGCCTCCTAAACTTGGTTACCTCCAATTGTGATGAAGATATGATGAAGGTGCTCTTCTAATTCTTTGTTCCTCTACACCATTGCTTCAATTTTCCCGATTATCAATTTCTACCAACTCTGGAAGAATTCTCTCAACTCTTGAGGATTCCCATTCTCAATCAAATACCTTTCAACGGTACGGAAAGAGATCCAAAACTTAAATAGATTTCCCAAGCACTACACTTGCAACAATCTGATGTCATAACTAATTGGGAAACAAGGAGTGGTGTCAAAGGTTTCTTAGCCAAGTTCTTGTTTGAGAAAGCTCAAGATTGTTGGAACTCTTTGGACTTACAAGCTTTTGAAGAAATCTTGGCCCTTATAATCTATGGGATGGTTTTGTTTCCAAACCCTTACCAACTCATAGATGTAAATGCTATCAAAATCTTCATGTCTCGCAATCCGGTGCCTACTTTGTTGGGAGATATCCTACATTCTTTTCACTCTCGCACTAGGAGAAAGAGGGGGATCCTCATGTGTTGCACTCCTCTCTTGGCAAGATGGTTTTTTTCACATCTTCCCTGATCTGTGTTGAAGAAAGAGCAAGGTTTGAGGTGGTCCAATAGGCTGATGACGCTCAGACATTTGGATGTCCATTGGTGTTCTCGATCCTTGGAGAATGTTAATATCATCGATCATTGTGGGGAATTACCTAATGTCCCTTTGCTTGGAATTAGGGGAGGTATCACTTATAACCCTTGTTTAGCCTTACGACAGTTTGGTTATGCCCGGAGGGATGGTCCTCATGAGATGCTCATCCAAGGAGTGGTATTCGATTACGAGAGCGACGATCAAAGCTACCGTCTAAGGTTTATATGGGCTTGGAGTATGGTGATCAAAGTGGATAGTAAGACGTAGGGACACAAGAGTTCCATTCCCCTTGAGCCTTACCTTAGGTAGGTACGAGCTCGTGCTTAGACACTTGTGATTCCTTATCCCTCCATCTTACCAGTTATCATGGAACCTATGGTTGAAGAGATGTCTCGTACACTGTCCTCCATCCCGACATGCCAACTTCTCTTGAAGACTTGCAAAAAGGTTGGATTCAGTTAAAGGAAGAACGAGATGCTTTCAAAGCTCAATTCTACGCTAGCGAGAAGAGGGTCTTGGAGCTTACAAAGCAACTACATAAAGAGCAAAGTGTGAACGCCTATCTCGCGCCGAAGAGGATGCATTCAGTCTTTTTATCTTAGAGAATTATTTTGTAAGCCCAAGAGGCATGATGTATGCATTTTAAACTAATTAATGAAAATTTACGTTTGTTCATTCTTTTGACTATACAAACTTAAATTTCATAAATCCTTGAAATCATTTGCATATACATCTTCCATGCATCATAACATGATAGGTTTTCATATAACACGTTTCCTTATCTTTCAGCTGTTTATTTCAGCAAGATAGATCTAGATAAAACTGTGAAGGATCTTCAGGAACAAAACTCTCAATTCCAAGAGACTCTACTGGCCTTAGCCAAGGGGCAACAAGATATGATGGTATTGTTGGCAGTTAAGAAGAAACCCAAGAAGAAAGCCCAGGTAAACATGGGCAGAAGGTTCAAAGAGTCGGTTTGTCAGATCCCAATAGTGGAAGACTCATATGAAGAAGACGAGAATCATATTGGTGAAGTTAGGAGTACCCAGGCTGACTATATTAATGATCAAGCAGCTGATGATGATTATTTTGACGAGCAGTATCCACCCGCCGATGTCAAGTATAAGCAGTTAGAAGACAGATTGGAGGCCGTCGAGATCCAAGTTGTCCCTGGTTTGGATTTTGATGATTTGGGTTTGATATCTGGGGTTGTCATTCCCCACAATTTCAAAATACCAGTCTTTGCAAAGTACGATGGAGTTTCTTGTCCAAAACTTCACTTGAAATCTTATGCACAAGATACAGCCGCACACCGCTGATAAGAAGCTCTGGTTTCACTTTTTCCAAGAAAGCTTGGCCGAGACGCAACTAGAATGGTTTTATCAGTTAGATGGTTCCCGTATCAATACCTGGGAAGACTTATCTACCACCTTCTACCATCAATACCAGTATAATTCCTACTTAGCGCCGACAAGATTACATTGCCAAGATATGACAATGGGAAAGAACGAAGGATTCAAAGAATATGCACAAAAAGGGAGAGACCTTGCCAGTAGGGTTCAACCACCTTTGACTGATAGGGATCACATTGACATGTTTATGGGCACTTTATCTGGTCCATTCTTTAATCTATTGGTTGGTTGTTCTTCTTCTGGTTTCACTGAGCTAATCTTAACCAGTGAAAGAGTTGAAAGCGGCATCAAAAGAGGGAAGATTCTCATGGCATCTGCCTCCACTTCCAATCCTGTAAAGAAACCTTTTGTCGCAAAGAAGGAAATCAATGTTGTGTACGGGGCGAGGGCCCGTACCAAGAAGGATGACCGCCAGTCTGTTAATGTTGTCTGAATCTCCAATCCAACTCCTACTCAAATACCATCTGCTAATCATCAATGTTTTGAAACTCCGAGAAGACAATTCATGAGGTTAGGCATGTCATTATCTCAAGCCTTACAACACTTACTAAAGGCTAATTTGGTGACATTGCGCGATCCTCCTTCCAATCCAGATACCTCTTCACCAAATTATAATTCGAACACCAAATGTGCTTACCACTCAAGCAGCCCCGAGCATGAGACTGAGCAATGCTGGGCCTTGAAGAATAAAATTCAGGACTTAATTGATAACAAGACCATTGAGTTTTATCCTCCTCTAACTCTGAATGTAATCACCACACCTATGCCAAATCATGGCAAGGGTGTCAATGATGTTGAAGATACAATTTTTGTTTCCTCTGTCAAAGGCTTGACTACTCCTTTAAATGTCATCAAGAAGAATCTGTTGAAAGCCAGGATTTTCCCTGGCTGTGTGAAAGATTGCGTTTATTATGCCAAACAACTCAATGGATGCGAAGGGCTGAAGGAAGGCATTCAACGCCTAATGGACAGCCAAGAGATCCTATTTGAGAAGACTCCGCTTTCCAAAAGTTTGACTTATAAATGTGAAGATCTCTCCATTATCACCATCTCAAACAAGCCTCTTAGGATCTCCTCCAAGGGTCCTATCAGGATTTCAAATGAACCAATTGTTGCTTCCCTGATAATTACCAATCCCGAACCAATTCCATATTCTTCTAACAAGACAGTGCCATGGAACTATGGTGCTGAGGTGTTTTACCATGGGCTAAAACAAGACGCATGGGTTGAAGAAGACAAAGCTGATGATGTTGGTAACACAATTGGCTCAAGTAAGGTAACTCGAACTGGGAGAATCTTTTCACCCAACATCTTACCATCAGTTGTTACAAAGGTACCCGTACGCATCACTACTACTAAGCCAAGTACTGATACAAGAGGGAAAGAGAAGTTTGTTGAGCCTGTCGGGACATAAATACTCGCAAAGGACGTTGCTGATGGAGAACCTTCCACTTGTGAGATGGACGAAATCTTGAGAATAATAAAAAAAAGTGATTTCAAGATTGTGGAACAGTTGGGGGCAAACCCCTTCCAAGATTTCTATGTTGTCTTTGCTACTCTGTTCAGATGCTCATGCTCGGGCATTAATCAAATTCTTGAAAAAGGCTCATGTCCCTCATGAGACCACGATTGACCAATTCGAGAACTGCGTGGCAAGCTTGACGACTGATAATGGTTTGGGATTCTCAGATGCTAATCTAACACCGCTTGGGAAGAACCACAATAAAGCTCTACATGTTTCTGTCGAGTGCAAGGGGACCACCCTAACACATGTTCTGGTTGACACTGGTTCTTCTTTAAACGTACTACCCAAGGGGGCATTAGACCATCTAGACTGTGAAGGTTTAGTCTTGAAACCAAGTGATATCATTGTGAGGGCCTTCGATGGATCAAAAAGGATAGTTCATGGGGAGGTAGATCTTCCAATCAAGGTGGGCTCACAAATTTTCAACTCCACCTTCTACATCATGGATATCCGTCCTGCCTATTCTTGTTTGTTGGGTCGCCCTTGGATCCATGGAGCTGGGGAAGTAACCTCAAATCTTCATCAAAAACTCAAATATCCGGTCAAGGGAAGAATTGTCACCGTCTGTGGTGAGGAAGAGTTCATGGTAAGCCACCTTAACTCCTTCAAATACGTGAAAATGGATGGAGAATTTATTGATACCCCGTGTCAAGCCTTTGAAGTTGTACCACCAATGGTTGCTTCTACCAAATGTTCCTCTGATGTGTCCAAAGTTGTCAAGGTCGTGACGAAGATGGTTTCAGTCAAAGATGCTCGTGCTGCAATTGAAGAAGGAAGCTGTGATACTTGGCTATGACTCCTCGAGATCCCATTCAAAGAGGATAAATTTTTTGGGTTTCACTGTCAAGGCTTAGAAGGAAGAGAGGCGCACTCGTGCAGGAAAGCCACCTCTCCGTATTGGAAGCCATGAGGTTTACACTGTGGGTGATTCAGATGATGAAGATGCATTTGAAGATTAGGTGTATCCAACTACAACGGAGCTAAAGAATTGACATATAAAGGACTTCGTGCCCATCTCCTTCGTTAAGGAGTAATCTCTTGTTATTTTTGCTTTTCTTGTAATTCAAGAACATTTTGTCTGTAATATTTAACAATGAACTTTAAGCCATGTGCCTGACCTGAGGCACTTTGGTCCATTTGTTAAGGGTTTTATTTATGTTCATCTTATCATATGATCATTCAATACAAACCATTAGACCCTTTTGCATTCAAATATTTGTGCTCATTGTCTTTCTTTTCTTCAAATACAATTTTCAAAATAGCCATGTATCTTACATGCACACACACACACACACACACACACACACACACACACACACACACACACACACACACACTCTCTCTTGCTGGTCCTCATCCACTCTGGATCTTATTTCTAATGACTCTACTATTGCCGACTATGATTTAGAATATCCAATTAACCAAGCCGAAGACGAAGGTGAGGAAGATTGTGAAATACCAGGAGAACTAGCCAGACTTCTATTACAAGAGGAAAAAGATATTCATCCGCACGAAGATTCAGTTGAAGTCATCAATCTGGGTACCGAGACAGACAAGAAAAAGGTTAAGATCGGTGCTAACTTAGAAGACAATGTCAAGAGTTGGTTGGTTCAAATGTTGCATGACTATGTGGAAGTGTTTGCTTGGTCGTATGAAGATATGCCAGGGTTGGATACCGACATCGTAGTTCATCGTCTGCCGACAAAAGAAGATTGTCCTCCTGTCAAACAAAAGGTTCGTCGCATGAGGCCTGATATGTCTGAGAAGATAAAAGCTGAAGTGATGAAACAATTTGATGCAGGGTTCCTAGCTATGACATCCTATCCCCAATGGGTTGCAAATGTCGTGTCAGTGCCAAAGAAAGACAGAAAAGTTTGCATGTGCATAGACTATAGGGATCTGAATAGGGCAAGCCCCAAGGATGACTTCCCTCTACCATATATTAACGTCTTGGTCGATAGTACTGCTCAGCATAAAGTCTTATCTTTCATGGATGGCTTCTTCGGTTATAATCAGATAAGGATGGCTCCCGAAGACATGGAGAAGACCATTTTCGTTATGCAATGGGGTACCTTTTGCTACAAGGTCATGTCGTTCGGATTGAAGAATGCAGGGGAAACATATCAAAGGGCTATGGTAGCTTTGTTTCATGATATGATCCATCGTGAAATAGAGGTATATATGGATGATATGATTTCCAGATCACAAACTGAAGAGGAACACCTCGATCACCTGTACAAGCTATTCGAGAGATTGAAAAAGTACAAGTTGGGGTTAAACCCTAACAAGTGCACATTTGGAGTACGATCTAGAAAGCTTCTAGGTTTTGTTGTCAGCGGTAAAGGCATTGAAGTCGATCCTGCCAAGGTAAAGGCCATCCAAGAAATTCCACTCCCCCACTCTGAAAAGGAATTTAGAGGATTCTTGGGTCGTCTCAATTACATCGCCCGCTTCATATCTCACTTGACTTCTACTTGTGAGCCAATCTTCAAACTCATGAAGAAAGATTGGGTAGTCAGATGGAATGATGAATGCCAAGCTTCCTTCGACAAAATCAAGCAATATCTACAAGAACCTCCTATTCTCATGCCTCCAGTTGAAGGAAGACCCTTGGTCATGTACTTGACAGTATTAGAGAACTCTATGGGGTGTGTTTTGGGCCAACATGACGAGTCTGGCCGAAAAGAGTATGCTATTTATTACCTGAGCAAAAAGTTTACCGACTGTGAAACCAGATATTCACTGCTCGAGAAAACTTATTGCGCTTTGGCATGGGCTTCTCTCCGGCTAAGACAGTATATGTTGACTCATACCACTCTGTTGATTTCTAAAATGGACCCAATCAAGTACATCTTCGAGAAACCTGCCCTTTCCGGACGGATAGCCAGATGGGAAATGATCTTGACTGAGTACGATATTCAATACATGACACAAAAGGCCATCAAAGGAAGCGTACTAGCAGATCATTTGGCCTACCAAGTTGTTGATGATTATCAGTCCATGAACTTCGCCTTCCTGGATGAGAGCATCATGCTAGTGACTGACTATGCGAAACCTAGACCGTATGACGGACCTGAACAAGGATCCTGATGGACTATGGTCTTCGACGGGGCTTCCAACGCCTTGGGTAACGGAATTGGTGCTATGATCATATCCCCTAAAGGTTGCCACACTCCTTTCACTGCCAGATTATGCTTCGATTGCACGAACAAAATGGCCGAGTACGAAGCGTGCATTTTGGGTTTGAAAGCTGCCATTGACTTAAGGATCAATCATTTGAATATGTTTGAGGATTCCACTCTAGTGATTAGCCAAGTAAAAGGAGATTGGGACACTAAGCACCCTAATCTCATCCCTTATAAGGAACTTGTGCTATTGCTAATTCCTTACTTCGAGGAGATCACATTTGAGCACTTCCCTATGGAAGAAAATCAGTTGGCTGACGCCTTGGCAACCATGTCTTCAATATTCAAGGTCAGATGGGAAAATGAAGCCCCTATGATTACAATTGAAAGATTTGACGAACCTGCACACTATTGTGAGCTTGACACTGACGCAGAAAATTCATGGTACCATGAGGTGATGAGATATCTTGAAGCACAAGAGTATCCTGAGGGAGCATCCATCAATGACAGAAAGTTCTAACAAAGTTTTCCATCCAAATTCTTCCTAAGTAACAGAATATTGTACAAGCGCAACCATGACTCTACTCTACTCTGATGTGTGGACAAGAAAGAGGCAGAAGAAATTATGGAAGACATACACGATGGTCACTTTGGCACTCACTCAAGTGGACATACGATGGCTAAGAAAATCCTGAGAGTTAGTTACTATTGGTCAACAATGGAGACTGATTACCATCAACATTCAAGAACTTGTCACAAATTCCAAATCTATGCTGACAAGGTCCATGTGCCTTATATCCCTTTGAATGTCATGACCACTTCGTGGCCATTTTCAATGTGGGGCATTAACATGATTGGAGAAATCAAACCCACTGCTTCAAATGGACATCGCTTCATTCTAGTCACTATTGATTATTTCACCAAATGGGTCGAAGCCGCCTCGTTTGCCTCAGTCACCAAGAATGTGGTAGCCAGATTCATCAAACATAACCTCATCTGCCGTTATGGTATCCCCGAAAGGATCATTACCGACAATGAGACTAACCTCAACAATGCTATGATTACTGAACTTTGCACTCATTTTAAGATCAAGCATCATAATTCTTCTCCTTATAGACCTAAAATGAATGGCGCGGTCGAATAAGCCAACAAAAACATTAAGAAGATTGTGCAGAAGATGGTAGTGACCTACAAGGATTGGCATGAGGTGTTACCGTTTTCCCTTCATGGCTACCGCACTTCAGCTAGAACATCAACTGAGGAAACTCCCTTTTCTTTAGTCTATGGCATTGAAGCTGTTTTTCCAATGGAAGTTCATATTCCCTCACTAAGGATTATGAATGAAGCAGGTCTAGGCGAAGACGAGTGGATTCAGACAAGATTGGATCAGTTGAACTTGATCAACGAAGAGCGACTGGCTGCTGTTTTTCATGGTCAGACGTACTAAAAATGGATAATTGAGGCTTTCAACAAAAAGATCAAGCCTCGAGTATATCAAGCTGGTGATTTGGTGATAAAGCGCATCATTCTGCCACAAGGCGACCCCAGGGGAAAATGGACTCCCACCTATGAAGGGCCATTTTTTTTCAAGAGAGTGTTCTCTGGCGGTGCCATAATGCTGACTACCATGGATGGTGAAGACTTCCCACATCCTGTGAACACGGACATAGTTAAAAAATACTATGCTTAAAAGACCCGTTAGGTTGGCACACCTAGGAAAAATAAGGGCATCCCGGCAAACCAAAAGGTTTGGGAAAAAATTAAGGATATATGCAAAAGATTGTACACCCGGCAAGTTGAAAACCCTAAAGGGCGACTTGGGCAGAAATGGGTATCCTGGTGGGCTGAAAACCCGAAAGGGAGGTCTAGGAAAAAATTAAGGATTGAAAGCGTATAACTATGTCATATGGAATCACCATAGTCGACTTTATTACCAAGGTCCGGGTTCAAATGGTCCAAGATCAATCCAATCAACTTTTGTCAACGGCAAGGGGCATTTGAAGACATTGGGGCAAGAGTAGAGTTGGAATGCAATGAGATCATTTCCACATGGCTATTTGTTTTTTTTTCAAATTTTTGTTTTCCCTTTCGATGATTTTCTCTTACTAGGATCTCTATCTCTTTGTACAAAAAATGCCTATTCATGGGCAAAATATCAATACAAATATACTTTGAAGTGCAAACTTTCTGTTTTTGTTTTGAATGCAAAATTGCCCAATAACTAAAATTGAACGAACATATGCATATGAATATAACTAAAACTATTTGGCACATGTGTCCTGCTAAGCAGTAGCAAGCATATATTTAATGTATATGAAATATCCCCACAGAGTTATTTCATTAACATTATCCCCCACAAGACGGCTACGATAAACCAATCCTTAACAGAGTTACCCACAAAGTCTCTTTGCATAGGTTGATCTCCAGCCAGAGTCTCAGTCTCTTGACAGCTCTCTCCCAGCTAAGTTGATCCTACAAGAAGAAGCCTTGTGGATCTCTTCCTCAAAGAATTCACCTCATAAGAAGTTCATCTTATATTCATCAACAAGGTTTATTTCCCCAACATACAACAATCAGCGAATTCCCCCGACATAGTCTATCTTCCCCAATTGAGTATGTTATCCTCAGTTGAGTCTATCCTCCCCAAGCTGAGTCTATACTCCCCAAGCTGAGTCTATCCTCCCCGGCTGAGTTTATCCTCTCCAGCTCGAGTTTTCCTTTCAGACTATTACAAATAAAAGGGCCACAACCTGTAATCCCCAGTAAAGCCATCAATAAAACCTTTATTATCTCCAAAAGATACTATGAAGCCTGGACCTGACCAGATAATAGTGAACTTCTCAAATCACTATGAAGCTTGGCCCGAACAAATAATAGTGTAACTTTCAAATACTATGAAACCTGGACCCGACCAGATAATAGTTAACTCTTTGAGATATAGAAGAACCTGGACTCAACCAGATCAAGGCTTAACTTCTTTTCCCCGGTAGAGTTTGCCTCTATCCCAGCAAGTTATTGTGAAGCCTAGATCCGACCAGATATCAGTTTTCAACTTCATCTTTTCAAGTAAGTTATTGTGAAGCCTGGATCCGACCAGATAGCAATTCCCCTCAGAAGTTCATTGTGAAACCTGGAATCCGACCAAATAACAACTAAGTTCCAAACAAATAACTGTAAAGCCTGGACCCGGCCAGATACCAGTTTAACTCTATCTCTTCAGAAAAGTTTATTGTGAAGCCTGGACCGGACCAGATAACAATTAATTTCATCCACCTCAAACTCTGTGAAGCCTGGATCTGACCAAATATCAGTTCAACTTCGTCTATTCAAGAAAGTTATTGTGAAACCTGGAACCGACCAGATAACAACTAGCTACAATCCCCAGTAAGACACTATGAAGCCTGGACCCGACCAGATAATAATATAACCTTTCAAAAACTATGAAGCCTGGACTCGACCAGATAGTAGTTACCACTTCAAGTTACTATGAGGCCTGGACCCGACCAGATATCAATTCAACTTCATCCTTTCTAGCAAGTTACTACAAATCCTAGAATCCGACCAGATAACAGTTAACTTCCCTATCCCCAGCAGGTTGGTGTGAAGTTGGAAATCAAACCAGATAACAACCTAACTTCACTCTCCCCAAAAAATCTTTTGAAACCTGGAATCCGACCAGATAACAGTTAATTATTTCTTCCCCAGTAAGTTACCGTGAAGCCTGGATCCGACCAGATAGCAGTTGAGTTCCTCATCCTCAGCAAGTTGTGAAGCTTGGACCCAACCAGATAACAACTAGCATTCAAGAGATATTCCCCAGCGGAAGCATCCTTTCAACCAAGTTTGAAGATATGTATATTCTTCATCCTCCACAACAATCCGAAATTCAGTTTCCCAGAAATCCTCAACAATAGTCAGGGATTTATTTTCCCGGACAAATATGCATCCCACATTCATAAATCATAGCATTTACATACAAAATGAATTTATCATAGTACCACATCTTATGAACATCATGCATACATCTTCATTTAACTAACCCTTTTTCCCACAGGTGAAACATCGAGTTTTAGTATAAATCGACCAAAGATTTGTGCTGATACTTCTTCCAGTGTTTACCAGCATTCCTCCAAATGGCATCTATAACCCCATTCCCAATCCATCTTCGAGTGCAAATTTTTGGGGCACTTTAGTGTTCAATCATCTTCCACCTTCAAGTCACGAATGGCGGATCCGCCAATCTAACTCTTCAGATCTAAGAAGATTGAACAGGGGCATATGTTGTAGCCCAATATTTTCCCTCTCTTTTCTCAATTAATCTCTCACAAGATCTCCATTGATTCAAGACTATACAAGGGTTGATCAACTCAAGACACCTCCTTAAGCATTAATGACTAAAAATTAGGGTTTGAGTTTGAACAAGGACAATTGGAATTTTAATGCCCCATATGACTTTCATGGATTATTTTGGACCCTCAATATTTCTCATGTCAAGTTTCAAGTCTTGGATCACATTTTTGCCCAGTCAATTGATCAACTGACCTAAAATCAGTTGTATTGGGGGAAAAGTCAAATATAGTCAATTTACAGTCAAACTTCATAATTTTTGATCCATCTCAACATCATGAACTTATATATTTCATTTGATCAAATTTGGATCACAATTTCTCAAGAAATTTGATCAGATCATCAAAAGGGCAAAATGGTCAAAATTAGGGTTTTAATTGAGAAGGTGAAATTTCTGATTTTTGACCTAGCAAATGACTTATTGGTTTAAGTTATGATATCAAGGTTTCAAATACTTCATTTTACCTAATGGAATGGTTCAAAACATTTCTCAAGATCCATTGATTGACAGATGAATTTTAGTCAACTGATGAAAAGTCAAATGTACACTGAAAAGTCAAACTTTGATTTTTTTGATCAAAATCAAGTTTCAAAGATTACAATTCATCAATACATGTAAAAATATGAAACTTGTTCATCAAGAAATCAAAAATTCAAGATTTCATTTTGAAAAGTCAAAATTTCTAAACTTAAAATTTTTTCCAAAGTGTTGAAAATTCACATTTTTTTCATAACTTTGAGCCAGATTTCCACCATGATGCAAGATGATTCAAAGTAAACTTCCAACATGAAAATTATAGATCTCAATGAGATCTAAAACATTGTAGAACAAATTTTTTTCTATAAATTCATGGATTTCAAGTTATGATTTTAAGAAGACATGTTCATGAAACTTGAAAAACTTAGTGAAATTTTGCCCTAGTTTAGGCAGGATTTTGATCTAACTTCATAGCAATTTTTCACATAGTTCCAAGATGAATCTTCAAAAATGTCTAACATAGAGGTTTTAGAGGATGTTACAAGATTTCCAAAATTTCCAAGAACTCATTGAGATCATACTTGAGCTAGGAGAATCAAAGGCAAGAAGTTAGGGTTTCATTCTTGAATTACAAGCCATTTCTTGATGAACACATAATTCAATCTCAATGTTAGGCTGCATAATATTGCTTTTCAGGCCTTCTAACTTATGTATCTATCCATAATTAATGGACTACACAAACTTTTTAGCTATAATCCAAGTGGTTTAAGCATTGTTCAATTTAAATTGCCATTTTGGGAAGAAAGTGAAGAATGCCATTCTTGAAAACCAAGCTTTATGCACAAAGTCAATTCTTGATCCTCTCATTTGTTCCTTCTGATCACACTCCATCTACAAAGTCAGAAGCAAGTTTGTTTAAAGCATAACCACTCTACATTAGCAAGTACAAAGGCCTTGAAACTTGATTTTTCAAAGAAATCACATGTTGAGCTTAAACATTTGTTTTTGAATTCTGATCAACTACAAGCCTCCAAACTTGTTACTTATAAATAGAGGCACTATTTGTGAACTAAGACAAGAGCTTTAGCACCCTAAAACTCTCTCAAACTCCCTCAAGCCAGAAATTGTCTAAAAACTCCATTGATGCACATATTCTGACTTTGAACTTGAAACTCAGAATCTACTCGTGCGTTTCTTGGCTTTTCACTTCCTAAAGTTCCTATACATCAAATATGACTTATCCCTGTCCTTGTTTCATAACTGTAACACCATTTTCATTAACCTCCGTAACCAAAAACAGAGCACTGTAAGTTGACTTCTCCAAGCCATTCCAGCCATCCATTGCTCAAGCTAATCATTGCATTAGCTTCCTGGGAACTTGAGGAAGCTAACCTGATCATTGCAGCACCTTGAATCAAGCTCATTTACATTTCATGATTTCCAGTTTTGAGGTACATTTTCTGAACTTCTATCTTTTCATTTAGGCATTTTTAGGCTTGCATTTTTCAAAATAAAATGTAGACATCATTGCCCTTAAACTGTACATGTCCATAGATTTCATTTATATTGCTTGAGTAGTGAGAATTTTATGTTTGAACTTTCTGAAAAAGTTAGGTTAGAATTTGGTACCATTCAAAATTCATGCTCATCTTTGATTTATGGTTTTAGTAATTTACATTTCTAGAATCGTTGTGAAATTTGGAACAAGTTTGATGTTTACATTTTTGCAAATGGATGAGAAATGGTGAAGTTGCAGATGTTCAGGCTGGAGGTTGAAGATGAAGTCATCTTCATGACTTAACTTGTGTTATATATTTTTTATTTTGTTTATGTTACTGGATGTACAGCCATCCCAGTGGCAAAGGTACCACGTGTGTATGTTGAGGGTCAGGGGTTCAATACCCAGCGCTACCTTTTGTTTAATTTTCTCATATTTTCCTTCTTTTTTTTTGTTTCAAACAGCATCACTTGGGCCTCCACCTTTGGGCCTTGCCTTTTTTGCTTCTTCTAACCCCTGCCATTTACTTTTGCACCTGACCCATTTGTTTTTATATTATTTCATTTTATTTTATTTTATATTATGTTTTATTTTTCTATATTACTTTTTTTTATTATTACTATTATTATTATTATTATTATTTTTATTAAAAATCCAAAAAATTATTTTATTTATTATTTTCACATTTATATGTTTATTTTCTTTATGAAACAAAAAGAACAAAAAAAAACATTTTCTTAAACAAATTAATTTCTTTTTCTTGAATATTAATATTTAGACTTAGGTTAATTATTATTTTATTTTTAAATTAAAATTAACTTAGAATTTAGGTTTCTTTTAATTATTTAATTTTCATATTATTATTATTAGTTTAAAACCTTTTCATAAAAAACCCTAAAAAAACTTTTGAACCTAATTTCTTTTCTTAATTAATTTAAGTTTAATTTTATTTATTTTTAATTAATCATTTTCTTAATTAGGTCAAGACTAAACCCTTTCATTAAAACCCAAACAAAAATCATTCCCTTTTCCATTTATATTCTTGTATTATTTTCTTTTCAATTCTTGTACATTATTCAATATGGTTGTAATATATAATTAGATTTAATTTTCTTGCAATCCCCATTTGTAAATTTGTATACCCCCCTAATGATGTAATAGCATAGTAATTTTTACTTTCTGCAATTTATCGCTTTAATATAAATGCTAGTAATTATGGTTTGTATGGCAAGACTAAAATCAACAAGTAGCAAACCCTAATTCAAGATAAACAATGCATGTAAATCAAACACACTTGCACACATACACCCTTAGGGTAATTCCACTTTGTTGCCTTACAAAAATGGTCATGTTATGCATATGGGATATCTTAGCAAAAGCAATAAAAAATACAAGATCATAGTCCCTCGATGACGCTATAAAATGTTGCCTTTCAAAATGATCTTAGTCCCTCAAAGAGAAAATGCTAAGATATCTCACAATATTGTTATCATGACTATACGATGACCCACGCCCGTCCCTTTACGTCCAAAGATAAGGCTTCTTACCAAATAAATGGTAAGATAGCAATATCAAAGGAAAGGAAGAAATGAACAAAGACTTTTGAGTAGGTAGATTATTCCTAGTTGCTTGCTCACTTTCAAATTAAACATTCTTTCTTATTTTCAAAACAAACACCAACACTTTCAAAACAAACACTTTCAGAACACTTTCCAAACAGGAAACATTTTCAAAAGTCAAACACTTTGTATACGTTCTTACGAACAAGGACTATTACAAAGTTTGCCTAAACGAAGGCGCCTTTTCAAAATACTTTCAAAACCACCACAAAACACATTTTTTAAACAAAAGCAATTGATCTATCAAGCAACTAAGAGCCCATAGATAATTATGGATGAAAAAGGTGCTAACACCTTCCCTTTTCATAATCTACCCCCCGAACTCAAGAAATAATCTCAAAGGTCTTTCTTGTTCTTTTCAGCCTTTACTTTTAGATAAAAGAAAAGTCAGTGGTGACTCTAGCTAACCGCAACATTTGCGATAAAACGCAAAACACCCAAGTCAGTTCTCCCAATGTATCACATATGCGTTCTCAACTGATACGAGAATCATTACAAAGTTTTCGAACTTAGGAATTTTTCAAAATATTTTCAAACTTACACATTCACAAAGCATTTTCAAAAGTGAGCTAACGATTAAGAGCCCATAGATGACTACAGATGAAAAGAGTTCTAACACCTTCCCTTTTCATAACCTACCCCCTTACTCAGAAAAATTCTTAAAGGTCTTTCCTGTTATTTTCACCCTTTCCTTTATTAGATAAAATAAAAGTCGGTGGCGACTCTTGCTATCCGCAACATTTACGATAAAACACAAAACCAAAAAGTCAGTTCTCCCACCATATTGCAAATACCATGTAGAAGTCTAATGTTATCCTTGACTGACTCAAGGAGCATCAGTACAAACCAAAGTGTCGCACTAACCGTAGCCATCACTTCAACCATATCGGTCTACGCCGTACAATTTTCATGATCTATTGCTACTTACCTAAGGCATCCTTAGATCTGAGTGTAGGATCTTACAAACAATAAACCCAAGAAAGCCCTTAAAGTTAAAGCTGATAAAGCACACAATTTAAGCAAGTAAAGTGATCTAAACTGTTAAGGTAACCCCTCTTTAAATTCTATTCCCCAGTAGAGTCGCCAGTTCTGTAATACGATAGGAGAACTGACTTGTTTAGCGTTTTATTGCAAATGTTGCAGTTAACAAGAGTCGCCACCGACTTTTATTTTATCCAACGAGGAAAGGTGAAAAGAACAGAAAAGACCTTTGATAGATTTTAAGTTTGGGGGGTAAGTTATGAAAAGGGAAGGTGTTAGCACCCTTTTTATCCATAGTTATCTATGGGCCTCTTAATTGCTCAGCTCACTTCAAACTTGCTTTGTGTGTGTGATTTGAGAATATTTTGAATGCCAATTATGAGGCAGACCTTGTAATAATTCTTGTATCAGTCTTTAAGAATGTATACAAAGTGTTTTTTTGAAAATATTTGTTTTGAAAAGGTGATGTGTAAAGTGTTTATTTTTTAGAAAAAAGAGTTGTGAGCAAGAGATTTAAAGTTCCTTACCCACTCAAGGTCGTTCTTATTATTTTCCTTCTCCTTTAAAGATAGTGTTATTCGTACCATTAGTTGGTAGGTATCCCTATCTATTGGATGTGAAGGGACGTGCGAAGGGTCATCGAATGGTCATAGAAAGCAACATGTAAGGATACTTTAGCAATTCGAAGGGACTGTCATTATGTTATCATAGGCAACAAAGGACTATATAATCATTTCGTAGGCAACTCGAGGGACATCGCATGACTATGATCTTTATTTGAAGGGACCATTATAATTTAATCGAGGGTCTTTGCTAAAGTATCCTTATCTTCGAGGGACGTGACCATTATTTCTGAAGGCAACGAAGGGAGGTTACCCTAGAGGTGAAGTGTGCATAGTTTGTTCAGTTCAGTTGTATTTATCTTGAGAATTAGGGTTATATATCGATTGATTTTATCCTTTCCATACAAACCCTATTAGCATACATCTAACAGTTATATATACACAAGGCATAAACTATAAGTGCAGAACAAATAAAGTGCAGAAGATAAAACCCAACACTATTACATGGCCTCAGGAGAGTTACATAATAATTAAAACTTTGCGAGAAATTAAAACTAAGCTATTACAAAAAAAACTCGTGCGACCTATACAATTGTTTTTAGGAATTTAAATGCAAAAGATAAATAAAAAAAGTTAGAAAGATTTTTTAAAGTCCTAAAAATTCTAGGTGTTAAAAGATATTTTTTTTGTATTTTTTTGTTTGGTTTTATATGTTAATAATAAAAAAACCTAATATCTAATTTTAATTACAAATTAATTAATTTAATTGCAAAAACCTAATTCTAAATTAATTGATATAAAAAAAGACTAAAACCTAATTTTTTGATTTTATAAGTTTTTTTCTGATTTTTTTATTGTCTTTTTGATTTTAATTATAAAAAATAAATAAATTAATTAATGGAAATATAAGAAAGGAAAAAGGTTAGAAACAAGTGTTAAAAGAAATTGCATGGGGTGGGAATCGAATGGCACCCTCCGTTTAGTCTCAAAGTGCTTGTGAGTAGCGATTCGAAGCTTCACCGTGACTATGCCCTAGCAATGACAAGTCACGATCCATGCGCTCAACCTTGCATGTTTTGGAACAAACCTGTTCTAATAATCCTGTAGAATATGTTTGGACACACAAAAACAATTAAGCATGCATAAATTAATAGATTTGAATTTTCAAAACCCTACCCAAACAGTGAGTGTGAGTATGATGATCTTGGGCGTAGAATTGCTTAGTTCTTGATCTGGGCGTGTTCCTGGGAATGTCAAGATGATGGTTCAGTCCTTGGTTTGGACTGAAAACCACTGAAAAATGGAATTCGAATATGCCCTAATTCTTGACTTTTTGGTGATTTTTTGAACTAGCTTTTGAGGTAGAATTTTGTGGTACTCCTATTAGTTTGATGTTTGTCTATTTATAAGCTAATTATTCTAGGTTAATAAATGTGGTATGGAACCATATTCAATTATGGCATGATTTCTTTCCAAAACCAATTAAAAACCTTCCAAAATAAGTGAAACTCTTACCATATTGAGGCAACATGGCTCTGACAAGTTGGATATGTGTTCTTGGGTCTCAAATCTGATCCAAAACCAAGCCCACATGCCTTGATCCATCATTTGTTATTTTATTTAATTTATTTTGTATTTAATTGAATAAAAATCAAAATAAATATAAATAAATAAAATCATGGTAAGATATGAATGAGTTTTGGAGTCCTCTATAAGGTCATGAACATGTTTAGACCTTAGAAGATAGGTCCACTTGTCCAAAATTTCAAAATTGCTCAATTGAGGTTTCATGCATTTCTCAAAAATTTCTCAACTTACACCAATTATATCTCACTCAATTTTTTTCATATGAAGGTGATCTTTGACTTTTTGGAAAGCTCAAGATGTCCCCTACAATTCTCATGATGGTCACTTTTTCATTTGAAGTCGTTAACTAGATGTAAATTGCTTTGACAAAAGATGTCTTTTTCTTGACTTTCAAAATGACATGTAATGTTTTGGCTCATATTTCTCAAAAGAAGCATTTTTGGCCTTGAGCTTAGAGAGACAAAGATGTAGAGAATTAAATTTTCATCAAAATTGGTTTTGGTTGAGAATTTTCTGATGAAGCATGTGAAAGTTTTGCTTGGTCAAAGTTCAGTTGACTTCTCCTAAAGAAAACCCTAATTTAGCCTCTCTTTTTTTTACTTTTGATGGATCTTGAGTTTTCTTAATGAATCATGATCAACCCTTAATCAAATTATGAGTGTGACTTCAAAATCTTGATGTTGATAAAAAATCTTGTGGTTTGACTATATGTTGACCATAATTAACTTTTTATCCAATACCGTTGATTTTTAATCATCTGAGCAATTGATTGAGAAAACTTGTGATGAAAGGGTTCAAACTTGTCATGAGGGTACGTTGAAGCATATGAGAAACCATGAAACTCACTTGAGGCATTAGAAGTTCAATTTTATTTGAGAAACACAAAACCCTAATTGTAGACCATTCCTTAGCAGAGATGCTTTTATGTTCAAACCCTTGAGTATTTTTGAGCAATTGAGAACCCTATGAGCATGAGGAGGTGTCTCGAATCAATTTTATTCAAAAATGGGAGAGAAAATTTTGGGGTACAACAACATCAAATACAAACATCAAAACATAATTTCTAACATCAATTTCATGATTTCACACTCAAAACCTAACATGTAAAAATCTACAAATTGAAGAACAAATCCCTAATCTCATGTTACTACCCATTACATACTCATATATAATTCCATAATAACAAGAAATCCCATCCTTACTTTGGATGTAGACTCTTTCTAAGCTTTTCCTCTTCTCTTCTCCTCTTCTCCCTTCTTTTTTCCTTTTCTTCTCTTCTCTTGTTTTACAATTCTACCTCTTTTGTTTCACAACACCTTACTAACTCTTATTTCACTAATATGCTTATCTCACCCACCGATTCTAATGTGACACTTAAGGCCCAATACTCAATATTGTTATTCTAATACTCATTCATCCAAAACACAATTAAACAATTAATCCAAATATTCACAAAATCACACACTTTAATTAATTACTATATCAAATAATAATTAATAAAATAAAATAATTATTAAAATAATTACTAAAGAAAAATGTGGTGTTACATTTCGCATCATGCATTCATGGCATAAGAGTAAGACTTCGGTCCAATGATGTTGTTAGGACTTCGGTCCAGTGAAGTTGCAGGACGATTGGTCCAGTAATGACCTCAATCTGATAGTGTGGATTTGAGTGCAGATTGGTTGTTGATCCCCGACAACGGCGCCAAAAACTTGATGCATCCACAAGTGCGCGGAAATATCGAAGTGATATAAAATATTATCGAACCTACAGAGACCAATATCAACCTACTATAATTTATTGTTGCTTTGTAAAGCTAAGGTTAATGAATAATTGATTAAGGGGAAACTAAGACTAGAATAAAGACTAAAATAAGATTTAGGAAATATACACGAAAAGAGAGGCCGAAATATGTATTATGCGTACCTCAGGGAATCTGTAACTCGTCGGCTTATACTGACGTTAGAAAATTGTTTAGTAGAAAATATCAATTTAAAGATAAATATCTCACACTCTCGTAGTTTTGAATAAAGCCAGATTCCTGAACCATGAGATTTTGCTCTCGCTCACCCATTTCAATTAAGAAACGCTTTTTGAAAAATGGACAAGTTCTAATCGATACCTAAAGCACTCTCGTCCTCTTTAGGAATCAATGCCCCATTCTTACTATCTGGTTCGACCCCCACGCTCTCGCAGTGACAGATCGAACCTTAGTTAATTTCCCACTCTCGTGACAAAATCGTGTTAAGTAACTTCTCACTATCGTGACAAAGCTAATTAAATTGAGTTTAAAAACAAAGACAAAAACAAATTTTTCCAATAAATTATCAAGCCAACTTTGTTAAAGAGTCTCTTAGGAAACAACAGTTCTCACATACTTGACTCTAAGTAATTTAGCCAAAAATACTATTGATTGAAAACAAATTAAACATAACAATTGCAATTAAAAATAACATGGTAATTAAATTTGACAAACAAAGAAATAATGATAACTAATAATAATAATAATAATAATAATAATAATAATAATAATAATAATAATAATAATAATAATAATAATAATAATAATAATAATAATAAGCAATACGATAAAGAACTTGTAAAAGACTTGAAAATAAATGCAAGTTGGAAATAACTTCAATAACAACGACAAGATTGTTGATCCAAGCAAGTTACACAAAAGAGTCCTAGTACTCATGGTGTGGTAGTTCCCCAATGTGAGAAACTACTACTTTTTCAAAAGTAATTTCTGCCTAAAACTATGAACAGCGCTTCCGCGCACAAACTTGGATGCCTTCAAAAATG
The DNA here is from genome assembly GCA_948472305.1 of Vicia faba. Classification (NCBI taxonomy): domain Eukaryota; kingdom Viridiplantae; phylum Streptophyta; class Magnoliopsida; order Fabales; family Fabaceae; genus Vicia; species Vicia faba. Next base: position 1,380,260,711 of record OX451738.1, on the reverse strand, counting down.
AATTCTAGATCCTTTATATAATGAAAACTAATGGAAGTTACTTTAAGATTCATGTGAGAAGTAGTGGAGATAATGGCAAGTAGGAGAAAGTGGAGAAAGTGGGGAGTTGGAGAAAGTGGAGATAATGGGAAGTTGGAGAAAGTGTGAATAATGGAAAGTTGGAGAAAGTGGAGATAATGGGAAGTTGGAGAAAGTGAGAATAATAGAAAGTTGGAGAAAGTGGAGATAATTGGAGGTTGAGAAGATCATGGGGTGAATGGGAGAAAATACTGCTGAGTAGTTTCTCTTTTTCTGTATTGCAACATCATGGCGAACGCCACCAAGCCATGGCGAATGCCATGTACTAGAAACTTGGTTTTTTGCTGCATATTTCTTCTTTTCTTGTTCTTTTTCTAATTTCTTCGCAGAGTTACTCCATAATTGATTTATACATGAAATATGAACAAAAGAAGACATAAAAGCGATAAAACATAACAAAATGGCATCAAATAACATGTGAAACGGGTCTAAGAACGTGATACATTTTCATGCTATCAATTGTGATGTGCTCTGGTTCTAAGCGGAAGTCGATCCTATTGGTGGGGATCTTTGGGGAAAACGATGACGATGTCATCAATAAAGTTTTGGTACCACATGCATGAATCTAAACAAGTTGTATTACATTATATATGGCACTGCATGATGATTTGATTGACTGATGTTTGGTGAATGCGTGTTTGTGTTAATTTCTAATTGATGGTATTACCATGTGTCTATGTGTATTATGATGCTTGAAGGTGTGAGTATGATATGAGGTTTCGATGGTGTGTTTCTTTGGTGTTGTATTATAACTACTATATTGACTCCCTATGTATTTTGTAATGATTCTGATTTACTCACCCTTGCTGCTTGGAAATGTTGCCTCTATATGTGGATAACTTGTAGGTAATCAAGAATAGTCCTCTGAGGCTTAGAGGATAGTTGCGGAGTGTGTTTTTTATTTCCTGTAGAATAATAGAATCTTTCTCTAATATGTAACATCAGGGATGTCATCGTTTATTTTGAATAACCATGTTACTTCGCTTATTTTGGGATTTGAATTACCATTGTGGTATTTGAGTTGTTCTGATTTGATGAAGTTATTTAGAAGTATCTTAATAAATATGTTTTGAATTATGAATTTCCGTTGCAAGTAAGTTGAAAAAGCATGGTTGTTAATCATGAAGTACTTAATGTAATTGATTCTTGAAAACCCGTGTTACGGAGAAGGATGTGTTTTGTTATGAAGTTTTGTTTGAAAAAAATGTGACACCCTTTTTGATGCATTACTCTAATTTAATTATCGAATTATTTTGTGAATATTATTTGGGGTTTAGAAGGGTGCTACATTAGTGGTATCAGAGCAGGTAGGTCTGCCTGACCAGGTTTTCTTATGATATGTATGTCCTTTCGGTCGATTAGTGTGATTACACTATCGATGCGTGTTTCTGACGTTAGTTTTCTGTGTGTAGAATGGCCAGAAGAAACGATGTTGCACTTGTTGTTGCCTTACATGTTGTTCCTCAGGATGTGCAACACCAGCCCAATGCTGGTGGGAATGATGGATCTCGTGTTTTGGAGACGTTTCAGAGGAATCATCTGCATGTTTTCAAAGGTAGATACAATCCTTATGGAGTGCAGACTTGGCTCAAGGAGATTGATATGATCTTTCAAGTCATGGATTTATCAAAGGCGCAAAAGGTGTGGTTTGGTATGTATAAACTAGCAGAGGAAGCCCATGACTGGTAAGTTGGCACTCGTCAAAGACTGACAACGGTGGGTGAAGTTATTACTTGGGATGTGTTAAGTAGGGAGTTTTTGAGGAAGTACTTTCCCAAGCATGTGCGCGAGAAGAAAGAGATTGAGTTTCTAGAGTTGAAACAAGGGAACTTGACTGTGATTGAGTATGCTTCGAAGTTTTTTAAATCGGCCAAGTATTATCCATATTATAGTGAAGTGACAGTTGAATTCTCGATGTGTATTAAGTTTGAGAATGGTTTGCATCCGGAAATTAAACGAGAAACCGAGTATCAACAGATCCGTGTATTTTCAGAGTTAGTGAACAACTATAGGATCTATGAAGAAGATAGAAAAGCTCATTCAGCTCACTACAAGAGTTTGAACGAGAAAAGAGGAAAGAAATATCAAGACCGTAAGAAGCCTTATGATTCCCCAACTGATAAAGGGAAATAAAAGGCTTATGATGGGAAGAAGACAAGTGGGGGAGGAGCTCCCTCTTCTGTCAAGTGTTATAGGTATGGTGAACAAGGTCACTGTTCTAATGAATGTGAGAATAAGGTGTTAAGGTTCTACAAATGTGGTAAGACAGGTCATCGTGATCCCGAATCCAAGAACGATGGTCCAACCTGTTTCAATTGTAGAGAGCAGGGTCATATCAGCACCCAACGTCAGAAGCCGAAGAGGGACGTCGCTTCCCAGACCAATGGTAGAGTGTTTGCCTTGATTGGGTCAGAGGATTCCAATAAGTACAACTTGATTCGAGGTACTTGTTTTATTAACAATGTTGAATTGGTTGCTATTATTGATACTGGTGCTACTCATTTGTTTATTTCGCGTGAATATGCTAACATGTTTGTATTGAACTTGTCTAATATGAATGGTAGTATGGTAATAGATACCCCTGCTAGTGTTTCTGTTACTACTACTTTTGTTTGCTCGAGGTGCCCTTTGACCATTTATGGTATGGATTTTGTGATGGATTTGTTGTGACTACCCTTACACCAAATTGATGTTATTCTCAGAATGAATTGGTTGGTGTTAAAATATATACATATAAATTATTATAACAAGACTTTGAGGTTCCCTAAGTTCGGTGATAATGAAGAATTGATGTTGTTATCTGCCAAGCAAGTCAATGAACTTATGGAAGATAAAGCTTTGATGTTTGCAATGTTTGCGTAGCTTCAAGTTGGTCGTGAATCGGCGGGTGTTAAATTACACGTCATTTATAAATTTCTAGAAGGGTTTCCAGATGACATTAGTGATTTTCCTTCGGAACATGAAGTGGAGTTTTCTATAGACGTGGTGCCATGTACAAGTCCAGTGTCAATGGATCCTTATAGGATGTCAGCTTCAGAGTTGAGCGAGTTGAAGAAAAAACTAGAAGACATGCTTGAGAATAAGTTTGTACGACCTAGTGTTTCACCGTGGGGTGCGCCTATGTTGTTGGTCAAGAAGAAAGATGAAAGTATGAGACTGTGTGTAGATTACACACAGTTGAATAAGGTGACTATTAAGAATAAGTATCCACTTCCGAGGATTGATGATTTGATGGATCAGTTGGTGGGTTCTTGTGTTTTCAACAAGATTGATTTGAGGTCGGGTTATCATCAAATTCATGTTAAACCATGTGATATTTTGAAGACGGATTTTTGAACAAGATATGGTCATTACGAGTATATTGTGATGTCGTTTGGTGTATCTAATGTGCCAGTTGTTTTCATGGAGTGTATGAATCAGACTTTTCATTCATATTTGGATAAGTTTGTCATGGTCTTCATTGATGATATTCTAAACTATTCCAAATCCAAAGAAGAGCATGCAGAGCATTTGAGAATTGTGTTGCAAGTGTTAAAAGAGAATAAGCTATTTGCTAAGCTCACGAAGTGTGAATTTTGCTGAAGGAAGTAAGTTTCCTTGGTCATGTGATTTCTAGTGGTGGAATTATTATGGATCCATCTAAAATTGATGCAGTGTTGCAATGGGAGACTTTGAAGTCTGCAACTGAGATTTAAAGTTTTCTTGGTTTAGTAGGTTATTACCAAAGGTTCATTGAAGGATTATCTAAGTTAGCATTACTGTTAACTCTGTTAACTCGAAAACGTCAAGCTTATGTGTGAGATGTTGTGTATGAAGAAAGTTTCATAGAATTGAAAAAGAAGTTGACGACTGCTCTGGTATTAATTTTGCCTAACCCAAGTGATACTTTTGTGGTGTATTATGATGCGTCGAAGATGGGTCTTGGTGGTGTGATAATGAAAAATGGACAGGTTGTTTCTTATGCTTACAGGCAATTGAAAATTCATGAAATTAATTATCATACACATGACTTGGAGTTAGCAGGTGTGGTGTTTGTGTTGAAGATTTGGAGACATCATATTTTCGACTTTAAATTTGAAGTGTTTAGTTATCATAAGATTATGAAATACTTTTTTGACCAGAAGGAGTTGAATATGAGACAGAGAAGATGGCTTGAGTTGTTGAAGGATTATGACTTTGATTTGAATTACCATCCTGGTAAAGAAAATGTAGTTGCCGATGCATTAAGTAGAAAATTGTTGCACATGTCAATGCTTATGGTTTGAGAGATGGAGATGATCGAACAATTTAGATATATGAGCTTAGTATGTGAAGAAACTCCCGATAGTGTGAAGTTGGGAATGTTGAAACTTACTAGTGGTGTAATTGAATAAATCCAAGAAGGTCAGAAATATGATTTGAAGTTGGTTGACCAGTTGGCCTTGATTAACCAAGGTAATAGAGGCGAGTTCAAAGTTGATGATAATTGTGTGATAAGGTTAGGAAATAGAGTGTGTGTTTCGGGTATTCCAGAACTTAAGAGAAGTATCCTCGAAAAAGCACATCGAAGCGGGTTGAGTATTCATCCCGGTGCTACGAAGATGTATCAAGACTTGAAGAAGTTATTTTGGTGGCCTGGTATGAAGTAGGAGATCTCTAAGTTTGTTTATGCTTGTTTGACTTGTCAGAAGTATAAGATTTAACAACAGAAGCCTATAGGTCTTATAAAAACTTTGAGTATTCTAGGGTGGAAATGGGAAAGTGTCTCTATGGATTTCGTGCCGGGTTTACCGAAGACTACTAAGGGTAATGATTCAATTTGAGTGATGGTGGATAGGTTGACTAAGTCAGATCATTTCTTATTGATGAAGACCAATTATCTTTTGGAGAAGCTAGCAGAGATGTATACTGATGACATTGTGAAGCTACATGGGATACCTTCAAGTATCATGTTGGATAGAGATCTGAGGTTTACGTCAAAATTATGGAAAGGTTTGCAGAATGCTTTTGGTACTAAGTTAAAGTTGAGTTCTGCATATCATTCGCAGACAAACAGTCTGATAGAGAGGACTATTCTGTCTTTGGAGGATTTGTTGAGGGCTTGTGTGCTAGAACAAGGAGGATCTTGGGATAGTCACTTTCCGTTGATTGAGTTTATGTACAATAATAATTTTCATGCCAGTATTGGTATTGCACCGTATGAAGCATTGTATAGCATTAGGTGTATAAATCCATTGTGTTAGTATTGTACCCAAAATTTTCCCTCTCATTTATCAAGTAACCTCTCACAAGATCTCCTTTGGTTCAAGACTGCACTAGGGTTGATCAGCTCAAGAGACCCCCTCAAGCACTGAGGACTGGAAATTAGGGTTTGAGATTGCACAAGGATAATTGAAATTTTTATGCCCCATATGACTTTCATGGATCATTTTGGACCCTCAAGATTTCTCATGTCAAATTTCAAGTCTTAGATCACATTTTTGCTCAGTCAATTGACCAGTTGACCTAAAAATCAGTTGTATTGGGAAAAAGTCAATTATGGTCAATTTACAGTAAAACTTCATAATTTTGGATTCATGTAAACATTATGAACCTATATATATATATATATATATATATATATATATATATATATATATATATATATATATATATATATATATATATATATATATATATATATATATATATATATATATATCACTTGATCAAGTTTGGACCATAATTCCTCAAGAAATTTGATCAGACATCAAAAGGGCAAAATGGTCAAAATTAGGATTTTGATTGAGAAAGGGCAATTTCTGATTTTTTGACCTAGCAAATGGTTGATTGGTTGGAGACATGATCTTAAGGATTAAATTGCATCATTTTTACCTAATGGAATGACTCAAAATATTGCTCAAGATCAATTGATTAATAGTTGATTTTCAGTGAACTAATCAAAAGTCAATTGCACACTGAAAAGTCAAACTTTGACTTTTTTAGTCAAAATCAAGTGTCCAAGATCACAATTCATCAAATAATGTCAAAATATGAAACTTTTTCATCAAGAAATAAAAAAATCAAGATTTCATTTTGAAAAATCAAAATTTCTAAACTTAGAAATTTTTCTAAGTGTTGAAAACTTCATATTTTTTCACAACTTTGAGACAAATTTTCACCATGATGCAAGATGATTCAAAGAAAACTTTTAAAATGAAAGTTGTAGATATAAATGAGATCTAAAACATTGTAGAATATAATTTCTCTTATAAATACATATATTTCAAGTTATGATTTTGTGAATACATGTTCATGAAACTTGGAAACTTAATGAAATTTTGCCCTAGTTTTGGCAGGATTTTAACCTAAAGTCATGGCAATTTTTCACATATTTCCAAGAAGAATTTTCAAAAATGTTCAACATAGAAGTTGTATAGGATGTTACAAGCTTTCCAAAATATCCAAGAACTCATTGAGATCATGCTTTAGCTAAGAGAATCGAAGAGATGAAGTTAGGGTTTCATTCTTGATTTACAAGGCAGAATTTGTGATGAACACTTGACCAATTCATAGCTAGGCTTTATAATCTTTTCTTTACAGGCCTTAAACTTGTTTGTCACTACATAATTAAATGTTTACACAGCTGTTAGAGCTTTGATCCAAGCATTTGAGCCATTATCCAAGTTGCATTTCCATTTATGGCACAAAGTAACCATTCGATTCTTGTAAAGAGGCTTTAATCACAAAGTCAATGCATGGATCTTTGCACTTGTTTCCTTCTGATCACAAGCAATGTCAAAGGCAAAAGAAACATGTCTAAAGCCTCCCATAAACTCAGGCCATGCTTGTACTATGCCTTGAAACCATATTTCCACTTTTCTTCAAAATCAAGTAACATAGCCATAAGTCTATATCTTGTGCTTCTGATCCTCTCAAGTTCTAGAACCTTTTCCATACATATGCACAAGTTATTTGCAAGATAACACACTAATACACAAGATCTCAAGCACCCACAAAGTCCGATTTGCATAACAAACCTCCATTGTTGCATATTCTGGCCAGAAATCCCAAAATCAAAAAACCACTTGCGCGTTTCTTGGCCTTTTGCTTCCAAAAGCTTCTAAACGTCATACATAAACAATCCCAACATCTATTATCCAATTGTAACACCATCTTCACCAACTTCTATGATACGGTGGGAGAACTGACTTGAGGGTTTTGTGTTTGATCGCAAATGTTGCGGTTAGCAAGAGTCGCCACCGACTTTTCTTTATCCAAAAGGAATGGTGAAAAAGCACAGGAAAGACCTTTGAGATTATTTCTTGAGTTCGGGGGGTAGATTATGAAAAGGGAAGGAATTAGCATCCTTTTCATCCATGGTTTTCCATGGGATCTTGGTTACTTGCTAGATCACTTGCTTTTGTTTGAAATTATGCTTTGTGTGGTTTTTTTGAAAGTATTTTGAAAAGAGGCCATCGTTGAGGCAAAATTTGTAATGATTCTCGTTCGTAAGAATGTATACAAAGTGTTTGATCTTTTGAAAATGTTTTCAAGTTTGAAATATGTTTTTGAAAGTGTTGGTGTTTGTTTTTGAAAATAGCAAGGATGTTTATTTTGAAATTGAGCAAGTAATTAAGAACATTCTACCTACTCAAAAGTCTTTCTTATTCATTTTCTTTTCCTTTTACATTGTTATCTTACCATTGATTTGGCAAGTAACCTTATCTTTGGATGTAAAGGGACGGGCGTGGGTCACCGTATAACCATGATTAGCAATGTTGTAAGATATCTTAGCATTTTTATTTAGGGACTAAGATTATTTGAAAGGCAGCCTATATAGCGTCATCGAGGGACTATGATGCTGTATTTTTTTCTTGTTTTTGCTAAGATACCTCACATGCGTAATATGGTCATTTTGTAAAGCAACCAAGTGGATTTACCCTAGGGGGTTCTTGTGTGCAAGTGTGTTTTTTTCATGCTTGATTTTGTCTTTGATTAGGATTTTCTAAGCATTGGTTTTATTCTTTCCATACAAACCCTAATTACTAACATTTGTATATAAAAGCGATAAATTGCAGAATTTAAAATTACTATGCTATTACAATACTTGTGGGAGGGGGTGTACAAATTATAAATGGGGATTGCAAGAAAATAAACCTAATTTATCTATTACAACCATATTGAATTTGGATAAATAATGTACAAAATCAATAAATATACAAGAATGTAAATGTAAAGTAAATGGATATTTTGTTTGGATTTTTTAGGAAAAGGGAATTTGTTTTAACCTAATTAATTAAAAGAAAATAATTAATTAAAACCAATAAAAGTAAACCTAATTTTACTAGGAAAAGAAAATTAAATAAAACCCTAATCTATTAATTGATTAAAAAGAAAACAAGTTTATAAGAAAAGTATTTTTGTCTTGAAAATAAATTATAGTATTATAAAATATTTTTCGTCTTTTTAAATATTAAAATAATATATTTAAATGGTGTAAAAGAAAATAACTAAAACCCTAGTTTTTAATTAAATTTACAAATTATTTAGTGAAATAAATGAAGTATGATAAAATAAAATAATTTTTGTGTGAGAAAAAATAAATAAACTATGTCCAAATATGAATCTACTATTTTTATATTTTTTATGATTTTTTGGTATTAGAAAAATAATTAAGAAAATAAGTAAAGTGAAAATAAGAAAAGAAAATAAAAACTGGGCCAGGGGTATGAATATCCTGCAAGGGGGTTAGAGGTAAGAAAAAACATAAGGCCCAAAGGAGGAGGCTCGGCGCTTGTTCAAAAAGTCAGAATAGGAAAAAAATATGAAAAAAATCAAAAGGGTACCACTGGGGCTCGAACCCAGGTCCCTCCGGTTACAGGCGCGCGCTTCTACCACCGGGGTGGCTATACATCCGTTTATATAAATCAAACCATAAATATATAAGGAAAACATGTTCCTGAGGCCGACTTCATCTTCAACCTCATGCCCAGCCAGAACCTCTGTAACTTATTCAAATCTCAACAAAAATGAAAACAGTAAACATGAAACTTGTAGCAAATTTCCTCACGATTTCAGAAATGCAAAGCAATAAAATTAAAGATCCAAGATGAGCATGAATTTTAGTGGCCCTAATCTGAACCCTAAAAATCTTAGAAACTTCAAACTTTAAATTCTCTAAGCTCAAGCAAAATTAATGGAAACTACGAACATGGTTAGCTTTAGGGAAATGATGTCTACATTTTTCATTCACAAATAAATCATTGATGAAGCATGTATGAAAAGTTCCAAAGTTAGAAAAATTACATTGCAAGAGGGTATCGGGTTTGGAGTTTGAGCAGGTTTCAGTGAGTTCTAATGATTGGGTTAGCTTCCTCAAGTTCCTAGGAAGCTAATGAGATGCTTGGCTTGAGCTGGAAGTGCATGGGGAATCCTGGAGAAGTCCAAGTGCAAAGCTCTGTTTTTGAAAATGGAGGATGGTGTTAATGGTGTTACAGTCTTGTAACAGGGTGTGAGATGAGTTCTAAATGATGTTTAGAAACTTTAGGAACCAAAAGGCTTGAAAACGCACGAGAGAGATGTGAGTTTCAAATTTTTGGTCAGGTTAGGCAACAATGGAGGTATGTGAAACAAATCTGAGCTCTTGGTGTTTTTAGGGGTCAAGTATGTGTGTGTTTTGTGGCAAATGGTTTGTGTATCTATAAGCAAAGAGTCTTGAGTGGTTTGGAAAGTCAGAAGTACAAGCTTTAAGCTAATTGCTAGGTTACTTGATTTTCAAGAAAAATGGGAAAACAAGTTTGAATGTGAAGTACAAGCATGGGCTGGGTGATTGTAAGTGTATAAACCATTTCTCTTGTGTTATAAGACATGTATGATCAGAAGAGAACAAGTGCAAGGATCAAAACAAGTTTAAAAAGTCACTTTATCAAAATGGGAATGTGCACTTTCTTCCCAAAATGGATATAAAGCATGATCTTGCATTGAATGCTTGAAATGAGACCTCTAACAGTTGTGCAAGCAATTAATTATGGAGTGTCTAACAATTTTGAGGCCTGCAAAGTAGAGGTCATGCATCATAACTTTGAATTTTGAATTTGTTCATCACAAAATGACTTGTAATTCAAGTGATAAAACCCTAATTGCAATGTGCTCTACAACAAATCTTTGAATCACTTTTGAATATTCCCATTGGAACTATATGAAAAATTTCCATGAAGTTGGGTCAAAATCCTGACCAAATTAGGGCAAAATTTCACTAAGTGTTTTGTTTCATAACCACATGTTCTTAAAATTATAACTTGAGATCCAAGCACTTTTGTAAGGATTTGTGTGAAGAAAAGTTGTAGATTTCATGGAGATATACAACTTTCATGTTGGAAGTTCCTTTTAAATCAGCTTGCATCATGGTGAAAATTTTGCTCAAAGTTATGAAAAAATAAGAAATTTCCAACACTTAGAAAAATTTCAAAGTTTAGAAATTTTAAATTTTCAAAATGAAATCTTGAATTTTTGATTTCTTGATAAATAAGTTTCATATTTTGACATGTTTTGATGAATTGTGATCTTTGGAATTTTATTTTGACCAAAAAATCAAAGTTTGACTTTTCAGTATACAGTTGACTTTTTATCAATTGACTGAAAATTCATCTGTCAATCCATTAGACTTGAGAAATGTTTTGAGCCATGCCATTAGGTAAAAATGATTCAATTTGACTCTCGAGATCATGCCTTAAACCAATTGATCATTTGCTAGCTCAAAAATCAGAAATTGCCCTTTCCTAGTTAAAACCCTAATTTTGACCATTTTGCCCTTTTGGAGATTTGATCAAACTTCTTGAGGAATTGTGGTCCAAACTTGATAAAATGATACATATGAGTTTAAAATGTTGATGTAGATAAAAATTATGAAGTTTGACTGTAAATTGGCCATAGTTGATTTTTTCCCAATATAGATGATTTTTTGGTCAACTGCTCAATTGACTGAGCAAAAGTGTGATCCAAAGCTTGAAACTTGACATCAGTGATCTTGAGAATCCATAATGATCAATGAAAGTCATATGGGTCATTGGAAGTTCAAATATCCTTGTGCAATCTCAAACCCTAATTTTGGTCATCAGTGCTTAAGGAGGTGTCTTGAGCTGACCAACCCTAGTTCAGTCTTGTGCCAAAGGAGATCTTGTGAGAAAATTCTTGATAAATGAGAGGGAAAATTTTGGGGTACAACAACTGCCCATGTTCAATCTTCTTAAGCCTGAAGATTTAGATTGGCGAGTTTTGTCATTCGTGACTCAAAGGTGGAAGATGATTGGACATTAGAGTGCCCAGAAATTTGCACTCGGTGATGTGATGGTTGATGGTGTAAGGAATGGGCTTAAAGATTCCATTTGGAGAGATGATAGAAAGTTGTTGGAGATGGGCTTGTAAATGTCATCCAGAAATGATTGGTGAATCGTATCTGTAAGTTGAAACTGAGTGAGTATCAGAATGGCGTCCGTGTTTGGAGCGTATTTGAACTGTATCTGAAAGTTGAATCTGAATGAGTATCAGAATGGCATCCGTGTCTGGAGCGCATATAAACTGTATCTTAGAGTTGAATCTGAATGAGTATCAGAATGGCATCAGTGTCTAGAGCATATATGAACTATATCTGAAGATTTGAATCTGAATGAGTATCATAAAGGCATCCGTGTCTGGAGCGTATTTGTACTGTATATGACAGTTGAATCTGATAGAGCATCAGGATGGAATCCATGTCTAGAGCGTATCTGAAAGCTGAATTTGAATGAGTATCAAAATGGCGTCCGTGTCTGGAGCGTATCTGAAATATATCTGAAAGCCTTTGAACATTGTTAATGGTAGTTGTTGATTAACCTTATCCTGAAAAGGGTAAAATGTTAGCTAATATGCAATGTTATGTTGTATGAAATGCAAGGTATAATGCATTTGTGTTATTAATGTTTATGATATATAGATGCGGTGTATGCGGATGTGTGATAATCTGCTGCACTGCTATTGGATTGGGGAAAATAAATCCCTGACTACTGCTGAGGATACGAAGTGCAAGTCTTCATGTTTTGAAGTGTTGCTGAATTTTCGCTTAGAGAAATAAACTCTGTTGTAAGGGAAACGACGTGTACTGCTTGTAAAATCCTGTTGGGGAATCTTGAGAAATTTGGTGATTTCTACCGGGGAGTGACAGCTGGAAGTTTTGTTCCGCCGGGGATTAAACTCCATACTGCGGGGGATTTTATGGAAATAGCTTAGAGATTTCCCTACCTCTTAAATCCACCAGTGATTGTCTTTCCATTTTGTTCATTTGTAAACAATCATTACATTCAAATGCATATGTTCAAAAATAAATCATTGGACGTTTTTGTAAACAAAACACAGGAGTAAAGAAAAACAGATAGTTTTGCACTTTCAAAGTGATATCTTTGTATTGACTTTGAGTAAGTATTTTTGTACAATTAGACAATCATTTTAGTAAGAGAATACCATCGTAAAAAATGAAAATTTGATGCAAAGAAAAGATAGCTATGTGAAATAACCCCATGGGGTTCCCATTTTGCTATAGCCTTCGTATCTCTGAGCATCTTATCCATTTGTTTCCTTGTCCGAAGCTGATTGAATTGATCAGAACCGTCGAGTTTGCAGGTTGTTCGTAAGGTAATCCAACTGGACATAGTCATACGCTTTAAGTCCTTAACTTTTTCCTGGACCGCCCTTTCGGGTTTTCAGTCCAATGGGATACACTTTTTTTCCCAAGCCTCCCTTTCGGGTTTTCAGCTTGTTGGGTGTACAGATTTTTTTGTTTTATCCCTAATTTTTGCCCGAACCTTTTTGGTTCGCCGAGATGCCCTTGTTTTTCCTAGGTGTGTCAACCTAGCGGGTCTCTTAGGCGTAGTATCTTTTGGCTATGTCTGTGTTCACAGGGTGCGGGAGGTCGTCGCCATCCATGGTGGTCAAGATCATTGCTCCACTAGAGAATATGCTTTTGATCACAAATGGTCCTTCATATGTAGGAGTCCATTTTCCCCTGAGATCACCTTGCGGAAGTGTGATACATTTGATCACCAGATCCCCGACTTGATATACTTGGCATCTGACCTTTTTGTTGAAAGCCTTAATCATTCGTTTTTGATACATTTGACCATGACAGACAGCAATAAGCCTTTTCTCATCAATCAAGTTTAGTTGATCAAGTCGAGTATGGATCCAGTCATCTTCATTCAGCACTGAATCCTTCATAATTCCTAGAGAGGGGATTTGGACCTCAATAGGCAAGACAACTTCCATGACGTATACCAGAGAGTAGGGTGTTGCCCTAGTTGATGTGCACGTTGTGGTACGATACCCATGGAGATAAAATGGTAGCATCTGATGCCAGTCTTTTTATGTGACTGTCATTTTCTGTATGATCTTTTTGATGTTCTTATTTGTGTCTTCGACAGCACCATTCATCTTTGGCCGGTAAGGGGAAGAATTGTGATGCTGGATCTTGAATTGCTTGCACAGGGCGGTGATCATAGTATTGTTTAGATTTGTACCATTGTTTGTGATGATCCTCTCCGGGATACCGTACCAACATATGAGATTTTGTTTAATGAATTGGGCTACAACATTCTTGGTAACGGAAGCAAAAGAAGCCGCCTCAACCCACTTTGTAAAGTAGTCAATGGCCACTAAGATGAAGCGGTGTCCATTAGAGGTTGTAGGATTGATTTCCCCAATCATATCAGTGCCCCACATAGAAAAGGGCAAAGGAGCCGTCAAGACATTCAGAGGAACCGAAGGTACGTGCACCTTGTCATCATAGATCTAACACTTGTGGCAGGTTCGAGAGTGTTGATAGCAATCTTCTTCCATGGTAGACCAGTAATATCATTCCCATAGATTCTTCTTTGCCATCGTATGCCCACTAGAATGGGTGCCAAAAGTGCCTTCATGTAACTCAGCCATGACCTTTTCCGCTTCAACCTTGTCTACGCACCGAAGTAATACAGAGTCATGGTTGCGTTTGTAGAGAATGCCATTACTAAGGAAGAATTTAGCAGAGAATCTTCTTAAGAACTTCTTATCATTGACTGAAGCTCCTTCCAAATATTCTTGAGCCTCGAGATACCACTTGACTTCGTGAAACCAAGGCTGGTCCACTACTTCTTCCGTATTAATCTCGTGACAATGAGCTGGTTCATCCATTCATTGAACGGTGATCCGGGGAGCCACGTTATCCCATTTAAGTTTAAACATGGATGGCATTGTGGCTAGTGCGTCTCCTAGCTGATTTTCTTCTCGTGGGAAATGCTCAAAGGTAATCTTCTCAAAACATGGGATCAATGTCAACACGTGTTCTTTGTAGGGGATAAGGTTAGGGTGTTTGGTGTCCCATTCCCCTTTGATCTGGCTGATGTCCAAAGCTGAATCTCCAAATACACTTAAGGATTTGACCCCCAAATCTATGGAAGCTTTGAGACCGAAAATGCATGCTTCGTATTCCTCCATGTTATTTGTAAAATTGAAGCAGAGTCTTGTCGTAAAAGGAGTATGACATCCTTCAGGATATATGAGTACAACACCAATACCATTGTCGAGTGCGTTGGACGCCCCATCAAAAACCAGGGTCCATCGGGATCCTTGTTCAGGTCCGTCATATGGCCTGAATTCTTCATAGTCGTTTACCATCATGATGTCTTCATCTGGGAATTCAAACTTCATGGACTGGTAGTCTTCCATAGCTTGGTGAGCCAGGTGATCAGCTAGTACACTGCCCTTTATTTCTTTCTGGGTAGTATACTGAATGTCATATTCTGTCAGGATCATCTGCCATCTCGCTATTCTCCCAGAGATAGCAGGTTTCTCGAAGATGTATTTTATTGGATCCATTTTAGATATCAACAAGGTAGTATGAGTCAGCATATATTGTCTTAGCTGGCGAGCAGCCCATTCCAGAGCGCATCAAGTTTTCTCGAGCAGTGAATATCTTGTTTCACAGTCGGAAAACTTTTTGCTCAGGTAATAAATAGCATGCTCTTTACGGCCAGACTCGTCATACTGCCCCAGCACACACCCCACTGAATTTTCTAAAACATTTAGATACATGATCAATGGTCTTGCCTCGACTGGTGGCATCAACATAGGAGGCTCTTGTAGGTACTCTTTGATCTTGTCGAAAGTAGTTTGGCACTCATCATTCCATTTAACTACTTGATCTTTCTTCAGTAATTTGAATATTGGTTCACAAGTAGTTGTTAGGTGAGAAATGAATCTGGCAATGTAGTTCAAACGTCCCAAGAATCCTCTGACTTCCTTCTCAGTGCAAGGAGCAGGCATCTGTTATATCGCTTTCACCTTGGCAGGATCCACCCGATACCTTTATTGCTGACAACAAAGCCTAGGAGTTTACCAGACCTCACTCCAAAGGTACATTTATTTGGGTTCAACCTCAGCTTAGATTTCTTTAGCCTCTCAAACAATTTCTATAAATGATCAAGATGCTCTTCTTCTGTTTGAGATCTAGATATCATGTCGTCTATATAGACCTCTATTTCGTGATGTATCATATCGTGAAATAGAGCTACCATGGCACGCTGATAGGTTGCCCAAACATTCTTCAGCCCGAATGGCATAACCTTGTAGTAGAATGTGCCCCACTGTGTGACAAAGGTTGTTTTCTCCATGTCCTCAGGCGCCATTTTGATTTGGTTGTAGCCTGAGAAGCCATCCATGAAGGAAAACACTTTGTGTTGTACCATATTTTCAACTAGAATATCAATATGGGGAAGTGGGAAATCACCCTTAGGGCTTTCCTTATTCAAATCTCTGTAGTCCGCGCACATTCGTACCTTGTCGTCCTTTTTGGGCACGGGAACAACATTGGAAACCCATTGTGGATAGGAGGTGACGACCAAGAATCCAACATTGAATTGCTTCATGACTTTCGCTTTGATCTTCTCTGACATATCTGGTTGCATGCGACAGATCTTTTGTTTTATCGGTGGGCAATCCTCTTTTGTAGGTAGACGATGTACTATGATATCTGCATCTAGTCCTGGAATGTCTTCATACGACCATGCAAAGACCTCGACATAATCGTGTAGCAACTGAATTAGACGCTCTTTGACACAGGGTTCCAGATTGACACCCACCTTGACTTCTCTTTTGTCTTCTTCGGTACCTAGGTTGATTGTGTCCAATGGCTCTTTGTGGGGCTGAATAGTCCTCTCTTCTTGTTGTAGTAACCTGGTGAGTTCCCCTGGTACTTCACAATCTTCCTCACCTTCGTCTTCAGCTTGGTAGATTATATTTTCAGAGTCACAAAAGGCCATAACAGAACCGTTACCCATGGGATCCCAAATGGATGTAGACCTGCATTGTGAGTGTGAGTGTCTGTAAGAGTATAGTTATCTTTGAAAGAAATGAAAATGTAAACAGAAAAAAAATGAGCACAAAGTTTGTATGCAAAAACGTCCATGATTTATTGATGTCATATGGAAATGAGATAATAACCCTTACAAATGGACCATTGTGCCTCGGGTAAGACACAAGGTTTTAAGAGTATGAATTATTTTAATATTGGAGATCCGACAAAATTTAAAGACAAATTACTGTGGGATAAAAGTGATTAGGATGAAATCTCTAGCTTCTCAGTTGCTGAGCCCTCCACTGACAGTTGGGAAAATCCAATCCTTCAGGTCATAGTTGTCTTCATCATCCTCTACGGCGTTGACTTCGCGGTTTCTGATCTTCAAGGGTGGTCCTCCAGCACGAGCACGACGTACAGCTTTCTGAGCCCCTGAGGTGAAACCCAAACCAAATTTGTCATATTTGTATGGGATATCTGGGAGTTGGCCCCAAATAGTGCACCCACCTTCTTCTATCACTGACTTGGCGTCCTTCAAAGATGGGGACTTGAGACACAACCTTGGTTACCGCTACAGTTTATGGGACATCTTCAAAGTGCTGGAATGGAGTTTCAATAAATTCACCATCAAGTTCCACATATCTGAAGGAATTTAGATGGTTGACCATATACTCTTCTTCTCCATGAACAATGATGATTTTCCCTTGAATTGGATATTTTAACATTTGATGCAACGTAGAAGTAACGACACCAGCATTGTGAATCCACGGTCGGCCTAATAAGCAGGAATATGAGGGGCGACTATCCATTACATAAAAAGTTGAATGGAATGTTTGGGTTCCAACTTTTATGGGGATGTCCACTTCCCCATGCACCATCCTTTTTGAGCCGTCGAAGGCTCTCACTACTATGTTACTTGGTTTCAATGTCAATCCCTCATAGTCAAGCCTATCAAGAGCCTTTTTAGGCAACACATTCAGAGACGAACCAGTTTCCACCAAGACATGAGCCAGAGTCGTGCCCTTGCATTCGACTGAGACATGCAAGGCCTTGTTATGCTTCCTCCCCATTGGCATTAAATCAGCATCCGAAAAACCGAAACCATTATCTGCATTCAAGCTAGCTATGCAGTCTTGGAACTGATCGGCAGATGTTTCTTGGGGTACATGGGCAGTTTTAAAGAACTTTACCAAGGCCTTTGCATGAGCCTCGGAACATAGCAATAAATCCAGCATGGAAATTTTTGATGGAGTTTTCCCCAGTTGCTCGACTACATTGTAGTCGCTTCTTTTTATGATCTTTAGAATTTCCTCCATCTCTTTTCGGGAGGTCTCAGGGATAGCTACTGATTATGCCTTCATCCAGATAGGTCAATCAGAATACCTTTACCTCGAGTCTCGGTTGACTCGGTAGCAGGAATGTCAGTAGGGGTGATAACAGGGATTGTAATAATTTTGTCAACAAGGGTATTATCACAGATGATTGTAGGACTGTGAATAACCTTTGGAGGAGCAACAACAACAGGAATGATTACGGGTCCAGAAATAGCTTTTGGAGGAGCAATTTCTGGAGAGAAAACCCTTCGGCTTAGGGTTATCTTACTAGTCTCTGCGATATTACTGATATCAGAGTCAACTTTCTTAGAACTTGAATCTTAAGCAGCTGGCCAATCTTGCTTGTTACCGTGGTAGTATACATCACCTCCATAATTCCATGGGACGGTTTTGTCTGAAGAATACGGGGTTGATCCAGGCATTGTAATTATCAACGGAGCTACTTTTGGAACTGATGTAATTCTAACGGGTCTTTTGGTGGAGACCCTAGAAGAATTGGCGGAAATGGTCATGATGGAAACATCATTATAAGAAACAGTTGGAATAGAAGTATTTTCAAACAAAATCTCCTTGTTATCTATTAGGCACTGAACGCATGCTTTTAACAAATGGTAGCTGGTTGGTGAGGACAAACATAAATGACAACTTTCATCACAGCCTGGGAATACACTGGCACTTAACAAGTTCTTTTTGATAGTCAGGAGTGGGATTACAAGTTCATCAACTGAAGTAACAAACATATCTTCCTCAATGGCGTTGGTATTATTGTTGTGTTTGGGCATAGGGGCAGTGATGACATTGGGAATTTCTGGCGCGTCAAATTCAATTTCTTTGGCTTCAAGAAGGTCTTGTACTTTGTTCTTCAGAGCCCAACAATTGTTAATGTCATGGCTGAGACTCTCAGAATGGTATGCATAGCGGGTATTAGGATGATAGTGAGGAGTGGTTGTGTTAGGGTTATTTGGAGCTTCTTTCAAAGTCACTAGATCGGATCTTAACAAATGCGGCAATACTTGAGATAGTGTCATATTAATTCGGGTGAACTGTCTGACTGGTCTTTCAATTCTTGGCTTGTTGCTTCTTTGCTGAGCAGACGCAGGTTTAGGAATCATGATAGCCCCCATCATTGGACGATGTTCAGCTCTATCTTGATTTCTCTAAGGATATACAGCAACAACTTATTTCTTTCCAATGAACGGTTTTCTTACAGCAGCAGAGGATGCATCTTTTTGAATCTTCCCATTCTTTATCCCATCTTCTACCCTTTCTCCGGTCAATATCAATTCGGTAAAACTTGCCGATGAACTCTCAATTAAGTGATTAAAGAAGGGACCAGACAAGGTGCCCAAAAACATGTCTACCAACTCTCTTTCTGATAGAGGAGGCTGGACTCTTCCTGCTAAGTCCCTCCATTTTTATGCGTAGTCTTTGAAGCACTCACTTGAAACCATGGCCATACTCTGGAGTTGAGTACGGGTGGGCGCAAGATCAACGTTGTATTGGTATTGTTTGTAAAAGGTGGCGGCCAGATCTTCCCAGTTATGAACATTGGCTCTTTCTAGCTAATAAAACCAATCAAGTTGAGTTCCCGACAGACTGTCTTGAAAGAAATGTACCCATAAATCCTTGTTGGTAGTATGAGGATGTATTTTCTTCACATAGGACCGGAGATGCATTTTGGCACATGAAACTCCGTCATATTTGGCGAACACCGGTGCCTTGAATTTTGGAGGGATAACAATCCCAGACACTAAGCCCAACTCCTCAAAGTCCAACCCAGGCACTTTTTGAATTTCCATTGCACTTAACCATTCTTCTAGATGCTTATACTTGTCGTCGGCTGGAGGGTATTGTTCTTCAGAATAATCTTCTTCTTCCTCTTCCTCTTCTGACTCTGGTTGGACAATTGTTTCCTTGCCTTTCCCATCTTGATTGTCTTTCTCGCCAGATGACGTTGCAAAGTCTAGGGTCCTTCTTGCTTGCCCTTGGAATCTTCTTACCATGTTTAGAACTCCAGTTATTTTCTTTGTCTTCTTTTTCTTCTCTTCCACCAGCAAGGTCTTCAACTCTTCTTGTCCTTTGGCTAGAGTTAAGAACATCTATTGAAACTGAGCATTTTGTGCTTGGAGGTCCTTCACCGTTTTCTCGAGATCCATCTTACTGAAATAAACAGTAGAAAGATGAGGAGACTTATTGCAAGAAACCTGCTTATGTTGTGATGAATGGTAGATGCATATGCAATGATTTCAAGGATTTTAAAGATTCAAATTTGTTTTAGACAAAAAGGAAACACATGTTATATTAATAAATTAAAGCTTGAGTACATCAATGCCTTTTTGGGCAAAAATAACAAAAAACTATAAGATAAAAAGGTAGTACACATCCTCTTTGGTGCGATGTAGGCATTCAGAGTCTGCTCCTCATGAAGATGCTTAGTGAATTCCAAAACCTTCTTGTCGCTAGCGTAGAATTGGGCTTCGAAAGTGTCTTTCTCCCCCTTGAGCTGTATCCAATCTCTTTGTAAGTCTTCAAGAGAGGTGGGCATGTCAGGATGCAGGATAGTGTATGGAATATCCCCTTCCATAACAGGCTCAATGATTACCAGGAGAATGGGGGGATAAGGCATCATAAGACTTTGAGCACGAGTTCGTACCCATTTGAGGTAAGGCTCAAGAGGGATGGAATTCTTGTGCCCCAATGTCTTGCTATCTACCTTGTTCAACATCCTCCAAGCTCGGATAAATCTCTGGCGAAGAACTTGATCGTCCTTCTCGTAGCCAAATACCAAACCTTGGATGAGCATCTCATGCGGGCCATCCCTTCGGGCGTAACCAAACTGTCTTAAGGCTAAGCAGGGGTTGTAGGTGATACCTTCCTTAATGCCAAGTAAAGGGACATTAGGGAATTCTCCATAACGGTTGACAATAGTAACATTCTCTATGGATCGGGAACCACAATGAATGTCTGAATGTTTGAGTGTCATCAACCTTTGTGACCACCTTGAACCTTGCTCGTTCTTTAATACACATTGGGGAAGATGAGAAATAAACCATCTTGCCAAGAGAGGAGTGAAACACATATGGACACCTCTTTTCCTCATAGTGCGGGTGTGAAAAGAATGTAGGATGTCCCCTAGCAAAGTAGGCACCGGGTTACGGGATATGAAGATTTTGACAGCATTCACATCTATGAGTTGGTCAGGATTTGGAAACAAAACCATCCCATAGATGAGGAGAGCCATAATTTCCTCAAAAGCTTGCAGATCCAAAGAGTTCCAACAATTTTGGGCTTTCTCAAACAAGAACTTTTCTAGGTAACCTTTGACACCACTCCTTGTTTCCCAATTAGTTATGATATCAGAAGATTGCAAGTGTAGAGCTTGAGCAATCTCTTCTGGCTTTGGGTCTCTTTCCGTACCGTTGAAAGGTAGTTGATTGAGAATGGGAATCCTCAAGAGTCGGGAGAATTCTTCCAAAGTCGGCACAAGTTGATAATCGGTAAATGTGAAGCAATGGTGTAAGGGATCAAAGAACTGAAAGAGCACCTTCATCATGTCTTCAACAGTGTTGGAGGTGACCAAGTTTAGCAGGCGACCATGTCTCTCCGTAAATGGAGAATTTTCAGGAATCCTTGATACTAGCTCCTTAAGTTGTGGAGGGATCCTTACAAGATTGACTTGAATAGTTTTCTTGCGAATAGAATCCATATCCTACAAAATAGAAAAAAAGGTAAATCCAAAAATCCTTGAAATGGTTAGTAAATGAGTATGATGTTATGATTTTCATGATGTTATGTACAAGTATGTATACACAAACAAAGAAAACAAGTCCTTATTTTTAGGCTTGCATGGGGTCTCATAGGTAAGTACCCTCTTGAAGTTTAGTTGGCTCAAACCTGTCCTAGTAATAGTAATCGGGTTCTAAGGAGCTCAATATCACTGGTTTGTTTTCTTGGTCATTGTTTCAGCACAAACCTGTTTAATGGCGACCGAAATATCCCAAAAAACCAAACCTTAATGAGTGTAGTATCGAGTATCTACCAACTTTGGACTGCACCAAAGTCGGTCATCTCAATACGTCCTAAAGGCCAAGTTGGTCAAGTAAAGGTTCTAAAAGTTCATTAGTGCTTCATGACATCACTCAGCGGTCCCGTATTCTCCTTGATTAACTCAAGGGCTACCGATACCTACAAATATGTCGCACTAACGTAGCTATTGCTTAGACCATGTCGGTATACCCCGCACAATTTCCACAACGTATTGCTACTTACCTATAAGGTATCCCAAATCCGGGTAGAAGATTCAAACCCAAACAAGGAAACATAATGTAAAGCAAACAAGTCATACAATGAAAGAAAGTAAATGTGATCTAACCCTAAGGTAACCCCACTTTTAGAATTTTTCCCCAGCAAAGTCGCCAGTTCTGTGATACGGTGGGAGAACTGACTTGAGGATTTTGCGTTTGATCGCAAATGTTGCGGTTAGCAAGAGTCACCACCGACTTTTATTTTATTCAAAAGGAAAGGTGAAAAAGCACAGGAAAGACCTTTGAGATTATTTCTTGAGTTCGGGGGGTAGATTATGAAAAGGGAAGGTATTAGCACCCTTTTCATCCATGGTTTTCCACGGGCTCTTAGTTACTTTCTAGATCACTTGATTTTGTTTGAAATTATGCTTTGTGTGGTTTTTTGAAAGTATTTTGAAAAGAGGCCATCGTTGAGGCAAACTTTGTAATGATTCTCGTTCGTAAGAATGTATACAAAGTGTTTGATCTTTTTAAAATGTTTTCAAGTTTGAAAGATGTTTTTGAAAGTTTGGTGTTTGTTTTTGAAAATAGCAAGGATGTTTGTTTTGAAATTGAGCAAGTAATTAGGAACATTCTACCTACTCAAAAGTCTTTCTTGTTCATTTTATTTTCCTTTGACATTGTTATATTACCATTGATTTGGTAAGTAACCCTATCTTTGGATGTAAAGGGACGGGCGTGGGTCATCGTATAACCATGATTAGAAATGTCGTAAGATATCTTAGCATTTTTCTTTAGGGACTAAGATCATTTGAAAGGAAACCTATATAGCGTCATCGAGGGACTTTGATCTTGTATTTTTTGCTTGTTTTTTCTAAGATACCTCACATGCGTAATATGTTCATTTTGTAAAGCAACCAAGTGGATTTACCCTAGGGGTGCTTGTGTGCAGGTGTATTGTTTTCATGCTTGATTTTGTCTTTGATTAGGGTTTTCTAAGAATTGGTTTTAGTCTTTCCATACAAACCCTAATTACTAACATTTGTATATAAAAGCGATAAATTGCAGAATTTAAAATTACTACGCTATTACAATACTTATGGGAGGGGGTGTACAAATTATAAATGGGGATTGCAAGAAAATAAACCTAATTTATCTATTACAACCATATTGAATTTGGATAAATAATGTACAAAATGATTAAATATACAAGAATGTAAATGTAAAGTAAATGGATATTTTGTTTGGACTTTTTAGGAAAAGTGAATTTGTTTTAACCTAATTAATTAAAAGAAAATAATTAATTAAAACCAATAAAAGTAAACCTAATTTTACTAGGAAAAGAAAATTAAATAAAACCCTAATCTATTAATTGATTAAAAAGAAAATAAGTTTATAAGAAAGGTATTTTTGGTATTTTTGTCTTGAAAGTAAATTATAGTATTATAAAATATTTTTGGTCTTTTTAAATATTAAAATAATATATTTAAATGGTGTAAAAGAAAATAACTAAAACCCTAGTTTTTAATTAAATTTACAAAATATTTAGTGAAATAAATGAAGTTTGATAAAATAAAATAATTTTTGTGTGAGAAAAAATAAATAAACTATGTCCAAATATGAATCTACTATTTTTATATTTTTTTATGATTTTTTGGTATTAGAAAAATAATTAAGAAAATATATAAAGTGAAAATAAGAAAAGAAAATAAAAACTAGGCCATGGGTATGAATAGCCTGCAAGGGGGTTAGAGGTAAGAAAAAACATAAGGCCCAAAGGAGGAGGCCCAGCGCTTGTCCAAAAAGTCAAAATAGGAAAAAAAATATGAAAAAAATCAAAAGGGTACCACTAGGGCTCGAACCCAGGTCCCTCCGGTTACAGGCGCGCGCTTCTACGAATGGGGTGGCTATCATCCGTTTATATAAATCAAACCATAAATATATATGGCAAACATTTTCCTGAGGCCAACTTAATCTTTAACCTCACGCCCAGGCAGAACCTCTGTAACTTATTCAAATTTCAACAAAAATGAAAAGTGTAAACATGAAACTTGTAGCAAATTTCCTCACGATTTCAGAAATGCAAAGCAATAAAATTAAAGATCAAATATGAGCATGCATTTTAATGGCCCTAATCTGAAGCCTAAAAATCTCAGAAACTTCAAACTTAAAATTCTCTAAGCTCAAGCAAAATTAATGGAAACTATGGACATGGTTAGCTTTAGGGAAATGATATCTATATTTTTCATTCACAAATAAATCATTGATGATGCCTGTATGAAAAGATCCAAAGTTAGAAAACTTACCTTACAAGAGGGTATCGGGATTGGAGTTTGAGAAACTTTCAGTGAGTTCCAATGATTGGGTTAGCTTCCTCAAGTTCCTAGGAAGCTAATGGGATGCTTGGCTTGAGCTGGAAGTGCCTGGGGAGTCCTGGAGAAGTCCAAGTGCAAAGCTCTGTTTTTGAAAATGGAGGATGGTGTTAATGGTGTTACAGTCTTGTAACAGGGTGTGGGATGAGTTCTAAATTATGTTTAGAAACTTTAGGAACCAAAAGGCTTGAAAACGCACGAGGGAGATGTGAGTTTCAAACTTTTGGTCAGGTTAGGAAACAATGGAGGTATGTGAAACAAATCTGAGCTCTTGGTGTTTTTAGGGGTCAAGTATGCATGTGTTTTGTGGAAAATGGTTTGTGTATCTATAAGCAAAGAGTCTTGAGTGGTTTGGCAAGTCAGAAGTACAAGCTTTAAGCTAATTGCTAGGTTACTTGATTTTCAAGAAAAATGGGAAAACAAGTTTCAATCAGAAGTACAAGCATGGGATGGGTGATTGTAAGTGTCTAAACCATTTCTCTTGTGTTATGAGACATGTATGATCAGAAGAGAACAAGTGCAAGGCTCAAGAACATGTTTTGTGCAAAAAGTCACTTTATCAAAATGGTAATGTGCACTTTCTTCCCAAAATGGATATAAAGAATGACATGCATTGAATGCTTGAAATGAGACCTCTAACAGTTGTGCAAGCAATTAATTATGGAGTCCCTAACAAGTTTGAGGCTTGAAACGTAGAGGTTATGCAGCATAACTTTGAATTTTGAATTTGTTCATTTCAAAATGACTTGTAATTCAAGTGATAAAACCCTAACTTCATCTTTTCGAATCTCCCTACTCAAAAATGATCTCAAGGAGTTATTGGACATTTTGGAAAGCTTGAAATGTTCTCTACAACCCGTCTTTAAACCACTTTTGAATATTCCACTTGGAACTATATGAAAAAGTGTCATGAATTTGGGTCAAAATTCTGACCAAATTAGGGCAAAATTTCAGTAAGTGTTTTGTTTCATGGCCACATGTTCTTAAAATTATAACTTGAGATCCAAGAACTTTTGGAAGGAGTTGTGTGAAGAAAAGTTGTAGATTTCATGTAGATCTACAACTTTCATGTTGGAAGTTTCTTTTGAATCAGCTTGCATATTTTGCTCAAAGTTATGAAAAATAAGAAATTTCCAACACTTAGAAAAATTTCTAAGTTTAGAAATTTTAACTTTTCAAATTGAAATCTTGAATTTTTGATTTCTTGATGAATAAATTTCATATTTTGACATGTTTTGATGAATTGTGATCTTTGGGATTTGATTTTGACCAAAAAGTCGAAGTTTGACTTTTCAGTATAGGGTTGACTTTTGATCAGTTGACTGAAAATTCATATGTCAATCCATTGGACTTGAGCAATGTTTTGAGCCATGTCATTAGGTAAAAATGATTCAATTGGACTCTTGAGATCATGACTTAAACCAATTGATCATTTTCTAGGTCAAAAATCAGAAATTGCCCTTTCCCAATCAAAACCCTAATTTTGACCATTTTTCCCTTTTAGAGATTTGATCAAATTTCTTGAGGAATTGTGGTCCAAACTTGATCAAATGATACATATGAGTTTAAAATATTTATGTGGATCAAAAATTATGAAGTTTGACTGTAAATTGGCCATAGTTGATTTTTTTCCCAATACAACTGATTTTTAGGTCAACTGCTCAATTGATTGAGCAAAAGTGTGATCCAAAGCTTGAAACTTGACATGAGTGGTATTGAGAGTCCATAATGATCCATGAAATTCATATGGGTCATTGTAAGTTCAAATATCCTTGTGCAATCTCAAACCCTAATTTTGGTCATCAGTGCTTAAGGAGGTGTCTTGAGCTGACCAACCCTATTGCAGTCTTGTGCCAAAGGAGATCTTGTAAGCAAATTCTTGATAAATGAGAGGGCAAATTTTGGGGTACAACAACTTCCATAACCAAAAAATAGAGCTTGCATCTTGACTTCTCTAGCACGATTCAATCACTCCCAGTATCAAGTAAGCATTGCATTAGCTTCCTAGAGGTTCAAGGAAGCTAACCTGATCATCACCATCACTTGAAGCAAGCTCAAACTCATTTCACGATTTCCAGTTTTGAGGTATTTTTCTTGAACTTCTATCTCATTATTTAGGCATTGTTAGGCTTGCATTTTTGAAGATAGAATATAGATATCATTGCCCTGAAACTATATATGTCCATAGTTTTCATTTATGTTGCTTGGGCATGGAGAATTTTGAGTTTGAACTTGCTGAAACATTTAGGTCATAATTTGGTACTTTCATAAATCCATCCTTATCTTTGAATGTTAGCTTAAGTTAGTTACATGGTTGGATTCGTGGTGGAAAAATGCACAAGTTTCATGTTTACACTTTTGAAAATGGTTGAGAAATGAACAAGTTACAAATCCTTTGGCTGGAGGTTGAAGATGAAGTACAACTAGGGCAAATCATGTACCATATACTTATTATTTTGTTTAAGTTAACGAATGTATCACCACCCCAATGGTTAAAGCCCGCGCATGTTACCTTAGGGACCTAGGTTCGAGCCCCAATGGTACCCTTTTGCCTGTTTTCTCATATTTTTCACTTTTTTTTAATATTTGTTTGCAGCGCCTGGGCCCCAAACATTGGGCTTTCTATTTGTTTGCTTACTTTCCCCCTGATTATGTTTTGCACCCCTGACTTTTTTTTATTTCTATTTCTTTTTCTTTAGTTTATTTTTTATTTTTCATATTACTTTTATTATTTTTATTATTATCACTATTATTATTATCATCATTATTTTTATTATTAAAAATCCAAAAATATATTTTTATTTATTTATTTACATATTTAAAAAATGATCATTAATAGTTTTTTTTCTTCATAAAACAAAAGAATAAAAAACATTTTCTTTTAGTAAATTAATTAATTGTTTTAATACTTAGATAATTAGATTTAATTATTATATTATTATTATCTTGTAAATAGTTAATCTAGAACTTAGGTTTTTTTTAATTAATCAATTCTCGTGTTATTTTCATTATTTAAAACCTTTTTCATAAAAAAACCCTAAAAAATCATTTTTTTATTAATCTTTTTTCTTAATTAGTTTAAGTTAATTTTTTTAGTTAATTTCCTATTTATTATTTTTCTAAGTTAGGTCAAGATTAAAACCTTTCATAAAATCAAAGAAAAAGCATTTCTTTTTCCATTTTGCATTCTTGCATTTTATCTTCAATTTTATACAATATTCAATATGGTTGTAATAGTTAATTAGATTTAATTTTCTTGCGAATCCCCATTTGTTAATTTGTATACCCCCTCCCCCAATGATGTAATAGTTTAGTATTTTTATTTTCCGCAATTTAATGCTTTATATATATATATGCTAGTAAATTAGGGTTTATATGGAAAGATAAAATCGACAAGTTAGCAAACCATAATTCAACAACATATTTGCACACTTACACCCTTAGGGTAAATCCACTTTGTTGCCTTATAAAAATGGCCATGTTATGCATGTGGGGTATCTTAGAAAAAGCAATAAAAAATATAAGATCATAGTCCCTCGATGACGCTATCAAAGTTTCCTTTCAAAATGATCTTAGTCCCTCAAAGAGAATTGCTAAGATATTTCACAACATTGCTATCATGGCTATACGATGACCCTCGCCCGTCCCTTTACATCCAAAGATGGGGCTTCTTACCAAATCAATGGTAAGATAGCAATATCAAAGGAAAGGAAGAAATGAACTAAGACTTTTGAGTAGGTAGATTATTCCTAGTTGCTTGCTCAATTTCAAATCAAATACTCTTGCTTACCTTCAAAACAAATACCAACACTTTCAAAACATCTTCCAAACTTGAAACATTTTCAAAAGCTCAACACTTTGTATACGTTCTTACAAACTAGAACTATTACAAAGTTTGCTTAAACGATGGCACCTTTTCAAAATACTTTCAAAAACCACACAAAGTACATTTTCAAACAAAAGCGAGTGATCTAAAAAGCAACTTAGAGCCCATAAATAACTATGGATGAAAAGGGTGCTAACACCTCTCCTTTTCATAATCTACCCCCTGAACTCAAGAAATAATCTCAAAGGTATTTCCTATTCTCTTCAGCCTTTCCTTTTGGATAAAAGAAAAGTCGGTGGCGACTCTTGCTAACCGCAACATTTGCGATAAAACACAAAACACCCAAGTCAGTTCTCCCAACGTATCCCAATTGGTATGAGTCAGGCGAGAGAGTTGTGCTAGGACCTAAGATCGTACAGAAGATGACTGAGAAGATTAAGATTATTCAAGAAAGAATGAAAGCTTCTCAGAGTCATCAGAAGAGTTATCATGACAAGAGTAGGAAGGAAATTGAATTCCAAAAGGATGATCATGTGTTTTTAAGATTACCGTGGTAACTAGCATTGGCAGACCTTTAAAGTCAAGGAAGATTACGCTGTATTTTTTTGGTCTATATCAGATTTCATAGAAGATAAGTGAGATGGCCTATCAGATCAATTTACCGATGTTGCTTGCGAATATTCATCACATGTTTCATGTCTCTCAGTTGAGAAAGTACATTCTGGATCCTTCGCATGTGATTCGAATGGATGAAGTACAAGTGAGAGATAACCTGACTGTTGAGGCATCACCTATGTGGATAGAAGGATAGGAAGTGAAGCAATAGCAAGGTAAAGACATCGCCTTAGTAAAGGTATTGTGGGGTGGACCAGCCTGTGAAAGTTGGACTTGGGAACGCGAGGATTGGATGAGAGAGTCTTATCCATGAAGAAGTGAAAAACACAAGAAGGGGGGTTGAATTGTAAAACTGAAAATTAATGCAATGCACAAGATATTTTTATCCTGGTTCGTTTGATCTCAAACTACTCCAGTCCACCCGTCAAGGTGATTTCGCCTCTCTCCAACGAGGTCTTAATCCACTATATTCAACTGAATATTACAATCTGCTTTAACAACTGCTAAAGCCTTCTTGATGCAAACCACAACCCGGTTTGTCAAGGAAACACTTTCTTACAAAGAAGATAAAACTAGGTGTGTGAATGTTTTCTATAAAACTGTATCACAACTGTGATGTTACACAACTTAAGCTTATGAAACTAGATTGCTAAAATACTGAGTGAGGAATTGTGAAGCGTTTAGCAAACTGAAAGAAGGAAGATGATGGTTAGCTTTTAGGCATGTAATATATTGTAGAGCATTAGCCAATTCAATCTTCATTGTGTTGTTTATATAGCACTGAATTTGTTGAACGTTGGAGAAATATTCTTGATTCAATGCCAATAACAAACTTTCCTTATTGAGCAGATCTTGTATGGAATGATGTTGTTGGTAATAATTCGCTTTCAATGCACAGTACCGTTGCAACTTAAAGCGTGTTCTGGCTTGGCCTCATTCTGACTCTGCTTAAGTGCTGATGAACTGTTGTTGTCTTTATCAGAGTGTTGAGCGCAGTTCTGTTCATCAAGCTTCAGCATACACGTGAGTTATTCTTCTGATTCTGGTATTCTGATATAGCATCTTCTAATGCTGATGTTAAGAACCAATATTCTGATGCTGATTAGGTGTGCTCTTGCTGATACCTATCAGAGTTTCTGCAAAACAGAACGTAATATTTTAGGTAGCAAATAGTTCTTAAATGATTCACATAATTAATATATCCTTTCATTTTGTTATCATCAAAACTTAAACTTAGGGTAGTAGATTCAAACTTTGTTCTAACAATCTCCCCCTTTTTGATGATGACAAAAACTAGATATTTTTAATTGAAAATAACGTAAAAGAGTATCAGAGATAACTAAATGATAAGATGTATCAGAGTAAGAGGTTATCAAAGATAAGGGATAAAGAGATGTCAGAGTTGAGAGATACTCCCCCTGAATTTATTACTTCCCTTTTTGATTCCAAGATTTCTTCAGGATCAGATCTTTGTTGCCTTTCTTTGAACATCAGAATATCAGAGTTTTGACTATCAGAAGCTTTAGATCAGAATGTCAGAGAAGAGCTTCAGATCAGAGTCAGAGCTTTGCTTTGGGTCAGAGTATCAGAGCTTTAGTCTTCAGAATATCATAGAGCATCCTTGTACCTGTAGACTTAAGCAAAAACAGAAAACATATTCAAGTATATCAGAGTTAGAATGTTTGAGATTTTCTGTCTTAGTACTCCGTTTATTGAAAAATATCATTCTTGTTCTCCCCCTTTTTGTCAGCAATCAAAAAGTGTAAGTGATGTGCTAAAACATATAGATCAGAAAAACTTGTCATATTAAAATGTTCAGAATCAAACAAAACAGTACAACAGATAAGCAAAGAAAACATGAAAATGGCATGAATGAAAATCTAAGGTTGGGGAGGAAGGCGTGTGAACAGGTTCTCCAGCATGGCTTTGATCTGATCAGCAGTCTCATTCTGCTTGTGCACCATGCTGACTACTGTGTCTATCTTGCTATCCTGCACATCCATCCTTTCTTTCATCTTCTGGTCATTTTCATTCATCCTTTGCTGCAGACGAATGTCATTCAGCTTCAGCTCTTCCAGAGTCTGCCTGTCCAAGGCAGCTTGAGAAACATCAGAAGCAGGGAGCTTCTGAGAGCTTTCTGCAACATCTTCAGCTTGACTGGCTTCAGCTTGAATAGTCTTGTCTTCTTCTGGTTGCACCTTTGAAGCTGGACGCTTCTCAAACCATGGCTCACTATCCAGAAGGAGCACGTCTTCCTGTGGCAACTGACTTTCAACTTCCTTCAGCAGCTTGCTGAAGTTCTGTTGTGCCTGCTCATAGTTGATATCCTGCAACTTGAGGGCTTCAGCACGTACCCAAATTCTGAATTGTGACCAGAGCTGGTCAGAGGCAGCTGGATCAATTATTCCAGGACAGACTTGCTTCAGAGAAGCAATCCACTGCTGCAAACCTGTTTCAAAATTCATAATACCAGAGCCAACATCTGGCTGTTTTGGTTTTGGAATGGCTATTTTATTTTTCAGATCAGCAAGACGGTCAAGGATTGTTAAATCTATGAAGGTCCTGCTGGGGTTTTCAGTGGTTTGTTTGGGAGCTGTTTGTTTCGGAGATGGAGTGGGAGAGTCAGAAATAATGATTGGACTGTTTGGGGTTTTGGGAGTATTTGGTGGTGTGGATTCTGGCGAGGATGGCAGCTGGGCCATGGTTACTGTTGTTCCACATGGAAGCTGGATTGCCCGAGGTTGTGGTTCAGAGGATTGAGGAGAATGAGGTTCAGAAGGTGGAGGAGATGGAGTTTCAGAATGATGAAACTCAGGTTGAGGTGATGGTTGAGGTGATGGTGGATGAATTTCTGGTTGAGGAGAGGGAGAAGGAATTGCTGGTTGTGGAGAAGGAGGAGGAATTTCTGGTTGTTCAGGGATATGTGGTTCTTCTGGAATGGGTGAGAGAGGTTGTTCTGGTTGTGGAGAGTTGATAATTTGTGGTTCAGAGTTTGGATTATTGGAGGGGTGATCAGAGGTGTGTTGATCAATGTCAGACAGCACTTTGTCAATTGCTGATGTTGTTGAAATTGTTGGTTTGGGATGTTTGGTTCGGGGTCTTCTGAGTTGTAGTGCCTCAGAAGGGTCATCTTCTGGTTCAGTTTCATCTATTGTTGGGATGGGGATTGAGATTCTATGAGAAGTTGGAGATGGGATTGATGTTGGAATAGTAGAAGAATTTAAAACAGAAGCAGCAGATGAATTACCTCTTTTCTTGGGTGTCTGCTGGGATGTTCCTTCTGAAGGGGCCTTCCTTTTCTTCGTCTTCTTCAGTGTAACTTCTGGTTGAGGTTGGTGCAGATCTTTGATATTCAGATTGGGATCTGTACCATTAGCCTTGCACGCGTCCAGATATCTGAGAACCACCACTGGTTTGGATTCTATCTCAGAAAATAAAGGAAAGTCACTCAGTGGGACTCTTCTGCTGATGATGTCAGCAGTGGGAGTAACGCTGGGTTCCTTTCTGATATTCTCTATTAACTTCAGTTTCTTCAGATTCTTCGCGTTCAGAGGCTTCCCAACCGTTGGTTCAATGGTGCTTAACTCTTGAGCTTCTATCAGGTGCTCTATCAGCCTATTCTCAGTCAGAATATCTGATATCAACCTTCCAAAGGGTATCCAATCCCTCTTTGTTCTTTCTTCTTCCCTAGTTTCCTTCACGCTTGTTCTGAGGTGATTAAATAGAAGATGAGCCAAGTTGATTTTTACCTTCTGATTGATAAAATAGATCAGAAACTGCTGATCTATATTTATGTAATCAGGGGAACTAGTTGGCTTCCTATGATTAAAGCACCCCAGAATTATCTTCGCCCAAACTCTATGGTGATCCTTCAGATCTATGATCTTGCTGCTGGGCACCCCATGGGTGAAAATCCTTTCTGCTATGACGCCCACGTCAACACATCTCTCAGCCATATCAATACAGCGGACGCCACTGTAACCAATTAACCTTGCTATGTGATCCTCAGTGATCACAATCTTCTTCCCCATTATGTAGGAGGTGACTTGATGCGTTGAAGCAGTTGCATGAATCCAAAACTCCTTGACTAACATTGGAAATGTTGGTCCAACCAACCTGTCAAAATACCTTTCCCATTTTTGTGCCCTAACTTCTTCTGTCAAGTCAAAGCCATTCTCCTTCAGACTGCCAAAATCAATAATTAGTTCAGATAACACTTCAATATTCTTCACAGGAGTGAGGAGTGTTCTGAATGGAACTTGATATTGTTCAGATGATGCTTTCTTCTGAGAACCTGCAGAAGCACTGCTGGAGGTTGCCATGTTCACACTTAGGAATTTTTGAGAAAAAACTGAGAAAATGGGTTTGAGAGAGATAAACACAGAAAAATGCAGAGAATACTTGAGAGATAATGAGAAACTGTAAAAGATTAAAGTGAGAGGTTAACGTGCTTAAATAGGCTTCAGAATATTTTGAAAGAGTAAACGTTTTCAAGAAAGAGAAATAAAATCATGATTACGTTTTAAAAACATGATTACTTTCATTTAATGCTTGCTGATTTTGGGGGATTTTAGAAAGATACTTAAAACGGTTACCAGACATGTGTCTCAATGCACCCAATCAGCGTTTTGCCTTCTTAGAAGCGAGCACGCGTTCTGCTTCAGAGATTTGCTGATGATTGGATGACACTTGTTTGATTTAGTGATCAACACGTCTATCCTTGAGCTTAGACTCTCAGATCTTTAGACTAGCATCTGATACAATCTGCATGTTCTATCTTTCTGAAAAGAGATTGATCAGAGGTTCACAGTAAAACAAATACATTCTGAAGATAAAAATATGGAATTAAAACATTTTCACTCTGGGCAGACTTTCATGCTGAGATGTTTCAGAATGAAATTGAACCTATCTTCAGAAAGGGGTTTTGTGAAGATATCAGCCCATTGATGGTCTGTATCTATAAATTTTAAATTCAAAATTCCTTTCTGAATATAGTCCCTAATGAAGTGATGTTTTATTTCTATATGCTTAGCTCTAGAAT
The DNA here is from genome assembly GCA_948472305.1 of Vicia faba. NCBI lineage: Eukaryota > Viridiplantae > Streptophyta > Magnoliopsida > Fabales > Fabaceae > Vicia > Vicia faba. The sequence goes on along the minus strand of OX451738.1, from coordinate 1,380,226,880 downwards.
GTAAAATGGGATTCTTACTTAAGCAAATAGAAGAAGTATTATCAGAGTATAGGGATGTTACTCTCAAAAATCTGGAAGTCTTCAAGCTGACTTTTCATCCAGAGCATTTGTGTGCTACATCCTGCTGCTGCTATGTACTCAGCTTCTGCTGTTGATAGCGCAATTGTTGATTGCCTTTTGCTGGACCAAGAGATCAGATTTTCTCCCAGAAACTGGCAGCTTCCAGAAGTACTTTTACGCTCTACTCTATCTCCAGCAAAGTTAGCATCGCAGTAGCCTATTAAACTGTAATCACTAGATTTTCTATAAAACAAACCCAGATTAGTAGTACCTTTCAGATGCTTGAAAATTCGCTTAACAGCTGTTAAGTGAGATTCTCTAGGATCTGATTGGAATCTAGCACAAATACATACGCTGAATAATATATCAGGTCTTGAAGCTGTCAAATAAAGGAGAGAACCAATCATACCTCTGTAGACTTTATGTTCTACCTTTTTGCTTACCTCTTATCTTTCCAGAATGCATGTGGGATGCATTGGAATCTTTGATGGCTTACATTCTGAGAGGTCAAATTTATTCAGAAGATCTCTGATGTATTTGCTCTGATGAATGTAAGTTCCCTCTGGAGTTTGATTGATCTGAATTCCTAGAAAGAATTTCAGTTCCCCCATGAGGCTCATCTCAAATTCTGCCTGCATACACTTAGCAAATTTTCTTCCAAGAGAAGGATTAGTAGAACCAAAAATAATATCATCAACATAAATTTGACAGACTAAGATGTCATTCTTAACTGATTTACAGAATAAGGTAGTGTCCACCTTCCCTCTGGTGAATTCATTTTCTAACAGAAAGTTACTTAGCCTTTCATACCAAGCTCTGGGAGCTTGTTTCAGACCATATAGTGACTTCTTTAGTTTGAAAACATGTTCTGGATGTTTTGTATTTTCAAAACCAGGGGGTTGGTGCACATAGACCTCTTCTTCTATATAACCATTTAAGAATGCACTTTTGACATCCATCTGATACAGAGTGATGCCTCTATTAACAACAAATGAAATTAAAAGTCTGATAGATTCTAACCTGGCGATTGGGGCAAAGGTTTATGTATAGTCTATCCCCTCTTGCTGACTATAACCTTGTGCAACCAGTCGTGCCTTGTTTCTGATGACTTCACCTTGTTCATTTAGCTTGTTTCTGAACACCCATCTTGTTCCAATGACGTTGAATCCTTTTGGTCTGGGAACAAGATCCCATACGTCATTTCTGGTGAATTGATTCAGCTCTTCTTGAATTTCCCGAATCCAATCATTATCCAGAAGTGCTTCATCAATAGAAGAAGGTTCAATTAGAGACACAAGTCCCATGAGGGTTTCTTCAGAGTTTCTGAAGCTTGCTCTTGTTCTGATTGGATCTTCCTTTCTTCCTAAGATAGTCTCTTCTGGGTGATCCAAGCTGCTTCTGGGTAATCTCTTCTGAGGTTGATCAGCAGCTGTTGTAGGATTGCTAGCAGCGCTCCTTTCAGACGTTGAAGGAGTGTCTGTGTTGATAGCTTCTGATGACTTGTCTTCAGAACCTGTAAATTCAATTTCCATACTTGCAAAAACTTCATTCTGCTTTGACTTCTCAGAGTCAAGCTTATCATCAAAACAAACACTGATTGATTCTTCCATAATCTGTGTTTCTGTATTGTATACTCTGTACCCTCTTGAGCATTCAGAGTATCCTAACATAATACACTTCTGTGCTTTAGAGTCAAACTTGTTCAAATAATTCTTTGTATTTAACATAAAACAGGTACATCCAAATGGATGAAAATATGAAATGTTGGGCTTTCTGTTCTTCCACAATTCATATGGAGTCTTTTCCAGAATAGGACTTATTGAGATTCTATTCTGAATGTAGCACGTTGTGTTTATTGCCTCTGCCCAGAAGATCTTAGCAATGTTTGTCTCATTGATCATGGTTCTGGCCATTTCTTGCAATGTTCTGTTCTTTCGTTCTACAACTCCATTTTGTTGGGGAGTTCTAGGACAAGAGAAATCATGCAGAATGCCTCTGTCATTAAAGAATGACTCAAAATCTTTGTTTTCAAACTCTCCACCATGATCACTTCTGACTTTAACGATTCTAAGATCCTTTTCATTCTGAACTTGGTTACAGAAGGTAACAAACACAGAGTGTGACTCATCCTTGTGTCTTAAGAACTTTACCCATGTCCATCTGCTATAGTCATCTACGATTACTAACCCATACTTCTTGCCACTGACTGAAGCAGTTTTAACTGGTCCAAATAAGTCAATGTGCAGAAGTTCTAATGGCTTAGAGGTAGAAACAACATTTTTAGATTTAAAAGAAGGTTTTGCAAACTTGCCTTTCTGACATGCTTCACACAGAGCATCTGAATTGAACTTCAAATTAGGAAGTCCTCTGACCAGATTGAGTTTGTTAATCTGAGATATTCTTCTCATACTAACATGCCCCAATCTTCTGTGCCAGATCCACTGCTCGTTGTTAACAGACAGAAGGCACTTTACATTCTGACTTTTTAGTTCAGAAAGTTTGATTTTGTAAATGTTGTTTTTCCTCTTTCCATTAAACAGGATAGTCCCATCTTTCTGACTAACAGCTTTACATGATTTTTGATTAAAGATTATATCATAACCGTTATCACTTAATTGACTTATGGATAACAGATTATGCATTAATCCATCTACTAGCAGAACATTATTAATAGAGGGAAGATTTCCATTACCTACAGTTCCAGAGCCAATTATCTTTCCCCTCTGATTGCCTCCAAAGCCAACGTGGCCTCCAGGCTTAAGTTCCAGGCTTTGGAACATATGCCTTCTTCCCGTCATGTGTCGCGAGCAGCCAGAGTCCAGGTACCATGACTGGTGTTTCTGACTTGCTGCTAAAGATATCTGCAACATGTATTATTTTATCCTTAGGTACCCAGATTTTCTTGGGTCCTGATTTGTTAGATTTACCAAAACTCTGGTTGAATTTTGGTTTCACATAGTACTTACTGCTAGTGTATTTAATATCATGTGTGTGACCATACACAAAATGTGAATTCAGAGGAGTGTGTTTAATGGTTAAGTCCATGACATTCTTTGGTGTAGGAACCTTACCTTGGTATCCTATTCCCTTCCTGCCGTTTCTGCTAACTCCATAGATCATTGAAGCCATTTTGCTTCTATCTATGCTTTTAGCAAGGAACTTCTGGAAACTGTGATCATACTCCTTGATGATCTCATCAGCGTTGCTGGGAGTTTCAGAAATTGGTTCCTTCTGAGAGTTTTGTAAAGTATTTTCTAATTTTAAAATTTTAATTCTCAGCTCAGAGTTCTCCAATTTAAGACTCTCAGTCTTATTAGAGTCAGATTCAAGATTCCTTTTCAGGTCTCTGAATTTAACTCTAATCTGCTGATACCTTTCCAGGATTTCATTAAGGCTTTCAGCAAGTTCAGCCTTGGTAAAATTAACAGCAAAGTTAGGAAATACCTCTTCAGTATCTGATTCTGAGTCTGATTCAGAAGCTTCACTATCTTCTGAAATGTTGGCCATGAGAGCTATGTTTGCCCTCTCATCATCTGATTCTGAGTCAGCTTCAGACGAGTCAGAGTCATCCCATGTAGCCATGAGACTTTTCTTCTTTTCTCTTGCAAACTTCTTTTTGGGCTTTTCCCTCTGAAGCTTTGGGCAGTCACTCTTGTAGTGTCCTTGCTCATTTCACTCATAGCAGATGATGTCCTTGGTGTTTGGCTTTCTGCTACCTGAGGAGCCTTCAGATCTTCTGTATCCAGAGGAAGAGTCTGTCCTTCTGTATCTGGAAGAAGACTCGTTCTGATCAGATCTTCTGGGATTCCTGAACTTCCTTTGCCTCTGCTTCCACAGTTGATTCACTCTTCTGGAGAGGAGGGAGAGTTCGTCTTCTTCTGATGAGGATCCATCAGATGTTTCTTCAACTGCCTGCAAAACTTTAGACTCAGATTTTTTGTTAGATTTTAATGCTAAAGGCTTACCTTGCTTCTGGGGTTCATCAGCTTCTAGCTCTATCTCATGACTTCTGAGGGAGCTAATAAGTTCCTCCAGAGAAATTTTGTTGAGATCTTTTGCTAGCTTCAGAGCTGTAACCATTGGCCTCCACTGCTTGGGTAAACTTCTGATGATTTTCTTGACGTGATCAGCAGTAGAGTAACCTTTGTCCAGAACCTTGAGACCAGCTACCAGAATCTGGAATCTTGAGAACATTATTTCAATGGATTCACTTTCTTCCATTTTGAATGCCTCATACTTCTGAATGAGCGCCAGAGCTTTAGTTTCTTTGACCTGAACGTTGCCCTCATGCGTCATTCTGAGTGAGTCAAACATGTTCTTTGCTGTGTCTCTGTTGGAGATCTTTTCATATTCAGCATACGAGATGGCGCTGAGAAGGATGGTTCTGGCCTTGTGGTGATTCTTGAAGTCACGCTTTTGTTGGTCAGTCATTGTTTTTCTATCAATCTTCTGACCGCTTGCATTCACAGGGTGCGTGTATCCATCTGTCACCATATCCCACAGATCAGCATCATGTGCCAGAAAGAAGCTTTCAATTCTGTCTTACCAGTAATCAAAGTTTTCTCCATCAAAGACTGGAGGTTTCCCGCTGAATCTGTCTCTGTCCTCATGGTTGTCATTGCTGGTGTGAGAATAATTTCCTGCCATTGTGTTTTTCTGATGCTGGATCTGATACTGACACGGTTAAGTGTTTTAGCTCAGAACCAGGCGCTCTGATTCCAATTGAAGAAGTGAAAAACACAAGAAGGGGGGTTGAATTGTAAAACTGAAAATTAATGCAATGCACAAGATATTTTTATCCTGGTTCGTTTGATCTCAAACTACTCCAGTCCACCCGTCAAGGTGATTTCGCCTCTCTCCAACGAGGTCTTAATCCACTATATTCAACTGAATATTACAATCTGCTTTAACAACTGCTAAAGCCTTCTTGATGCAAACCACAACCCGGTTTGTCAAGGAAACACTTTCTTACAAAGAAGATAAAACTAGGTGTGTGAATGTTTTCTACAAAACTGTATCACAACTGTGATGTTACACAACTTAAGCTTATGAAACTAGATTGCTAAAATACTGAGTGAGGAATTGTGAAGCGTTTAGCAAACTGAAAGAAGGAAGATGATGGTTAGCTTTTAGGCGTGTAATATATTGTAGAGCATTAGCCAATTCAATCTTCATCGTGTTGTTTATATAGCACTGAATTTGTTGAACGTTGGAGCAATATTCTTGATTCAATGCCAATAACAAACTTTCCTTATTGAGCAGATCTTGTCTGGAATGATGCCGTTGGTAATAATTCGCTTTCAATGCACAGTACCGTTGCAACTTAAAGCGTGTTCTGGCTTGGCCTCATTCTGACTCTGCTTAAGTGCTGATGAACTGTTGTTGTCTTTATCAGAGTGTTGAGCGCAGTTCTGTTCATCAAGCTTCAGCATACACGTGAGTTATTCTTCTGATTCTGGTATTCTGATATAGCATCTTCTGATGCTGATGTTAAGAACCAATATTCTGATGCTGATTAGGTGTGCTATTGCTGATACCTATCAGAGTTTCTGCAAAACAGAACATAATATTTTAGGTAGCAAATAGTTCTTAAATGATTCACATAATTAATATATCCTTTCATTTTGTTATCATCAAAACTTAAACTTAGGGTAGTAGATTCAAACTTTGTTCTAACAATCCATATTTGTTTTTGTCAGGTAATTTTCGAGGGCAAAAATTCTTTAAGTGGGGAGAGTTGTAACACCCCAAAATAATTATATTATTTATTTAATTATTTAATTAATTTATGTTGAGTATTTATGGCTTAACTGTGATGTTTATGTGATGTATGGATGATCATGATGCTTGATATGATGTTTTGTATCGTGTTTGTTGGGATAGTAGGAATTAAGAAGGTATATAATATTTTAGAATAATTTAGATAATTAGAATAATTAATTGGAATTATTTTAATTAGTTAAATGGAATAATATTGGTGTTAGAGATGACAAGGGCATAATGGTCAAATAGAAGAAGTTAAGTGAGGGCAAAGGTGTCAGGACCATATTAGGAGTCCAAGGGGTAATGTAATACGGTGGGAAAATTGACTTGGTTTTGTGTTTTATCGCAAATGTTGCGGATAACTAAGATTCTCCACCAAATTTTCTTTTATCCAATAAGGAAAGGGTGAAAAGAACAGAAAAGATCTTGAGATTATTGAGTTTGGGGGGTAGATTATGAAAAGGGAAGATGTTAGCATCCTTTTCATCCGTAGTTATCTACGGGCTCTTAGTCGCTAAGCTCACTTTGAAAAATGCTTTGTGAATATTTTTGAAAAATATTTAGAAATGCCAATAGTAAGGAAACTTTGTAATGATTCTTGAGAATGCGTACAAAGTGTTTGTTTGAAAATATTTTTGAAAGTATTTGTGTTAAAAAGATGTTTTGTTTTGTTTGTGAGCAAGAGATTATAAGCTATCTACCTACTCAAAGTCTTTCTTGTTATTTCTTCCTCCTTTAGATGGTTCTACCCTATCATTAGTTAGTAGGAAGCCCTATCGTTGGATGTGAAGGGATAGGCGCGGGTCATCGTACAATCATTAAAAGCAACTCGTAGGGGCGCTTTAGCATTTATCATAAGGGACTAGATCATTTACCAAAGGCAACATCGAAAGAGTCATCGAGGGACTATGATCTTTAATTCTAAGGGTCTTTGCTAAAGCGTCCCCACGTTCAAGGGACATGACTATTTTTTTAAGGCAACAAGTGAGGTTATCCTAGAGGTGCATGTGTGCGAGTATATTTAATTCAGTTTATTTATCTTCATTAGGGTTTCGCTACCTTTTGTTTTTACTCTTGCCATACAATCTTGTGAAGCTAACAGTAATGTATACAAAAAATATAAGTGCGGAAAAATAAAAAGTCTACACAATTACAGGGCTTCGGGGATGGGGGTACAAGTAATAAAAATGCGGGAAAAAGAAACCCGAGTTAACTATTACAAACTGTAAGCATATACATAATTGGAAAACGTGAAAGCAATAAAATACGTGAAGCGGTAAGAAGGAAAAGGAAAAGGAAAAGGAAATTATTTTTTGATTTTGCTTGATAAAAAATAGATTTTAATGATTAATCTAATAACCTAATTAATTTTAATTAATAAAGGAAATTGATTAATTAAAAACCTAAAATCCTAAGTTGATTTTAATTAAAAAAAGTTTAGTGAAAAACCTAAGAACCTAAATTTATTGATTAAATAAAAATTTTAAAAAAACTAATTAGGGTTTAAATTTATTAAAAAAAAGGTTTTGTGCAAATCTTTGGCTTTTTAAAAAAGGTTTATGTTTTGTTAATTTGAAGAAAAATAAGGAAAAGAGTAAAGAGAATAGAGAATTGTAAAGAAAAACCCAAAAGAGGTAGGGGTGGGTGTTGAACCCACACCCTCATAATCTTCTGTCAATATGCTCACCACCAAGCCAAGCGCGCCTTGGTGTCAGGGGAGGGATCCAACGCCTTTTGTAATCTGCAAGACAGATAAATTAGAAAAAACATACAAATGCCAAAAGGATGGGATCGAACCCACGCCTTGGCATACTAAGACCTTATCGCGCGCGCTTCAACTGCTGGGGCGGTAATACATTCATTAATTTTAATCAAACAATAAATATATAATATAGAAATGATGTCTGAACCAGAGAGGTGCCAGAGACCCTAGCTCTGGTCATCTTCTTCGGTAGCCTCTTCCTTTCAAACCTGCAAAACAACCAATATCTATAATCCAGGGGGACCTTACCCCCATAAATCAGGGTCTATGATTTCAATCAGATGGTTATTTCAGCCTAAATCGCAAGGGTTTAATAGCAACAAAGAAAACTGCATAGATCAGTGCTAACATGGCTCTGCACCATCCGACCACTATGGGACTCTCCTAAGGGGTCATTCATGCATTATTGAACCTTATGAACACGTTAAACAAGTTAGTATACAATGAAACACAAAGAAAACAAATATGGAATTTTTGTACTTTTAAAACCGATGTTGCATGTATGTATGCTTTTACACCCTTTTGATCATGGAGATCGATCCAACCTTACCCTACTGAGTTCCTGGAAGTGAATGTGAGAGTTGATAGGCCTCAAGAGTGGCTGCTAGAGAGGGTTTCAATTTGCCCTTATTATTTGAAATTTTTGGAAATTTTGGGGTGCTTTCTTGGACAAGGGTTTCGTGGTTGGCTTGTATGAAGAGTGGAGATTATATAATGTGGAATTAGGTCAGAGAATATGGGCTTGGACCTTATGTAAGAAGGATCATATTTTATCTTATTTATTTTTGAAATATTAATTAATAAATCAAAATAAAATAGGTCAAGGGGTGCATGAACAATATTTGAAGTGTATAAGGAGTGTGATGCATGTTTGAACTTTAAATTAATAGCCCAATAGCCCAAATATCAAGTTTTCTCAATTTGAATTTCATGCATTTGCTCAAAATTTACCAACTTGCACTGATCATAACTCTCTCAATTTTCATCTTTTGAAGTTGATCTAAGACTTTTTGCAAAGCTCAAGATGTCCTATACAATCTCTATTTTGATCATTTTTGCATTTGGAGACTTTATCTTGATGTAAGTTTCCTTGACAAAAGGTGTCTTTTGTTGACTTTTGAAATGACCTGTAATATATTGGCTCATATCTCTCAAATGAAGCATTTTTTGGACTTGAGCTTAGAGTTACATAATTGTAGAGAATTGAATTTCCTTCAAAATGAGCTTTGGTTGAGAAAAATATTATGAAGTATGTGAAATTTATGCTTGGTCAAAGTTCAGTTGACTTCTCCTAAGGAAAACCCTAATTTGATAACTTTTGACTTTGGATGATTTGAGAGTCTCCTTGATGAATAATGATAAACCCTTAATAAAATTATGAATATAACTTCAAAACCTTTATGTTGACCAAAAATCTTGAAGTTTGACTGTATGTTGACCAAAGTTGACTTTTATGCCCAATACAACTTATTTTCAATCATCTATTGACTGAGCAAACTTGTGATGTAAGGCTTGAAATTTGGTATGACAATTTCTTGGAACATATAAGAAACCTTGAATTCCCTTTGAGGCTTTTGAAACCCAAACTTCTTTGTGAAAAGTGAAACCCTAGTTGTGGATCCATTGCTTAGGAAGAGAATTTGTCTGATGAATTCTTGAGTAACCTTGATCCTTTGAGAACCCTAGGAGAATGTCTTGAAGAAAAGGGAGGTAAATTTTTGGGTTAATACAGCTGCCCCTGTTCAATCTTCTTAAACCCAAAGCTTTATATTGGAATGTCCACCATTCGTGACTTGAAGGTAGAAGATGATTGAACACTTAAGTGCCCAGAAATTTGCACTCTCCTGTGCACAAAGTAACACTGTTGATGATTGTATTGCTTGAATGGGATTAAAGATTCCATTAGGAGAGTATTCGGAGATGGGGTTATGGATTCCATCCAAAGTAACCGTTGATAGAAGTATCAGAATGAGTCCACGCTTGACTGTATCTGAAGAAGGCTTTCCAGAATAATCCTCTAGGGAAGATGTTTAAGCAGCTGCTTGTCAGATTTATTCTCTGAGGGAGACGCCTGTCAGAATTTGGTCTCTGAGGAGAGTTTTGTCATGTAGATAGTCACCCCGTCCTATTTCGGGAATTTATCTACAGTCTACTTTTGTTGGTAAACTTGACTTGTTTCGTGAATTCATACCACATGGCCCCGTCGATAGTTTCCGCGTCCTATTTTGGGAGTAAATCTTTGCCTGGTTATAAAGATAGTCTCCCCGTCCAGTTTCGGGAGTTTTTCTTTGCATACTCATAAATATAGTTTCCCTGTCCTGTTTCGGGAATTAATCTTTGCTTGGTCATAAAGATAGTTTCCCCGTCTTATTTCAGGATTTAATATTTGACCTGCTTTCTGTTGGTGAACCCGTCCTATTTCAGGAATTCATACCGCCTGGTCGTACAAATAGTTTCCTCGTCTTGTTTCGGGAACTAATCTTGGACCTGGTCATACAGATAGTTTCCTTATCTTGTTCTGGGAATTAATCTGCGACCTATTCGAGAATTGTTGATGATATCTGTCTGTTTATAGACTTTTACCTGAAAAGATAAAAGGTTAGTTGTATGCAATATCATGATGTATGTAATGCTCTGCGTAATGATGTTCTCAAAGTAAATGAGAGTGTAATATGCGTGTCGTATGCATATGCTATGATACTTGTAAATGATGTATGGATGTGAGATGTCGTTGAAGCATATCGGTAGCTTGGTATAACATTCCCGATTGAGAAAATAAATCCTTGACTGTTCCTGGGGATGAAGGATATGTGTAATCTTCAATCTTGTCTAGAATGTTTCCGCTGGGAATTCTATCGTTTTGTTTGAGGATACTCCACTGGGGAATGTTGACTTCTATTTGGGGAGGAGAGTTCAACAACATTGGCCGTCCGTCGCTCTACTGGGGAATTTAATTCTTATATACCCTGACTGGGGATAAGAGAGTGGATAACCTTCTGAGGTGCTATCTAACTGAGTTTTCAATATGGATGCCGACTCGTCTGGGGAGGATAAGGTTAAACGAGATCTGGTCTGGTTTCAGATTTTGTAGTAACTCTATGGGGATAGCAGCATAGACTGTCCTTTGCTAAAGAGAGGAATTTTTCTGATTATTTGTAGTAGTCAAAGAAATAGACTCAGGCTGGGGAGACTGAATTCTGTTGGGGAAATAAACCCTTCTAGAGAAATAAATTCTGCTGAGGAAACGTGCCCTGCGGGAGAAGATAATTATGCAAGAGTTTTATAGTTTTGGAGTAATAAACTCAGTTGGGGAAGAGGGTTTCTATGAATGGTGTTGATGACATAATCTCTGATGAGGATTAGGATTCCGTAGTTTGGTGACATTGTCAAGAAAAGATCATACTCCTTTATCTGCTAGGGGGATCTATTGGGGAGTATGATTAGGTTAATTGCTGGAAGATGCGCCAATCCATGTGTTGAAAGCATATTGGATTTACGGGGAATGTATCTTTGTTAAAGATGATCTTGTGAAGATAGCTCTGTGAATATCTATGGGGAGATTTGTGGATGACTTGGGCCTTATCCCAACTCCTAGAGTCTTGAGTAAATGCATATTCCTGTTTTTATGCATATATTTGCTAACAGTAATCATATTCATATGCATATGTTCATTCAATTTAGTCATTGGACATTTTTGCGAACAAAAAAGAAAAAGTAAAATGAAAATTTGGATTTTGAAGTGGTATTTGTATTGATAATTTTCCTATAAACATGTGGTTTTGTATAAAGAGAAATAAATCCTAGTAAGAGGACATTGTCGTAAAATGAAAAGAGTACAAAGTAAAGCAAAACAAAAATAGCTATGTGGAAACAATCTCGTCAGGTTTCAACTCTGCTATTGCCTCTATGTCTTTGAGCATCTCATCCCTCGTTGTCGGAAGAAGTTGACTGAATTAATCTGTACCATTTGAACTTCATGTTGGTAACCAAGCTGGATGTAAGTGATCCAACGAGACATAGTTGTACGCTTTAATCCCTAACTTTTTCCTGGACCTCCCTTTCAGTTTTCAGCCCACCGGGATGTAATCTCAAGCCTCAACTCAACTTTAGTTTTGATGAAACACAAACAAGCTAGTTTTGATAAAAGACAAACAAGCACTATGGCAAGAAGGAAAATAAGTGGAATTAGCTTAAAGCATCATTCACTCAAAGCTTCAAGGATCATGGCAAGCAATCAAGTATATCAATTCTCATTTGAACTACATTGATTAGAAATGCTCAAAAAATGATACACATACTTGCCACAACACTTCACTTAAATTTCAAAACAAATTCTAAGTTTTTCTCTGCTGTAAATCGATTAACATATTGTGTAAATCGATTTACACATGCTTTTTCAAAAACTGATTGTCTCTGCCAGCAATCGATTTACATGAAGTGTAAATCGATTGATCAAAGAACAATGTGAGTTTTTAACTCTTGTAAATCGATTTACACAACATGCTAATCGATTTACACTTCAATTTTTTTAAAAACATGAACGTTACAAACCCATGCAATCGATTTACATCTTATGTTAATCGATTTACACATTGTAAATTTTGAAAAATCTGAACTGGTTTCAAGATATCCTTCACACCTTTTCTCCAATAGATGCATGGTCATACATTACATCCTCTCAAGTTTTTTAAACAGAAAAGTGTCCATTTGGAAAGGTATCTTGATTACTTTAAATACAAAATCTTTCAAATCATAAACAACTCTTCTCTTATGCAATAATTCTGAACTTTGTAAAATATTCAAACTTCATATTTCTTAACTTTTAAGAACAAATATTTTCTGCACTTTCACACATATAAGAATAGAAATCATTGAGCATTATATAACCATTGTGTTACAGTTTGAATTGCTTACAAGATAAGAGAGAAGAATCTTCAAAGAAGTCACTCTATGTGATCAACATCTTTCAAGAAATCATACTTCATAAAATTATACAAAGTGTAACTTTTTTCCAGGATTGTTGGAATTAAGTATTAGATTACTTTTGTTCCTTGTTGTCCATTGTTGGAAACAAGAGGTATCTTTTGAGAGGATTGTTCTCAAGAGACTTATTGGAAATCCAAGAGGGTGTTCTTGGTATTTGTTAGGTTCTTTAGTTGATAAGACTAGGAAGAGTCTTGTAAAAGTTCTAACAAAATAGTGAAATCTCTTGCGTGTTTGCAAGGGGACTGGACGTACTTCCGGGGTGTGGAAGGAACCAGGATAAATCTGTGTCTCTTTACTTTCTGCACTTTACAGTTTTCAAAGCACTAAATCAAAACCAGAAAGTATAAAATAAGTCAAAAATCGACCACCACCTAATTCACCCCCCCTCTTAGGCGCATTCTTAAACTTACAATTGGTATCAGAGCAGGTTATAGGTAACCTGCTCCTAGAGATCCAGAATGGCTTCCGCAAATTATCAACTAGTTTTCAGAGATGGTGGTAGTAACAACAAGCCTCCTCTATTCTGTGGTGAATATTTTGACTTCTGGAAAATACGCATGAAGGCGCATTTAGAAGCACAAGGAGAGGAAGTATGGGATGCTGTTGAAAATGGTCCATTTATCCCGGTAACGGTAATCAATGGCGTTGGCTCTTCAAAGCCTAAAACTGCATGGGACGACGATGATAAAAAGAAAGTTCTCTATGACAAAAAGGCAATAAACCTTCTTTAAGGTGCACTCAGTATGGAAGAATTTTTCCGTGTCTCGACATGCAGAACAACAAAGGAAATTTGGGATACCTTGGTTCAAAATCATGAAGGAACGGCTGAAGTAAAAAGATCAAGGCTAAATACCTTAAGTCAAGAATATGAACTATTTCGAATGCAGCCCGGAGAATCCATTCTTGACTTACAAAAGAGATTTGTGCATTTGACAAATCACTTAAGTGCTCTTGGTAAAACCTTGACAAATGATGAACTCAACTTGAAAGTCCTTAGATCATTGACTAGGGAATGGCAACCAAAGGTAACAGCAATCTCGGAAAAGAAGAGTCTCTCCGCAATGACTTCCGCTACATTATTTGGCAAACTTCAAGAATACGAAACGGAACTCGGTAGACTTGAAAAACATGAGAATCTAGAAAAGAAGTCCAAAAACATTGCTTTAAAAATTGATTCAAAGGAAGTTGTAAAAGAAGACAATCCGGAAGAAGATGAAAATTTCATGCTTCTTGTCAGAAGACTTGGGAAGTTTTTTGGCAGAAATGAAAAAGGCGGATCTCATGCACATAAGAGAAAGCACTTCAAGAAAAGAGAAGCCTCCACATCAACACAAGATGTTTCATGCTATGAATGTGGAAAGCAAGAAAATATCAAGCCAAACTGTCCAAATCTCCCAAAGAAAAACGGATTCAAAGGAAAGGACTTAAAACAAAAGAAAGCCTACATAGCATGGGAAGATAATGATATGAGAAGTACATCGGAATCGGAAAGCGACGAATGTGCAAATTTAGCCTTAATGGCATCGCATCACTCCGACTAAGAAGAAGAGGTTAGTAATGAATTTAATCTTTTTGATGATGATGTTCAAGGTGCAATTGATGAACTCTTGAAAGAATGAAAAAGTTTATACAAAGAGGTGTCGAACCAAGAAAAAGAACTTCTAATTTGTCTAGAAAAAATTGACACCATGACTAAAGATTTTGATCTTCAAAAACAGAATTTTATAAAAGAAAAGGAAAACTTTGCATGCTCCAAGTGTGAATCAAATGTCTTTCAAATTGTTCAATTGAAAAGAGTCATTGAACGATATGAAAAAGGACAAATAGGATTGGAAGGATTACTAAGCCAACAACGTTATCCAAATGATAAAAGAGGTCTTGGTTATGTGAATACTAAGAAACCAAGTAACAATCCCACTGTTTTTGGAAAGGCTAGTAATAGTTACAATCCCAAGAAAGTAGAAAAGAAGCAAGTTGTTCATAATCATCAAAAGAAAAAGGCTAATGTATCTAAAAGAAAACAAATTCCTAGATACAAGAGCAAATTTGTTCCAAATTGTTTTTACTGTGGTATTATTGGACACACACCCAATGCATGCTATATTAGAAATTTCAGTCTGGCTAGTGGACATTATGCATGGGTGAAAAAGGGAACTAACTATGAAGGACCCAAGGCAACTTGGGTACCTAACAAGAAATAATTTGTTTTTGTAGGTATGCTTGAAATCCACATCAAATCATTGGTATCTTGACAGTGGATGTTCAAAGCATATGACAGGAGATGTACACCAATTTTCTTATCTAGTACATAAAGCCAAAGGGTATGTTACCTATGGAGACAACACCAAAGGAAAGATTCTTGGCGTTGGTATAGTTGGCACACCTCCATCCATTCAAATTGAGGATGTTCTCTATGTTGAAGGATTAAAACACAACCTTCTTAGCATAAGTCAACTTTGCGATAGAGGGTTCAAGATCAAATTCAACAAAGAAGAATGCCTTATTATGGATGAGGCAACCAATGAGGTAAAACTCAAAGGTATAAGATCTAACAATATTTTTATGATTACTCTAGATGATTTGTCTATGAAGGTACAATGTCTTATGCTAAACAACAATGACGCTTGGTTATGGCACAAGAGGATTGCTCACATACACATGGAGCACTTGAACAAATTGGTTAAGCATGACTTAGTTATTGGTCTACCAAAGATGAAGTTCATCAAAGACAAATTATGTAGTGCATGCCAAAAGGGCAAACAGACCAAATCAACTTTCAAACCAAAGAATGTGGTTTCAACAACAAGACCATTTCAATTGTTGCACAAGGATCTTTTTGGTCCATCAAGAACAAGATATATAAGGTGCACTCTATCCTTAACTATACTTTAATGTATATATATATATATATATATATATATATATATATATATGGTTTTAGACAATGTTTCAAATGTTAAAATTACTGTTTTTAAAATTTTTCCTTTAAGTAAATCGATTTACTTGATGTGTAAATCGATTTACCACTGATGCAAAACATTTTTTAAAAAAAAATATTTTTGTGTAAATCGATTTACACAGTATGTAAATCGATTTACCACTGAACGAAAATTAATTTTCATAAAAATTCTGTTGTGTAAATCGATTTAACCAAGGTGCAAATCGATTTACCACAGAAGCTGAAGCATTTTTATGTAATATTTCTGTATGCAAATTAATTTTTCAAGTATTAGTGTTTGTATCATGTATCTTTGAACTTCGTTCGCTATATTTTAGAAATTTGAGTTTTTAGTTCATATCTGTTTCAACTTGTTATAAGTATCATCTTGTTGCATCTTTCCCTTCTTTTTGATAATGTCAAAGGGGGAGAAGGATGTGATAGCACTTTATGGTTGTTTGTTTCAATTTTCTTTACAGGGCAAGCTTTCAAAACTTTTTCTCCATAGGGGAGAAATCTTCTCAGGGGGAGAAAACTCATTTTTCTCCAATTCTGAACAACTCATAAAGAAAGATGGTTTGTCATCATCAAAAAGGGGGAGAATGTAATCTCAAGCCTCAACTCAACTTTAGTCTTGATGAAAGACAAACAAGCTACTTTTAAAAGACAAACAAGCACTATGGCAAGAAGGAAAATAAGTGGAATTAGCTTAAAGCATCATTCACTCAAAGCTTCAAGGATCATGGCAAGCAATCAAGTATATCAATTCTCATTTGAACTACATTGATTAGAAATGCTCAAAAAATGATATACACACTTGCCACAACACTTCACTTAAATTTCAAAACAAATTCTAAGTTTTTCTCCGCTGTAAATCGATTAACATCTTGTGTAAATCGATTTACACATGCTTTTTCAAAAACTGATTGTCTCTGCCAGCAATCGATTTACATGAAGTGTAAATCGATTGATCACAGAAAAATGTGAATTTTTAACTCTTGTAAATCGATTTACACAACATGCTAATCGATTTACACTTCAAATTTTATGAAAACATGAACGTTACAAACCCGTGCAATCGATTTACATCTTATGTTAATCGATTTACACATTGTAAATTTTGAAAAATCTGAACTGGTTTCATGATATCCTTCACACCTTTTCTCCAATAGATGCATGGTCATACATTGCATCCTCTCAAGTTTTTCAAACAGAAAAGTGTCCATTTGGAAAGGTATCTTGATTACTTTAATTACAAAATCTTTCAAATCATAAACAACTCTTCTCTTATGCAATAATTCTGAACTTTGTAAAATATTCAAACTTCATATTTCTTAACTTTTAAGAACAAAGATTTTCTACACTTTCACACATATAAGAACAGAAATCTTTGAGAATTATCTAACCATTGTGTTACAGTTTGAATTTCTTACAAGAGAAGAGAGAAGAATCTTCAAAGAAGTCACTATATGTGATCAACATCTTTCAAGAAATCATACTTCATAAAATTATACAAAGTGTAACTTTTTTCCAGGATTGTTGGAATTAAGTATTAGATTACTTTTGTTCCTTGTTGTCCATTGTTGGAAACAAGAGGTATCTTTTGAGAGGATTGTTCTCAAGAGACTTATTTGAAATCCAAGAGGGTGTTCTTGGTATTTGTTAGGTTCTTTAGTTGATAAGACTAGGAAGAGTCTTGTAAAAGTTCTAACAAAATAGTGAAATCTCTTGCGTGTTTGCAAGGGGACTGGACGTACTTCCGGGGTGTGGAAGGAACCAGGATAAATCTGTGTCTCTTTACTTTCTGCACTTTACAGTTTTCAAAGCACTAAATCAAAACCAGAAAGTATAAAATAAGTCAAAAATCGACCACCACCTAATTCACCCCCCCTCTTAGGCGCATTCTTAAACTTACAATTGGTATCAGAGCAGGTTATAGGTAACCTGCTCCTAGAGATCCAGAATGGCTTCTGCAAATTATCAACTAGTTTTCAGAGATGGTGGTAGTAACAACAAGCCTCCTCTATTCTGTGGTGAATATTTTGACTTCTGGAAAATACGCATGAAGGCGCATTTAGAAGCACAAGGAGAGGAAGTATGGGATGCTGTTGAAAATGGTCCATTTATCCCGGTAACGGTAATCAATGGCGTTGGCTCTTCAAAGCCTAAAACTGCATGGGACGACGATGATAAAAAGAAAGTTCTCTATGACAAAAAGGCAATAAATCTTCTTCAAGGTGCACTCAGTATGGACGAATTTTTCCGTGTCTCGAGATGCAGAACAACAAAGGAAATTTGGGATACCTTGGTTCAAACTCACGAAGGAACGGCTGAAGTAAAAAGATCAAGGCTAAATACCTTAAGTCAAGAATATGAACTATTTTGAATGCAGCCCGAAGAATCCATTCTTGACTTACAAAAGAGATTTGTGCATTTGACAAATCACTTAAGTGCTCTTGGTAAAACCTTGACAAATGATGAACTCAACTTGAAAGTCCTTAGATCATTGACTAGGGAATGGAAACCAAAGGTAACGGCAAACTCGGAAAAGAAGAGTCTCTCCGTAATGACTTCCGCTACATTATTTGGCAAACTTCAAGAATACGAAACGGAACTCGGTAGACTTGAAAAACATGAGAATCTAGAAAAGAAGTCCAAAAACATTGCTTTAAAAATTTATTCAAAGGAAGTTGTAAAAGAAGACAATCCGGAAGAAGATGAAAATTTCATGCTTCTTGTGAAAAGACTTGGGAAGTTTTTTGGCAGAAATGACAAAGGCGGATCTCATGCACATAAGAGAAAGCACTTCAAGAAAAGAGAAGCCTCCACATCAACACAAGATGTTTCATGCTATGAATGTGGAAAGCAAGAACATATCAAGCCAAACTGTCCAAATCTCCCAAAGAAAAACGGATTCAAAGGAAAGGACTCAAAACAAAAGAAAGCCTACATAGCATGGGAAGATAATGATATGAGCAGTACATCGGAATCGGAAAGCGACGAATGTGCAAATTTAGCCTTAATGGCATCGCATCACTCCGACGAAGAAGAAGAGGTTATTAATGAATTTAATCTTTTTGATGATGATGTTCAAGGTGCAATTGATGAACTCTTGAAAGAATGCAAACGTTTATACAAAAAGGTGTCAAACCAAGAAAAAGAACTTCTAATTTGTCTAGAAAAAATTGACACCATGACTAAAGATTTTGATCTTCAAAAACATAATTTTATAAAAGAAAAGGAAAACTTTGCATGCTCCAAGTGTGAATCAAATGTTTTTCAAATTTTTCAATTGAGAAGAGTCATTGAACGATATGAAAAAGGACAAATAGGATTGGAAGGATTACTAAGCCAACAATGTTATCCAAATGATAAAAGAGGTCTTGGTTATGTGAATACTAAGAAACCAAGTAACAATCCCACTGTTTTTGTAAAGGCTAGTAATAGTTACAATCCCAAGAAAGTAGAAAAGAAGCAAGTTGTTCATAATCATCAAAAGAAAAAGGCTAATGTATCTAAAAGAAAACAAATTCCTAGATACAAGAGCAAATTTGTTCCAAATTGTTTTTACTGTGGTATTATTGGACACACACCCAATGCATGCTATATTAGAAATTTAAGTATGGCTAGTGGACATTATGCATGGGTGAAAAAGGGAACTAACTATGAAGGACCCAACGCAACTTGGGTACCTAACAAGAAATAATTTGTTTTTGTAGGTATGCTTGAAATCCACATCAAATCATTGGTATCTTGACAATAGATGTTCAAAGCGTATGACAGGAGATGTACACCAATTTTCATATCTACTACATAAAGCCAAAGGGTATGTCACCTATGGAGACAACACCAAAGGAAAGATTCTTGGCGTTGGTATAGTTGGCACACCTCCATCCATTCAAATTGAGGATGTTCTCTATGTTGAAGGATTAAAACACAACCTTCTTAGCATAAGTCAACTTTGTGATAGAGGGTTCAAGATCAAATTCAACAAAGAAGAATGCCTTATTATGGATGAGGCAACCAATGAGGTAAAACTCAAAGGTATAAGATCTAACAATATTTTTATGATTACTCTAGATGATTTGTCTATGAAGGTACAATGTCTTATGGTAAACAACAATGACGCTTGGTTATGGCACAAGAGGATTGCTCACATACAAATGGAGCACTTGAACAAATTGGTTAAGCATGACTTAGTTATTGGTCTACCAAAGATGAAGTTCATCAAAGAAAAATTATGTAGTGCATGCCAAAAGGGAAAACAGACCAAATCAACTTTCAAACAAAAGAATGTGGTTTCAACAACAAGACCATTTCAATTGTTGCACAAGGATCTTTTTGGTCCATCAAGAACAAGATATATAAGGTTCACTCTATCCTTAACTATACTTTAATGTATATATATATATGGTCTTAGACAATGTTTCAAATGTTAAAATTACTGTTTTTAAAAGTTTTCCTTTAAGTAAATCGATTTACTTGATGTGTAAATCAATTTACCACTGATGCAAAACATTTTTTTTTAAAAAATCTTTTTGTGTAAATCGATTTACACAGTATGTAAATCGATTTACCACTGAACGAAAATTAATTTTCATAAAAATTCTATTGTGTAAATCGATTTAACCAAGGGGAAAATCGATTTACCACAGAAGCTGAAGCTTTTTTATGTAATTTTTCTCTATGCAAATTAATTTTTCAAGTATTAGTGTTTGTATCATGTATCTTTGAACTTCGTTCGCTATATTTTAGAAATTTGAGTTTTTAGTTCATATCTGTTTCAACTTGTTATAAGTATCATCTTGTTGCATCTTTCCCTTCTTTTTGATAATTTCAAAGGGGGGGAAGGATGCGATATCACTTTATGGTTGTTTGTTTCAATTTTCTTTACAGGGCAAGCTTTCAAAACTTTTTCTCCATAGGGGGAGAAATCTTCTCAGGGTGAGAAAACTCATTTTGCTCCAATTCTGAACAACTCATAAAGAAAGATGGTTTGTCATCATCAAAAAGGGGGAGAATGTAATCTCAAGCCTCAACTCAACTTTAGTTTTGATGAAAGACAAACAAGCTAGTTTTGATAAAAGACAAACAAGCACTATGGCAAGAAGGAAAAGAAGTGGAATTAGCTTAAAGCATCATTCACTCAAAGCTTCAAGGATCATGGCAAGCAATCAAGTATATCAATTCTCATTTGAACTACATTGATTAGAAATTCTCAAAAAATGATATACACACTTGCCACAACACTTCACTTAAATTTCAAAATAAATTCTAAGTTTTTCTCTGCTGTAAATCGATTAACATCTTGTGTAAATCGATTTACACATGCTTTTTCAAAAACTGATTGTCTCTGCCAGCAATCGATTTACATGAAGTGTAAATCGATTGATCACAGAACAATGTGAATTTTTAACTCTTGTAAATCGATTTACACAACATGCTAATCGATTTACACTTCAAATTTTTTGAAAACATGAACGTTACAAACCCGTGCAATCGATTTACATCTTATGTTAATCGATTTACCCATTGTAAATTTTGAAAAATCTGAACTGGTTTCAAGATATCCTTCACGCCTTTTCTCCAATAGATGCATGGTCATACATTGCATCCTCTCAAGTTTTTCAAACAGAAAAGTGTCCATTTGGAAAGGTATCTTGATTACTTTAAATACAAAATCTTTCAAATCATAAACAACTCTTCTCTTATGCAATAATTTTGAACTTTGTAAAATATTCAAACTTCATATTTCTTAACTTTTAAGAACAAAGATTTTCTGCACTTTCACATATATAAGAACAGAAATCTTTGAGCATTATCTAACCATTGTGTTACAGTTTGAATTGCTTACAAGAGAAGAGAGAAGAATCTTCAAAGAAGTCACTATATGTGATCAACATCTTTCAAGAAATCATACTTCATAAAATTATACAAAGTGTAACTTTTTTCCAGGATTGTTGGAATTAAGTATTAGATTACTTTTGTTCCTTGTTGTCCATTGTTGGAAACAAGAGGTATCTTTTGAGAGGATTGTTCTCAAGAGACTTATTGGAAATCCAAGAGGGTGTTCTTGGTATTTGTTAGGTTCTTTAGTTGATAAGACTAGGAAGAGTCTTGTAAAAGTTCTAACAAAATAGTGAAATCTCTTGCGTGTTTGCAAGGGGACTGGATGTACTTCCGGGGTGTGGAAGGAACCAGGATAAATCTCCGTGTCTCTTTACTTTCTGCACTTTACAGTTTTCAAAGCACTAAATCAAAACCAGAAAGTATAAAATAAGTCAAAAATCGACCACCACCTAATTCACCCCCCCTCTTAGGCGCATTCTTAAACTTACACGGGATACCCTTTTTTACCCAAGCCGCCTTTCAGGTTTTCGACTTGCCGGGTGTACAATCTTTATATATATATATATATATATATATATATATATATATATATATATATATATATATATATATATATATATATATATATATATATATATATATATATATATATATATATATATATATATATATATATATATATATATATATATATATATATATATATATATATCCCTAATTTTTGCCCAAACCCTTTTGGTTCGCCTGGATGCCCTCATTTTTGCCTAGGACAATCAACCTAGCGGGTCTCTTTTATGCGTAGTATATTTTGACTATGTTTGTGTTCAAAGGGTGTGAAAGATCTTCACCATTCATGGTGGTAAGTATCATAGCACCACCTAAAAATATTCTCTTGATCACAAATGGACCTTCGTAGGTGGGAGTCCATTTTCCCCTGGGATCACCTTGCAGTAGAATAATGCGCTTTATTACCAAGTCACCAGCCTGATATACCCGATGCTTGACTTTCTTGTTGAAGGATTTGATCATACGCTTCTGATACATCTGATCGTGACAGACAGCCACCAATCTTTTCTCGTCAATCAAATTCAACTGATCCATCCTAGTCCGAATCCATTCATCTTCGTCTAAATTTGCATCTTTCGTAATTCTCAGAGAAGGAATCTGAACTTCAACAGGTAGGATAGTTTCCATACTGTAGACTAGAGAGAATGGGGTTGCCCCAGTTGATGTTCGGGCTGAAGTGTGATAGCCATGAAGAGAAAATGGTAACATCTTATGCTAATCTTTATATGTCACTGTCATCTTATGTATACTTTTCTTCATTGTTGGCGGCTTCCACTATGCCATTCATCTTCGGCCGATATGGAGAAGAGTTATGGCGCTTGATCTTAAACTGCATGCAGAGTTCCGTGATCATAGTATTATTTAGATTGGTACCGTTGTCTATAATGATTCTCTCGGGAATGCCATACCGAAAGATGAGGTTATGCTTAAGGAATCGGGTGACCATATTCTTAGTAACAGAGGCGAACGAGGTTGTTTCAACCCATTTTGTGAAGTAATCAATGGTGACGAGGATGGAGCGGTGTCCTTTGGAAGTCGCAGGCTTTATTTCTCCAATCATATCAATGCCCCACATTGAAAACGACCAAGGATAAGTCAAGACATTCAATGGTACTGGAGGCACATGTACTTTGTCAACATAGATCTGGCACTTGTGACAAGTTCTTAAGTGGTGATGGCATTTAGTTTCCATAGTCAACTAATAGTATCCCTCTCTCAGAATCTTCTTAGACATAGTATGTCCACTAGATTGAGTACCAAAGACACCTTCGTGCATATCTTCCATAATATTCTCCGCTTTCTTCTTGTCTACACAACGAAGCAGAGTCAAATCATGATTGCGTTTATACAGAACCTCGTTACTTAGGAAGAACTTGGCTGGTAATATATGTAGGAATTTCTTGTCGTTGATAGATGCCCCCTCGGGATACTCTTGATCCTCAAGTTATCTTTTTACTTCATGAAACCAAGGCTTCTCTTCTACTCCGTTAGTATTAACTTCGTAACAATGTACTGGTCTGTCCAGTCTTTTGATAGTAATTCGAGGAGCTTCATTGTCCTATCTGACTTTGAACATAGATGACATGGTAGCTAATGCGTCTTCCAGTTGATTCTCTTCTCGTGTGATATGCTCAAAATTAATCTCCTTGAAGTATGGAACTAGTGTCAATATGTGCTCCAGATAAGGAATGAGATTCGGGTGCTTAGTATCCCATTCTCCCTTGATTTGACTGATCACCGGGCCTGGGTCCCCACATACGTTCAGGAATTTGATTCTTAGGTCAATAGCAGCTTTGATACCCATATGCATGTTTCATATTCGGCCATGTTATTGGTGCAGTCAAAGCATAATCTGGCGGTGAAGGGTGTATGGAAACCCTAGGGAGAGATAATTACAACACCAATTCTGTTGCCAAATGCGTTAGAAGCTCCACCGAAAACCATAGTCCATCAGGATCCTGGATCAGGTCCTTCATACGGTCCAGGTTCTTCATAATCTATGACTAGCATAATATTCTCATTCGAGAACTCGAAATTCATAGATTGGTATTCGTCTACATCTTGATGAGCCGAATGGTCTGCCAGTATACGTCCTTTGATTGCCTTCTTGGTAGTCTTTGGAATGGCAAAAACATCTTCAACAGTAGCAGGGGAAATTACTTTAAAAGCTTAGCGGGGAGTCTCAGTGAATTCTCCGTCCATCTCCATATACCGGAATGAATTCAGGTGGTTGACCATGTACTCCTCCAATCCGCAGATAGTAACAATCTTTCCTTTTACAGGATATTTTAATTTTTGGTGCAAGGTGGAGGTAACAGCGTCGGCCCAATGGATCCAGGGGTATCCTAGTAGACAAGAATAAGCTAGTCGGATGTCCATTACATAGATGGAGGATTAAAATATTTATGAACCTACTTTGATCGGGAGGTCCACTTCTCCATGCACCATTCTTTTTTATCCGTCAAAGGCTTGAACTATGATGTCGCTAGGTTTCAGCATGACCCCTTCAAAATCCAGTATGTCAAGAGCGCCATTTGGCAGAACATTTAGAGAAGAACCAATATCAACTAACACATGAGCCAGGGTAGTGCCCCTGCATTCAATGGATACATACATGGACCTATTATGTTTCCTTCCCTCTGGAGTCAGGTCAGCATCGGAGAAACCTAATCCATTGTCAGTTGTTAAACTTGTAACATAACTTCCAAATTGATCGGCAGAAATCTCTTGTGGTATATGAGCAGTCTTCAAAATTTTCATTAAAGCGTGTGCGTGAGATTCAGAGCATAGTAGAAGGGATAACATAGAGGTCTTGGATGGGGTATGCCCCATCTGTTCAACAATTTTGTACTCGCTTCTCCGGATGTTTTTCAAACCTTCTTCCATTTCTTGTTTAAAGGTATCCATGATTACAACTTCTTTTGGTGCCTCCGTCTGGGCAGACTCTATCATTGGTTCTATACCTCGAGCTTCGGAAGTTGTCTTAGTAACTGTAACTTGAACAGGTGGAGAGATTTTCGGAGAGAAAATCCTTCCACTTTTAGTAATTTTACTGGTCCCTGCAATATTGTCAATGTTGGGATCAACCTCTTCATCATCTTTGTCAGTCAATTCTTTTTTAACACCATGGTAATAGACTTAAGACCCATAATTCCATGGAATAGCCTTCTCCGAGGAATATGGTATGGGTCTAGGTTTTGTAATGATTAAGGGAGCAACTTTTGGATTGGCAGTAATCCTTACAGGACCCTTGGAAGTGATCCTGAAAGGATTACCAGTTATGACAGACAGATCTTGACACAAATTTTCAATGGACGAAATTTTCTCAATCAAATTTACATGTTCATCCATCAGGCATTGAACGCCTTCCTTCAGTAACCCGTAGCCATTGGGTTAAATTGAACAAGAATAACATTATTTAACACATCCCGGAAATAAACCGGCTTGTAACAAATTCTTCTTGTTTGTAGAGAGGGGAGTAATCACATCATTTACAGAGGTAACATACAAAACGTATTTAATAGCACTTATGCCTTTGTCATGCTTTGGCATAGGAGCATTAATCACGTTCGGAGTCTCATGAGGGTCAAACTCAATTTCCTTATTATCAATCAAGTCTTGTATTTTGTTTTTCAGGGGCCATCAATTGTTGGTGTCATGCCCAGGACTGTTTGAATGATAGGCACATCTTGCATTTAGTTTATACTTCGGAGAGGATGTATTGGGATTAGGAGGATGATCTTATAGTGTTATGAGGTTAGCCTTTAACAAATGTTGCAACACTTGGGAAAAAGGCATATTAATCATGTTAACTGCCTCCTTGGAGCATCTGACCTTCGTTGGTTGCCTTGTTGTTGTTGAACAGGTGTCGGATTAGAGATCAACATTGCCTCTACAGATTGATGACGATCATTATTACTACGACTCTTTTGGCTATAGACAATGTTGGTTTCTTTCTTTCCAATGAATGGTTTCTTCACGGTAATAGAGGATGCAACCATCAGAATCTTCCCACTCTTGATACCACTTTCAACTTGTTCGTCAGTCAAAATTAGCTCAGTAAACCCTGATGAAGAACTCCCAATCAGCAAATTAAAGAATGGACCTGTCAGAGTGCCCATGAACATATCCACCAACTCCCGGACAGTCAAAGGAGGTTTCACACTTCCAGCTAGGTCCCTCCATTTTGGGGCATACTCCTCGAACCCTTCATTTGAGCCCATGGACATGTTTTGCAATTGTACACGAGTCGGCGCCAGGTCAGCATTGTAGAAAGTAGCAACCAAGTCTTCCCATGTGTTAATGTTGGTTCCCTCCAGTTGATATAACCATTCAAGTTAAGTATCGGTCAAGCTTTCTTGAAAGAAGTGGACCCATAATTTTCGGTCAGCAGCATGAGGTTGGATTTTTTGAACATACGACCTCAGATGAAGTTTGGTACAAGAGAACCCATCATATTTAGAAAAGATATAGACCTTGAATTTGTAAGGTATGACCACCCCCGATATCAGACCTAGCTCTCCAAAATCTAATCCAGGCACTTTCTGGATTTCTATAGCTTTTAGACGGTCTTCTAACTGCTTGTACTTGTCATCTGCAGGAGGGTGTTGTTCATTGGAGTAGTCTTCATCTACGGAACCCTGATTGCTTTTACCCTCACCCCTGACACTTCTATCGTCCTCTTCTTGGTTGTCGTCTTCCTCAGAGGAAGCATCATTCACTCGAACTGGTTGAGCAGGACCTTTGAATCTTCTCCCTATGTTAAGGATAACATCCCACTTCTTAGTCTTCTTTTCTCTGGTGAGGAGCATCATTATATCTTGTTGTCCCTTGGCCAGATTCAGGAGAGTCTCTTGAAGTTGTGCATGCTGAGTTTGGAGATCCTTGACAGTTTGTTCGAGAGCCATCTTATACTGAAATAAATAGTAAACAGATGAGGAAACCTGAATCGGAGAACTTGCTTATGAAATGATGCATGATATATGGATGCAATGTTTTCAAGGACCTTAAGAGATTTAAATTTGCTAACCGAAAGGAAACAAAAACAAATATTGCATTAATAAGTTCAAAATTACAATTTCCTTTTAGGCTTACAACGAAAAGCAAAAGGGTCTCAAGGAGACAACAAATGTAAACTTCTAAATCCTAATACTCTAGTCTCCCACAGACGCTTCCTCTTCGTGTCGATGTCGACATTAAGGCTTTGCTCCTTGTGAAGTTGCTTTGTGAGCTCCAACACTCTCTTCTCACTTGCATAGAATTGAGTCTTGAAGGTATCTCTCTCTTCCTTAAGCTAAATCCAGGACTTATGCCATTCTTCGAGGTTAATAGGCATGTCTGGATAGAGAATGTTATAAGGAATATCCCCCTTAGCAACAGGAACCACAATCACCGGTAAGACAACGGGATATGGCATCATAAGGTTTTGAGCATGAGATCGTACCCACTTGAGATATGGCTCCAAAGGGATAGAATTATTATGTCCTAAAGTCTTGCTATCAATCTTGTTTACCATGACCCAATCTCGTATAAACCTTTAACAATAACCATGAAAGTCGTCCTCATAGTCGAACACAATACCCTGGATAAGTGCGTCATGAGGACCATCTCTTCAAGCATAACCAAATTGTCGTAGATCCAGATAAGGGTTGTAAGTAATACCTCCCATAATTCCAAGGAGTTGGAAATTAGGGAATTCCCCACAACGGTCAATGATAGTAACATCTTCCAGAGATTGGGAACACTAAAAGATATTCGAATGAGAGAGCGACATCATCCTTTGAGACCACCTTAAGCCTTGTTCATTCTTCAATACTGATCAGGGAAGGTTCGACATCATCCTTTGAGACCACCATCGCTTCCTCATAGTATGAGTGCAAAGAGAATGCAAAATGGTTCCAAGCAAGGTAGGCACATGGTTACGAGAAAGAAATATCTTGATGGCATTCACATCTATGAGTTGGTCTGGATTAGGGAATAGCACCAACCCATAGATTAACAAAGCCAATATTTCTTATAAAGCTTGAAAACTC